>JAVGWX010000002.1:75049203-75649203 GCA_036924085.1 Ariolimax columbianus | reverse complement strand
GTTTCGTCACAAAGTGACCAGCGGACGTTTGGGATGTTTATGCCCACCGAATCACCCCCACGCAGTCATACCAGCGCTGTAGATATACTGACTGACGGACCTAGAGTCGCCATTGGCCAGCTCTTTCCTGATCAGAGGTCCAGTACTGATCCAGGACGATGGTTTCACTAGTTCCGGTCGGCTGCATACGACTCGTCTGCCTCGACCTTATGTTGTTTACTTGGACATTCGCTGCACCTTGAGGTGTGTGTTATTGAGAATGATATTCCCTAGAATTCCCCTCATGATGTCTGCATGCGAACGGGCTGTGTATTTATTGAAAATGCTGGATACTTTCCATATAACTCCCTCATGATGTCTGCGTGATAACGGGCTGTGTATTTATTGAGAATGCTGGATACTTTCCCTAGAACTCCCTGATAATTTCTGCATGAGAACGGGATGTGTATTTATTGCACAGACACAATCAAATAACGATGTCCTGACCATAGTAGACATGGGTAGAGGACTTTTGACAGACATTAAAATTAGGCAAGTCTAATATTTTGGTCATATACAAAGACACGATGCTTTATTGAAAATATTCATCTGAACTTTTAGTATACGCATACTAAAACCACGTTTTTACACCATCTATTTCATAATTATATTTCGAATTAGGGTACCATATTTTATCATACTTTAGTTATTTGGGATCAAGATGCTGGGCAGCGCATGAGCTGCAGTGGTCAGCGACCCATAACTGCCTGCTAGCGTCAGGGGTAGATAACCAGAGCTGCCAAGATCCTTATACACCTCCTAAGCGGTGATCCTGGATAACAGGCTGCAGCAGAGCAGACTGGCTAAGGAGAAGGGGTCGAAGAGGGAATGCTAACCCGGTACTAAAAACATGCTTGCTAAAGTCGGATGTGCTGTACCGAAAGGTGCAAATATCGCAGTCAAGCTGTAAACGACGACACAACGCATTTCGTTCTCTGGACTACATTCTGCTACTTAAGCTCTTTCAGAGCTTGGTAGCAGGAGATTGAGAACGAACAAAGCCAATCCATATTTTAGTTATTTTAAACATTTCATTGATGTATTTCAAATGTGCAGAATTGAATAAGATATCAAATAGAACCATGTTGTGCCTTTAACACAGAGAAGTGTAGCTTAAGTAGTATTCGAAAATATATTTTTTAAAAGAAAATTGAAAAAAAAGTTTGAACTTTACATAATATATCAATATATGAACTGTTCTTTAAAATTGGATAATAAAGCAATAGAACAAATAAGTAAATACGTACTGACAGTAAGGCACCTAAAGTGGCTTACGAAATCTAAGAGTTAAATGAAATGGTGTGTCCTTTTTCCTGCCCCGCTGCCATCCCTCACCAAACAGCAAGCCACACTGCGCCGCCATTAGGACATTCGATGTTAAGATATTTTGCCGGCATATGCCCACCCCTTTCCTCACTGTCACACAAACTAAACCACACATTGGGCCAGGTAGAAGACATTTGATGAAATCCTGGTCCGGGCCAGGAAGATCTTAACTACCGTGTTCTATGTTTGTCTTCAATAATTGCAGATCGAAATACGAGACACAGTCAAACATGACAATTCAGTCTCGCTTGTTTTTTTTAGTGCATAGTTTTTCTCCTTGAAAACTTGTTCTGTGGGTTCCTACAATACCATATCCTGTTTTGTTTTTGTAAAGGATTAGTGTCTTCTCTCTCTACTCTCTCGCTCTCTCTCTCTCTACTCTCTCTCTCTACTCTCTCTCTCTCTCTCTACTCACTCTCTCTCTACTCTCTCTCTCTCTCTATCTATCTCTCTCTCTCTCTCTATCTCACACTAACGTCCTGGAAAAGGAATTCCTGTTCATTTGTTAATCTTTTTTTGGTTCCGTCCATCCATTTATGTTTCCAGGTATTTATTAATATCTTTGGCTTTTCCGGAAATCAGGAACATGTGTTTTTCACATTTCTTTTCTCTGTGTCGGGTAGTGGAATGTACGTGGAGTTTCTGGAGTTATTTTGTGTGGTTGTACAAGATAGGGTTGGTGGAGGAGAGGGTTGGTGGAGGAGAGGGTTGGTGGAGGAGAGGGTTGGTGGAGGAGAGGGTTAGTGGTGAGAGGGTTGGTGGGGGAGAGAGTTGGTGGGGGAGAGAGTTGGTGGAGGAGAGGGTTGGTGGAGGAGAGGGTTGGTGGAGGAGAGGGTTGGTGGAGGAGAGGGTTGGTGGGGGAGAGGGTTGGTGGGGGAGAGGGTTGGTGGGGGAGAGGGTTGTGAAGAGAGGGTTGATGGGGGAGAGGGTTGGTGGAGGAGAGGGTTGGTGGAGGAGAGGGTTGGTGGGGGAGAGAGTTGGTGGGAGAGAGGGTTGGTGGGGGAGAGGGTTGGTGGAGGAGAGGGTTGTGAAGAGAGGGTTGGTGGGGGAGAGGGTTGGTGGAGGAGAGGGTTGTGGAGAGAGGGTTGATGGGGGAGAGGGTTATGGAGAGAGGGTTGGTGGGGGAGAGGGTAGGTGGAGGAAAGGGTTGTGGAGAGAGAGTTGATGGGGGAGAGGGTTGTGGAGAGAGGGTTGGTGGGGGAGAGGGATGGTGGAGGAGAGGGTTGTGGAGAGAGGGTTGATGGGGGAGAGGGTTGTGGAGAGAGGGTTGGTGGGAGAGAGGGTTGGTGGAGGAGAGGGTTGGTGGGGGAGAGAGTTGGTGGGGGAGAGGTTTGGTGGAGGAGAGGGTTGTGGAGAGAGGGTTGATGGGAGAGAGGGTTGTGGAGAGAGGGTTGGTGGGGGAGAGGGTTGGTGGAGGAGAGGGTTGTGGAGAGAGGGTTGATGGAAGAGAGGGTTGTGGTGAGAGGGTTGGTGGGGGAGAGGGTTGGGGGAGGAGAGGGTTGGTGGAGGAGAGGGTTGGTGGGGGAGAGAGTTGGTGGGGGAGAGGGTTGGTGGGGGAGTAGGTTGGTGGAGGAGAGGGTTGTGGAGAGAGGGTTAGTGGGGGAGAGGGTTGGTGGGGGAGAGGGTTGGTGGGGGAGTGGGTTGTGGAGAGAGGGTTAGTGGGGGAGAGGGTTGATAGGGGAGAGGGTTGGTAGGGGAGAGGATTGGTGGAGGAGTGGGTTGGTAGAGGAAATGGTTGGTGGGGGAGAGGGTTGGTGGGGGAGAGGGTTGGTGGGGAAGAGGATTGGTGGGGGAGAGGTTTGTGGAGAAAGGGTTGGTGAGAGAGAGGGTTAATGGGAGAGAGGGTTAGTGCGGGAGAGGGTTAGTGGGGGAGAGGGTTGGTGGGAGAGAGGGTTAGTGGGAGGGAGGGTTGTTGGGAGAGAGGGTTGGTGGTAGAGAGGGTTGGTGGGAGAGAGGGTTGGTGGGAGAGAGGGTTGGTGGGAGAGAGGGTTGTTGGGAGAGAGGGTTAGTGGGGAAGAGGGTCGGTGGGAGAGAGGGTTGGTGAGAGAGAGGGTTGGTGAGAGAGAGGGTTGGTGGAAGAGAGGGTTGGTGGGAGAGAGGGTTGGTGTATGAGAGGTATGGTGGGAGAGAGGGTTGGTGGGGGAGAGGGTTGGTGGGAGAGAGGGTTGGTGGGAGAGAGGGTCGGTGTATGAGAGGGTTGGTGGGAGAGAGGGTTGGTGGGGGAGTGGTTTGTGGAGTAGATGGTTGTGGAGAGAGTGTTGGTGGGGGAGAGGGTTGGTGGTAGAGAGGGTTGGTGGGAGAGAGGGTCGGTGGTAGAGAGGGTTGGTGGGTAGAGTGTAGTGGAGAGAAGGTTGTAGGAAGAGGGTTGGTGGTAGAGAGGGTTGGTGGGGGAGAGGGTTGGTGGGAGAGAGGGTTCGTGGGGGAGAGGGTTGGTTGGGAGTGAAGTAAAGTGTATGCTCTGTGCTTGGAAAATGGTGTTTGGTCTGTTCTGGCAGTATGGTCTGTGCTTTCAATATTGTGTATGGGCCATGGTTGCAGTACTGTGTACGGTCTGCGGTGACACTGTGTAGGTGTTTGTTGAATGGCACATATCTTGTTAGAAACCCGTTTGTTAAGTGCGTAGCTGACAATCTTTAATTCAACACGTAGAAGAAGCTACCAGTGACAAAAAAACACACTCGACCTAGTATTTACTGCAGACAATATATTTATATCCGCAGTGGTCTGTCGGGGTCTTTGTGTATGACAAGGACAAGAATAGCACCACTGTCTCACAGAGAGCATGTCGTAAGAGGCGACTAACTGTGTGACATGGCATAACACCGGCCATGGTTAGATGGTTTGTTCAGAGAAGCATACATGGCGCCTAATAGGCTGCAGGTCTACTTTGCTCTAGTCTATTAAAATGAACTCGCACATCGGTTAACCACCCAACGCAACGTAGTATTAGGCTGCTCAAGCCTAGCCCGCTAAGCAGGAAATCCTTCTCCCTGCTATATCCAGCACATACCAGAGCTGGGACTTGCACAGGGGCATCTGCCCATGCAGTAGTACAGATCGACTAAGAACTAAGAATATATTTATATACATATGTAAATATATTTCAGACATCAAGCAAAACCAGATCTTCAGGACCAAGCAAGAAGTTGTAACGAAGAGACCAGAGTGTGGCCTTCAAGCTGAGAAGAGGACGTGCCCCTCTCAACAAACATCTGAATACAATACCCACTATGTGAACCGAATTGAAGAGACCAGAGTGTGGCCTTCAAGCTGAGAAGAGGACGTGCCCCTCTCAACAAACATCTGAATACAATACCCACTATGTGAACCAAATTGAAGAGACCAGAGTGTGGCCTTCAAGCTGAGAAGAGGACGTGCCCCTCTCAACAAACATCTGAATACAATACCCACTATGTGAACCGAATTGAAGAGACCAGAGTGTGGCCTTCAAGCTGAGAAGAGGACGTGCCCCTCTCAACAAACATCTGAATACAATACCCACTATGTGAACCAAATTGAAGAGACCAGAGTGTGGCCTTCAAGCTGAGAAGAGGACGTGCCCCTCTCAACAAACATCTGAATACAAT
The DNA here is from genome assembly GCA_036924085.1 of Ariolimax columbianus. NCBI lineage: Eukaryota > Metazoa > Mollusca > Gastropoda > Stylommatophora > Arionidae > Ariolimax > Ariolimax columbianus. The sequence goes on along the minus strand of JAVGWX010000002.1, from coordinate 75,644,251 downwards.
ACCCACTATGTGAACCAAATTGAAGAGACCAGAGTGTGGCCTTCAAGCTGAGAAGAGGGCGTGCCCCTCTCAACAAACATCTGAAAACAATACCCACTATGTGAACCGAATTGCAGATTATATCTCGCCCACAAGGAATTAGTTGGTCACCTCCTGACCCTGTGCCCAGGGCTAACCGATCTGAGAAACCAACTGCTCCCACTGCACCCAACCATACACAGCAGACTCTAAACATCACCACAACAACTGAGGAATATACGTGCTTTTGTCTGGAAGCCATTGGGCTGCCAAGAGCTACCAGCTCACAGCTTTAGAAATTATATCATCATCGTCTATCAATTCATGCATCCATCACCTGTCATGGCATGCTTGGAGAGGCGATATTGTTATCTGAAGCTGCTCGTGGACCATCGCTACTCTCGGTGTATATGCCATTGACCACATCACTCCTGAGCTCAGCTCAGCTCAACTCAGCTCAACTCAACTCAACTCAAATCAACTCAACGTAACGTAACGTAACATCTTTATACTGGTTTAGAAGACTCTACAGAGTCTGTATACAACCAGTTTCTTGGAGGGAGGCTTAACCGATGTGCGAGTACATCTTAATAGACTCAAACACTAGAGCTAATTTGGCCCGCAGCCAGTTAGGCGCCATCTATAGCTGCTCTAAATAAACCTCACGAGGAAAGGTACAAATAACTTGGGTAAATTTTTAACTTGATTTTTGTCCCAGCAGCGGCTGTTAAGCCTACTCTTTTCTATTTCCAACTGCCAAGGAATTTTTAACGTGCTCAACACTGGGCACGGGAGTCCGATCTCACTACCCAGAAATCAGGGGAACTTTTACCATAAGATTCACGTGAAAAAAATCCTGGTCTCCACCGTGATTCGAACCTTCAAGCTCCGGCACCTGAGGCGAACACCTTTCCTCGAGACCACTGTCCCCCTTTTAAGTCCCCTTTTAGCACGGTATGAATGCCGCCAGGAAAGGATTTGACTGAAATTCACACTTGTTTACGACTTTCAATTGTGTCCTCGGAAACGTTTGCGGTTTTCCATTTGGATTAATTAGTTCGTTGATTTTAGTGATGTTTTACACTTCGATGACCATGCCAGGATAATCCTGGCATGGTCATCTGCTATTTGAAATAGTATTTCGGCTACCCGGTGTCGTATTTTCATGGTCTAGTGCATATGGTTGAATTTTACGAGATTGGCGCCTTCGTCCTGTTCGGTGACAGTGGCGTTTTTTTTTTTTTACATATGGACCAATCAATAATAGACTAATACATCGCTCGGAACAGATTGGGCCCTGTCGGGTTAGCGGCATACTCAAGACGCATTGGTCACATGCTTAATGATGCCTTTAATTCTTGCGGCCATCATTCCAAGACAGCGGAGTACTCGACTTCTCTCAAGGAGTTCGTAGGGACCTTGGTCGATACACATACCATGAAACCACAAGACGCCAGGTTTCATCCCAAGATGTTGGAAGTTCAGTGAGTATTGCAGCTTGAGTGTCATTTATTAATGCAGTACGTGGCAACGGCAGTGGTCAATTGACGCAACTGGCCACTGATGGTTAAGCAAACATTATTGTTTTTATTGTAGCTGGTCCCACAGATGATCTGTTCGGCGAGGCTAAGTGAGAAAGTATGTCACACAATGATATTGAATAGCCGAAATATGTAGTTGGTAGTTTCTAAAGGTGTCATTAGCTGGTAGTAACATCCGACTAAGTGATTACCGTATGACGCGTTCGCTAGATCTGGCACGTGCTTGATGCTGCATACGCTAGATGTGGCATGCCCTAGATGTTGCATGCACGTGTGTTTACGGATACTAAATGGCGTCCGAGCTCAAAGAGTAAACAATCACATAAAAGAGTGTTGTTGTGCGTTTTTGTGTATTGGCAAAGGAATTTCTGCAAAGGATATTCATTACGAAATGCTTTCTGGAAAGTTCTGTTGATGCCTCAGGTTGCAATTCGAAGAAAACGTCCGATGCGCCTGACTAGAGGAATACTGTTCCATCCTGCCAATGCCGGACCAAATTTACATGACAATGCCAGACCACATTTACATGGCAATGTCAGACCATATATGCATGACAATGGCAGACCAAATTTACATGACAATGCCAGACCACATATACATGACAATGCCAGACCATATATACATGACAATGGCAGACCAAATTTACATGACAATGTCAGACCACATATACATGACAATGCCAGACCACAAATACATGGCAATGCCAGACCACATATACATGGCAATGTCAGACCACATATACATGGCAATGCCAGACCACATATACATGGCAATGTCAGACCATATATACATGACAATGGCAGACCACATATACATGGAAATGCCAGACCACATATACATGGCAATGCCAGACCACATATGCATGACAATGTCAGACCACATATACATGGCAATGCCAGACCACATATACATGACAATGTCAGACCACATATACATGGCAATGCCAGACCACATATACATGACAATGCCAGACCACGTACGGCTTATGTCTTCATCTCCAGTGCTTCCTGGTAATGCGCGAAGCTGCTGAAGTATGCCTTCTTACAGAAGTAATGGAGAACAAACTTAGTAACCCAGGACTCTCTCCAAAGACCTATGGGCGTTCCTACTTTCAGGCAAGCAAAGACTGCAGAATGATCACCACAATTCCAACCCATGACAATTGGCGAGCCATGGAGATTAAACATTATTGTGTGTGGTGCCAAATGCAAGAGAAACTTGATAGGATGAAAGAACAATCAGCATGAAGAAAACAACGATCCTTAAACTCAACACTATCATGCTGGAGGGACAGCAATTGGAATAAATGGATACCTGTACCTATTTGGGCAGAAGAATGGACACACCGGGAGGCACATAGGCAGATGCGAAGATCAGATGTGAAGATCAGATGTGAAGATCAGATGTGAAGATCAGATGTGAAGATCAGATGTGAAGATCAGAATTGAAGATCAGATGTGAAGATCAGATGTGAAGATCAGATGTGAAGATCAGATGTGAAGATCAGATGTGAAGATCAGATGTGAAGATCAGATGTGAAGATCAGATGTGAAGATCAGATGTGAAGATCAGATGTGAGTATCAGATGTGAAGGCAAAGAAAGGTATTCCTGGCACTAAAAAACATATGGCGATCCAGTGAAATCAAGATTCACACCAAGATTATAATTTTTAACGCCAGTATCAAGTTGGTGCTGCAATATGGAGCGAAAACATGGAGAACGACCAAGGTCATGTAACAGAGACTCCAGTCCTTCGTTAACAGACACATATGAAGAATAATGTGCATAAAGTGACAGGACATGGTGAGGAATGTAGGCCTATGGGAAAGAAGCCAACATCAGCCACTGGGACAACTAATTAAACGAAGAAAATGAGGCTGGATATGACGTAAAATACTGAAGGCACAGTTCAACATATCCAGACAGGCTCTTACATAGAATACCCAAGAGAAGAGAGAAAGAGAGAGAGAGAGAGAGAGAGAGAGAGAGAGAGAGAGGTAGACCAAACAATACAAGAAGAAGATAATGAGAGACGGAGCTAAGATTAAATGATAATACCTAGGGAGAGGCATCAAGTCAGCCAAAGGACCTTGTATGCTGACAGGATGTAGTCAATGGCATATGCGCTGAGAGGAGCGACGAGCTTTGATTGATTGATTGATTGAGAGATACAGTTGATCATGCAAACAAGACAAAACATCGGCGGGCTGGCGTGTGGCTCAGAAGAAATAATGAACGCCGGAGCACGTCGATAGCAGTCTGGTGGCCCTGAGGTTAAAATAGACCACGATGTAGACCTCCAACGCGTTGGTCAGACTCCTTACACTCCACTATACGTCACTAGGAAAGATTGTATCCCCTAATTTCCAGGACAGCGATCAAAACTGCGATTCATAGTAGTACAGCCACCAACGAGGAACGGGTAACTAAGAAGTAAATAAATAAGTGTTAAAAAACATGAAGGAAACGGGGAATGAAACTTACCACAGGCAAACAGGTAGAGCTGGAAAGATGGTAGCACCTCTCGGTAACTTCTAACCTAATAAGATAACAGATGGCATAAGATTATGTCAGGGAAGAAGGTTACATCTCTTTAGAGGGTCTGAAAAATTAAGTTGACACATGAGTTAACGGTGTAAGAGATTTCTTCGTACGAGACTCCACTCTTTGGTGTTGTTGTTCAAAGTTACTCATGACAATGTTTGTTTGGTAGCTGGTTACAGTGGCTCTACTTATACCCTTAGACGTACATGAGATGGCGAGTCAGGATTCTCCTCTCTGTAGTGCCGAGCTTCATAAACTTCCACTATGGGGATCACAGTGTCGATCCCCACCTCGCTGGTAAGACTGATGTGACACTGTTTTCATTAGCACGAACGAGGACATTAGGTGGGGATCTTGATCAGTATGTTTCACCTGACCCTGATTACTCTTCACTCCCACATTGATCAGTATGTTTCACCTGACCCTGATTACTCTTCACTCCCACATTGATCAGTATGTTTCACCTGACCCTGATTACTCTTCACTCCCACATTGATCAGTGTGTTTCACCTGACCCTGATTACTCTTCACTCCCACCTTGATCAGTATGTTTCACCTGACCCTGATTACTCTTCACTCCCACCTTGATCAGTATGTTTCACCTGACCCTGATTACTCTTCGCTTCCATGCGCTCCGTCCAACTGTGCCTGTTTCAGCAGGTAATATTTGTGCTTGTAATGTGATTTTCTTGTTCTACCATGCATTACCTTAGAATGTTTGTTCGCGGCCCTACAAGTGTTGTTTTGCAGCCCCCAGAAGGGTTGCTGTAGCTCATAAAATGGCATTTTGTATCACAGAGAAGGGTTATTTTGCAGATCCACAGAGAAGGGTTATTTTGCAGATCCACAGAGAAGGGTTATTTTGCAGATCCACAGAGAAGGGTTATTTTGCAGATCCACAGAGAAGGAATGTCTGCAGTATAGACAAAGAATAGCTGCAGCCTTGAGAAACATTATTTTTTAACCCCAAACATCGATGCCTACAGCTTTGAGAGAGTGCAGCCCTGAGAATTAATGATTATAACCCAGAGAAAGGATGTCTGCAGCTCAGAGACGGGTTATTTACAGCACAGAGAAATGCTGATAATAGACACAAGAAAGCTTGTTTGTAGCCTAGATAAATTTTTGCTATAGCTCCAGGAAGTGTTGATTGAAATCCCGAGATATACTGATAATAGAGAAATATTGTCTGTATCTCCAAGAAAGGTTTTTGCAGCCTCGAGAAATGCAGACTATAGCCCAAGAAGGATTTCCTCCTCTTCTTTTTCTTTCTTCTTCTTCGTTCGTTCTCTATCTCACGCTACCAAACCCTGAACAGGGTTCTGCAAGTAGCAGGATGTTGTACAGAGAAGGGAATGCGTAGTGTCCCAAACTACAATATTTGCACCTTTCGGCCGGATACATTCGTCTTCGGCAGGCCAAGAAAGGTTGTTTACAACCCCGAGAAATATTGATAATAGTCTCATGAAGGATATTTTTTTGCAGCCCGAGAAATAGAGACTATAGCTCTAAGAAGGATTGTTTGAACCCCAGAGAAATACTGACTACAACTCCAAGAAGGGCTGTTGACAGCACAGAGAAATACTGACTAAATTCATAAGAAGGCTATTTGTAGCCCCGAGAAATACTGACTATAGCCCCAGTAAGGATTATACGAAAACAGTCAAATGTATCTCCATATCAAACGCTGTCGTTTGGGATAGTGTTGAAAGCTTGGTTGTACTATTCCTGTTTTTCTCTGGTTGAAATTGATCAACGGGTGTAATGCCTTCCATTATTGTACATTGGAAACCCATTTACAACTGGAAAGACTGTATCAGATCGCTCCCAGGATCGAGGTCGGTGCATTTGAGAAATCAAGAGGCCAACTCGCTTTATTCTCATTAACTTCAATTAACAGGAATATATAGTTATGGATGAAGATGTTCATCTACGCCAACCAGCACTGCTTGTGAAGACAATTATTTGCAGCGATAACTATTATGGGTACAAATCTTTCACACGGCGAGGGAATGTATCGTCAGACATTTCTGATATTGTAAGAGACACGCAAAATCGAAACCGGAAGCTAGACCAATGTTGATCTTACAGCAGCTACTTGCCTCGAGACTAGACAGATGCCCGGATCTGTTTCCAAGGGCTAAGATAGCGGCCATACTTCAACAAACGTAACTCAACCTCTACAGCAAATAATGGAATTCGCGTACTTGCCATTGGATCACGACTCGATGTGACCTTGATGGCGATTAGCAAACAGGTTTCTGCGATACTTCTCTTCACTTCCTTCTGTTTTCCCATCACAACGGTTTGTTTTCAGTGCCACTTTTCGTCAGACACCTTATCAAGCAATAATCACATACATTTTTTTTATGAACTTGGTCTCCCTGTCTCCAACTTCTCCCGTCATCAGACACTTTATCCCTCAATAATCACATACATTTCCCTTGTAAACTTGGTCGTCGTCTTGTCCCATTCTTCTCTCGGCTACATACACATCATCACTCAATAACCAACTGGGTTAATGTCCGCCTCCTCCTTTCGTAGACACGACAGACTTACCGGACATGGTCTAATTGATGTTTATCCTCCTGTTTGTCAAATATTGAATGTCTATCAGACAGCATTTCCATCCGCAGTGGTCGGTTATCAGGCTGATTGTTCTCCCTGGACCCGTTCTTAAAGACATACTATTAATCATCATCTAGTATGTCCATTGCGGAACGTCGCTATCGTCACAGCCCTGCTAACCAATTCTCCCGCCTCACACCTCTATCATCCACAGAACATCATTGATGACGAAGAAGAAGATTTGACATTTTGAGTCTAGAATGATTGTAAGATCTGGCATTGGGGAGAAATTTCGAACAGCATTAACCAGTTAACATTCATCGCAGAATGCTGGCAGTGTATGATGACAAAAGTGTGTCGAAGACAACAGGGAAGAACTGGACAACGATGTTTAAAGAAGGACGAATAAACGAAAGATCTTCCGAGACCAGGTCAGGCGCATATTGTTGCGTCAGAAGATGCCATCGCCAAAATTGATGCAGCAATTCGGGTGGACCGTCGTCGGAACTTACGTTCGCCACACTTTTGTCACCATACACTGTCTGCATTCTGCGATGAATTCTGCGAACTCTTTGACATCCTTCAGCTGTTAGAAACCGAATCACCGCTCGCTGCTCAACTCTGGACGGATTCGGTATCACACCAGCCATGTTTAAAAAGGTCTGCGTAGGAAACTAGGAGTCCGAGGATAATGAAATTTTGCAAACTTGACGGTTGGTATGGGTTGTTTACATCTGAGGTGACGTCATCATACTCATTGAACGTATGTTCACTTGCTGCAGTTAGGTCCGGTTTCATTTGAACACGCTTTGTACGTTCTCCTTGGGAGTAAAAGGTAATCAGGGTCCCTTGGGAGGGAAGGGTAATCTGGGTCCCTTGGGAGTGAAGGGTAATCTGGGTCCCTTGGGAGTGAAGGGTAATATGGGTCCCTTGGGAATGAAGGGCAATCAGGGTCCCTTGGGAGTGAAGGGTAATCAGGGTCCCTTGGGAGTGAAGAGTAATTTGGGTAAGAGGAGATGTACTTATCAACACTCAGCGTAAAGTCCTCGTTCTTGTTTCTGGAAATAGGCTGTGCCATGGCAGTCTGACCACCGAGGCGGGGATCGACACTGCAATCCCCATAGTGATTAGCGTACCAAGGAGCTTCATGGCACTACAGAGAGGAAAACCCATGTGCATCTTCTAAAGTACGCCTCGGAATGTATGAAGAGTCCTGTTAACTTGCTACCAAAGAAATGGAGTTATTTTTGTTTTCTTCTTCTTCTTCTTCTTCTTCTTTTTCTTCTTCTTCTTCTTCACCTTCTTATTCTTCTTTGCGTTAAGAATCATTTAGTCATTCTATACCTGCACGCTAGAAGCCATGATCAAGTATGCAGTCTTTACCAGGTTAAAACGGCTGCCCTTCAGCTTTTTGTCTCAGCTCCGCACCCTCTAGCCAGATCTGGTATCTCATTTCCCTTCAGAGTGGGCATTCCTGTAGAATGTGTTCAGGATTCTGGCCTCCTGTTCCACAAGGGCACTCATTGGTGTTTGAGGCCTTTAGCCGGTATCAATATTCTAGTAGTCTGCAGTGACCAGTTCTCAGGCGAATGTCAAGGCTTAACTTAGCTCGTGCAGCTACGATCAACAAGAACAACAGCAACAACAACATACCTCTCCCTGCCCTCTCTCCTATCGACGTCTTTTATGAATATTCCCTGACTAATAATGTAAATATTATTATTATCTTCATGTGGTTGATCAGTCCTAAGACTGGTTATACCGTTGTCTAAGTATGTCTCTTTATTTGACCCTATCCGCTGGTTGATCAGTCCTAACACTGGTTGAACGGTTGTCTGAGTATGTCTCTTTGTTTAACCATATCCTCTGGTTGATCAGTTCCAAGACTGGTTATACCGTTGTCTGAGTGTGTCTCTTTATTTGACCCTATCCTCTGCAACTCTTTTCATTTCAGCATTGGTTCGTACTTTAATGTCTCTGCAGCTAAGATGTAAACGTGAGTCCTGGATCCTTCCTTCCTCTTTGCCCTGGATCATGCCTTCTAGTATCTTCTGTAGAAGATATTCATGTCGGATATTGTGTCTCATGTAACTCAATCTTTATTATTGTATAATTTTCAATACTTGTCTTAACGCTCCTACCTCAGTGGGTAAGTTGTCATTGGATCCTCTTTCTGTTCCCTTATCCATCTACGGTAGAACTACATTTCAAACGCTTCCAATTGTTGTAAATCTTTCTTAGCTAGAATCCATGTTTTATACAGTGCAATTGGCCATATATGTGTTGGTATTATTCGTTTCATCAGGTCTATCCTAGAATTCTTTAGGTTAACGATTTATATTTTTCTCTGAAGGCTTTTGTTGTTGTTGCCAATATTTGTCTTAATACCCGTCTCATTGTGGGCGTCTTATGTGATGGATTGCTCTAAATATGTTCTTTGAGGTTATACATTTATGTTCTTCTTTGAAAGTATCGTTTAGCTAATGCTATCCATCTATTAATTCTCGTCTCATTGTGGACATCTCCTGTGATGGTTTTTCCAGAAATATTTAAACCTGTACTTTTTTATATTATTTCTTATGTAAAAGTAACGGCTGTCCATTGCATGCTAAAATGGCTAGTTCCCTTCCTAGCTGCGTTTTCTTTCTCTCACCTAATCCTTCATGGGTCGACTGGAGTGTTACAGTTACGGGAGTTGAATCCCATACCCCCCCCCCCCCCCCCCGTGAGTAGCGAGTGCTCTATCACTACCCAAATCAGTCCCGTGTTACGTCTAGGATACTTTGAGCACATAGAACGATAAGACCGATAATAAATGTTCTGATACACGGAAAACGGGGCAGGACCGGGCCGAGGAGAAGATGGACGCAAGACATCCAAGATGTTCTGATACACGGAAAACGGGGCAGGACCGGGCCGAGGAGAAGATAGACGCAAGACATCCAAGATGTTCTGATACATGGAAAACGGGGCAGGACCGGGCCGAGTAGAAGATAGACGCAAGACATCCAAGATGTTCTAATACATGGAAAACGGGGCAGGACCGGGCCGAGGAGAAGATGGAAGCAAGACATCCAAGATGTTCTGATACATGGAAAACGGGGCAGGACCGGGCCGAGTAGAAGATAGACGCAAGACATCCAAGATGTTCTGATACACGGAAAACGGGGCAGGACCGGGCCGAGGAGAAGATGGAAGCAAGACATCCAAGATGTTCTGATACACGGAAAACGGGGCAGGACCGGGCCGAGGAGAAGATAGACGCAAGACATCCAAGATGTTCTGATACATGGAAAACGGGGCAGGACTGGGCCAAGGAGAAGATGGACGGAAGACATCCAAGATGTTCTAATACATGGAAAACGGGGCAGGACTGGGCCGAGGAGAAGATGGACGCAAGACATCCAAGATGTTCTGATACACGGAAAACGGGGCAGGACCGGGCCGAGGAGAAGATGGACGCAAGACATCCAATATGTTCTGATACACGGAAAACGGGGCAGGACCGGGCCGAGGAGAAGATGGACGCAAGACATCCAAGATGTTCTGATACACGGAAAACGGGGCAGGACCGGGCCGAGGAGAAGATGGACGCAAGACATCCAAGATGTTCTGATACATGGAAAACGGGGCAGGACCGGGCCGAGGAGAAGATAGACGCAAGACATCCAAGATGTCAGTAGATGACGGTGAGAAAGTCATGACTGGACCGAGGAGAAGATGAACACAAATCGTCAAAGATGCTCTGACGACGGGGACAGGAGAACTCGCTTAAGGTTGGGTCTTACAGAACGAGTAGGAAAGTAGTGACGTTCGGCTAAGGACATTATCAGTGAAGATGGTGAACGAGTTTGCATTTTCTTATCCGACTGACCTGGGCGAACCGAAGTAGGTGGACCTGGGTCCGTTTCGCTGTAATGCACTACAAGACTACTCTGTAGTCCCACATTTTGGTGATCACAGGATTGATCCTAACCTCGTTGGGCAGGTAATTATAACACAACTTCTTTTCAGGTGCGGCTTGGATGTGAGTAGGGGGATGGGGTGTTAGTATGTAGTATGTTTCACCTGCTTCTCTCGCGAGTTGGGGGACTTGGTCAGTATGTTTACCCTGATGCTGACTTGAGGTGGAAGAGGAGGGGGAGGGGGGGGGAGTGTTTGGGAGGATTTGGTCAGTATGTTTCACCAGATCCTAATTTGAAGTGGAAATGTGTGGGGGAGGTCCAGTGTCTTGGTCAATATTTTGCCACTGACCCTGATATAAATGAAGTCTTGGTCAATATGTTACCCCTGAGTATGACCTAAAATGAGGTTTTGGTCAATATGTTACCCCTGAGTATGACCTAAAATGAGGTCTTGGTCAGTATTTTACCGCTGACCCTGATATAAATGAGGTCTTGGTCAGTATGTTACCCCTGACATAAATGAGGTCTTGGTCAGTATATTACCTCTGATCGTGATATAAATAGGGTCTTGGTCAGTATGTTGACCTGGAACCGAATAGGGATCTTTGGTTAGTATTTTGCAACTGACTTTTACGTGAGATGGGGTTTTGGTCAGTACGTTGCCTCTGACTCGCATCATGCTTTCACATTATAAAGGAACAGAATTGACAGCTTAGTGAATTCTGGAAACTCTTTATACGGAGGAACAAACACAAACACTGCATCTTCACGTACAAGAAGCACATACCCATCAGTATATTTGAAAACCAATGACAGCTTTTAGAGTGAAGTGTTACATATATTATGCTGCTCTCAAATTATTACAAACGTCTAGTTGTCTTGCGTGTTGAAACCTTCGAAATGTGGGAATATAGAAGATTGGGTCGCATTTCTAGTAATGAGAAGAAAACAAATGTGGAGGTATTGGAAGAGGTTGGGGGTAAAAAAAGAATTTCTGACCGAAATCAGGGTTAGACAGCTCCGTTATTATGCCCATATAACAAGACATACCCCATTGTTGAAAACCATACTAGAGGGTGAGGGGGAAGGGAGTCGTCCAGGAGGCAGACAACCTTATAAGTGGGTGGATAACATCAGGAGATGGACTGAAAAAAGCCTGTTAGATTGCACCATTACGGCAAGAGATAGAGTACACTGGAGATCCATTGCAGCCGACCTTCAATGAGGAGATGGCACTTGAACGAGTACTTGTCGAGTACTTCTTTTTCTCATATTTTAACAAACTTCCCCACATCCTAGAGAGCTGAAATTGTGTTCAAAACCTCAACTAGTGTGACCTGTCAATCTTTAAAATTTGGATGAATCCTTGAATGACATGTCCTTAAATAGTGTACTTTTAAACTAGTTGTACAAACATGTAGGAAGAGCCCACTATGTGAAAACGAAAGATGCGTTCATTGGTTTGCTTGTTGTTTTTTCATGTCCCCAATGAGTAAGTTTAGACTCTTTTGTGCATCCTGAAAAGGGCATTACGTAGAGAGTTGTAGTAGCTTTCCTCACATTCTGAGCGTGTTGATGAAGGTGGACTGCGGTCCTCCAGGCGTTGTGCTCTGCTTGGCTTCATCTGCGTGAAGTTGACTACTACAGGGATCACGTCGATCTACATCTCGTTAGGTCAGACTGCCTTAAAAACAGCCTGCTTACACGGAACACTACATGGAAGAGAGATAGTGGTCTTGCTCGGTATATTGTACATGACCCAGACGCGACGTCCTGGTCAGTATGTTATTCCTGACCGGACTGGCGGTCCAGTTCCCCATTGATTTTGTGAACCATGAACCATCCGAAGTAACCGTTGAAGATAACACAAGAGACGAAACTAATGTCGACCCAAAAACAAAACAAAAGGAAATATTAGCATGTTCTTCTTCTTTTTCTTCTTCTTCTTCTTCTTCTTCTTCTTTTTTTTCGTTTTCTTCTTCTTATTCCTCTGCGTTCGTTCTCAATCTCCCGTTACCAAGCCCTAAACAGGGCTTCGCAAATAGCAGGATGTATTCCGGAGAACAGAATTCGTTGTGTGGCTAGTTTACACATTGACTGAGATAGTTGCACCTTCGGTCCGACACTTCGTCTTCGGCTCAGTTAGCATTTGTAAAAACTTGTTACAAAAAACATCGTTAACAAATATTTACTTGTCATCAGACTCGAGTGTCTAGTTCTCCTCATCGCTATAATTTCTTTCCTAATAGTAAACCACATTACCATTTACAGTTGGGTCGACTGGAGCGTGCCGATAACAGAGAGTCGAACCTAATACCTTTGCCGTGCCAAGCGTGCTCTCTACAAATCTCCTAATCAGGCCGTTCTTCTAGGACAGCTCTTCTATGAGGACGGAGATGAATGCTTCACGACCAACGCCATTCCGCTCGCTGCTGATAGGTCCCGCTTGCATATGATCGGGTTCAGTTCTAGCTATGACATCGGTTCAGTTACTCGGTGAGACATTAGCAGTAATGGAAGTTACTTTGTTTTGTCGCAGTATCAAACAGAGTTATTGAGGCGAACTGAGTGCGACCCTGGGCACTCCGGGGGCGAGACGACTATGGCATAATGGGGTGTAGGCGTGAAATCGGCCCCGCTCTTTCAAAGGATTCCATGCACGTCTGTGTGTAAATACTCACAGCGTGCAGGGGATGCTTTTAGTCTGTGGCGTATTCATCGCTCGGATGGGGTTGATAAGTCACGAATAGAGAACATGCTGATATACCACTGACGGCAGTCTCCCGAAATAAAGAAACACATTGCCCATCATAAGAGGCGACTAGGGTGAGCTGGGCATGGGGCTGACGACTGCTATATACTGTAGAAACTTCAAGCCATGCAAACTTTAATCGATACGGGGCAAGTTTACATTTGTTGACTTGGTCTGTATTAGTTGGAGACATGCTTCACGTGAAGTTTAAAAGGTTTTGATTGATTGTCAACTCATTTTTGCGGTTCAACAAACCTTTTCTTTCCTAGCTTCTTGATCAAAGCGGCGGGGGTCGAGAACCTACGTAATGCATAGGTTTTTGTTTAAATTGGGCCGTGAAATAAAAACATATCCTGAGGTGACTGTAAGAACAAGTGGTATTTATTCCTCAGCCATACAAGATCCTTTTACGGGCAGCATCGATTGGAAATGGGGATGTATCGGGTAGACATTGATACTATTTGGCCCAATGAGGTACTGAGACGCTAGTCCAGTCAAGCACAACATACTGACCAAGACGTCGTGTCAGGGTCAGACACAATACACTGACCAAGCTCACGATCTCTCTTCCATGCATCGTTCCCTGAAAACAGACTGTTTTCATGGCAGTCTGGCTGACGAGATGTAGATCGACGTGATCTCTGTAGTAGTGAGCTTCACGCAAATGAAGCTAAAAATAGCGCAGCCGCTTGGACGACCATATTCCACCTGCATCAGCACCGTCAGGATGTGAGGAAAGTTAATACAACCCACCACTTAACGCCCTTTTCAGTGCGCACAAAAGAGTAAACTTTCTCATTGTGGACATTAAACAACAACAAAAATAGCAACAACAACAGCAACAACAACAATAACAACACTATTTGACCTAATACGTACAGCAATCTTCAGCTATTCGGCCGGACATGAATATGAAATGAATAGTGAATGCACGTTTAGTATAAAAATGTTGTGTTCGACACGTGAACGGACATTTCCTTTAATAATTTGGGCCCATTCACTGTGGGACCATAAAAGGTGTCTCCAACTAGATTGCTATTAACACAGCTATCAAGTGTCTCCAGGAAACGGCTTTGCGGTGGGCCAATCCTTTGACTATCGGAGCATCATGGTTCATGAAGCAGTCTTTCTTATTTCAATCAGCATCACATGAGTATCAACACAAGACCCAGAACTTCCCGATGATCTGTCTAAACCTGTTGGAAATATGCAATTTGGATTACATGTTGAGGGGGAACGACAAGGCAATCCGCGTGGCCGAACAATCGAAACATGGTGCCTAGGACACGGACAGTAAATATGTAATTGATCTTTGAGACAAAGCATATTTTGCATTCCACTTGTTGTTTGTATGCGAGGTGGTCAGTGAGGGGAGATAACCTTCTCATTCTTCTTGTTGTTTGTATGCGAGGTGGTCAGTGAGGGGAGATAACCTTCTCATTCTTCTTGTTGTTTGTATGCGAGGTGGTCGTTGAAGGGAGATAACCTTCTCATTCTTCTTGTTGTTTGTATGCGAGGTGGTCGTTGAAGGGAGATAACCTTCTCATTCTTCTTGTTGTTTGTATGCGAGGTGGTCGGTGAGGGGAGATAACCTTCTCATTCTTCTTGTTGTTTGTAGGCGAGGTGGTCAGTGAGGGGAGATAACCTTCTCATTCTTCTTGTTGTTTGAATACGAGGTGGTCGTTGAAGGGAGATAACCTTCTCATTCTTCTTGTTGTTTGTATACGAGGTGGTCGTTGAAGGGAGATAACCTTCTCATTCTTGTTGTTGTTTGTATACGAGGTGGTCGTTGAAGGGAGATAACCTTCTCATTCTTCTGGTTGTTTGTATACGAGGTGGTCGTTGAAGGGAGATAACCTTCTCATTCTTCTTCAGCGTCCGTCCTGAGAACGACGCTCGTGGCGTTGTGTTGTAGTTTACAGCGAGGCTGCAATATCCGTACCTTTCAGTCCGATACATCCGATTTCAGCACAACACTTTTGGACTGGTTTTGCCCACTCTCTCCAATCCATAATCTCTTAGTTATCCTGCATGTGTCCAGTCTGTTTTCAGGGTCGCCATTTGGAGACAGAATAGGGTATCGGTCAGTTATTGGTCCCTGACCCTGATGAAAACTGCCAGCCCAATGCCCCTGGTTGCCATCAACGCATCAACTGATACATCTTTGACCCCGTGTGAAGATACTGGATTTGCTTTTAATTTTACACAATTGCATGATATAACCGTTTTACACATCGAACCAACTGCTTTCCTATAATCTTCCTCTCAAACAATAACAGATTTTCAAATTGGACTAATCTTTTTCATAACAGCAATCAATGCTTTTGAATAGTGAATCGATACTAGTATGACATACGAAGAGTCAAAACGGCTTATTATAGCTAGATACATGACCAAATGGGAAACCGAACATACTGGCTACACAAAAAACGATGCATATTACCAGTTGAACAGAAGAGAGCAGGTCGTGGTCTTCAGACTTCGCACTGGCCCCAATAGACTGAGGTACCACCTAGTCAACAAATTGAAGATAGGTGGTACTGACGAATGCCCGTGTGGTACCGGGAAAATGACCGCTGATCATTTGCTGCAAAACTGCCCGACATACGAGGATCAGAGAGAGCAGATGTGGCCATCACCAGTGGCAACACTAAACAAGCTCTATGGCAGTGTCGACAGCCTCAGGATGACCGCTGCCTTTTTGGAAAAAATAATGGTTACTGTCTGACTGCGTACGATGAAGAAGAAGAAGAAGAATAGTGAATCGTATTTTTTGCTCTTGAACATGGACAATAAAGTATAGCAAAACAGCAATGCATGATCTAAAATAACGCAGTCATTATGAGGGAAATAACACAGATGATGCTATTTACACGTCTGGTTTTAGCCAGTTGGCATCCTATCCTTTTGCTAGTCAGCTAATGCAACACATGACACAAGAAAGTATTCATCGCATGAACCTGTCTGAAGTTAGTACGGAATTGAAACTGAAAGTTATCCACTGTCAAGAAACAAAACGGAAGATACATTCCAGCAATTAATATCATCTGAAAATAAATTGTGTGTCACACCATGGGAGCATACGAGTATTTTTTATATACATATATTTTCCGAGAGGTCCGTCGGTGTCTCGGTGTATAATAAGGACAAGAATAGCACCACTGTCCCCACAGAGAGCATGTCGTAAAAGGCAACACATTGTGTGACATGGCATAACAATGCCCATGGTTAAGTGTTTTTTTTAGTGTAGCATAGATGGCGCCTAAGAAGCTGCCGGTTTACTTTGCTTTAGTGTTTGCGTCTATTAAGATATACTCTCAGATCGGTTAACAACTCTCCGGGGCATTTGTCCCAACGCGGTAAAGTAATAAGCTGCTCAGCATAGCCCTCGAAGCAGGAAATCCTCCTTCTAGCTACATCCAGCTTATACCAGAGCTGGGACCTGCACAATGGCATCTGTCCCTGTAGAAGTACATATCGACTAATAATGTATATGTAATTAGTGAGAGCAGAATTTTGACATGTGAAATGAAGTAATGAAATAATATTAAAAAAATAGATAAGGAAAGGGACCTAGGCGTTATAATAGATCAAACAGGTAAGGTGAGTGAGGAAGTTCAGGTAGCAGTGAAAAAGGCAGATGCAATGTTAGGTATGGTAGAAACAAATACCTAACATAGGAGCAAGGAAGTGATAGTCAAACTGTAAAAAACATTAGTTAGACCTAGATTGGATTACTGTGTACAGGTGTGGAATCCTTATCAGAGAGGGGATATAAACATGCTGGAAAGAGTACACAAAAGAGCGACAAAGATGATAGTGGAATTCCAGAAATACAGTTATGAGGAAATACTCAGAAAATCCGGCCTACAGTGTCTAGAAGAGAGAAGAATTCGAGGTAACTTAATACAGGTTTATAAGATGATCAGAGGAACCGATAAATTAGACTATAACAATTTTTGTTTTCAAAATACAGCCACTCACAAGAACAAGAGGGCATAGCTAAAAATTAACTAACTAGAGGTCCAGATTAGATATTAGGAAATAGTTTCTTTTAGACAGAGAGTGGTGAATACTTGGAATTCATTGCCACGGGAGGTAGTGGAGGCAGATACAATTAATGCATTTAAAAATAAATTGAATGCGCATAGCTTTTAGAGCAAGGTAATGTAAATGAAACTGGCTGTATACTGACTCTGCAGAGTTTTCTAAACCAGTATAAAGACGTTAAGTTAAGTGCTTTATGAAGGTCATCAATGTTACAGGGAAAGGCAGAATACGGAACTCAGACATTCGTAGTATGGTCGACACTACGTCTTGTGCCGAATACATTTCCAGGCAGAAAATAAGTTGGTTTTGGTTATCTCATGAGAATGCACCCACATCAACTTCTACTGATGGCATACAGCGCTGATAGTTCTGGCTACAGAGCAAGAGGCGAACGCGATGCAGGTGGATAGATGACATTAGAGTGATTGTGCAGCGACATGGGCTAAGATTAATTGACGCAACGCACTTGGCGCAGGACAGACGACTTAAGCTCCCCACGCCACTGAACGGCAAAAGTGGAAAAATAACTAGCTATATACTATATATATATGGGTATACTATGCATATATGGGTATACTATGTATATATGGGTATACTATGTATATATGGGTATACTATGTATATATGGGTATACTATATATATATATATATATATATATATATATATATATATATATATATATATATATATATAAAATGTGTTTGTATGTGTATGTGTGTGCGCGTGCATGTGTCTTAAGAGAGAGATAGAGAGAGAGAGAGAGAGAGAGAGAGAGAGAGAGAGGTGGTATGTATGTGCATATATGTTGTTGTAATCAAATTGTTGTTGTGTCACACGTGTTTGGACCGTACTGGGACATGACGCAGATGACATCATTCAAATCCTTAACATTGCCTCTTTCTCGAAGCGAGGTGACCTTGCCTCGTGAAGATTGATTCAGATCTAATAGTGACATTATTTCTACATTATATCACATCATGTAGGATAGAATGGGAAAATTGTGATTTTTCAACTTCAGACATGCCAGAACAAGTCAGACCTAAACAAGTTAAACTATTCACTCATCCTAACAACGCACGATCTTCGAACTTAAGACAAGCTCCATATGTTAGACTCAACAAATGTTAAACAAGTTAGTATACTGCAGACACATTAAACAGAGCATAAACATCCAACCTAAGACATAACTTAACTTAACGTTTTTTAATACTGGTTAAGAGGTCTCTGCAGAGTCTGTAAGCAACCAGTTTGTGTTTTCTACTCATCTCACTCAACTTTGTCTAAAAATAACTATGTGCATCCAATCTACTTTAGAATGCATTAACTAACCATGCAGCCACTTTTTCCTATGGCAATGCATTTCAATAATTTAATTATGACTAAAAAAAATTCTTAATATCTAATGTTTGCGAATACCCACAATGAGTAGATTAGTTTTTTTGTACGCCCTGAAAAGGACTTTAAGTGGCAGTTGCAGTAGCTTTCCTTACATCCTGAGCTTGCTGATGACTAATCTGTACCGTTCTTTAATTAATTTGTAGCTGTTGGGTCCTCTTGTTCTTGTATGCAGCTGTACTTTGAAAACCTTGCTATATTCTAATTTATTCTTTCCCTTTATTGTCTTATAATCATGTATTAAATCACCTCTTTAAGATAGATAACATCAGACTTAACAACTATCAAGGCAAGTAACACTCCACACACCAACTTAAGAGTTTAATATTCCACCTTAAGCCAGAATGCGTCAAACTTAACAACTATCAAGGCAAGTTACACTCCACACACCAACTTAAGAGTTTAATATTCCACCTTAACACAGAACACATCAGCCTTAACAACTATATAGACACGTGACACTCCACACACCAACTTAAGAGTTTAATATTCCACCTTAACACAGAACACATCAGCCTTAACAACTATATAGACACGTGACGCTCCACACACCAACTTAAGAGTTTAATATTCCACCTTAACACAGAACACATCAGCCTGAACAACTATATAGACACGTGACACTCCACACACCAACTTAACAGAGTTTAATGTTCCACTTTAAGATAGAATAAGTCCAACTTAACAGATACTTCAACACTAAACAAGTAAAGGGTGCACTATAGCTGACAGGTAAAGATATTTGCCTATCAAGAAACGATAGTGCCAAATGGTGGGTTTGAGAATCCCATACGTTTCAAGTTTAACCTGGTCTCAAATTGGTGGGACCAGCACCTAGTCATATTGGAGATCAACGAAAACATTCGGAGACCCCAGATACACGTTGTACACGTACAAGAATCTTTGGTAATTGAAAATAGATTAGACTAGAGTGCTAGCCAGTGTACCGGCAAAAATTATAAATGTAATGAAATTTAGGTCCAGTAATCCAACCCACATTCCTCCAGGCCTACTAGACCGCAGTGAGCCTACTTGACCGCAGTGAGCCTACTAGACCGCAGAAAAGAGCATACATATGGATATCCTTCTGCTACCTGGCAGCAGACAAGAAGCCAGTTTTGTTGTGGTTTTTTTTTGTTTGCGTACGCCTTATTTCTCTATTCCCCAAGGCGGGGTGCGTCACAACACCTTTTTATTTTGCGTCTGTAGGCCCAGATGTAAAGGTCTGCTTCCTCCTGTATTTTCTAATGGTTTGCTTCCTTTGGGGTAACGGCCAGTACTGTGATTGGGGAGAGAAACCAGCACCTTCGGTGTTGTGAGCAGTGTCACTTAAACACCGTCGTCCCCTAGATGACCTGTTGGTGCTACCAGGATTCGAGGTAAAACAAGTTCAACTCTACACTAAAACAACGGAACATCTCTCACATCATCATCGTGGTCATCATTTTCTTCTGTCCACTTGTATCGTTAAACGTCGAGGTTATGTTCATCTGAGTGAGAGGTTAGGTTCATGTGGGTGAGAGGTTCTGTTCATGTGGGTGAGAGGTTCTGTTGATGTGGGTGAAAGAGGTTCTGTTCATCTGAGTGAGAAGTTCTGTTCATCTGGGTGAGAGGTTCTGTTCATCTGGGTGAGAGGTTCTGTTCATCTGGGTGAGAGAGGTTCTGTTCATGTGGGTGAGAGGTTATGTTCATCTGAGTGAGAGGTTATGTTCATGTGAGTGAAAGAGGCTCTGTTCATGTGGGTGAGAGGTTCTGTTCATCTGGGTGAGAGGTTCTGTTCATCTGAGTGAAAGAGGCTCTGTTCATCTGAGTGAGAGGTTATGTTCATCTGGGTCAGAGGTTATGTTCATCTGAGTGAGAGGTTATGTTCATCTGGGTGAGAGGTTCTGATCATCTGAGTGAGAGGCTCTGATCCTCTGAGTGAAAGAGGCTCTGTTCATCTGAGTAAAAGAGGCTCTGTTCATCTGAGTGAAAGAGGCTCTGTTCATCTGAGTGAAAGAGGCTCTGTTGATCTGGGTGAGAGGTTCTGATCATCTGAGTGAGAGGCTCTGATCATCTGAGTGAAAGAGGCTATGTTCATCTGAGTAAAAGATGCTCTGTTCATCTGAGTGAAAGAGGCTCTGTTCATCTGAGTGAAAGAGGCTCTGTTCATCTGAGTGAGAGGCTCTGATCATCTGAATGAAAGAGGCTCTGTTCATCTGGATGAGAGAGGTTCTGATCATCTGAGCGAAAGAGACTCTGTTCATCTGAGTGAAAGAGGCTCTGTTCATCTGAGTGAAAGAGGCTCTGTTCATCTGGGTGAAAGAGACTCTGATCATCTGAGCGAAAGACTGATCATCCGAGTGAAAGAGACTGTGTTCATCTGAGTGAAAGAGGCTCTGTTCATCTGAGTGAAAGAGGCTCTGTTCATCTGGGTGAGAGGTTCTGATCATCTGAGTGAGAGGCTCTGATCATTTGAGTGAAAGAGGCTATGTTCATCTGAGTAAAAGAGGCTCTGTTCATCTGAGTGAAAGAGGCTATGTTCATCTGAGTAAAAGAGGCTCTGATCATCTGAGTGAGAGGCTATGATCATCTCAGTGAAAGAGGATATGTTCATCTGAGTAAAAGAGGCTCTGTTCATCTGAGTGAAAGAGGCTATGTTCATCTGAGTAAAAGAGGCTCTGTTCATCTGGGTGAAAGAGGCTCTGTTCATCTGGGTGAAAGAGGCTCTGTTCATCTGGGTGAAAGAGGCTCTGATCATCTGAGCGAAAGAGACTCTGTTCATCTGAGTGAAAGAGACTGATCATCTGAGCGAAAGACTGATCATCTGAGTGAAAGAGACTGTGTTCATCTGAGTGAAAGAGGCTCTGTTCATCTGAGTGAAAGAGGCTCTGTTCATCTGAGTGAGAGGCTCTGATCATCTGAGTGAAAGAGGCTCTGTTAATCTGGGTGAAAGAGGCTCTGTTCATCTGGGTGAGAGAGGCTCTGATCATCTGAGCGAAAGAGACTCTGTTCATCTGAGTGAAAGAGACTCTGATCATCTGAGCGAAAGAGACTCTGATCATCTGAGCGAAAGAGACTGATCATCTGAGCGAAAGAGACTCTGTTCATCTGAGTGAAAGAGGCTCTGTTCATCTGAGTGAAAGAGGCTCTGTTCATCTGGGTAAGAGGTTCTGATCATCTGAGTGAGAGGCTTTGATCATCTGAGTGAAAGAGGCTATGTTCATCTGAGTAAAAGAGGCTCTGTTCATCTGAGTGAAAGAGGTTCTGTTCATCTGAGTGAGAGGCTCTGATCATCTGAGTGAAAGAGGCTCTGTTCATCTGGATGAGAGAGGCTCTGATCATCTGAGCGAAAGAGACTCTGATCATCTGAGCGAAAGAGATTCTGATCATCTGAGCGAAAGAGACTGTTCCTCTGAGTGAAAGAGACTCTGATCATCTGCAAAAAGGAGCTCGTTCATTGTGATGGTTTCCGAGTTTCTTTCAGTTGTTATTCGATCCATGTACACAATAAAGGAAAGTTGTGGTAGTACACATCCCTATATTATCCCGGTCTTAACCACAAACCAATTAACGAGTCCACTTGAGGTTCTAAAAGTACTTTGGCTGTTTGTATACGTTGCTATTATATTCATTAATAATTGTACTTACACTCCTTAGACTTCCAGGCTTTCTCACATGTTGTTCCTATCCAATCGCTCAAATGATTTCTCCTGGTCTACAAAGACGGTGTTCCGTTCCTTGTATTTATTTTTGAAAAAGTTGAAAAATCTGTCTTAAGAGTAAATAAGGCGTCTGTGTAGCCATTTCCTTTTCTGAAACCAAACTGTGTGTCACTTAATTGTCTTTCGACTATTTGTCTTGTACTGTTTTCCAGAATCTTCACGTACCAACTGGCTCAAGAGATATTCCCCTGTATGTTTCACATTCTCTTTTGTTGACTTATTCCCACACAGATATAAACAAGTTAAATTCTTCATATGAACTTTCCAGAGCATACTTTTCAGAAGTAGAGCAGAACAAGTCCCACTCAACAACTGTTGAATTAGGACACTGGAGACGAACATAGCATACTTAAGGTCCGCATTTGACAATACGTCAGACCCAACACAAGCTTAAACAAGTTAAGTGTTGAATATGAACATAATATAGCGTAATCCTCTAACTTAGGGCAAAGCACACTATACTCAATAAATACTGAAATCAATCAATGGAAGAAGTGTCTAATCATATATTCACAATTTAGTGTTTGGTCCACTCTTTTTCATAACTGGCATGCCGTGTTCCTGGCCACTTCCAGGCATGGCTTCTAACTTTACCCACTCCTTTTACATTTTGTTTTGTTTTTGGTTGTGATGTGTTCGATGTTTGTTGTTGTTGTTGTTTGCGAATGCCCACAATGAGTATGTCACTCTTTTGTGCACCATGAAAAGGACGTTGAGTGACAGGTTGCAGTAGCTTTCCTCACATACCGAGCGTGCAGATGAAGGTGAACCAGGATCCTCCAGGCTGTTGTGCTATGCTTGGCTGAAAAATATTTAAAAATAAATAAATACTTCAACATTCTAGACTTAGCAAACTAATATGCTACCCACACACAACAGTACAACAAGAGCTGAACTCTGGCCACTTCACTGAGCAGTAACCTTCGTTCTCGCTTGAATGTACGGATGATGAGCCTGTTAGCATCGGCTGGTGCCTCATCTGTACAAGCGATCGGTTGATGCCGATTGCCTCATTCAGTCAAGATTCAATTAGCGACGCCTCGGAAATTCTCGCCAAATCCCCAATATTCTCGCTTCGCCCACGGTCAGCGCGAGATGCTTCGGTCTCATAGCCGCCGCCCAAAACGTGCCATACCAGGGAGACTTGGTAAGCGATGTTAAGTCGGGCGATGAGCATGTGTGAGCCATTAAGGATTATTGGCAATCAACAATCATGTGTCCATGATTGGTGACCAGAATGTGAAATCAGTTCAACAAAGACTTCCTGGGAGTCCGAGATGTATTTTGTTGCAAGTTACGTTTCAGCTTCAGTTTTTTTAACGATAGATGACCTCAGATTTGATGAAGTGGAGGGAGTGTATTGCTGCTCTTAAAGATAACATCAAGTCTGATAGTCACTGATAGCTTTCATAGTCACTGATAGCTTTCATAGTCACTGATAGCTTTCATAGTCACTGACTAAAGATGTCAGAGGCCCGGAGAATATGTTTCTGACATTACAGACACCGGGAATCGTTATTGTATATCCTAGCTTTACGAGTCATTGTCCGTAACTCTAAGAATCAAGTTGTCTGTTCGAAAGTGTCGACGGAATGTAATGTGTGTATCTAAATCGTGTGGGCTTCTCGTTCCCTACAAAGCATAGGGCGACCACAGCAGCTGATTTCCTTATATGTAATATGTATCGTAGCACTTACATGTTCACTGTTCCATCAGTTACTGCTGTTGCAATAAGAATTACATGATGAAGGTTGCTGGCCACATGCTAAACCAAGTCCTTTCGCAATTTCAGATACGATTAAAATGTTTAATCAGTTAAAACCGATCAGCTCCCTTTTTAGCACAGGTTTTCAAAATATACACGCCCCGTCGTTCTGTTTTGGGCAATCCGTTTCAGCTGTTTTTCGTGTTTTTTAAAGTAATTTTTGTTGCAACTTGCGCAGTTTTCCTACGTTCGTACATTGTACGAAAGGTAACGGTTTGAAGAAGTAGATACTTTACCTCTTTTCGATAGCACAATAGACTTATCAGGAGGTACATATGTAAGGGCCAGAATTAGAGAGGCAAGAGGGAATTTCTGACACTAAACAACATTTGGATATCCAGAGAAATGAATATCCACACCAAAGTTAGAATATTCAACCCCACCATTGTAATGTCGGTCTCGCTGTATGGAGCGGAGACGCAGAGATCGATCAAGGACATACAGCAAAGACCCCAGTCCTTGGTTAATATATCCCTACGAAGAATAATGGTCATAAAGTGACAGGGGGTGGTCTGGAATGAATCCCCTAGGAAAGGAGCCAACAACAGCTACTTGAATTACAAATTAAGTGAAGAAAATGGCTCTAGATAGGACACACACTTCGGAAAACACCGCCCAACATAGCCCAACATAATTTTACATGGAATCCTCAGAGGAAGGGAAAGGAAGGTAGACCCAAACATACTTGGAGAAGAGAATGTGAGAAGAAACTAAGATTAAATGACAAAACATGGAGAGAGGCAGAAGGAGAAGCCCAGGACCGTGTATGTTGACGGGATGTTGTCAATGGTCTGACACGCTTCCATTGATTAATTGATTGATTGATTGATTGATTGAAAATGTTTACTGGATGAGGTAGTCAGCACTATGCCCAACTCTCGCATGTCGCCACTTACAACCTGCGGGATGGGTGTACAGTATTGTTATTCTTTGCCCGCTTTTCGGGCCCCGGCAACACAAAGGTTCAACATTTTCACAGCTGTAGTACTCTAGCCTCTCTGAAGCGACATCACAATCCTCTCTTGATCGCTCCCGTAGGAGTAAATAGCCGTCAAAACAAATTGGCTCACTTGTTAGAAGTTCACGCCAGAACCCTTGCATTTATTAGTTGCTATTGCAGGTTGCTGTGCATGATGACGTAGCTAAACGACCCTGTTTAGTAGCCATTTACAACATGTCTGAAAAGTACCAGTGGACCAGTTCTCTGCTCGACGAGAACCACTTTTATTATGTTACCAATGCACACACTAATTATCGCGCCATTTCTAGTCCCAACACGTGACTTAAAATGGCTACTTAACAACCAATCCGATCTGGGACAGGATATTTGGGTGCTTGCAAGCTTACAAGCAGTTTCATGGGACATGGAATTATGTTGAACGTTCGTTTGGAGGAGAAAGCCCACAAAAACTGGGATGGGATTATGAAGATAACAGTGTCATGTGCATTCGACAAGTCCCCAGCGGGCCGGTGTTATCAAGGATGAAGTGGATGAGAGTAATTATGCGATATTTGATTTCATTACAAGAAGGGTCCTTGTAGTTTAGCGCCATTATCATTAAGTTTAGAAGTTTTGTTGTGCGCATTTTTTTGGAGGTTTTTCTACGGGTATCGGTTGTGTATTTTTTAATGTGGGATTTGTTCAGGAAATAATGGTGGGGGATGGGGGAGGGGGGGGGGGAGGGGGTAACAGGTCTAAGGCATGACGATGTGAGATGCCGCCATTTTGTTCCATTTGGATTATATCCAGTTGTCTGTGTCGCTTGATCATCGTCTGTGTTTGTGGATGTTTACGTGGGATCATTAATGTGCGTGTGTGTGTGTGTGTGTGTGTGTGTGTGTGTGTGTGTGTGTGTGAATATATATAGATGTATGTGTGGATTTTCGTGTTCACGAGAGGGATATAAATAAATATATATTTAATATAATTGTAAAATATATATTTGTACGCTGATGATGCCAAGAGTAACACAGCTGAATTGAGGACTCTGCTCCACATTCATCAGCACACTCTGGATGGGACGAAAGATACTGCAGCCTTGCACTTAACACCCTTTTGAGGGCCTATAACAAAAGAAATCAATTACTCACTGGGAGCAATCATTCAACAAGAACAACAATATCAAAAACAATATCAAAAACAATAACAACAACAATAACAACAACAATAACAACAGCAGCAAAAACAGCAACAACAAGAACAACAACAATAATAACAGCCGCAGCAACATCAATAACAGCAACAACAATATCAACAACAATAACAACAGCAGCAGGAACAACAACAACAACAACAATAATTAGCATAGACGTGTATTTGTGTCATGTGAGCGTATTTGTTTGATCCTTAATCAAGACCATATGGACTGCATGTTCACAAAAAAGGGGGGGGGGGGGGAGATAGGGGTCATTCAAGAGTGGTAGACAAAGGAGATGGGAGGGTTTAACCATGGCCATCTATAGATGTTCATGGTTTAACATATGCCATAATTTTATGGGCGTCTTTATAAATAGTCTATTTGGTGGACGTCTTTATAAATTGGCCTATTTTGTAGACGTCTTTTTAAATGGTCTATTTTGTGGACGTATTTATAAATGGCCAATGTTGTGGAGTCTTTATAAATGAGCGTTGTTTCGGATGTCTTTACAAATGTCCTTTGTTGTGGATGTTTTTATATATTACCAATGTTGTGGACGTCTTTTTAAATGACCTATTTTGTTCTTCCTTTATTTTTTACTGAGTTCTGTATGTGTGTGAGTGTGTGTGTCTGTGAGTGAGTGTGTTCGAGTTTGTGAGTGATTGATTGTGCATATGTACGTGTGTGTGTGTAGGAAGAAGTGTGTGGGAATGTATGTGTATGAGTGTGTATGTGAGTGTGCGAGTGTATGTGCGTGTTGTTGTTGTTCGTGCTTGTCCAGTCATTAATACATACTGAACTCCTAGACTCAGGTAGCGACTTCCAAAACAGGAGGGATCGAAGAAACAGCTGACTATAACTTGACAGCAGCCAGGGTCATTGACACATAACTCACCCTGACCATATTCCACCTACAAGTGGCGGCCCTGGAAACAGATTGCAACCATTGACCTGATTAAGAGATTAGCGAAGGAAAAAAATGCTCTGCAGAAATAAAATGTATTGATTGGAAAGGCTCAGATATCTCAGTCATTCTGTAAGCGTAGACACAGAGTCTAAAACGCATTTTTCAAGAACAATTTAAAGAAGAAAGATTTTTAAGGGAAATTAGAATGCTACCTCAACTTGATGCGTAACTTATAAAGAGTCCAAGAGGTTTATCAAGTACAAGGGAGGAGTAGACCTCTAGGCCAATAACCAACATGACGCATATTTCTAGCTCAAAAGAAGCCCAACCTACTGTATTTACATGCCTTATGACTCACAAAGAAATACATTTGAAACGTCACATTTCACGGCTGACTAAATAACGGAACTTGCATATGTCACTATATGTGCAATTATAATAGCGTCCTTAAGAAATAAAATTGATATGCAGGTGCGTTCAGGGCACTATTCTGTGAAAGGCTCACTCTCAACAGTGATTTGTTGTGCTTTGTATTTCTCTGTGTGGAGCATAGATGGATTATACACCTTGGTACAATTTGGGTTCCGTAATTTAATCCGCGGTCGAATGTGACGTGACAAGGAATTTCCCCGGTGATTCAGGCGGCTTATCGAAAGTAGTGACAGAAGTGACAATGTAGTACATTTTAGATTCCACACATGTCACATCAGATTGAGATACCATGTATTCAACAAAAGATCGGAAATACCCAATACAAATATCATGACTTTCGAGATCTGCTACAAAGATACGCAACAACATGCGAGGAAGAAGGAAGAGCTTGCTGGGTTCATCACTAAAAGTACTGGACAAGCTCTATGGAGATTCTACCTGCTTCCTTTAGATTCTACCTGCTTCCTTTAGATTCTACCTGCTTCCTTTAGATTCTACCTGCTTCCTTTAGATTCTACCTGCTTCCTTTAGATTCTACCTGCTTCCTTTAGATTCTACCTGCTTCCTTTAGATTCTACCTGCTTCCTTTAGATTCTACCTGCTTCCTTTAGATTCTACCTGCTTCCTTTAGATTCTACCTGCTTCCTTTAGATTCTACCTGCTTCCTTTAGATTCTACCTGCTTCCTTTAGATTCTACCTGCTTCCTTTAGATTCTACCTGCTTCCTTTAGATTCTACCTGCTTCCTTTAGATTCTACCTGCTTCCTTTAGATTCTACCTGCTTCCTTTAGATTCTACCTGCTTCCTTTAGATTCTACCTGCTTCCTTTAGATTCTACCTGCTTCCTTTAGATTCTACCTGCTTCCTTTAGATTCTACCTGCTTCCTTTAGATTCTACCTGCTTCCTTTAGATTTTACCTGCTTCCTTTAGATTCTACCTGCTTCCTTTAGATTCTACCTGCTTCCTTTAGATTCTACCTGCTTCCTTTAGATATATTCTAGTTGATGGCTGAAGGCGTGCGTTGAAGAAGGCGATCGGTTACTGGAATATTTTGAAAACTACTACATACCAGCAAGAGAAATCTGTACCAAGCCCACAGCTGAAATAACAGCTATACATGCAGAAACCCAGATTCGTATCAGCCCTACGACACTACAAGGAAATCGGCTATTCTAATAGACTCCAGGAGCGTACCCCACGCCATCTCAAGCCCCAAACAAGATAGACTTTTGCATGGAGTAGAATATAACACCGGTGTTGCTGTCACAAAAAAAACAGATCTAGTCTTACAGTGAATTCCGGCTCTACTGTGGGATCCCTGAAAACGAGATGGCAGATGAACTGGCTAAAGCAGAAAATGCGGAACGAAGACTCGTCATCCACAGAGATATACAGAAGCAAAGACACTCATCAAAAAATCCACGAGGACGAAATAGAGAGGCCAGTACAAAGAATACAAACCAGAAAATGACAGTATAGACAAACTTGGCAGAGATGGGCAGAACAAAGACCTTGAGATTCAGAACGGGACATTGCAGACTCAAGGCCCACCTCCACAGAATGAATCTTAAAGACACCGCCATGTTCGATTGCAGAGCACCCAAGTGAATACCAGAAGATATCCTGCAGAACTGCTTCACTTATACAGATCAAAGAGAGGCAGTCTGGCCTGGTGGAGCGCCATCCTTGAAAAACCGTGTGGGATCGGTAACGTTCTGAAACACACAGAATCCTTCTTGAACCTCAGCGGGCTAGAAGCATCAGTTGATCGATGAACAAGCAGAAGAGGAAGAAGAAGAGGAATTGGCATACTGGAGAACTGCTTTTGTAACCTTGATTGCATCTCAGCGATTGAGTGTGTGGCCATACTGTTAATCATGTTGGATTTCTAACAAAGAAGTGCGCGTTCAAAAACTCAGTCCTGTTTTAATTAAAGTCAATGTTGATATAAATTACGCCGCTGCCGGGGAATGCGGTTATTGGAGACTTCAGAATACTAGGTCACATCTTGCACGAGGTATGGTGATCGGGTTGTTTCCTCGCTGCGTTTTACTACCTTAGTCACGTGGTCGTGTTATTTTTACAGCTGTGTCGACAGGAGCGTATCGATAGCGGAATTCGTTACCAGTGCCTTTGAAATGAAACGCGAATGATCCACCGCTGCGCTAATCGTACGTCCGGCACTGTATACGTTTCATAAATTAAATAGGAAGAACAGAAGGGTAATTGAAGACACGAATGGCTGGCAGCTGTAGCTTGGTGTGGATCTACTGTCCTGGTCATGCTGTCGTTCAAGGCAACGGCGAGCTAACATTCTGGTTTTGCCTGGCTGTTTCTTGTTCTCTTCAGTCTCTCTTTTCTCTGAAGCCAGAAGACATATTCTAGCGTCAGCAGTCACTATGCCCCCTGCAACTGACTGTCTCCAGGTAACTCGATCCTGAGCAATTTCTTCCCAGCCCTCGGGTGGGATGTCGGATGACTTCATGTCCCTCTTGCATTCGTTCTTGAATCGCAGTGTGGAAAGGCCGATTCTTCTAACACCAATGGCTAGCTGTCCGCAAGGGATGTCCCTTGGCAGCTTCCAGTATTACACGCGATAAACATGTCCCAACCACCGTAGACTTTGCTGGCTCAACATCGAGTATATCCTGTGAGTGTTTGCTCTCTGCAAGACCGTATTATGTGACACTCTCTCTTGTCACCCAATTCCCAATATACGCCGTAGACACCTCGTGTGAAAGGTGTTGATCCGCCATTCCTGTTTAGTGTAAGTACTCCAAGTCTCGCTTCCATACATGAGAGTGCCAAGAACGCAGGCCTGATAGATCCGGACCTTCTTGTAGTGAGACAGCACAGTGTTCTCCCAGACTCTCTTCGCCAGGCAGGCCATGACGGCATTTGTACTGCCAAGTCTACTGTCTATCTCCTTCTCGAGCGAGAGAGTGTTGCTGATGGCAGACCCCAGATAAGTGAAACTGTTGACGGCCTCCAGAGTGACGCAATCAATCTTTATGGAGCGCGTAGTGGTCTTTTCCAGGCTTTGTCTATTCCAGACTTATGATGAGCCCAAATTGCTTGCACCCCTCGGCGAATATGTCTGCAAGTCTCTGCATGGCTTCCTCACTATTAGTCACTAGAACTGCATCATCCGTAAATAGCATCTCCCTAATGAGCACCGTTCTCGCCTTGGTCCTCGCACACAGTCGGGACATATTAAACAGCCGCCCATCTGACCTGGAGTGCAGATAGACACGGTCCACAGATGTGTCATAAGCGTAGGATAGGAACATGGAGAAGATCCAAAAGACGGTCGGCGCGAGCACATATCCCTGTCTCACTCCCCTCTTGATGGGAAAAGAATTTGAAGATGAACCCTCGTATAGAACTTAACCCCTCATATCAGTGTGAACAGAGTTTGAAGATGAACCATCGTATAGAACTGAGCCCCTTATATCAGTGTGAAAAGAGTTTGAAGATGAACCATCGTATAGAACTGAGCCCTTCATATCAGTGTTAAAAGAGTTTGAAGATGAACCATCGTATATAGCTGAGCCCTTCATATCAGTGTGAAAAGAGTTTGAAGATGAACCATCGTATAGAACTGAGCCCTTCATATCAGTGTGAAAAGAGTTTGAAGATAAACCATCGTAAAGAACTGAGCCACTCATATCAGTGTGAAAAGAGTTTGAAGATGATCCGTCGTATAGAACTGAGCCCTTCAAGTCAGTGTGAAAAGAAATGATCATGCTACTCAGTTTTTTTTTTTTGGGGGGGGGGGGGGGGGGCAGCCGATCTTCTCGGGAAGTTCGAATAGACTCTTTCTACTAACCAAGTCGAAGGCCTTGGTGAGGTCTAGATACATCATAAAGAGCAGCTGGGCTTGTTCTCTGCACTTCTCCTGGATTTGGCGAATTGAGAAAATCATGTCCGTTGTTGATCTACCTACTCTAAAGCCACACTGGGATTCTGGGTACGCCCTGTCCACGAGCAGTCTCAACCTGTTTAGTAGCATGCGGGCGTACACTTTGCCTACAACGCTCAGGAGCGAGATGCCTCTATAATTATTGCAGTCTCCGCGGTCATCTTTGTTTTTGTAAATAGTAAACAATGATGGCGTCACACTTATCTTTGGGGATTGCCCCTTCCTCCCAGCACAGGCATAGAAGATCAAACATCGGCTGAGCTAGGGACTGCACCTTCCTCCCAGCACAGGCATAGAAGATCAAACATCGGCTGAGCTATGGACTGCACCTTCCTCCCAGCACAGGCATAGAACAAACATCGGCTGAGCTAGGGACTGCACCTTCCTCCCAGCACAGGCATAGAAGATCAAACATCGGCTGAGCTAGTGCTGCTTTCCTGCATTTGATGGCTTCGGGTGGGATACCATCTCCCCCTGGTGATTTGCCATTTGAGAGGTAGTTGATAGCCTTATCAAGCTCATTCAGAGTAGGTAGTCCGTCATGTTCCTCCATAATGGGCCGGGCCTGTAGCCTGCACAAGGTCTAATCAGTGACCACCGTTTCCAGAGAGTAGAGCTCAGAGTAGTGCTCAGCCCATCTGGCCAACTGTTGGTTACGGTGCACGATTCTCACACCTGTCAGAGATTTCAGCAAGACAGCACCTCCTGCAGTAGGGCCCAGTGCCATCTTTATGCCTCTATACATGCCATGAATATTTCCCGTCTCTGCAATTACCTGAATTTCTTCACACAGTTTCTGCCAGTACTCATTCGTGTATTGTCTAGCGGTTCGATTCGTGCTTCAGGACCTTCTAAGGGCAGCAAGTGTCCTTTCATTCGGGCATTAAAAAAATTATTGATGGAAGTTTCTTGTTTGGCCTCAATTACTGGTTCCATTCTTGCGAGATGTGCATTGAACCAGTCCTGATTGGCCCATTCCTTCATGCCAAACGTAGCTAATGATGGCACCTTTCATATCGTTCTACTTAGCTGTGGCGTCACACTCAGATCCTCTCCGCCTTGAAAGGAATCATCATCTGCGCAGTGTTGATGCGGGGGTGCCCCATCTGTTTGGAGCGGTATATTGTGCGAAGCTGCAAGCGTGCCTTGCTGCAGACAAGAGCATGGTCAGAGTCGCAGTCTGCACTGTGATAGCTTCTAGTGGAGAGGACCATGTTTAGAGTTGAACATCTAGTGACAATCAAGTCGATTTGATGCCATCGATGTGACCTTGGGTGTTTCCAGGATACTTTATGTTGCGGCCTGCCCTTGAAGAAGTATGTGTGATACATAGGCCTTGTTGAGTGCACAGCTCCAGCAACCTTTGACCATTGTCATTTACCCTGTCAATACCATGATGTCCAAGGCAGGTGGGCCATGCCATGTGGTCACCACCTACTCTAGCATTAAAGTCGCCGAGAAGGATGAGTGCGTCTTTCCTGGAGCTGTTCTTCATCATTTCCCCCAGCTGTTCATTAGAATTGATCTTTTGCTTCCTCCGGAGATGTCAGGGTTGGGGCATAGATGCTGAGGATATTAACAGGACCTGTAACGGTGATGAGGCGAATGGCCAGTAACCTCTCAGATCTCTCCCAAGGAGGATCGACTGAGGCCATGTGTGTTTTTAATAGCAAAACCCACACCACGCTGTCGAGATTCCCCAGGTTCACGACGACCCTTCCAGAAGAAAGTGTAGTTTATTTCCTCCCTTAGTGAGCCACTAGAGGCTCTTTACATGTAGGGCAGCTATCGCCCTATCGATGATGACTGCTTTCCTGGCATCTCCAACCTTTCCAAGACTATCTGAGATGCCTGTACACATAGTATGCACCCTCTGAGATGCCTGTACACATAGTACGCACAATCGAAGATGCCTGTACACATAGTACACACAATCGAAGATGCCTGTACACACCATCTGAGATGCCTGTACACATAGTACGCACCATCCGAGATGCCTGTACACATAGTACACACAATCGAAGATGCCTGTACACACCATCTGAGATGCCTGTACACATAGTACGCACCATCTGAGATGCCTGTACACATAGTACGCACCATCCGAGATGCCTGTACACATAGTACGCACCATCCGAGATTCATGTACACATAGTACGCACTATCCGAGATGCCTGTACACAAAGTACGCACCGTCCGAGATGCCTGTACACATAGTACGCACCATCGGAGATGCCTGTACACATAGTACGCACCATCTGAGATGCCTGTACACATAGTACGCACCATCTGAGAAGCCTGTACACATAGTACGCACCATCTGAGATGCCTGTACACACAGTACGCTCCATCTGAGATGCCTGTACACATTGTACGTAAGTTCCAACTTGCAAATCGAAGAGCTGGATTCTTCTTTTTATTTTTGGTTTTGTTTGACGCAAGATAAACATCCGCTTATCATGCGTGCACTAAGGTCCAGGCACCCACTGGAGCAGGCAGATGTAGACGAGGCGACACCCTACCGACCGGGGGCTGCCCGGCTGAGACGGGCAGTAGTCGACCAATGGGATGCGATGATCCCTCCCATCGTCGAAGCTGACCCGTGGCACCCCTTCCCCACGCCAATCGGGTGGGACTTATAACCGGTAGACTGCCAGCTTCCGTGTTGTGTCACATCACTCAAGAGCGAGGCTGGAATAGCCTCTGCATGGCGTAAGCCTGGGCACTGAATATGGAGTCCATGGGCTGCCCAAACTGCAGGATCTCCCTCTCGGCCTCACTGGTGTAATTCAAAGGAATGCAAAGCATGACAATTTGGCACCAGCTGCAGGAGCCGTCGGAATGATTTCGCAATTTTGATACCACCCGCTTTAGGCGCTACCACTTTGGATTTTCTGTCTGGGTTTACTCCCGTAACCTTACCCTCTCCCGAGGTTTCCACAAGGTAGTAGAACCGTTGCTCGCAGGTGCTAGTTACTCGAGACATCAGGACTCGTCACAGGACAAGCCAGCACTCATTGGCATTTGTAGACGACATATTACATGTGAAAGAAGAATTAGTTGAAAGTAGAATTCGATGAAAGAAGCGTTATATGAAAGAAGAAGAATCATATCTAGACAAACATTAGATGCAGAGGAATAAGTTGATGTAGAAGAAGAATTAAAAGCAAAATCGGAATTATATGTACAAAAACATTAGATGTATATTAAAAATTAAATTAAATTAAATTAAATTAAATGTTAGGGGAGAACTTCAGACAGAAAAATAATTAGATGTAGAAGAAGCATTAGATGTAGAAGAACAATATATGTATAATAAAAATTAAATGTAAGAAAATAATTACACGTAGAAGAAGAATTAAAGGTAGAAAAAAATAGATTAAAAATATAAATTTGACGGATTAGATGTAGAAGAGGAATTATTTGCAGAAGAGAAATGGGGCGTTCTTAGTCGACCTGTACTTCTACAGGGGCAGATGCGCCTATGCAGGTCCCACTTAGTCGACCGGTACTTCTACAGGGGCAGATGCTCCTGTGCAGGTCCCACTTAGTCGACCGGTACTTCTACACGGGCAGATGCCCCTGTGCAGGTCCCAGCTCTGGTATGAGCTGGATGAAGCCAGGAGGAGGATTTTCTGTTTAGCGGGCTAGGCTCGAGCAGCGTATTACTCCGCTACTTTGGGACAAGTGCCGTGATGGGGGGTTAACTGATGTGCGAGTCCATCTTAAAAGACTCAAACACTAGAGCACAGTAGACGCGCAGTCTATTAGGCTCCATCTATGCTGTTCTTAATAAACCACCTAACCATGACTGGTGTTATGCTATGTCACACAGTTAGTCGCCTCTTACGACATGTTATCTGTGAGGCAGTGGTGCTATTCTTGTCCTTGTCATACACAAAGACACCGGCAGACCACTCGGGATAATTGGATGTAGATGAAGAATTAGATGTAGAAGTGATATTAGATGAATAAGACAAAAAATTAATGTAACAAAGAAATTAGATGTAGCAAAGGATATGAAAGAAAAATAGATGTAGTAGAGACATTAGATGTCGAGGAGATATGAGAAAAAAATTAGATGTAGGAAAGAGATTAGATGTAGAAAAAAATAAAAAATTTGATCTAGGTGAGAAATTAGATGTAGAAGAAGCATTAGATTTGAAGAAGAAGCATTAGATGCAAAAAACAAAATAGATGTAGAAGAAGGATTAAATATAACAGAGAAATTAAATGGAAAAGCGAAAATAGATGTAGGAAATAAATTAGATATTGAAGATAAATTAGATGGAGAAAAGAAATTAGTCGTAAATGAAGAATTAG
The DNA here is from genome assembly GCA_036924085.1 of Ariolimax columbianus. NCBI lineage: Eukaryota > Metazoa > Mollusca > Gastropoda > Stylommatophora > Arionidae > Ariolimax > Ariolimax columbianus. The sequence continues at coordinate 75,608,284 of JAVGWX010000002.1, read as the reverse complement.
ATGAAGAAGGAACAATTAATAAAATAAATAAATTAGATGTAGAAAAGAAATTAGATGAAAACTTAGAAGTAGCAGAGAAATAAGATGTAAAAAAGAAATTAGACAAACAATTAGATTTACGAGAGAGATTAGATCTAGAAGAAGAATTTCATAAAGAATTAAATGAGATTTAAATGAGAAATTAAATGTGAAAGAGAAATTAGATGTAGAAGCTGTGCCGAAGACGGATGTGTCGGACCGAATGGTGCAAATATCATAGCCAAGCTGTAAGCTAGCGACACAACATTCCGTTCTCCGGACTTCATCCTGCAACTTACAAAGCCCTGTTCAGGATTTGGCTAGCGGTAGATTGAGAACGAACGCAGAAGAAGAAGATGTAGACGAAGAATTCCATATAAATAAAGAAATTAATGCAGAAGAAGGGTTAGATGTAGAAGAGAAATTAAATGTAGTAGAAGAATTAGATGTTAAGGAAGTATTATATGTGCAATAAGAATTCGATATGGACAAACAGAGACTCCAAGAATCTCTATCTTGGTTCTCTCCATTTCTTTTCCAATCATGAACAACTTGCCCTGATAAAAGTAAATGTCTTAAGAGCATGTGTTTTTCCTGTGGCAGCTTATGGCTATAAATCATGGACGATTACCAAAACTTCTAGACAAAGAATCGAATCCTTCGAGTCAAAATGTTACAGAAAGATCCTCAGAATACCCTGGACAGAGAAAAGAACAAATGTAGACATTCGGCAAGAGTTGAACATAGAGGAGAACTGGTTTATCAATTCCATTTTGGCTAGAAAATGCTAATACTTTGGTAACATCAAGAGACACAACGGTCTTGAGAGAAGGTGATGGAAGGTATGGTGCCAGGCAAAAGAGGAAGGGGTAGACCAAGAAGACGATGGCACCAAGATATTCAGGAATGCCTGGGTATGACTGTCGCGGAGGCTGGAGTTTTGGCAAGAGAACGAGTTTCTTTCAGACAGACTGTGATGGGAGCGACGTTCTACAACGGAGATGCTACATGATGATGATGGACAAACAAATGGCATTTGTTAAGAAGAGGAAATCGATGTAAAAGAAAAATTAAATATAGAAGAAAACGGACATCTTTATCGTCTCAATAATCTATCTTTAGCCTATAATCACACTCCACAATCCTCTTGGTGTTATAATTGAACAGCCATTCCCGCACACGCATCCCCAGCACCTAGTTGTGAAACGTACCACGGGAGTCCTCACAGACGGCCGTTAGCTTTGCACTGCTGTTCACACAAGTAAGGTATTTCAAGTGTCCACTCAACTGTACTTGTTGCAGGTATTAATTTCAAGAAGAGGACAACATGTTTTTGTTTCATTTCGCTGATCCTGAAGCGTCTTATTTTTGCCGGTCCGTGTTTTTTAGGTTTTAAAACTAATGAAAATTGGCGTTTGTTTTTAAAGGAAAGAGATTTGTGAAGTAGATGAAGAAAAGGACCAAGATTTGATTAAGATAACGGGATCAAGATGCTGAGCAGTGCCTGAGCTAGAGCGGTCAACGACCCAAAGCTGACTGCTAGCGTTAGGGCCAGCGAGACAGAGCTACCAAGACAATTCTACACCTCCACGTGGTGATCCTGGTTAACAGAGCAGACTGGCTAAGGGAGAAGGGACCGAATAGGGAAGTCTAACCCGGTACACAAAAATGCTTGCTGAAGTCGGATATGTCCGACCAGAATGTCCAAATGCCACAGTCAAGCTATAAACTACGACACAACGCATTTCGTTCTCCAGACTACATCCCGCCGCTTGCAAATTGATTTTCATGGTTTGGTAGCGAGAGTTTGAGAACGAATGAAAAAGACAAAGGGAAAAAAAGTGGACGAAGTGAAGGAGGAAAATAAGAAAGAGGAATTGAAAATGGGATAGGATTATGTAGAAGAAAACGAGGAAAAACCATTGAGACTTGAAATACAGCTCCACGCAGAGGATGGCACCAAGATATGCCTGAGTATGACTGGGACAGAGGCTGGAGTTTTGGTAAGAGAACGAGTTTCTTTCGGACAGACTGTGATGGGAGCGACGTTCTACAAAGGACATGCTACATGATGATGACGCAGACCAATACGCGGTCCACCCTGCAACCAAGAACGCGGGAACAGTTAACAAAATCCTACAAACTAAAACACCAATCAGAGATCTTACAGCCAGTCATCGTTGCCAAGGAAGTCCCCGCCCACAATGTCCTAAGGCAGGCAATACACCATCAAGGATGGGAAAGGACCTTCTCCGTCATGATCCCGCCTCCTTGATAGTCCCCGCACCATCTGGTTAGGTCAAATCATAAAGACATAATCCCCATTGCCTGTAGCCTGGATACTAATGGTCCTGCCACTTTTCGTGCTCATCCGGGCAGTTGACGCGAGAGGCCCTTGTCGCAAAAGAGGCTTACTTAATCCATCCAACTTTACTTAGGTGGCTCGCATTCCATCCAACCTTACTTTAGGTGGCCCTTATTCTTTCCAACTTTACCTTAGCAGGTCCTTATTGCATCTAACTTTACTTTTCACCTCCGCTTATTCTATCGAACTTTACTTTTGACCACCCTTATTCTGTCTAACTTTACTTTTGACCACCCTTATTCTGTCCAACTTTACTTTTGACCACCCTTATTCTGTCCAACTTTACTTTTGACCACCCTTATTCCATACAACTTTACTGTAGAAAGACCTTTATCTTGAACACGCTACTCCCCCTCCCTCCTTATTTCATCAAATTTTATTTCAGAAAGTCCTTATTTCATCAAATTTTATTTAAACACGCCCAATTATTCAATGAAATTTCACTTTGACACGCTCCCTTATTTCATCAAATTTTACTTTAACTCTCCTCCTTATTTCATCACATTTACTTTTTCTCCTCCCCTTATTTCATCAAATTTCATTTTGACACGCCCCCTTATTTCATCAAGTTTCTCTTTGACACGTCCCCTTTTTTCATCAAACTTATTTTATGATGTCCTTATAACATTATATTTTAGTTTGTTGAGCCCTTAGCTCTCCCATGTTCACTTTATAACGCCCTTGGCTACAACCTGGTAGAAGGTAAGACGACACTGGTCTACAACCGGTAGAAGGTGAGACGACACTGGGCGTCAACCCGGTAGAAGATGAGACGACAAAAGAATAAAAATAATAATGATAAAAATAATAATAATTAGTAAAAGGCATAGGTAGTCCAATAGCAGACAATACTGTATGAGTCAAAGTGTTGGAGCCCTCATTGTATTAAGCTCGTGTGCGCTGAATGTGGCACGGTGTGCCGTTCCAGAATTGGTCTTCACATACATCAGAGAACACATTTCGAAGCAATTTTCTGATTCTGCCGTATCTTCGCTTGCGATGGGCAACTTTTACTATTTTTGTACTAAGTCACAGCTATGTGAGGTGGAGTGCCAGTTCCTTCTTCGCTGTCTTTTTCCTTCCATAGTCGTCAGACAGGTACCCATTTACAGCTGGGTTGACTGGAGCTACCGGTAGCGGGAGTTGAGCCTCGTACTTTTACCCTGAAAAGTGGGTTTTCTACAACTGCGCTGATCAGCTGCTCAATAATAATAATAGTTCACCCGAGTGGTCAGCCGGGGTCTTTGTGTATGACAAGAACAAGAATAGCACCACTGCCTCACAGGGAGCATGTCCGAAGAGGCGACTAACTATGTGACATGGCATAACACCGGTCATGGTTAGGTGGTTTGTTAAGAGCAGCAAAGATGGGGCCTAACAGGCTGCGGGTCTACTTTGCTCTAATGTTTGAGTCTATTAATATCGTCTCGCACATCGATTAACTACCATCCGCAGCGGAGTATTAAGCTGCTCGAGCCTAGCCGGTTCAGCAGGAAACCATTCCCCCGGCTACATCCAGCTAATACAAGAGCTGGGACCTGCACAGCGGCAAAACTTCCCTGTAGAACTACAGGTCGACTTAGAACTAAGAATAATAGTTCGCCTAGGCGATCAAGGCTCGATCGTCTCTGACCACGATTAATAGCCGAAGTCTATGAGACGTATAGTTCTGATGCTGAAAGGACCATCTGTCGCAACCAGGTTTTGCGGGGGCGAGCCTGGAGGCGCTATCATGTGGGGCAAGATCTTTTTTCACCATTGATTTCGAGAATCAGGTGCTGGATCTGGCAGGGCTGGGACATCCAACGGGAGGCTAGTCACATGACCATAGACAGAGAGACGGCGACGGTCTATCATAGAAACGAAACTATCGAGATCTCGGTCTTACTAACCAGGGAAAAAAATCAATTTGAAAAGCGAGTATTAAACACTTGTGGAAACATTTCGAGCAAAAATATCAGACCAATGAAGTCTTTTAAACACTACACGATCCATATAACGTGCAGAACTTTCAGAAACGCACAAAAAGGACATGAATTTGTAATTGTTGGATGGCAACGAAGGGTTTCCGTGCTTGTGTCAACTATGGGGAGAAACTGCACAATTCCCTGCAGTCAGAACCCATGCTGGAGTGGTCTTAAGTTAGTGTTTTAGTTGATCGAGTGTTTGGAGGTATTCGGGAAGTGTTAAATTAAATCAGACGTGCAGTTGAAAGTTGTCTTTCTTTGGTGGACGTTCTTGGGGTTTAGTGTGTTCTGCAGTCCTTTTTTTAAAAATGTTGATGGGAGGTGGGGGTGTGGTATAGAGTTCACGGAGTGTAATGGTTGTGTTGTGTGCGAGACAATACTAGGAGTGGGTTATATCGGTATGGAGTAGATCACTTGTGATTCTCTTTAAGGTCGAAAGCTGAGCAGAGATTTGTAACACTTTAACATACCAAGCAAGTCGTTTTATATCTTCTTATTTTTCTTCTTCTTCATATTTTCTGCTTCTTCTTTTTCTTCTTCTTTACTTCTTCTTCTTCTTCTTCTTCTTCTTCTTCTTCTTCTTCTTCTTCTTCTTTGTCTTCTTCTCTTTCGTCTTTTTCTTCTTCTTTTTCTGTTTCTTCTTATTCTTCTATTCCTTCTTCTTCTTTTTTTTCTTCTTTTTTTTCTTTTTCTTCTTCTCTTTCTTTTTATTCTTCTTGTTCTTTTTCTTATATTTCTTCTTCTTCTTCTTTTTTTTTCTTCTTCTTCTTTTTGTTGTTGTTCTTCTTCTCCTTTTTTTTCGTCTTAAATAAAAACTTTCTTTGGGACATTGTGCTGTACGTTACAGCGAGGCTGCTACTATATCTGCACCTTCCGACCCGATTCATTCAACTATCCATTTTGGGTATCGGGTGTGCCTTCCTAATTCGATCCATATTCTCTTAGAATACACTACTGCAGCCTGTTTCCACGACCACCACACGAAGGCAGTATAGGGTCATAGTCAGCTCTTGCTCGCTGACCCTTTGGAAGACACCATTCACAAATGGCTGCTGCTGTCAGCTCATTCCCTGTGCTGTATCTTCAGTCTCAGGTCTTCTTCCAATCCCTTCTTTGATGTTTACATCATTAGACAAGCTCCAATGACAAGCTCCCATGACAAGCTCCCATGACAAGCTCCCATGACAAGCTCCCATGACAAGCTCCCATGACAAGCTCCCATGATAAGCTCCCATGACAAGCTCCCATGACAAGCTCCCATGACAAGCTCCCATGACAAGCTCCCATGACAAGCTCCCATGACAGGCTCCCATGACAAGCTCCCATGACAGGCTCCCATAACAAGCTCCCATGACAAGCTCCAATGACAAGCTCCCATGACTAGCTCCCATGACTAGCTCCCATGACTAGCTCCCGCCCGTGACAAGCTCCCATGACAAGCTCCCATGACAGGCTCCCATAACAGGTTCCCATGACAAGCTCCCATGACAAGCTCCCATGACAAGCTCCCATGACAAGCTCCCATGACAAGCTCCCATGACAAGCTCCCATGACAGGCTCCCATGACAGGCTCCCATGACAAGCTCCCATGACAGGCTCCCATGACAAGCTCCAATGACAAGCTCCCATGACTAGCTCCCATGACTAGCTCCCATGACTAGCTCCCATGACTAGCTCCCATGACTATCTCCCATGACTAGCTCCCGCCCGTGACAAGCTCCCATGACAAGCTCCCATGACAGGCTCCCATAACAGGTTCCCATGACAAGCTCCCATGACTAGCTCCCATGACTAGCTCCTATGACTAGCTCCCGCCCGTGACAAGCTCCCATGACAAGCTCCCATGACAAACTCACATGACAAGCTCCCATGACTAGCTCTCATGACAAGCTCCCACCCGTGACAAACTCACATGACAAGCTCTAATGTCAAGCTCCCGCCCGTGACAAGCTCCCATGACAAGCTCCCGCCCGTGACAAGCTCCGATGACAAGCTCCCATGACAAGCTCCCATGACAAACTCCCATGACAAGCTCCCACGACAAGCTCCCACGACAAGCTCCCATGACAAGCTCCTATGACAAGCTCACATGACTAGCTCCCATGACAAGATCCCATGACAAGCTCCCATGACAAGCTCACATGACAAGCTCCCATGACTAGCTCCCATGACAAGCTCCCAAGATAAGCTCCCAAGATAAGCTCGCAAGTTGTTCAGATTGACCCCTTACTTTTGTACAACTTTGAGTTCAGAGTTGTATCTTTGGATCAGTGATGGTCAAACTATATAAATGGGGACGGCGTGGCCTAGTGGTTAAGTGTCACGGCTCACAACTCGAAGTTTGATCCCCATAACAGCACCGGCCGTTACCCCGGGGAAGCAAACCCTTAGAAAATGCAGTAGGAAGCAGACCCTTACATAACATGCATGCTGAAATCGCATGCACTGGGCCTACAGGCGCAAAATAAAAGCCACAGTGCAACGCACAACGCCTTGGGGATTAGAGAAAACAGGGGAGCGCAAAAATAATAATCATTGGCGTGACCTAATTTGGAGTACTATGTACAGGTGTGGAGTCCATATCATAGAGATGATATAGACATGCTTGAAAGGATACAAAGAAGTGCTGCACAAATGATTGTGGGACTTTAGAAATATAGTAATGAGGAAGACTAAAAAAAAACGCGACCTACAGTGTCTAGAACAGGGAACAATTCCAAGTGACTTAATACAAGCTCAATTAATCAATAATTAGAATACATTAGAATATATCAAGTTTTCAAAGTTCAACCAGCAATAATAACAAAATGACACAGCTTCAAATTGTGTAAAGACAGGTCCAGATTATATACTAGGAAATACTTTTTTAGTCTGAGAATGGTCAATGCTTGTAATGCATTGCCACAACATGTATTATCGGCAGGGTCAGTTAATGCATAAACTATAGATTGGATGCTCACAGTTATTCTTAGTATATGTAGAATTAAATAAAACTGTTTGTATACACACTACGTAGATCCTTCTAACTTTTTAAGTTAATGTTGTTGAATTCCCGCTTACTCTTGTGTGTTCCCTGAAAATGGCGTTGTACCGGATTTAAGTAGCTTTCCACTCGTCCCAAAGGTGCTGGCGAGGGTGTCCGGGGTCCTCCATGTGGTTCTACTATGCTTGGCTTCAACGATATGATGCTCACTACAACGAGGATCACGGCGATCCCTAACTCGCTAGCTAGACTGCCATGAAACAATCTTGTAATGGATCCTTGGACATAGTGGGCTACTAGGGAACGAGATGGCTGACAGATTGGCAAAAAAAAAAGGAGCTTCAAAACAATTGGATAGACCCCACAGTAAAACGAATTTTAAGAATAATACTCGAGAAATCTGGATGAACAGGTGGGCGACGGGAACAACAGGTCGCAGTGTATTTAGTGAAATGTGACAGCCAAAAAGTAACGATGACATAAATAAACTACATAGAAGAGATCAAAGTCTTATCTTTCAGTTCTGAACAGGACATACCAAAGCCAATAACCACTTGAACCGCATCAATCCCCAGCACATGCCCTTGTGCAGACATTGCTCTCATCCTGATGAAACAGTTCGACTTCTACTCATTGAGTGCAAGGCGCTTGTAGACATGAGAAGATTCTTACAAGCACTGCCGACAATTACCAACACACTGTACGGAGCAGGGAAACAACTAAAGACCTCTTGTATATAAGAATGGCATTAGGCTTGCTCAGCACCTATGAGATAACAACTACAACTACAACAACAACAACAACAACAACAGGGAAAACCACTTGTAGATTGGTAGTGAGTCTTGATCTTAATGGTATATGACAAGACGGCAGTGTTCTCTCCCCTTATTGTGTCATAAGCTTGCTGTTTGACAATGCCATGTTCACATCAGGTGACGGAGCCACCATTTTTCTGACTAGTAATACATTCAGAGCAAAGGGTAATTCCGTTTCTTGTAACTAATGGTCTCATTCTTCATTCTATCAACTGTAACACCATCTACGTTTTTTTAGACGATTTCTTTCACACATTATTTTTCTCTTTTGGGTTTTGGTGAAGTGCCAAGTCCGACACTGGTAGCACATAGTTGGTATACATACTAGGTTTATCAGTTGTAAGGAAATCAGCTTGAGTCCAGTTTGAGTTGTCATGTCGAGGCTGGCTGACGACTTCTCCACTTACAGAAAGAATTGGCAAAACTACTGTTGTTGAACACATTACAGATACAAACACGGACCCATGCACTGGGCAATACGTCCACATTACAAACAGATACAAACACGGATCCATGCACTGGTCAATACGTCCACATAACAAACACGGACCCATGCACTGGTCAATACGTCCACATTACAAACAGATACAAACACGGACCCATGCACTGGTCAATACGTCCACATTACAAACAGATACAAGCACGGACCCATGCACTGGTCAATACGTCCACATTACAAACAGATACAAACACGGATCCATGCACTGGTCAATACGTCCACATTACAAACACGGACTCATGCACTGGTCAATACGTCCACATTACAAACAGATACAAACACGGACCCATGCACTGGTCAATACGTCCACATTACAAACACGGATCCATGCACTGGGCAATACGTCCACATTACAAACAGATACAAACAAGGACCCTTGCACTGGGCAATACGTCCACATTATAAACAGATACAAACACGGACCCATGCACTGGGCAATACGTCCACATTACAAACAGATACAAACACGGACCCATGCACTGGGCAATACGTCCACATTACAAACAGATACAAACACGGACCCATGCACTGGGCAATACGTCCACATTACAAACAGATACAAACACGGACCCATGCACTGGGCAATACGTCCACATTACAAACAGGTTAAAGCACGAATACATACACTGATCCTAACCATATGAGCGTGCATGCTTTTACCATAGTCAATAGGTCTTTATATTGGCCGCTCTCTCTCTTTACGGTGTTCCGAACTGTCTTATTTGTGACGTGGATTAGTTACGAAATGCCAAGGATTTGAACGCAGACATCGCATCTCCATTGCACACATTCTTCGCTCTAGATCCGCTGTCATAGTCCAATTTTCACGTTAGTAAAGGTACACGGAAGTGACAGGTAAATACAATAAACTCAACTTGGATTTCCAGCCGATGCTTTTGTCCCTCCATAGCGGCTTCAGTTTGGCCTAGAGCAGTCATGGTCATCGCTGTTCTTGCCTGAATCTTAGTTCTGGAACTTTCTGCGGGCATCACTGCTTCCGGGGATTTAAACTGTTAAGCAAATTTGCAATGGTTTGTCTTTGATCGCAATCAGATTCGTTAGGCCCTTTGGCAAGTTCACCATATTTTTGCTCTTCTATGCATTAATCTCCATTCCAAACTTTTTAGGCTTGTCCACCGTCTGTAAAAATACATTGCAGATCTTTCGAACACGCGGATCGTCTGGAGTTCGATATTGTTTACACTTAAAGTATCTCATCCCACGTATCGAAAGCTGTGTGTAAGTATCATGTTATTATTGTTAGAATAAGGAATGATTGCCCTTACATCAATTTGTCAGGACTGTTGTAGGGTTTACATTATGTGAATGTTTTACAGTACTGTATTGTCTTCTGAAACTCAAGGGGTAATGGTAGTATTATATTAGACACTGATGTCAGAGACGAAGTGTTAAAGTCTGTTAATGAGTCTTATAAAAACAGAATGATTATAAATCTACTCAGAGGAATCAAGATACTGAGCAGCGCATGAGCTGTCGCGGTTAGCAAGCATAGCTGACTGTTAGCCTCAGGGCTAGAAAACCAGAGCTGCCAAGACCCGTCTACATCTCCGCACGATGATCATGGATAACAGGCTGCAACAGAGCAGACTGACTAAGGAGAAGGGAGAAGCTATCGAAGAGGGAAGGGGAACCCATTACTCAAAAATGCCTGCTGAAGTCGAATATGTTGGACCGAAAGGTGCAAATAGTACAGTCAAGCCGTAAACTACGACACAACACATTCCGTTGTTCGGACTACAACCTGCTACTTGCAGAGCCCTTTTTTATGTCTCGGTATTTGGGGATTGAGAACGTTCAGGGCTTGGTATCTGGAGATTGAGAATGTTCAGGGCTTGGTATCTGGGTATTGAGAATGTTCAGGGCTTGGTATCTGGGGATTGAGAACAACATAGCTCGGTTTCTAGAGATTGAGAACGAACGATGAAGAAGAAAAACCTACTCAGAAGTCTGGCATTGCCCTACATCCAAGAGGTCCAGGTGCACTTCTTCTAGACGGCTCGAGAAATTAGAAAACAGAAGTCATTGTACTCCCCCCCCTCTCCCCCCTCCAACCCCTCCTTTGCAACACCCTCTCTCGTATCCCATCAAAATAAAGAAACATCGTCAAGAGTAACACCTCATCCTGGATAAATTTCAACGACAACAACATCAACAAACAACCGTCACCGTCCACACAAACCTCACCTCTAAACCTTCTCCATACACTCTGAACTGCACATCTTGGACCGTCTCCCCAACGACAGGCAAATAATTCAGGGACGGAAATATTTTTCTAAGGATTAAAATCCGCTTTATTCGAATTTAAGGATGGATCATTTCGGGTCTTCTTACGGCGGTCTATCTGTCAATTCTTTTGTCTTGTGTTGAGATGGTATGCCGACGCCGCTGATGCGCTGTCAGTCACCACAAAGATCAAATTATCTGCCTTGGATGGGCGTTTGGAGAGCGCCCCACATGCGGTGTGAATTGCATGCCAAAATTGGACTACAGTACGATCACCAGGTGTTCAAATCATCATGATGTTCCACGTCAACTGTTGTTGCTGGGCTCTTGTAGAAGGTTGAAATGATTTGTTATAGGACGATGCGTACAGAGAAAGGCGGTTCTTGTCTCTTATCGCTGTAGTACTTTTACGTTGGCACACCACTACATGTATCAGTGTTGATTCCCACCTTGTTGATTGGCAAAGCTTATGTAAGATAGCAAGTTTCACGGTGCTTGACGTGTCCGCGAAGGGCGATCTTGGTCAGTATGATTCACGTGACACTGGCGTGATGTGTGATCTTGGTCAGTATGATTCACGTGATCCTAGCGTGATGTGTGATCTTGGTCAGTATGATTCACGTGACCCTGGCGTGATGTGTGATCTTAGTCAGTATGATTCACGTGACCCTGGCGTGATGTGTGATCTTGGTCAGTATGATTCACGTGACCCTGGCGTGATGTGTGATCTTGGTCAGTGTGATTCACGTGACCCTGGCGTGATGTGTGATCTTGGCCAGTATGATTCACGTGACCCTGGCGTGATGTGTGATCTTGGTCAGTATGATTCACATGCCCTGGCGTGATGTGTGATCTTGGTCAGTATGATTCACGTGACCCTGGCGTGATGTTTGATCTTGGTCAGTATGATTCACGTGACCCTGGCGTGATGTGTGATCTTGGTCAGTATGATTCATGTCACCCTGACCTGAGGCGAAGATCTTTCTCTGCTAAAGTTGTCCATGGTATGTCTCATCTGAACCTTCTGTGAGGTGGGTTATGGTGAGTATTTCATATGACCCTGACGTTAGGTGGGGGTCTTGGTAAGTATGTTTTCTCTCCCCCTGACATAAGGTGGGGGTCTAGATCAGTATTTTCTATCTGTCATTGGCGCGTGAGGTGAGGTCTAGGTCAGTATGTTTCATCGTATCCTGCCACGAGGTGAGGTCTAGGTCAGTATGTTTTATCTTATCCTTGCGTGAGGTAAGGTCTAGATCAGTGTGTTTAACTTATCCTGGTGTGAGGTGAGATCTAGGGCAGTATGTTTTATCTCCCATTGGCGTGAGGTGAGGTCTGTTTTATCTTTTCCTGGCATGAGGTGAGGTCTATGTCAGTATGTTTTATTTTATCCTGGTGTTAGGTGAGGTCTAGGTCAGTATGTTTTATCTTATACTGGTGTGAGGTGAGGTCTAGGTCAGTATGTTTTATCTTATCCTGGTGTGAGGTGAGGTCTAGGTCAGTATGTTTTATCCTATCCTGGTGTGAGGTGAGGTTTAGGTCAGTATGTTTTAAGATATCCTGGTGTGAGGGGGCCCTGACTAACATTATCTGATCAGTATGTTGTGCCTGACCAGATGTTAGTTTTCATCATTTATATATATATATATATATATATATATATATATATATATATATATATATATATATATATAGATAGATAGATAGACATATAGTTACATAGATGTATAGATAGATAAATAGATATTTAGATAAACAGATTGATTTGTGATATATATATATATATATATATATATATATTTATATATATATATATATATATATATATATATACATCTATATATATATATGTATTTAGATAGATAGATAGATAGATAGATAGATAGATAGATAGATAGATAGATAGATAGATAGATAGATAGATAGATAGATAGATAGATAGTTAAATAAATAAATCGATAAATAGATATATTATTTGTTTAATAATTTGTTATACTATTTGTTTAATAGATTGATATATTGGTTGCTTGTATGATTGGCTCATTTATTGATTGATAATTTATTACCCTTCACTCAGAATCCGGTGGTCGTAGGATTTATTTTCCAGTCTCCTGACTAAGTAGGCTTGAGTTCAAAATTCCATTAGGCACGTTGACGACCGCAAGGGTAAGCGGCCTTTATTCATCAAACCTTTAACGTAATGATTTATGCAGTGACTTTCGAGCTGAGGTATTGTTTGTACGGTTCCGAGATGGTGCGGAATTTGTGCCGACTTGAAACCAGCTCCCGCGGTCAAATCAAAGTTAAAAGAATTGAATTCCAGAATCCTAAGAAGAGTCCAAAAGGCTTATTAGAGCCAGATACATGGCCAAATGGGAAACAGAACATACTGGCTACACAAAAAATGATGCCTATTACCAGTTGAACAGAAGAGAGCAGGTCGTGGTCTTCAGACTCCGCACATGCCACAACAGACTGAGGTACCACCTATTCAATAAATTGAAGATAGGTGACACTGACGAATGCACTTGTGGTACCGGGAAAATGACCGCTGAACATCTGCTGCAAAACTGCCCGACATACGAGGACCAGAGAAAGCACATGTGGCCATCACCAGTGCCAACACTAGACAAGCTCTATGGCAGTGTCGACAGCCTTAGGGTGACAGCTGCTTTCTTCGAATAAATACAGGTTGACGTCTGACAGCGTACGAAGAAGAATACCAGAATAATCTGGGAAAGGAAAGCTGGCCCACATGATGTTGACCACGGCACTCCTACTATGCCGGGGATCGAGGAAATATGCTCGTAACACTATAACTCGGGAGTGGTCAGTCGGGCTCTTTATTTACGACAAGGACAAGCATTAGCCCAATTGCCTCACAGTGAGCATTTCGTAAGAGGCGACTAAATGTGTGATATGGTATAACACCGGCAATGGTTAGGGGGGTTTATTTAGAGCAGCATAGATGGCGCCTTACAGGCTGAGGGTCTGCTTTGCTCTAGTGTTTGAGTCTATTAAGATGGAATAGCACATCAGCTAGCCACGCTGCGTTAAGCGCTTGTTCCAACGCAGCGGAGTATTAAGCTGCTCGAGCCTTGCCCGCTAAGCAGGAAACCTTTTTCCCGGCCACACCCAGCTTATACCAGCGCTGGGGACCCTATACATGGGCATCTGCCCTTGGAGAAGTGCAGGTCGACTAAGAACATGGGTCTGTTATCAGGACCACAACTTGTAGGTGGAATAGGTTCTTGGTCAGATCTGATTACCTGACCCTGACGCAAGCAGCCAGTTATGAGTAAAGTTATGAGTAAAGTTATGAGTAAAGTTATGAGTAAAGTTATGAGTAAAGTTATGAGTAAAGTTATGAGTAATGTTCGACTAAGAACACAATATTTCTTCCTATTCTTCTTCTTCTTCTCCTTCAGAGAGAGAGAGAGAAAGAGAGAGAGAGCCAGACAGGGAAAGAGAGAGAGAGAGAGAGAGAGAGAGAGAGATAGGAAGAACTAACGTCAGGGTAAGGGAAGACATGCTGATCAAGAACCTACCTCGCGTCCTTGGCGGTCTCCCTGAAAACAGGCTGTGTGGCAGAGATATGTCAACGAGGTGGGGGATCGTCACAGTAGCCCCGATAACGCCATAATATTACTGATTAGCCCAAAATTACAATACAGACAAGAGGATTACGGTACACCTTCTCAAGTACTTCTCGGAATGTAAGGAAATCCGTTCAAATCCGCTAACAAAAAGTTATCTCAGCTCGTCCCATAACATGCATCACATCGGGGTCTTCACTGATTACTGCAGGGATAGGAATAAATGTCGCAGCTAAAATGTGTACCCTTTTATTTGATTGATTTAAAGGCATGTGCTATTCTAATTGGACGATGTCCCGAAAGAAAATCATGGTCAAAGCTTTTATTAAAACACAATGAAACTTGACAATATTGTTGATCAAGAATTGTTGCCCTTGACAGTCGTGGGTGACAATAGCATGACACGACCTTGGAGTGGTAACTCAATACTGAGTACTTGATTTGATTTTCATTGTGGCGTTTTCGTTTGACTTCCCCATGTTGTAAAAGCTTCTTTTTAATAAGAATGAGGCGGCTCTTTAGGGCACATCTGCTTCGTCTTCCAGAATATCAAACTCATGTTCAATGCCTTTATATAACGCTTACAGCGTACATACATCTTTGAACCTCAGCTGTGGTCAGTCGACTGTTCTCTTGCCTTCCGCCAATTACTAAAATTAAGATGAAGTTTCTGACAGTCAACTCAGCCCCTACAGACTAGTCCTGGAGAATCCCGCATTGAAAGATGGAAAGAGCTGACGCAGGTCCATTGGATCGAGCTACAATAGGAACCTGCACATGGGCATCATTTGCCTTACACGACATGGAAGGCACTAAATATATGTCGAATAGGCTTATCACGATGCAGCAAAATCATAAACAGATGTGGATTGAGGGATGATGAAACATTAAAGAGGTACATCACAAGACCAAGACAACCGAATGATCTGCCCAAACCTCCAGGAGATTTGTAGGATGGACGACCTTCTGAGTGGCAATGACATGGCAATCCATGGAGCTGAATACTGAAAGAATTATGCGTGACGTAGTGTCTGGAACAGGAAAAGTAAGTAAGTATCCGCCAAATGTCCACACAGCATGTAAGGATCATGAACCAATCCTTCGTGGTTGTTGTGGATCAAACATGGATAATGAAACATGGGAATTAGTGTTTTTCAGAGTTAGAGAGCTCCTTTCAACTCTACACATTTCCTCGACAAAGGCGTGTTTTATGCCCTGGCCTGTTTAATACACACAAAAAATAAAAAAAATAAAAAAAATAAAATAAATAATATGAAATGTAAGAGATATCCGGAATTGACTGAAGGAGGACGAAAGTATCAATAATATCAGATCTGCGAATGACGTAGTGTTCTCTCGTTCGCCTTCTATCACACAGAAGTGCATTTGCCGTAAACCAACTCTCACCGATCAGCTCTGTCCTGTGCAATTTTTCCACTTCCTTCCAGGTTTTCGGTTTTCTTTACTTCCGCCTCCAGATCTCGTTTCCTTTTATTCCCTGGTCTGCTTATGCCTCTCTTTCCCTGGGGGATTCCTTAGCAGCGATTACCTGAGAATACTGGCCTGGAACTTTCTTAATGTATGACCCATCCATCTCCACTTTCTTCCTAAGATTTCCTGTTCCAATTTACCTTGTCCCGCTCTCTCCCACAGTCTGTCGTTTGTAACTTTGTCAAACCATTTTATACCAAGAATCTTTATCCGGCATCTGTTGACAAATCCATGCAGTTTCGTGTCATTACTTTTGGTCATCCTCCAGGTTTCCTCATCCATACAATAGAACTGGATTTACATTTAAATTGAAAATCCTTATCTTTGTCTTCCTTCTTATTTCCTTGGAGTTCCATATGGGTTTCAATATTCCGAATGCAGCTCTTGCTTTTTGTATCCTTGTTTTTATATGCAGTGACGCAGTTACTGAAAGATAATCCATATTTTCAGATCCTGATGGATACGACAAACAGCAAGAGCCAGCAATGTGGGCTGGAAATTAACATAAAAAAAGTCTAAAGTCATGGTGTTCACCAAAATAATGAAAGTCCACTTCTTCTTCTTCTTCTTCTTCATCGATAAACTGATACTATGCTTCTAGTCCAGTGAGGTTCACGATAAACTGATACTATGCTTCTAGTCCAGTGAGGTTCACGATAAACTGATACTATGCTTCTAGTCCAGTGAGGTTCACGATAAACTGATACTATGCTTCTAGTCCAGTGAGGTTCACGATAAACTGATACTATGCTTCTAGTCCAGTGAGGTTCACGATAAACTGATACAATGCTTCTAGTCCAGTGAGGTTCACGATAAACTGATACTATGCTTCTAGTCCAGTGAGGTTCACGAAGGAGACTTTCTGGTTTTCGCCTTTCCCCAACAGCTTTTCGAGCATGGTCACTCTCCCAGGCTAGACTGCCTTTCTTTGGTCTGCATAGGTAGGACAGTCCTGCAGAATATGTTCTGGTGTTTGCTTGGGTGATCCACAGTCGCACGTGGCAGTGTCTCTGAGACCCATTCTGTGGAGGTGGGTCTTGAGTCTACAGTGCCCCGTTCTGAAGATCTTTGTCTGCCCATCTCTGCCAAGTTTGTCTATGCTGTCATTCTCTGGCTTGTATTCTTTGTGATGGTCTCTCCATTCTGTCCTCGTGGATAGTTTGATGAGTGTATTTGCTTCTTTATAGTGCTGTGGATGGGGAATCTGCGTTTCACCAATTCCGAATTTTGCGAGCTCATCTGCTTTCTCGTTTCCAGGTATCTCACAGTGGGCCGGAATCCACTGTAGGACTAAATCTGTTTTTTGAGACAGCAATCCTATGTTGTATTTTATTTCATGAGAGAGTCTATCTTGTTTGGAATTTGAGATGGCTTGGAGTACACTCATGGAGTCTGTTAGAATTATCGATTTTCGTGTAATGTTTTGGCTGATAAGAATCTGAGTTGCTGCATGAACAGCTCTTGTTTCAGGTCTGAAATTGGTACAAGTCTCTCCTGCTGGTATGTAGTGATTTTCCATTTCGCCATTTTGAGTGGGCGATATAGATTCCACTGCCTCCCCTTTTATCGCTCAATTAGACCGATTGATCTGTACACGTGTGTCCAAGAGTTGCTAGGATTCTGTCTCTTGAGCTCCTGTAGAACGTGTGTCCAAGAGTTGCTAGGATTCTTGGTCACTTTTCTTAATTAACCCTGAAACCTCTTAGATTATTTTGGACCGGTCCTGGCTCCGTGTCCAAGGTTCTGGAATGAGTGCTTCACATTTTTTGGTTTCACCTTCGATGATATCTTCGTGTTTTCTCTGAGCAGATGGTTGGGACTTTTCCTTAGTAGTCTGTTTTTTGTTCTCTCTTGGAACTTCTGGTGTAGAGGATGATCAGCTAGCATCTTTATTTTTCAAACTGAGTAAGGGATTTATATTTTTTTTCTGAATTCAAGGGGTCAATATTTTCTGTTTTTCCTAATTCTGTGATTCGAGTGTTTTTCAATGTCCCAAGGGTAATTCTGAGACTCATATTGTGGACTCGGTCTAGTTTTCCTGTGTTTGTTTTGGCCGCTGTTGACCAAGTGCTAGAGACATATTCCATGATTGGTCTGATTGCACCAGTGTAGACCTGCTTGAGGATTTTTTGGTTGGAACCCCAAGATGTACCAGCCAGTTTGTTTCATCACCGAGAGTATTTGTATGGCCTTTATCTGGATTTTCTCCATATTTGATTCCAGGTAAGTCTCGAATCAAATGTGACCAAGGAATGTGGATGTGTCCAACTGGAGTATTTATTAGTTTCCTATCTTTAATGCAATTGTCTATTTTTGAGGGAGAGTGAAAAGAAAGTGGTGGAGGTTTTGATGTGGTTTATTTTCAGTCCCGTCTTTTGTCCAGTTCTCCACCTTCTCTACCCTCTTTTGGAGCAAAGTTTACGGCTAATGTTGTGTGTTCTGTAGCTGTCCATAGAGTCAAGTCATCTGCGTATAATCTGTTTGAGACATGCTGATGGCAGCATTTGGTGATGGCGTTTATATCAAGAAGAGAGTAGACGCTATTACACTTCCCTGTGGCACTCCCTTTCTCAGGATGACTGACTTGCTGGTACAGGTGTCCTATTAACCCACGAAAATCTTTGGAAGAGATAACCAGAGGTTTCTATCCATGTTAGTCCATAAGTTGGCATGTTTTCCATGACCTTGACGTTCCTCATGCCCTCCCTCCTCTCTTTCTCACTCTCGCTTACTCGATCTCTGTCCTTGTTAATTCAGTCTGTGGACCGTTGTTGTTGTTGTTATCCCATAAATGCCGAGCAAGACTGCTCTTGGCAGCCCAATGCCATTCCTATATAGATACAGATCTTCTTTGATTGTCTCTCTTCTTCGTACACTGTGTCGGCAATTGTTGGCGTTTTTTTAAAGAACATTTTCCTCATATCCGCAAGCGCATTGCAGTCAAAAAGTAGGTGTCGAACTGTTTCATCGGGATGAGAGAAATGTCTGCCCAAGAGCAGGTGCTGGGGTTCAAGTGGCTATTGACTCTGGTGTATCTTGTTCTTTTAGGTAACTCTGTTTACCGTCATTCCATCATTTGTTGTGCCTGAATCCCCGAGATGGTCCTTGGTCGACAACTCTACTTGGAGTTCTTGAAATTCTGTTATTCAAACAAGAATTTTAATGTCTGCTGCCAGGTAGCCGAAAGCTTCGGCTATACGTAGTAGGTATTTTAAATCTTCCTGTGGCCTACTAGGCCTGGGGGTAGGCACAACAAATTTCGGTAGATTTTCAACTAAAACTTGAATTATGTCCGGACTAAGTCTCCTGGCTGTTAAGTCTCCTTTTTTTAATTTCTAGCTGCCAAAGTATTTTTAACGTGCTCGACTGAACACGGAAGTCGGATCTCACTTCCCAGAGATATTGGGCATTTTTACCGGTAGATCCACGTGAAAAAAATCCTCTCCCGGCATCGGAAGCGGACACCTTATCTCGAGTCCACTGAGCCCCTACCCTCATCTAAACTCCCTATTATTGGTGCATTTGTAACTAGAACGACAGCTCGTTGCCATGGAAACCAGCACGACGATGATATTAGATGCACACAAGTTTAGGGCCACTTTTATCCTCTATCTACTCATCCCAAAATCACACCCTCTGTACCTTCTGAAGCAGGGACTGAGAATCCAATACGCCGACTACCCTTCAAAAAAGAGACCAGCGATAGCCACCTCAGTCCTGAAGAGCGCTACGCTTTTTAAAAATATTACCAACCTAATTACAGTTCTTAATCGCTGCACACAGCGGAAACGGGTAATTGCCCCACAGAAATGTATCTAATTTTCCAAGAGAAAAACCGCCATTTATACAGAATGAATCGGCGAGACATTACCAGCAATTAGACGACGGTACGCAAATAATAGTTATTCATTGAGATCGCGTTTAAAGTGAAGAATGCTGTGTCCCTCATCAGACAAATGTATGGAATTCCTTTCATTTCTTCCCAGTAGTGATTAATAGATTTATTAATGTCATTAAAACTGTCTGTGTCGAATGGGGATTTCAAAAAATATATTAGCAACAAGAACAACAATATATTTGGCGCAGTGAAAGAATCTGTTTTTATGAATTACACAATTTCTTGCTGTCTATTCAGGATTGTGAAGATTGTCTAAATTTGTGTTGCGTAAGTTAATGTTTCTGGAGTGATATTTGACAATAATATTTCTTTTTTTTTTTTTTATTACGATCCTTTAGGTTTCAAAAAATGTTATTCATGAATTACTAATTCGATGTTATTTCTATAGCTGTTTTGTATTTGTGTATCATTAATGGACAGTTTTTTTTCGTGAGCTATCTTATAATCTGTACCATTAGTGGAATGTTGTTTCTAGAGCTGTCCGATAGCCTATAATATTAATGGAATGTTGTTTCTAGAACTATCTTCTGTTGCTGTAACATTAATGGAATGTTTTTTCTAGAGCTATCTTATAGCCTATATCATTAATGGAATGTTGTTTCTAGAGCTGTCTTATAGCCTATATCATGAATGGAATGTTGTTTCTAGAGCTGTCTTATAGCCTATATCATGAATGGAATGTTGTTTGTAGAGCTGTCTTATAGCCTATATCATTAATGGAATGTTGTTTCTAGAGCTATCTTATAGCCTATATCATTAATGGAATGTTGTTTCTAGAGCTATCTTATAGCCTATATCATGAATGGAATGTTGTTTCTAGAGCTGTCTTGAATTTGTTTAATTAATAGAATGTTGTTTCCAGAGCTGTAGTAAGGTCTTGGCCAGTATATTTCACCTGTCCCTGATTAACATGTCCGATCAGTATATTTCACCTGACCCTGACTAACATATCCGATCAGTACCTTTTGCCTGACCCTGACTAATATGTTCGATCAGTATATTATGTCTGACCCTGACTAACAACTCCGATAAGTATGTTATGTCTGACCCTGACTAACATGTCCGATCAGTATGTTATGCCTGACCCTGACTAACATGTCCGATCAGTATGTTTTGCCTGACCCTGACTAACATTTCCGATCAGTACGTTATGTCTGACCCTGACTAACATGTCCGATCAGTATGTTATGTCTGACCCTGACTAACATGTCCGATCAGTATGTTATGCCTCACCCTGACTAACATGTCCGATCAGTATGTTATGCCTGACCCTGACTAACATGTCCGAATAGTATGTTATGTCTGACCCTGACTAACATGTCCGATCAGTATGTTATGTCTGACCCTGACTAACATGTCCGATCAGTATGTTATGCCTGACCCTGACTAACATGTCCGATCAGTATGTTATGTCTGACCCTGACTAACATGTCCGATCAGTATGTTATGTCTGACCCTGACTAACATGTCCGATCAGTATGTTATGTCTGACCCTGACTAACATTTTCGATCAGTATGTTATGTCTGACCCTGACTAACATGTCCGATCAGTATGTTTTGCCTGACCATACGTTCGTTAGTCTTCTCTTCCCGTAAACGGGTTTACAAAAATATTATTTCCGTATCATTAATGGAATGTTGTTTCTAGGTATTTAAAAAAACCATTCTGTATCATTATTGGAATACTGTTTTTAGAAACACTGTGTATTTATATACAATAAAGGGTATGTTGTTTCTAGATATTTATTTATTCCTGTATCACTAATGAATGCCATTTGTTGTATCTTTGTATAATTAGTGGTATGTTATTTCTAGATATTTATTCTATTCCTGTTTCACTAATGAATTCTGTTTTTTTCCATCTCTATATCATTAATGGAATGCTGGTTCTAAATTTTTCTGTGTTTCTGTTTCATTAATATTATGTTGTTTCTAGAACTTTCGTGTTTTCTTATATCGTTAATGTACTATTGTTTCAATAGCTCTTTCTCAATCCTGTGTCAATGATATAGTGCTCTCTAGAAATTTCCTTTATTCCTGTATCAGTAACAGAGTGTTGCGTCTATAACTTTAAGTTATTCTTGTATCAATGATAGAGTGTTCTTTCTAGAACTTTCTTACAAACAAAGACCGTTTCTCCACACTCGACAGGTTTGTGCGAAGGGTAACGTTTGCAAAACAATGAGTTGCAGAGTCTTCTACCCT
This sequence comes from Ariolimax columbianus, assembly GCA_036924085.1. Lineage (NCBI taxonomy): Eukaryota > Metazoa > Mollusca > Gastropoda > Stylommatophora > Arionidae > Ariolimax > Ariolimax columbianus. The sequence continues at coordinate 75,586,206 of JAVGWX010000002.1, read as the reverse complement.
AAAGATAAACTCTCTGTGTAATGCAGGTCCTATTTTTGTCTCTGTTGCACAGAAACAATTCTTCATTTCAGGTGCTATAATTCATTGTTAGCCGTCCATTGCGACCTGCTATCAGCGTAGCAGAGGTCCTGTTTTCTTCTTATTCATATACGAGGCGTGTTCAAATTAAACCGGACCAACCTGCAACAAGTGAACATACGTACGATGTGCACGATGACGTCAATTCTGGTGTAAACAGCACATACCAATCGTTAAGTTTGCATAATTTCATTCTCCTCCGACACATAGTTTCCTCAGCAGACCGTTGAAAACACGGTCGTTGTGATACGGAATCTGTCCAGAGTTGACCAGCGAGCGGTTATTCGGTTTCTAACAGCTGAAGGATGTCGACCAGTTGACATTCATCGCAGAATGCAGGCAGTGTATGGGGACAAAAGTGTGTCGAAGACAACTGTGAAGAACTTGACAACGATGTTTAAAGAAGGACGTGAGTTAACGGAAGATCTTCCTAGACCAGGTCAGGCGCATATTGTTGCGCCAGAAGATGCCATCGTCAAAACTGATGCAGCAATTCGGGTGGACCGTCGCCAGAGCTTACGTTCGCCACACATTTGTCACCATATACTGCCTGCATTCCGTACGAGCTTAACCACACTTTAATTTGTGCTTTCAGTGGATCATAAGATCTTTGCAAGCCACTTACAAATTGAGCTAAGGAGAACTATTAAGGCTATCTGCCAGGGCGAACCTACAATACAGGGAGACGAACTATGTACGTCACATATGAGATTAGCAAAATACAACGCAGATTAGATTAACTAACAGAGTGCAACACAGATGGGATTAACTAATAGAGTACAGCACAGATGACTTTAACAAAGTACAAAACAGATCAGATTAACTAACAAAGTTCAACAAAGGTGAGATTAACAAAGTGCAATATAGATTAGATTGATTAGCAAAGTACAACACATATTAGATTAACAAAGTACAACACAGATTCGATTGACAAAGTACAACACAGATGAGATTAATTAACAAAGTACCATATAGATCAGATTAAAAAAGCACAACAGAGATCAGATTAACTAACAGAGTACAACACAGATGATATTAACAAAGTATATCACAGATTCGATAAACAAAGTACAACACAAATGATATTAACAAGGTACAACACATATGCGATTAACAAAGTACAACACAGATGAGATTAACAAAGTACAACACAGATTCGATTAACAAAGTACAACACAAATTCGATTAACAAAGTACAACACAGATGAGATTAACTCTTACGACTGTACCCACCAAGCTGAGAACCGCTAAATATAAGCGCATTACAGCCAGCCAGATCGATATTGGAAGGAAACTGCAATCGGATTTTTGGGAGGTAATATTCTCAGTAATGGCGGGCTTTAGAAATCTGAACACAAAGGTTACCGACATGATGGATGGGAGATTTGCGAGGAGGGCAGGAGAAATAAATTCTTCTTCTTCTTCTTCTTTTTCGTCTTCTTCTTCTTCCTTCTTCTTTTTCGTCTTCTTCTTTGTCTTCTTATTCTTCTTCATCGTCTTTGTTTTTTTTCTTCTTCGTCTTCTTCTTTTTCATCTTCTTCGTCTTCTTCTTTTTTTTGTTTTCCTCATTGTCTTCTTCTTCTTCTTCTTCTTCTTCTTCATCTTCTACTTCTTCATCACATCTTCTTCTTCTTCGCCTTTGTCTTCTTCTTCTTCTTCTTCTTCTTCTTTGTCTTCTTCTTTCTCTTCTTCTTTCTTTTCTTCTTTTTTTCCCTCTTCTCCGTCTCCATATTTGCCTTCCAATAACTAAATCTATTGACATAGTAAAAGAACGGAGGTTTCCTTCAGGCTTCTCTGGCTGCCATGACGTTAATCGCTCCAATAATTATGAAACGAAATTAAAGCCTCTGATTTTTATCGGTTTTTTCATTCCCTTGAATCTTAGCATGATCAGGATTGTAGTCAAGTCTCCGGAAGGTTTGACGTCTAAATGCTCGCTACTTACATCTGAAAGAGAAAGGTGGAATCTTCTTCATCGTACGCAGTCAGGCGTCAACCTTTATTTTTTCGAAAAAAGCAGCCGTCATCCTGAGGCTGTCGACACTGCCATATAGCTTGTCTAGTGTTTTCACTGGTGATGGCCACGAAAGGTGGAATCAATTACAACAAAACAAAGACAATTATAATATATAACAAACAAAGAGGCCACCATAACGATTAATTGTAAAATAATTGAAGGTACAATTTTATCTATCTGGGAAGTAACATTGATAGAGATGAAGAGAGAAACCAAAATGTTAACGCTAGAATTGACAAGGTCAGATTTGCTTTCAAATTTCTTAGCCCAAATTGGCACTCAGCAACAGTCTCCGTGGAGAATAAGATTAAACTATTTAAAGATATTGTGATCGATGGAGGGAGATCGAAGGAAAATTGCGACGGCGCATAATATGCCCTACCATATGTTGAGAGCGCTGAACAGATTGAGATCGGGCGTGTCCAGGTACAGATCGAACTTGAACAGATGGGGAAATGCTGACGACGACGTTTGCGAATGCGGAACCACCCAGGACCCCTAACATCTGCACAACAGCTCAGAAATGCAAGAACCGTGTACTGTTTTTGGTCTCATGGCAGCAATTGAAAGAACCTCCATGCTAATTGATTACTGCTCCAGTACTTTGGGACGTTTCCGGGCACGGAAAGTAAGCAGTTAAGCTGTTTAACACGAATGTTGTCGGTCCTGCTAAATGGCTCGAAGACAAGATGTGCGGTAGAACGAAGGTCTGATGGTCTTCATCAGCATCTGTCTTCGGCGCATACTTTCTGTTAGATAGCCAGAGGTAATGGCAAATGCGGTAGCAACCAGTAGAGCAGAAGATTGGGGAGAGAAAGTGAGGATTGATAGAGTACACTTTCAGAAAGAAGCCGGACAGTATAACCAGTCAGTCAGCACCTTTGAAAAGAGTTGTGCGGGAAGGCCCTAAAACAGCTAGCAACGAACGGTCGAGAAAAAGTCAGTTTATTATTGGTTTCTTATGCAGATCTCAAAAAGATGTCACAGAAAAGGTGCAAATGGATAACATCTGTGGCAGCCTTGTGACCCAATCGCAGAGTAACCAGACGGATACATGGTGATGTCCGCTATCAGCTCTTTCCTGGCTGCGAACCTCAGCATCTGATGTCCGCTATCAGCTCTTTCCTTACTGCGAACCTCATCATCTGATATCCTCTATCAGCTCTTTCCTTACTCCGAACCTCATCATCTGACGTCCGCTATCAGCGTTTTCCTTGCTGCGAACCTCATCATCTGACATCCGCTATCAGCTCTTTCCAAAAGAACCCCAGCATCTGATGTCCACTATCAGCTCTTTCCAAAACAACCTCAGCATCTGATGCCCGCTATCAGCTCTGTCCTTGCTGCGAACCTCAGCATATGATGTCCGCTATCAAGTACCCTGGCTGACATAGTCTGATCAGTTCGGTGCACCTTAGTGTCCTCTTCCCAAATGGTATGATGAAGTCATTAACATATCAATCTTATTAAGAACCAGAAAAACGTCAGTGTGGCTTGATGCAGGGCGATGTCCATAGAACACGTATAACGGAAAACAGCCGAGAAAGCATAATGAGACAGTCTCTGTTCTGGAATTCCAAAGACAATAGAATTATAGACAGATCTAAACACTAACAGAAAAGAGAGTTTGTCACAAAAATGAATGCATCATGGAAGACACGGCGATATCTAGAGAGGATGACACATGACAATATGACTTTCAAGAAATTTATTGAAAACATACGCAGCACAGGGAGCTGAAAAGCTTTGATTTATTGATTAACTGATTGATTGAGGATAATTTAGTTTCATATCAGTCACTACTGTAGTGGATGAGGTGTTATGGATTTCATTTTACGAAGTCTTCTTTCCTTTATTGAAAATAGGTCCCAATGTGCTCCTGGGATTACTGAAGCTACAAAGAATGATGAAGGAACCTAGTCCCTTTGGTACGAATGACAACCGCCTAAGAGATTAACAGCTCAAACGCTCATTGTCATAAAGGATTGTTTAAAAAAAATGTCATTCATATGGTATATAAATTCAAAGTTAACAATACGTTTAAATAGTGCATGGGTATGACGTGCCATCAGTGGACCAGTAGGACTAGGCTAGCCCCCATACATTATAGTTCAGCTATTGTGAGTTTAATTTCCACAGGACAGGAAAGCATAACATACAAATAATGAATAGACAATATTGGTATTCTTGACTATCTGAGTCTCAATTTGTGTCACAATACTCAACGATATTCCCGCTATTTGTGTCACAACACTCAACGATATTCCCGCTATTTGTGTCACAATACTCAACGATATTCCCGCTATTTGTGTCACAATACTCAACGATATTCCCGCTATTTGTGTCACAATACTCAACGATGTTCCCGCTATTTGTGTCACAATACTCAACGATATTCCCGCTATTTGTGTCACAATACTCAACGATATTCCCGCTATTTGTGTCACAATACGCAACGATATTCCCGCTATTTGTGTCACAATACTCAACGATGTTCCCGCTATTTGTGTCACAATACTCAACGATGTTCCCGCTATTTGTGTCACAATACTCAACGATATTCCCGCTATTTGTGTCACAATACTCAACGATATTCCCGCTATTTGTGTCACAATACTCAACGATGTTCCCGCTATTTGTGTCACAATACTCAACGATGTTCCCGCTATTTGTGTCACAATACCCAACGATATTCCCGCTATTTGTGTCACAATACTCAACGATATTCCCGCTATTTGTGTCACAATACTCAACGATATTCCCGCTATTTGTGTCACAATACTCAACGATGTTCCCGCTATTTTCACTCTCAAATGACATGCATCGAATATGCTCGAGTCTTGTGAGTTCTTTCTGGGTAGAGTACAAGATTAAGGCATCGTAGATCCTATGTACAATAAGATACATACTAACACTTGGCGTTCTGTCATAAGCAAATATAATGTTCTTTTGCTTCTTATGAGTTTGGGTGTTGTGGTTATTAAACTTTTGTAATTGTTCCCGTTATTGAAAGAGATCTTGTGAGGTGTTAAAGTATTCGATTGTAAATATAGTTGGACACTGTTTCAAAGGGGGAATATGGAAAGGGACTAAGATTTGGAAACTGGCACGCTTGGCAATGCTGTTTTATCGATTCATAGTTTCGTTTGGAGCATTCAGTTTTGAATAAAAACAGCAAGTAACAACGAAAGATAGGCCAACTCCAGACATTTTTGTTAAAACAAAAAATGTAAGACTTTACACGTCATTTCAAAACTGAGTATTTTACTTTATCAAAATGGTTAACTGCGTGCAAATTAAGGAACATACTGTATTATTAGCCTTGTGTGCTGTCAGGGAGTATGGTATAAAAATTGCTTTTGTGATTTCAATTATTTTCACAAAGCCAAGATGCGCAACGGAAAGACTCACTCACACATATCCGCATTAAATGAATTAAAAACGTTCGAGAAAACTAGTATACATTTGTGAAAATATATAAAGAATATATTTGTTTGTTTATTCCGACAAGGAGGGCAGCGGTTCGAATCCCAGGTATGGCATATGTTGTTTTTCTGTTGGGGGTGAAATAAACAATCATAGCCAGCACACGACGTGGTGACAGCAGTGACGAAGCGGCCTGTAGTCCTCAGCTTTCAAAACCCCTCGACTACCCCATCAATGGGAAAAATGTCGTATGACAGTTTAAAAAAAAAATTCTATTTCTAAATATTGTGCCTGGGTTGAAGTGAGCTAAACTGTACAAACTGTAGCCTGTAAAAGTATCATTGGTAAACTATATATTGTACATTAAATGAAGAGTATTCCTGATAAGCACAATAATGAAAGGCGTCCTCTAACCTATTCCACTTTGAGAAATGTCACAGATCGCCATTGGCATGAATCATATTCTACCACTATTTAATCTTATTGTTGACCTTGAATTTGTCTATATTATATTATATTATATTTCAGATTCTGACATCTGGTTCTCATGGAACCAAATTATACTAGGTGTGTTCAAATTAAACCGGAGGAACCACAAAGTGGACATACGTACGATGCGCATGATGACGTCAATTATGGTGTAAACAGCACATACCAACCGCCAAGTTTGAAATAATCTCATTATTTTCCGACTCATAGTTTCCTCAGCAAACCGTTGAAAACAAGGCAGGGGATTAGCATGTTGTGTTTTTGCATGATGGAAGATCCGCCTTCACTCGGCTTTCGTACAGTCTAGGATATGGTAGGAATTTCGTTACTTTTAGAATTGTGCCCAGAAATCGATTGATACTTTCGACTTTCAATTGCCACGCGTTCTTTTACTGTGTGTATAATGTGTATAAGGGTTCTCCGAGTTGATCATCCATCTGCAATAAGACTAGGCGCCGGTTAACCTCCATTAAAATAGGGAACGTTTGAACAAGGTAGGATTCGACCATCCCTCGATTTCGCATTTTTGGCCGGTTCTTGAGATGCGACCTCATTCCCTCTCAGCTACAGAGACCCTCTATTATCCATATTTGATCCACATTGGTCTATATTTCTACACTGTTTGAATACAAGCCTGCAAAGTTGGTTATTTTTTTTACGTTACTTTGTGTTTGGTTCGGTTTGCAGGTGGGGACGCTATTAACTTCAGATGTAACATACAACTCAGAAATGAATAATTCAAAAACTCAGAGACATTAATAGCTTTCTCCAAAATGAAAAGCATTGTCCTTCAACAAAATCGACATCAATGGAACCACGAAAGAGGATATGTAGAATTTGTCTTAATCTTTAGCCGTGAATCAAAGACAAACATGAAGATCGAGGGAAACCTGTGAGAGGTCGTTTTACAGGAGAATGTTATGAATTCTCTTGGCTTCAAATACGGTTAATTAGGGTGTGGGGAAAGCGGTCACAACGCAAATGCATTTTATTACATACATCAGGAAAAAGAGCAATTAATGTATTACACGCATCAGAACAAAAAACAAATTAAGGCACACAGCACAACAAAAAATCATTAATTCATTACACACATCAGAACAAACAACAAATTAAGGCACACAGCACAACAAAAAACAATTAATTCATTACACACATCAGAACAGAAAGCAATGTATTACATATATCAGCACAAAAAACAATTAATTTATTACACACATCAGAACAGAAAGCAATGTATTACATATATAAGCACAAAGAACAATTCATTTATTAGATACATCAGAACAGAAAGCAATGTATTACATAGATCAGCACAAAGAACAATTCATTTATTAGATACATCAGAACAGAAAGCAATGTATTACATATATCAGCACAAAAAACAATTAATTTATTACACACATCAGAACAGAAAGCAATGTATTACATATATCAGCACAAAGAACAATTCATTTATTAGATACATCAGAACAGAAAGCAATGTATTACATATATCAGCACAAAGAACAATTCATTTATTAGATACATCAGAATTAAGAAATATTTATTTATTGGACACAACATAATAAATAACTGGGACGGCGTGGCCTAGTGGTTAAGTGGCACGGCTCACAACCCGAAGGCGCTGGGTTCGATCCCTATCACAGCACCGGCCGTTACCCCGGGTAAGCAAACCCTTAGAAAATGCAAGAGGAAGCAGACCCTTACATAAAATGCATGCTGAAGTCGGATGCACTGGACGGACAGGCGCAAAATAAAAACCACAGTGCAACGCACACCCGCCTTTGGGAATAGACAAATAAGGCGAACGCAAAAAAAAAATTTTTTTTTAAGTTATAAAAAACAATTTATTTATTTCACACGTCAGCACAAAGTGCAATGTAATACATACATACATAATCACATAGAACATTTAATGTATTATTCACATCAATACAAAGACTAATTTATTTATTACACACATCATAACAACGAACAATTAATTTATTAAACACTTGAGCACAAAGAACAATTAATTGATTACACACACCAGAACAAAGATCAATTTATTATTCACATGAGAACAAAAGAATTACAGTTTTTGGAAAACGGTCATTCTAACAGACTCAATGAGTGTACTCCCACATGAAATAAAATACAACATACGACTGTCGTCTAGAAAAAACAAACAGGTTTAGTCCTACAGTGGATGCCGTCTCACTGTGTATGCACCAAACGAAGATGAGAGCACTGACATAAAAGATGAATTTTATGAGCTCCTTCAAAGGAACATTGACGATTGCCATAATGAAATACTTCTCCTTGGAGACTTCAACGCAAGAGTTGGAAACGACTATTCTAGATGGGATGGAGTGATCGGTGGGTATGGAGAAGATGTCTTAAATGACAATGGAAAACGACTGCTCAGATTCTGCAGAGAACAAAACCTTGTTATTACAAATACAAGGTTTCCACACAAGCGTATCCATGCATACACAAGATGTGAGCCGGCAAGAAATGAAAGATCCATAATTGACTATGCAATAGTGAGGAAAACTGATTTCAAGTATGTAAAGGATGCTAGAGTGTTCAGAGGACCAGAGATAGGAAGCGACCACTACCTAGTTAAAATAAAGAGAGAAATTTAAAAACACTATCCAGCTAGGCAACACCCACCAGCAAGCATGAAACATAATACACAAGGAGAAATAAAATTAAGGCTTACAAACTACGAGAACCAGATGTTAAGAGGAGATACCAAGGGCTCATAACAACAGCAATAGAAAGGATAGAGGAATCTGAAGAAGATATGGAAATGCTTTGGGTAAAATTCAAAGACATCCTCAAAGAGGCTGCAGCAGAGGCATGCGGTCAAACCAAAGAAGGGTGGAAGAGAAAAAGTACACCATGGTGGACAGAAGAAGTGAAAACAATAATACGAGAAAAGAAAAAGGCATGGAAGCAATACCTAGGGGCTAAGAATACAAAAGAACAAACAAAGAAATATAAAGAATATGTAAATTTTAGAACAGAAGCAAAGAAGACTGTGCTCAAGGCCAAACAGAAATCCTGGGAAGAATTTGGAGAGAAACTGGAAAATAATGCTGGAGAAAACCAGAAACTGTTCTACAAGACCTTAAAGAACATGAGGAAGGAAAAGGAATGCCCCCTGAAATTTGTTAAAGATAAACAAGGTAATGAACAGATGGAAAGAATATTTCTCAGATCTCCTTGGAGTGGAGGAAAACCAAGCTCTGGAAGTAACAGTCCCAATTCAAGAAGAGGGAGCCATAGAGGGAAACGATAATATCACAATGGAAGAACTAAAGGCAGCATTGGAGAAAATTAAGATTGGTAAAGCAGCAGGACATGATGGTATAACACCATAAATGGTTAAATACATGGAAGCGGTAGGAGAGATGCTATTCATGAAGATTCTCAAGGCAGCTTGGCGCCACAAGAAGATACCAAGAGACTGGGAGGTTGCAATAATAATACCAATATTTAAAAAGGGCGACAAACGACAATGTGAAAATCACAGAGGTATTTCCCTTCTCAGTGTCCCCGGGAAAGTCTACTCTAGGATTCTAGAACGGCGATTAAGAGGTCTAGCAGAGCCAAATATGGATGAAACTCAATGTGGGTTTAGGGCAAAGAGAAGTACTCAAGACCTTATCTTTACACTCAGACAGCTAAGTGAAAAGGCTCTTGAATATGATAAAGAGATGCATCTCTGCTTTTTGGATTTGGAGAAAGCATTTGATAAAGTTCCTTGGGACAAACTCTGGGAGTGCCTGACAAGGAAGAATATCCAAAGACCCCTGATCTCTGACATACAGAGTTTCTATAAAACATGCAGAAATTATGTGCGGACATCAAATCAAAAGTCAGGAGAGTTCAAGACCACTAGCGGAGTAAGACAGGGGGACATTCTATCACCGTACCTTTTCATACTCCTCATGGATGAAGTCATCAAAGCCTGCAAGGAACGGACAAAAAAGTATGAAGTAGGGTACTGGAAGATGAGATCAAGTTACATATCGGAACTAGCATTTGCAGACGATGTGGCCCTGATCACGAAAATCGAAGCACATCTCCAGATCAACTTGCAGGTCTGGGAAGAAGAGTTGAAGAAGAGAGGAATGCACATCAGCAACTCCAAAACAAAAACCATGGTGATCGCCAGAGATGAAAAGAGACATCAGATAACACTGGGAACACGAGCACTAGAGCAGGTCAGCAACTTTAAATATCTAGGAGTGGTAATAGACAGCAGGGGAGGAATCAAAGAGGAGTTAACTGCACGAAGGGCAGCAGCAGGTAGACTGTTCCATGCAATAAACAGAGGTTTCCTCAGTAGAAGAGAAATAAGCAGGAATACAAAGATGGATGTATACTGCTCGACCTATGTGCCTGTCCTGACATATGTATGTGAGTCATGGGCAATGACTACAGCCCAAGAAAGGCAATTACAAACTTCAGAAATGAGGTACCTAAGAAAGGCGGTTCAGGTGACGAAAAAGGACAAGATCCGTAACCAGACAATACGTAGCAATCTGGAAGTTTAACCCCTGCAGACATGAGTGGAGCAGTCCCAACTACAGTGGTTTGGCCATGTCTGTAGAATGGAAGAAGATCGGATACCAAAGCGGTCATGGGAGATCAAAAGTCAAGGACGCAGACCCCGAGGACGTCCCAAAGTACGTTGGGAAGACAACATTCGACAGTCCCTAAGTGATAGAGGGCTGGATTGGAAAAAGGGCAGGAAAAAGACGGCGGATAAAGCAGTGTGGCGTTCTCTTTGGCAAACCTCTACACCTCACGGTAGAAGAGGAGCGACAAAGTAAGTAAGTAAGTGGATGCCGTCCCACTGTGGGATATTTAGAACCGCGAAAGCAGATGAGCTGGCAAAAGGCGGATATGGAGACACGCAGACTCCCCATCCACAGCCCTATAAAAAAGCAAAAAACACTCATCAAACGATCTATGAAGACAAAATGGAGAAACCAGCACAAAGAATTCAAGTCAGAAAATGACAACATAGACAAACTTGGCAGACATCGGCAGACAAAGATCTTCAGACTCAGAACGAGACAATGTAGACTGAAGGTCTACACCCACAGAATGGGTCTCAGAGACACTGCCACTGAGCACCCAAGCTAACACCAGAACATATTCTACAAGAATTCCCTACCTATGCAGACCAAAGAGAGGCAGTCTGGCCTGGTGGAGCGACCATGCTTAAATAGCTGTGGGGGAACGGCGAAGACCTAAAACGCAGTCTCCTTCATGAGCCTCACCGGACTAGAAGCACATCATCAGTTGATCGTGAACCTCACCGGACTAGAAGCATAGCATCAGTTGATCGTGAACCTCACCGGACTAGAAGCCTAGCATCAGTTGATCGTGAACCTCACCGGACTAGAAGCACAGCACCAGTTGATCGTGAACCTCACCGGACTAGAAGCACATCATCAGTTGATCGTGAACCTCACCGGACTAGAAGCATAGCACCAGTTGATCGTGAACCTCACCGGACTAGAAGCATAGCATCAGTTGATCGTGAACCTCACCGGACTAGAAGCACAGCATCAGTTGATCGATGATGAAGAAGAATGAACGTGGAATTAGCAAACCGGAATTGGACAACACCGCAACAACGGCGGGTACATTTGATGGGAAAGAGACAGAGACCGAGCGACAAGCAAAGGAAGTACACGTTGGTTTAACATAATGACGTTGAAAATGGTCAATGGCAAAGTTGATAACAAAACTCAGTCAAGATTTGGAGGTGAATTAATACAGGTTTTGTAAGATAATGAACGGAAAGGATAAACTATACTAAAACAAGTTTTTTTCCAATCACAACAGCTTACAAGAACAAGAGGGCACAGCTACAAAATTAATAAAAGAAAAGTCCAGATTTACACATTAGAAAATACTTTTTTAGCCAGAGAGTGGTGAATGCTTTAAATACATTCATACAGGAAATAGTTTAGTCAGGGTCAATTAATGCATTCTAGAATAGATTAGATAGGCATAGTTTTTACATCAAGTGGATGTAAAAGAAACTGGTTGTATACAAACTCTGCAGAGTCTTCTAAACCAGTATAAAGACGTTCTTAAGTTAAAATAAGTATACACCAATCGGTGTGACACTTGCAAATGACGAAAGGAGAACGCTTTTATGCTTCTGCTTTCAGGAATGACAGAAGAAAAAAAGACATGTCCTTCCTGACACTGCTAGGGAAAAGCAACAGCATTGGTGAAAAGACTTGAAATCTAAAGCCAATTGTGGTGTTGAAGATAGTCATAGAACCCTGAGGGGAATCGAGAAATCTATTGAACAGCGTACTTTTTAATTTCAACGGTTCAGTCTGACAGGGCTCAGATTTGCATGTATCATTCCATCAATTGAAATAGCAAAGTCTCTGGAGAGGCCAGGTAAACACGGGCGTGAGATGAGGAAGGAAGGAGGGGACGGGGGAAGGCTTTTAACGATCCATCCCCCCTCCCCTCCCTTAACGCTCATAACTTGCAGACTGGAATACACAAACTGGACAGAAAACTTTTTGTTTCAAATTTCAGTTGAAACTTTTCCGAAAAAATAACATTGCCGTGAACGATAGCGATGAGCCGATGCAAGCACGTAGTCGGCAACCGGATGAATAGAACCATGGGGGAAAAACTCGCCGGCAATGTCGAACCGGCCGATGAATGGCGGTCTGAACGAATGAATGGATCATTGAATGAATAAATGAAACGGGGAACCCAGATGGAAAAATAATTTTGCAAGACGAACGTGAAAGGGATTAGAGTGTGGGGGTGAATCAATAACTTACTCTGAATGTGGATATGTCTGCAGTCTGTGTGGAAAAATGCAGGCTTCTTTCAGATGTGGCTATGCCATGACACCTCCGAAAAACCTCGAGTTTTGTTAATGCTCGGAAGAATTTGGACATCTGAAATGCAGAATCACCGAATACTTGCTTGTCAAGAGAAGAGTGCCTGTTCGATCTCGGTTATCCACACGCTTCAGTCGACCGAGTGTATATAATGGATACCTTGTTTACTGTTAGATAAGAAAAACGCAAGCCAGCAATGGAACTGGTCACACCCTACTTAAAAAAGATGAAGTCTCTAACACTCTATCTCCCCCAGCAGTATCCATTACATGATTAAATTTTAAAAGTAAGGTGAGGCAGTTGTCCTACATCTTCTCCCTCTAACTTCCTCTGTCTCTTTTTCCTACTATATCTCCCGTTGTTACAACGTGTTCCAAGTCTCCTCTTCTCATAACATGCCCGAAAAAGAATGACTGATTTGCTCTGATCCTTGCAATTAGTTGTTTTTGTGTTTGGACCGCTTGGAGTAATGTATCATTAATCTTCCATGCAGTCACTGAGATCCGCAACATTCTTCTGTAAAATCACATCTCCGTTGCTTCCAAAGATCTATACACTCGCTTGCTGATTTACATGATTCACTGCCATATGCCAGTTCTGGTTCTACGTTGCACCCATGGACTCTTTTTCTAAGTTCCAGCGACAATTTTTTTCAAAATATTTCCTTTATGGTCTAGAAGATCGATTTTGTTTAGGCTATTCTGCATTTTATTCCGTGATTGCATCTTCCATCTGATGTCATAACGATGTTGGACAGCCTGAGAGTATATCGCATGCGACAATCCACAACAGAGTTGGTAAACGACACACGTGATAGAAGCGGATGAAGGTCCATAGTCACCAAAAAGACAACGGTCTAATCAGTTGCAAGTACGTGCATGACCCACAGTTCAGTTCAAATGATATCTCCACATCGAAGGTCGACTGCAATGGATCTCCAACGTCCTCTGTCTCTTGCCTTGATGGCACAATCTGACATGCTTTTCCATGCACATCTTTGATATAATTCTCTCACTTATATCGCGGTTTATCTCTGTATATTATATGCCGAGCTAGAGCCAGGCAAGCGAGCTTGCGGTGGCCAAATAAAACGTTACAAAGACACCCTGAAAGCCTCACTGAAGAACTGCTACATTGACCCTGGTGATTGGAAGAACATTGTTGCCGATTGCTCTGCCAGACGTAGTAAAATAGCTTCTGGCAAGACACATGTGGAGCAGACGAAAATCAAGAAACGGGGCTCGGAAACGAGCGACACGATAGGCAAGAGACGAGTTGCCTCGGTCTGACGGTCAGACAGCTCTTCTCTGCCATCAGTGGGACAGACGCTTTCGGGCTCGGATTGGTTTGATCAGCCACCTACGAACCTACTCCAGGATTGACAGATGACCATGTGGTCCTCTTCGGAAATGATGTACAATCAACAACATGCGCGAACAATCTCTCCGAGGCTTTCCAATTGATTGCCTGTTCTGCCAACGAGATGCACAACATATCGACGTTCAGTCTAGTCTGTACATGCTTGAACAAATAAGCTCTAGCTATCCAAGGGATGAGTTAGCCCCGGCTATCCTCACCTAGTTTAACTCGTCCATCGAAGTGGTTTCCGGAGTGTAATCGCTGCTCATGCTACAGTTACTAGGAACCACAAGTGAGAAGTTGGTCGCAGGTGAGGACCAAGAGTTGACGAACCACTTCCAGTGCAAGAACGAATTGTTCTTCTCATAAAAGATACTAAGAGGGCAAGTCAGTAAGTAAGTGACAAATTGCTGTTGAAAAAAAACCCCAAACTTAAACAGAGACGAACTTCAAACTAGAGGAGGGTGACTAACGTCTGGTCAGGCACAACATACTGATCAGACATGTTAGTCAGAGTCAGGCACAACATACTGATCAGACATGTTAGTCAGAGTCAGGCACAACATACTGATCAGACATGTTAGTCAGAGTCAGGCACAACATACTGATCAGACATGTTAGTCAGAGTCAGGCACAACATACTGATCAGACATGTTAGTCAGAGTCAGGCACAACATACTGATCAGACATGTTAGTCATAGTCAGGCACAACATACTGATCAGACATGTAAGTCACAGTCAGGCAAAAATAAACTGGCAAAGACTCTCACCTCGGCTTCTAGTAGTCCTCACAGGAAACGGGCTGTTTTCATGGCAACCTGGCTAACAAGATGAGGGATCGACGTGATCCCCTAAGTAGTGAGTGACACACAGATGAAGCCTAGCATGGCACAGCCGCCTGAAGGACCCTGGTCTACCTTTATTAGCACGCTCGGAATGTGAGAAAAGCTACTGCAACCCACCATTTGACGCCCTATTCAGGTCGCACAAAAGAGTAACCTATTAATTGTGGGCATTCGCAAACAACAATATACGTGTCTTTCTCTTGGATGGTGACACTGCAATGCATGAACGGGTAATGGATATAGATGAAGTTCTGTGGTCAATAACATGATTATGTCATGGATAGCAGTGGATCACGACACTGCAATTGATGGTGACACTGCAATGGGAGGTAGCACTGTAATGAATTGTGCCACTGCAATATGGGGGAGGGGGGGGGGATAACACTGTAATGGATGAACTGGCAATAGATATGTTCGTTGGTTGGTGCAATGTTGTCTCATGAATGTTGACCCTGGAATTTGGTAGACGATGTAGACAATTTAAGTGAGTGAGAGAGAGAGAGAGAGAGAGAGAGAGAGAGAGAGAGAGAGAGAGAGAGAGAGAGAGAGAGAGAGAAAGAAAGATAAAAGATACGAAGAGAAAGTAAATGAGAGAAAGAGAGTTGAAGATATGGTAGAAACTAAAGAAAAATTAAATATGAGAGAGGAAGAGAGGGATATGAGGCATAAGCTGAACGAGTAATTAAGTTCGAGAGTGGGAGAAATAATTTAAAGAAAATAAATTAAGCGAGTGAGTGAGAGCGAGAGAGAGCGAGACTGAGAGAGAGAGTGAAAGAGAGAGAGAGAGAGAGAGTTGAAGAAATAGTAGAAGTGGACGAGAATAAAAGTAAGAGAGATAAATAATTGATGCAGAAGAGATATTCAGTAAGAGAGGGGGAGAAATAATTTAAGCAGAAGAGATATTGAGTAAGAGAGGGGGATAAATAATTTAAGCAGAAGAGATATTGAGTAAGAGAAGATGAGAAATAATTGATGCAGAAGAGATATTGAGTAAAAGAGGGGGAGAAATAATTTAAGCAGAAGAGATATTAAGTAAGAGAGGGGGAGAAATAATTGAATCTACAGAGAAATAAAGTAAGACAGTAGGAGAAAAAGTTGAAACTAGAAGAAAATTAAATAAGAATGATATAATAATTGAAGCCGAAGAGAAATTAAATTAAAGATTGGGATAAATATTTGATGTTAAGTAAGAGAGTAGCAGAAATAATTGAATCTGACAGGAAGTTAAGTAAGAGAGTGCCAGAAATAATTGAATCTGACAAGAAGTTAAGTAAGGGAGTGGCAGAAATAATTGAAGTTGGTGATAAATAAAGTAAGAGAATAGTCGATGATGCACAGCGATATCAATTTGCTACGTCCAAGGTAAAGAGAGACGTAGGGAAGACCTCCAATGAGTTGGTCAGACTCCCTTGCTGTCCGCAACAACATCCGAGATGCCTCTGCATTAGTTCTTACCTCCCACTGGACTTCTGTGTCACAAGACAGAGACAAAGTTGGGACTCGCAGCTACGCTGAGAAACGGAGTCATTAAGATCAATTAGAAAAAATAAATGAAACTGGGGAGACATTAAGTAAGAGAGTGGAACATTAATTGAAACTGGAGAGAAATTAAGTAAGAGAGTGGAAACAATAATTTAAACTAGAGAGAAATTAAGTAAGAGAGTGGGAACATTAATGTAAACTAGAGAGAAATTAAGTAAGAGAGTGGGAACTTTAATTGAAACTGGAGAGAAATTAAGTAAGAGAGTGGGAACATTAATTTAAACTGGAGAGAAATTAAGTAAGAGAGTGGGAAAATTAACTTGAAATTGTTGAGAAATTAAGTGAGTTGGAACATTAATTGAAACTGGAGAGAAATTAAGTTAGAGAGTGGGAACATTAATTGAAACTGGAGAAAAATTAAGTTAGAGAGTGGGAACATTAATTTAAACTGGAGAGAAATTAAGTTAGAGAGTGGGAACATTAATTGAAACTGGAGAGAAATTAAGTTAGAGAGTGGGAACATTATTTGAAACTGGAGAGAAATTAAGTTAGAGAGTGGGAACATTAATTGAAACTGGAAAGAAATTAAGTAAGAGAGTGGGAACATTATTTTAAACTGGAGAAAAATTAAGTAAGAGAGTGGGAACATTAATTGAAACTGGAGATAAATTAAGTAAGATAGTGGGAACATTCATTTAAACTGGAGAGAAATTAAGTAAAAGAGTGGGAACATTAATTGAAACTGGAGAGAAATAAAGTAAGAGAGTGGGAACATTAATTGAAACTGGAGAGATGTTAAGTAAGAGAGTGAGAACATTAATTTAAACTGGAGAGAAATAAAGTAAGAGAGTGGGAACATTAATTGAAACTGGAGAGATGTTAAGTAAGAGAGTGAGAACATTAATTTAAACTGGAGAGAAATAAAGTAAGAGAGTGGGAACATTAATTGAAACTAGAGAGAGAAATTAAGTAAACGAGGTTGAACATTAATTTAAACTGTAGAGAAATTAAGTAAGAGAGTTGGAACATTAATTTAAACTAGAGAGAAATTAAGTAAGAGAGTGGGAACATTAATTTAAACTAGAGAGAAATTAAGTAAGAGAGTGGGAACATTAATTTAAACTGGAGAGAAATTAAGTAAGAGAGTGGGAACATTAATTGAAACTGGAGAGAAATTAACTAAGAGAGTGGGAACATTAATTGAAACTGGAGAGATGTTAAGTAAGAGAGTGAGAACATTAATTTAAACTGGAGAGAAATTAAGTAAGAGAGTGGGAACATTAATTGAAACTGGAGAGATGTTAAGTAAGAGAGTGAGAACATTAATTTAAACTGGAGAGAAATTAAGTAAGATAGTGGGAACCTTATTTTAAACTGGAGAGAAATTAAGTAAGAGAGTGGGACAATTAACTTGAAATTGTTGAGAAATTAAGTGAATGGGAACATTAATTTAAACTGGAGATAAATTATGTAAGAGAGTGGGAACATTAATTTAAACTGGAGAGAAATTAAGTAAGAGAGTGGGAACATTGATTTAAATTAGAGAGAAATTAAGTAAGAGAGTGGGAACTTTAATGTAAATTAGAGAGAATTTAAGGAAGAGAGTGGGAACATTAATTTAAACTAGAGATACATTAATTAAGATAGTGGGAACATTAATTTAAACTTTATAAAAATTAAGTAAGAGAGTGGGAACATTAATTGAAACTGGAGATAAATTATGTAAGAGAGTGGGAACATTAATTGAAACTGGAGATAAATTATGTAAGAGAGTGGGAACATTAATTGAAACTGGAGATAAATTATGTAAGAGATTAGGAACATTAATTGAAACTGGAGATCAATTATGTGAGATACAGAGAAACAAAGCTTGAGAGTGGGAAAGTACTGCAGAAGCTCAAGAGACATTAAGCGAGGGAGAGAGAGAGAGGGAGAGAGAGAGAGAATGAGAGTGAGATATATATCTGACAATTGATAGTTAGTTTTCTTTCCACTTGTGTCGTTTAGCGTCGTGGGGAGCTTAAGTCGTCTATCCTGCGCCAAGTGCGTTGCGTTGGTTAATGTGAGCCCTTGTCGTTGCACAATCACTCTAATGTCATCTATCCACCTACCTCGCGGCCACCCCTTGCCCTGTAGCCAGATCTACCAGCATTGTAAGCCATCAGTGGAAGATGATGAGGATGCATTCTCATGAGATGACCAAACCAACTTATTTTCTGCCTGGAAATGTATTTGACACAAGACGTAGTGCCGACCATACTTCGAATGTCGCATTCTGTCTCTTCTGGTAACACCGATGACCTTCCTCAAACACTTCATTTCACAAGTCGAAATTCTGCTCCCGCGCGCCCTTGACAGAGGCCATGATTGGCACTGGTAGCACAGAGTCGGCATAAATATACTGTTTATCAGCTGTTGCTTTGTTGCCTAACTAATACTCAAGTGTCTAAGCAGTGGGGACAGCTGATAAGTCACCGCAGATGCTTTCTGACACCTTGTCTCGATTTCCTTGTCGATCCTACATTCTGCCGAAAAAGTACTGCCCAAATACTTGAACTCATGGACCTTGGTTGTTGCAATGTTGTTTCATGAATGTTGACCCTGGAATTTGATAGACGATGTAGACAATTTAAGTGTGTGTGTGTGAGAGGGAGAGAAGGAGAGAGAGAGAGAAAGGGAGAGGGAGAGAAGGAGAGAGAGAGAAAGGGAGAGGGAGAGAAGGAGAGAGAGAGAGAAAGGGAGAGGGAGAGAAGGAGAGAGAGAGAAAGGGAGAGGGAGAGAAGGAGAGAGAGAGAGAAAGGGAGAGGGAGAGAAGGAAGGAGAGAGAGAGAAAGGGAGAGGGAGAGAAGGAAGACAATTGATATCGGTGACATTTGGAGGTTGTTCCAGGACTGTTACTTAAGAACTGATCTGACACCAGCCTGTTTCCAGGGCCGCCGTTTGAAGTCGAAAAAGGATCTTGGGTATTGGGCTTAATTCACCTAAAACAAAAGCAATATATATTTTTATCACCGAACATGAGATGACGTCACAGAATAGTCCACTTTTCAACTGTTGGGGGTGTCAAACATACGAAAATAGACGAAATTTGTCGGTTTTGTATCCGCTTATTCCTGCTGTCTTCGCAATGAATTATTGAATCTATCGTCTTTGGTCCAGAGTAGCAAGGATAGTGGAATTCATTTTCTACAACTTGGCATTACCCATGCTGTCAGACGATGTAATAACAATGGTATCTAACCCTAACCCTAATCCTGACCCTAAACCTAATCCTAACCCTAATCCTAACACTTCGTAAAACTGAATATAACCGCCTCTTCTACACGTTTATCTTTGTCTAAGCCTTTATGTATTAATTTAAAATAAAACTATATCGACCTGTCCTCACCTTAACTCGGAAAAGAATGTCCCGTTAAGTATTATTGAATCCCATGAAGATCTGTTTTTGGTGAATTAAGACTCAAGTACCGGGTATGTATCTAAACATTTATCTATTTATTTAAAATTAAACTATATCGACATTTTCTCCCCTTACCCCGAAAGGAAATGTCCCGTTAAGTATGATTATATCCCATGGAACTCTGTTTGGGGTGAATTAAGACTCAAACCGGGTCTTGATCAGCTCATGCCCGCGCGACATGATGCAATCAGCCAGCTATGAGCCACAGGCTCATGTCAGCTGATTTACTGTGCTGCATCTTTGCCACCTTTCTCTCGTTGCGATATGTTCATGGAGAAAGAACATCTGAGGCCCAGTGGTCTCGAGGTAAGGTGCTCGTCTCGAGTGCTGTAGGTCGTGGGTTCAAATTCAGGTGGCGACACAGGTTTTTTTTCACGTGGATCATCCGGTAAATATTTCTCCTTATCTCTGAGTAGTGAGAAAAGACACCCCTGTGCAGTGGCGCGCACGTCAAAAACACCTTAGCCTTTGGAAATCGAAAATAGTAGGCTCGGGCAAAATTCAAGTTAAAAATCTACTCAAATTATTCTAAGGATTCTCGCCCCACAGAGAAAATGTCGCCAAAAAAAGAGGACTGTGTGGCCATAACAACAGGTCTTGGTTATGTGGTTAGCAGAGCGGCTTAGATGGCACCTGACAGGCTGCAGATCTACCTTGCTCTAATTTACGCTTCCACCTCTACCAGTCTCAACAATAGGCGATCATATATTCCAGGGGCTAAGAGATTGACCTGGCAAGTCACCAGTGGATTTTCACCTGCCCAAAAAAATATCAAACAAAGGAGGTCGCACCTCCCCACGACGTGTAACGACATAAGTGGTCTGACGATAGATAGATTAGATAGATAAATAGATTCACATATATATAGATAGATAGATAGATAAATAGACAGATATATAGTTTAGATAAGATAGATAGATAGATAGAGAGATAGATAGATAGATAGATATATAGATAGATAGATAGATACATAGAATGATCACTTATGTTTACCCAGAATGCAAGGCCGTTGCTTCTTGCCGGAACAGTACAGAACAACTGAAGCTCCACTATCAGCTACGCCTGTCGACATGGCACACGATGATTATGACGCTCAACTACAGCACCATTGTTCTTGCCAAATCCCGTTTCAACGATTGCACTAAAACCCCTAAGGGAAGAGCCACGTGAAAAGCGTCACGTCCAACATCAGGACAAAGAAAACTATCCTTGCACAGAAGTTATGCAAATACTGCCCAAAGCGAATTGAATAGTCAAATTCACGGCTCAATGAGCAGTTACGCGGTGCTATGGTAACCGCGTCCCGGGTACAGTCTAAAAAATGGAATACACATTTTGCTTCCCGTATTTACGGCTTGCGATTGTCGACAATTTGCAGGCCTGTTTCCGCCTGAATGAACAAAAATGAAAAAAATAATTAATGTTGAGCAAACACAATCTCAACAGACATATAAATTATAAATCCGGTGAATGAAGTGAACGATCAGTGTTTATTTTCCTTCGGTGGATTTCAGATCGCAAACTAAAATACCATTCACCCCCCGAGAAGCTTTTGAATTTCTGCGGCTGTCGTCATATGTGGAATAGAGGCAGGAGGCTAGGCTAGAAAGCTAGTAGAGGTGGTATTGTAATGCTAGTCCCAGTATAAGACACGGCCGTAGGCGATGAAGTGTTCAGGAATTAATTGTGCCGGATATCAGTTTATGTTAAATGGGTAAGGTGACCCAATACTGTTATTGTTAATGGAGACAATAAGTAGATTTACTCATTTGTACGCAAATGAAAATGATATTTAGTGGAAGGTTAAACTAGCTTTCCCCACATCCTGAGCGGGCTGATGAATGTTGACCGGAGTCCACCTGTCGCTTGTGCTATGCTTGGCTTCATCTGTGATTCCCTCACTACTACGGGAATCACGTCGACCCCCCACCTCGTTAGCCAGTCTGCCAAGAAGAACAGCCCGTTTCCAAGGGAGGACTGCGGGGAGGGGCTGAGGATTCTTGGCAAGTATATTTTAGCTGACCCTGACTAACATGTCCGATCAGTATGTTTTGCCTGACCCTCACTAACATGTCCGATCGGTATGTTTTGCCTGACCCTCACTAACATGTCCGATCGGTATGTTTTGACTGACCCTGACTAACATGTCCGATCAGTATGTTTTGACTGACCAGACGTTAGTCCCTGTCCCCAAAATCACCCAAACGATGTGGCCATTTGAAAGATAAACGTATGGGGACAAGAGAATCATGAGACGGATAACCAGAACCACATCTTTCTCAATTTAAACGTATCTAAAATCGGGATGCGTCTTACAATAGATGGAGTCCTGAATCTGTATTAAAAGAACGTTGTCTGGCGTCAGATGATTGGGTCTTTAGGCGGCATTGTCGTTAGATTCGGGGATGTGAACAACTGGTAGTGGAACTTACCGTGATTACCTTGTTAGAAAGTGATGTTGTTTTTTCATTTAAGTATAGTTCAATTTGTTCTGTGATCGCCCTTCAAAGTGGAGCGCGTGGTCGAATGGTTTTGAGGCCTGCCTGCCGACAAGTAGGACATTGGTTCGAATTCCCGGTATGGCATATGTTGTTTTTCTGCCAATCTAAGAGAAGGAAAACTCTGACTCTGAACCCGGGTAGACGAAGCTCGTTAGCCTGTTCAGGCAGTTCGCATGGGAGAGGACGAACTCTGATTTTAAACCCACAAGTCCCAAATAGTGATAGATAGTCTTGAGAGTATCATCGAATGTCTCGAGTAACTAGCATCTGCGGACAACGACTCCACTGCCTTGTGGAGACCTTGGGAGAGGGTAGCGCTACGGGAGTTAACCCAGACAGAAAATCCGGAGTGGTAGCACCTAAGGCGAATGGTTTCAAAATTGCGAACTCATTCCGGCATCTCCTGCAGCTGAACTGATGCCAAATTGGATTACACCAGTGAGACCGAGAGGTAGATCCTGCAGTTTGGGCAGGTCAGGGTCTCCCTATTCTGCGTTTAGGATTGCGTCATGATCATCTGTAGTTAAGAGTAGGTCATTCTTGCGCCACGCTCATGGTCTGCAAAGTCTGAGACGCCTATGAATAACGTGCATGCAGGAGAGCAAGGTAAAAGAGCTACAGTGCGAGAATTTTAAATTAGTGAAACAAATGTTGGTCCTTGGAGAAATCACAATAATTTTATATTTTCATACAAAACTCTAGATGGCTCAAAGGACGACATAGGGCATTATTTGATAATACAGACACCATTTACCGGACAAGTCACTCAAAGCAATAACTTTGAATGTGAAGCTGATTCTGAAAGACTCAAAGGGAAGTAAGACTGTTCACCAAGTTCATAATGGTAAGGTTTGTGGTTGAAAGGGTTGAGGGATAAACTGAATGAAGGAGAGAGGAACCTGTGTCAGATCGTCAAATTTATAAGGTAAAAGTTTGTGGTTATGTGAGGGATAAATGGAATTGGGGTGTCGGGGATTAGAAGCATCTGTCACAGATCGCCAGGGTTATGAGGAAAACAGATGTTGTTATTTGTGGCACAAACTATATAGTGATTAGAGGAACTTGTGACAGGTCGTCAAGTTTATGAAGGAAAGAAATATGGTTATTTGAGACTATAATTCAGAAGGAAGTGATACATAAAATAAAAAGGTAGTCCCGTAGCACACCCTGCCGTCGGAGATGAAGTGTTAGAGCTGCCTTGTACTAAGGAACAGCTTTTGGAGATGGGGTGGCCAGTTTACTTCCTCGCTGCCTGCCTTTTTCTCCCCCTAACTGTAAAATCAGGTATCCATTTACAGCTGGGTCGACTGGAGCTTCCGGTAGCGAGAATTGAACTCCGTATCTTTGCCATGAAAAGCTAGTGCTCTACTACTGGGCTTAATCAGCAGCTCGATATTTAACACGACTCCTAATAAATAATTTGTTCTAAGTAAATTGATTGATTTTATCAATTGTAGTTTTGTGTGGTAATTATGTCTTAGAATGACATCTTAGAATATGTTGTGTTGTTGGGTGTGCTGAAGTTAGGGGGCGTGTCTTACGGTCAAAGGCGTTTTAGAATTGTAGAAATAGGTGTGGTCGTTTTAGGGACAAGCTGTATGCTGACATGAGTAGTCAGTGAAATACTATCTAATATATGATGAAAAGGTGATGTCGCTATTTGAGGCGTAAGCTGTATGCTGACATGAGTAGTCAGTGAAATACTATCTAATATATGATGAAAAGGTGATGTCGCTATTTGAGGCGTAAGCTGTGTGCTGACATGAGTAGTCAGTGAATTCTGTGACAGACCGTCAAGTTTATGAGGGAAATAGATGTTGTTATTTGACAGATAAACTGACTGGGGATTGATGATGATGGTGATGATGATGGTGATGGTGATGATGGTGGTGATGGTGATGATGGTGGTGATGATGTGATGATGATGGGGGCAGATGGTGATGATGTGATGATGGTGATAATGGTGGGGATGATCATGATGGTGATGGTGATGGTGATGGTGATGATGATGGTGATTATGGTGGTGATGGTGGTGATGATGGTGATGATGATGGGGGCAGATGGTGATGATGTGATGATGATGATGGTGATGATGATGGTGATTATGGTGGTGATGGTGATGATGATGTTGGTGATGATAGTGGTGGTGGCGATGATGATGATGATGGTGAATGGCCACAGTGAGTAAGATTACTTTGCTGCACGTCTTGAAAACTGCGTTAAATGACTGATTGCAGTCGTTTTCACCTCATCCCGAGCGTGGACCGTGGTCCTCCAGGCGGCTGTGCTACGCTTGACTTTATCTGCGTGCAACTCACCACTGTGGGGATCACGTCGACTCCCCATCTCGTTAGCCGGGTTGCCATGAAACATCCCGTTTCCAAGGATAGCTTTGCGGAAGTAAGGTGGAGGCCTTGCCCACTGTCTTTGATCTGACCCTGACTTACATGTTCGATCACAATGTTTTGCCTCACCAGATGTAAGTCTCCTCTCCCCGCAAAATGAGATACAACTCCCGAGTTATCCCGAGCTAAAGTTGTTATAAGGAAGATTTCTATCCTTCCCTTTCCAAGCGTCTGTACATTTCAACAACATACACTGAGTACTTTTGGTTATATCAGTACACGAGAGTCACAACCAAAGTATCCAGTAAAACAATATATTCGCTAGTTTATTCATGTATCATACATGGAGTAATGTTTCTAGAGCTTCCGTTAATTCCTGTATCTCATTTGGGATATTGTTTCTAGAGCTTTCGTTAATTCCTGTATCTCATTTGGGATATTGTTTCTAGAGCTTTCTTTAATTCCTGTATCTCATTTGGGATATTTTTTCTAGAGCTTTCTTTAATTCCTGTATCTCATTTGGGATATTGTTTCTAGAGCTTTCTTTAATTCCTGTATCTGATTTGGGATATTGTTTCTAGAGCTTTCGTTCATTTCTGTATCTCATTTGGGATATTGTTTCTAGAGCTTTCTTTAATTCCTGTATCTTATTTAGGATATTGTTTCTAGAGCTTTCTGTGAAACAAAGCAGGCAGTCTACATTAAGCAGTCTGTTGCAAAAGCGTGCGTGGCGAGTGTGTCATGACATGATTTATTGAGTTCTACTCTACAGGTGTTAGACCAGACACTGGCTTCCTACGAAATGTTCTCAGTGTGACAGTGGGCATAATCTCATCTCAATCACAAAGAGATCACACCTGTGGACCGTCCAAGTAAGTAAGATAAATATGAAGTTAGTCATATAGCACATATTGCTGATGGGGATGAAGTGTGGGAGAATTCATTGTACGAGAGCACAGCTTCTATGTGAGCTGGAGGGTTAACGGTTTCCTGCAACGAAACCATTTATTCTCTAGCAATAAGCTATGTACACATTTATAACTGGGTCGACTTGAACGTTCTAGTAACTGGCGTTGAGCACCGTATCTTTGACGTGAAAAGCGAGAGCTACACCACTACACCAATCCGGCCTTCTAAGTAAGTGACAAACCGAAAAAGCCTTAATTTGTGAAGTAAATTCAAAGACAGAGCAAGGATGTGGGTAGGCCTTCTACTTAACTTAACTACATTATACTGGGTTAAAAGGCTTTGCAGAATCTGCATACAACCAGTTCATTTCACTCCACCGATACTGAAAATACTGTGAGCATCCAATTTATTCTTGAATGCATTAATTGACTCTGCTTCCATTACATACTGCGGCAATGCATTCCAAGAATTCACCACTCTCTAACTAAAAAAAAATATGTTCTAATATATAATCTGGACCTGTCTTTAATCAATTTGTGGATGAACACTCTTGCTATTTTAGCAAGTACTTAGGTAAACCTGTTAGAGTCTAATTTATTAATTTGTACACTTGTATTGTCACCTCGAATCCTTCTGTGTTCTAGACACTGAATACTTCTTGTGTTTTAGTCTTTCCTCATAACTATATTTCTTAAATCTCGCGATCATTTTTGTAGCTCTTTTATGAATCATTTCGAGCATGTTTATATCCACTCTATCATATAGACTTCGCATCTGAATACATTACTCCAATTTAGGTTTCACCAATGATTTATATAGTTTGACTATTACTTCCTTGTTCTTATATGAAATGTTTCTTTTTATCATGGCCAACATGTCATTAGCTTTTTTCACTGCCACGTGGACTTGCTCCCGCTCCTTTTCTGGATGATCTATTATAACTCCTAGGTCTCTTTCCTTTTTTATTGTCCTAATATTGTTATCTCCCATCATGTATTTATATTCACTATTGGATGACTGTACATTTCTCAACATTAAACTCCATCCGTCAGCTCTTAGACCATTTTAGAATACTATCTAAATCCGATCTCAAAAGATCCACCTCTACCAGAAAAGAGACCCTGCCGCATAATTGTGTGTCATCCGCGAACTTCTTATTCATCGACATACATTGACTAGAAAGAAGAGATTTAAATCTCATTGTAAAGTTCCAGACACCAGAGTCAATAGTCACTTAACCGTATCAATCCCCATCACCTGGCCGTGTGCAGACATTACTCTCCCCCTTATGAAACAGTTAGACACCTACTCCTTGAGTGCAAAGCGCTTGCAAGCATGAGGAAAAGATTCTTACAAGCACTGCCGACAATTACCGACGCACTTAACGGAGCAGTGAACGATTGAAGGAGACCTATATTTATATAAGGATAGCATTGGGCTGCCAAGAGCAGGCTTGCTCAACAGCTATGGGATAACAACAATAACATCAACAACAACATAGACTAGATCAGCGGTTCTCAACCAGCAAATAATTTCCCTCACTCCCCCTCCCTCTCACAAGGTGGTATTGTAACGTTTGAAAGGGGTTTGGAAAGGTAAATTACACTTGAGTTTATTCTGACAAGTTTGTAGTTCATTCCTTTGCTCTTTGAGTTTAATGTTTAAATATAAGCCGCCGCTGCAGAGGAAAACCAAGGAAAAGTTTGAAGTTAATTCCTTTGCACTTTTATTTCAATGTTTAAGTATAAGCCGCCGCTGCAGGAAAACCAAGGAAAAGTTTTTAGTTCATTAATTTGCTCTTTCGGTTCAATGGTTAAGTGAGGGATGAACATGCAACACGACATAACATGCCCTACTCTATGTGTACATACAACCCTAAACAGATTCAAAACTGGAGTGCCAAGGTGTAGCTGCAACTCGGAAAAAAGGGGATATACGGACTACGGACTACTATGTCTGTGAATGCTGAGCCATCAAGACCTTCATACATCTGTTTAACTGTTCCGATCTAGTCCTACAGTGGATTCCGGCCCATTGTGGGATCTTCGGTTGAGTGTGACAGAGCTATCCTCGGTTGAGTGTGACAGTGCTGCACAAGGTTGAGTGTGACATACAGATCTCGGTTGAGTTGGACAGTGCTGTCCACGGTTTAGTGTGACAGTGCTGTCCTCGGTTGAGTGTGACAGTGCTGTCCTCGGTTGAGTGTGACAGTGCTGTCCTCGATTGAGTGTGATAGTGCTATCCTCGGTTAAGTAGGACAGTTCCATCCTTGGTTGAATGTGACAGTACTATCCTTGGTTGAATGTGACAGTACTATCCTTTGTTGAATGGGACTGTACTATCCTTGGTTGAATGTGACAGTACTATCCTTGGTTGAATGTGACAGTACTATCCTTGGTTGAATGTGACAGTACTATCCTTGGTTGAATGTGACAGTACTATCCTTGGTTGAATGTGACAGTACTATCCTTCGTTGAATGTGACAGTACGGGATCAAGATGCTGAGCAGCACATGAGCTGCAGTGGTCAGCCACCCATAGCTTACTGCTAACGTCAGGGCCAGCGAACCATAGCTGCCAAGACCCTTCTACACCTCCACGTGGTGATCCTGGATAACAGGCTGCAGCTAGGGAAGACTGGCTAAGGAGAACGGATCAAAGAGGGAATGCTAACCCGGTACTCAAAAGATGCTTGCTGAAGTCGGAGTGTTGGACCGAAAGGTGCAAATATCGCAGACAAGCTGTAAACTACGACACAACGCATTCCGTTCTCTGGACTACATTCTGCTACTTACCCTTTCAGGGTTTGGTAGTGGGGGATTGAGAACGAACGAAGAACAAGAAGAAGAAGAATGTGACAGTACTATCCTTGGTTGAATGTGACAGTACTATCCTTGGTTGAATGTGACAGTACTATCCTTGGTTGAATGTGACAGTACTATCCTTGGTTGAGTATGACAGTACTATCCTTGGTTGAATGTGACAGTACTATCCTTGGTTGAATGTGACAGTACTATCCTTGGTTGAATGTGACAGTACTATCCTTGGTTGAATGTGACAGTACTATCCTTGGTTGAGTATGACAGTACTATCCTTGGTTGAATGTGACAGTACTATCCTTGGTTGAATGTGACAGTACTATCCTTGGTTGAGTAGGACAGTACTATCCTTGGTTGAATGTGACAGTACTATCCTTGGTTGAATGTGACAGTACTATCCTTGGTTGAGTATGACAGTGCTATCCTCGGTTCAGTGTGACAGTACTATCCTCGTTTGAGTGTGACAGTGCTATCCTCGTTTGAGTGTGACAGTGCTGTCCTCGTTTGAGTGTGACAATGCTATCCTCGGTTGAATGTGATAGTACTATCCTTGGTTGAGTATGACAGTACTATCCTCGGTTGAGTGTGACAGTGCTATCCTCGGTTGAGTGTGACAGTACTATCCTCGGTTGAGTGTGACTCAGTTATCCTATTAAGAACCAATCTCTCAATTTGACTTACTTACTTACATTCACACAATCGAAATCTATGAGCGTTATCTCCCTTCTTTCAGGTATTTATCCTACATAACAATATTGAAAACACTCAAATTTATATTAACAATAATTAACACAAGATAATTCATCTACTACGCATCTAGTCTTTATAAACATTTTCAAGACTTAACTAAACTTAACTAATTCTTTCTAACTCAGAGTTTATAAGCATGAGCTTGGTGGGACTCTGAATATAATGTACCAGATCCGATTGATTTGATGGAGCTCTGTCTTAGACGGTAAAGGGGTCTATTCCATTCTATTTCAATCTACACTCACTCTAAACAAATTTAAGTAACACTAAATATAAACACAATACAGCAGGTTCTTTATTATAGTAACACTACCAATTATAAACTTCTAACTACTTAAATTGTTTCTCCCACTCGCTTTTCTAAAACACTCCTACCGCTAAACCTAACCTAATCGATACTGTTATTGCCCAATTCTTCCTCTTCTAATAATCTGGCCTGCTGCGATCGAACTTTGTTGTGGAATAGAGCGGCTGGTAAAGTTCGAAGGTTCTCAGCCCAGGTATAACGTTCGTGACCTTTGATCCTCTTTGTCGGCGGCAGATCAAAGCGGTCTCGACGTGTTAAGGATAGACTGCGTCAAATATGATCCATGGGATCACTGGAAGACTGCCTCCAGCTTCTGACGATTTGTAATCATGACCATTATATAATATGAGGGTAGTTACCTTGCTTGCTGCGTGTCTATCTCAACTGTCTCTCTCCGTCGTCAGCTCTCCACTGAACGTCTCTTTGCGATCTACCTCTGTCTCTGAAGTGAACAGTTTTTTCATCTGTGGTTCTCAACTCAAAACTGTGTTCAAATCTCACGACCCGTCTCGGTGTGTCTCCTCTCAAGTCTGTCTCTGTTGTAAAGTGTTCTACCTCTGTGGTTCCCCAACTCAAATATGTCTGAACTGCATATCTCCGTCACCTGCTCTCCACCGAGCGTCTATTTCCAAAGTGTCCCTCGGGTCTCTCCATCGGGTTTTATATATCTGCATCTCCAGATCGTGTGATTTCCAAAACCACACGCGTTTTTATCCTTCTGCTTACCATTATCCCCCAACCTGTATGCGTGGTTTGCAGACGACGCGGGTTTGTCGGCGGCAACAAGTCTACCTGTCTACCACCGCTATCGGACCAGGTGTGGACACATGGCTAGTGTTACCTGAAAGTTACATAAGATTAGCTAAACTCCCACTTGCGTGATTCGAGACAAAGCGTACGTGGTTCGTTTTCGTTAATTAAATTCTGGCGGGACTGAGTTCAGCTGAACTGACTCGTCCCTTAATTAAACCCCAAGAGAGAGAGAGAGAGAGAAAGAAAAATGAATGTCTAAGCTCTTTCTAGCTTCCTCCCAACTCTGTTAAATGCTAAAATATGTCTAATATCCTTATATGATATATCTCTACAGCTAAGATCTGTTAAGCAATAACCCGGTTCTGATGTCTAGCCTGTGCTTCTTACATTATCCACTAATTTCACTTATACTTAATCAATTAAAATAATGTTCTTCGCTGATTAACTTTCTCAATTCGTGGCCACGTGTTGCCCTTCGGCAGTAACGGTGATGTTGATCTCTGGCGGTCGTCGGCCCTGCGTTGTGGAACAAAGGCTTCTTACCTGTACCCAGTTTGTGGGTGTGCTCGCTGGGAAGTTTGACCCTTTTGTAAATACTGCGTTGTAGACAATTGTTAGAGGACTATGGCCGACGCATCTGACTAATTTGGTACAGACAGCGTTCAAGACATTGTTCGGGGGGGGGGGGGGGGGGGGTTGTGTCTGAGTGACCCATCTGACTAATTTGTTACAGACGGCGTTGGAGGCAGTGGTCAGGGGGATTTGATCGACCCCTCTGAATAATTTCTTTCAGACAGCGTTGGAGGCAGTGGTCAGGGGAATTTGACCGACACCTCTGACTAATTTCTTATAGACAGCGTTCACGATATAAGTTAGGGGGCTTTGACCGACCCGACTAATTTCTTATAGACACGTTCACGACATAAGTTAGGGGGCTTTGACCGACCCGACTAATTTCTTATAGACAGCGTTCACGACATAAGTTAGGGGGCTTTGACCGACCCGACTAATTTCTTATAGACAGCGTTCGCGACATAAGTTAGGGGGCTTTGACCGACCCGACTAATTTCTTATAGACAGCGTTCACGACATAAGTTAGGGGGCTTTGACCGACCCGACTAATTTCTTATAGACACGTTCACGACATAAGTTAGGGGGCTTTGACCGACCCGACTAATTTCTTATAGACACGTTCACGACATAAGTTAGGGTGCTTTGACCGACCCGACTAATTTCTTATAGACACGTTCACGACATAAGTTAGGGGGCTTTGACCGACCCGACTAATTTCTTATAGACAGCGTTCACGACATAAGTTAGGGGGCTTTGATTGACCCCTCTGACTAATTTCTTACATACAGCGTTGGACGCAGTCACCGAGACCGCTTTTTTAGTTGTCCCTATCACACCGATTAGACAGGTGCAGTTCTCTCTCTCTCTATCTATCTCTATCTCAGCAGGCGCAAGCCCTGAACCTAGAAAAGTTACGACTTCTTTGGTTATTCTTTGGTGGGCCTAGAAAAGCCACCAATGGTGCCAGTTTCTGAGCATGTGCAATAGATCCCTCTAATGTAAAGGATATATTTTAACTGCAGCTGGTCATTCGATATGAATCCTGCATCAATGTTTCTGTAGTGGCTGCTTTTTTTGTGTCCCAAGTTTTTTTAATATACATAATGAGGTTGCTAGTCACAAGCACACCTCTCTTCAGTCGTCTATTACAACATGCGGGGAAGGTCAAAGTAATTAGTTAAGAAAATTTAGAAAAAAATCTCCAACGTTAATTCGAAATCCCTCCTGCCTCAAATGCGAGATCAATCTGGGAAATGAGCCTGTAGAAGATGACAACGCTTATACTTGGGGGCAGGAAATAAATGTCACCCACACCCTAGACAGGAAAATCTCCAGAAGAAGAGCTCCAGCCTAGTCTAGCTTCAATGCTATAAAGCCTATACTTCTGCATCTGAAAGACAACATGGCAAGTGGCGCACCTGTTCAATTCTGTGGTGGTGCCAGCCACGATACACGAATGGGAAGTGGAGAATCTACGCAACACGGATGCAGAGACCTAGCGAGCAATGGAAAGACGCATGCTCGAGATCTCGTTCAAAGATCGAATCCACAATGCTGAAATCAGAGAACGCACTCTATTTCGAGACGTCGTGGAGGCTGTGTTGTCTTTTCAATACCACTGGGCTGGCCATGTGGTGCGCATGCCAGATAACAGATGGACACTCAGAACGAGGTTTTGGTGGCCGTATGATTGATTATACACGACCAGGCGGTCGCCCACCCGTACGATAGCGATGTGGGGTGCTGAGAGACCTAGGTCCGAAATGGTACGACACCGCGAAAGATCGGACTGCACATGATATTGTTGGCTACCTCCCATAAAGTACCCCCTGCCGGGATTAAGTCGAGATTGTATTGAATTGTATTGTATTGTATTGAATTGCATTGTATAATTTTTTATTGTGTAGTATTATCCTTTTAAAAAATCCGTCGACATGTTATGTTGAAACAGCCAAATAGATTGAAACTTGTAGGAAGCAATACTTTGTGAAGGACATTGTACTTACATACATAGTATATGTTATTTTCGCTGTTTGTCCTTCTTGTGCCTTTTAGCGTCAGGTTATGGAGAAGATTCTTGACCGGGCCCTAGTTTTCGCGTCGTACACGGGAGCTTTACTGCATCCTTATATCTGATATCCATCTTGCGCGTGTATCAGTACATTATTACTTTCTGAAGGATACTATCTGGTGTTTGACTTGTCACGTGGCCAAACTATTTGGTTTGCTGTCTCTTGATGAGGTCTATCACTGGTGTTGTAGTTACTTGTCTCCTAATATCTTCGTTTGTGATTCTATCCATTCTTGTTACTCCGAGCATTTGTCGCAGGTATTTCATCTCTGTTACTACAATGTTTCTTTTATCATCCATTATCCCCTACATACATACTAATATCGGGGACATTGCCTAATGATTGGTCTTGCTTTATTACATTAATTTTGGAGTTTTACATGTTGGTTTTGTATGAATATTGTTGTTTCTACGGTTTTTGTTTTCTTGCAATCGTCATAACTATGTTGATTTTCATACTTTAATCCAGTGTTTCTCAAAATGTGTGCCGTGGTACCATGGAATGCCGTGGCTGATTTACATCCGCATTACATTCCAATATTTTCATCAACTGCGCAATGCAACAGTTAAGTAGGCTTATTTTCTGATTTGGGATGCCGTTTACAAATTATGTTACAATAAGGGTGAGATGGGTCGAACAAGTTCGGGAACCACTGCTGTAGTCCGTACATACCTCATTAAGATTGTTGATATGTCCCTGCAGTTGTTTTTCTGAGTCTGCTATTAAGGCTTGGCCATCAACACAGAGAAGTTCAATAAGTGTTCACTGAAGTTGTTTCCCTCAATAATGTTGGATTATTTACATATTGCGTCTATAAATGTGATAAACAGTAAAGGATAGTACACAACCTTGCCGTACACCGGTTAAAATATGACAATTTTCGGAATGTCCTGCTTGTGTTCTTACTGTACATTGACTATTTGCATAAAAACTTTTACATTGGTTGGTCAAATGTTGATTTGCTCTACAAAAGTTGTTACATTTTATTAGATGTATAAACAATTCAAAATAATTAATGTCTCGTGCACATATATGTGTTTACTTCCTTTCTTATTTACTTACTTACATTATCCTTCAAGCGCTATCGCTAGCGCAGTAGCGCCGTAGTGTGTAGATCTAGGTCTCGTACTAGGGCCATATGTGTGGCTGTGGTTGTTGGGAGCTCATGCTGATATAGGATGTCTTTGATGTTGTTAAACCATTTGTTTCGCGATCTGCCCTTTGCGGAAACCACGATCTCATACTGTTGTCTGTTTTTAATGGCAACCAATCTGGTTTCATTTACATGAGATGACCCCCTAACTTTCAGCATAACAACATGAGATGACCCCCTAACTTTCAGCATAACAACATGAGATGACCCCCTAACTTTCAGCATAACAACATGAGATGACCCCCTAACTTTCAGCATAACAACATGAGATGACCCCCTAACTTTCAGCATAACAACATGAGATGACCCCCTAACTTTCAGCATAACAACATGAGATGACCCCCTAACTTTCAGCATAACAACATGAGATGACCCCCTAACTTTCAGCATAACAAATAAATGCTTGGACAATTTTTCTGATGTCGTTATTTTTCCTTCAATCCATTCTGGTTACCTGGATGACTTTTCTCAGGTATTTAATTTCCCAGGTTGCAAAATTCTTGTTTGTGTGCCTTGGGTCATGATTGGAACTGATATCACTAATATGATATATATGCCCTAATATAAACACATAAACTATATGTTTTCAACATTTTAATGCATATTATTTAGGACCCACCATTTGAGTCCGAAATCTTGGCAATAGAAAACTGACATTCGGAAATATGATGAGAAAGATGCAAGCGACAAAGATGGTGGAAGACTTCTGGTCTACATACGTGGTCAGTGGCTGGCAAAACGGTCAGTGACCATTACTTCTAATAGCGTCGTTGAGGACAGCAACAAACGCCTGTGCTTCCCATAGTCTTGAGTCATCTTTGGTACGGCTCCCCAGATATGATTCATGATGTCAACTTCGGCCTATATGGTTCTTCGCCGAATTGTCTTAAATTGTCTCTCTTTTACTTAATGCGTTACCATACATCAGTTCAGACTCCATGTTCAGTAACGCAAGTGATGTCTAGACGCATGTCCCCCAACGCAGTTCAAAAAAGTACATTTGCTTAAAGTTGAACAATCCAGGTCCCCAGTTGGTCCCTGATCATAAAACAAGCCTGGGATCCACTCAGCCTTAAATAAACATTTGGTACCAGAATGAGCTTGGAAAGTATAGGCGGCCGTCGTGATGGTGACCACATCAACACCAACCCCCCTCCCACCCCCAGTGTGGCGTTGGTCAAGAAAATGTGGACCTAGCACTATATTACCAATATGCCTGACTGGCATGTCAATGTGACCTTTACTAACTTACTTATTATAATCTGTTAGTGTCTGGTAGGTACTTTTTCCGACTTAGATTCTTAGAACATGGCCAACACAATTCCCTCGTGGACTGGTTTTGAAGCATGAATGTCTTTTCAATTGCTCTTGGCTTGCAGGTCTCATTTGGTAAAGGTGTTCAGAACTACTTAATTCCCTTGTCCTGAACACCACGTCAGACACCATGTTCAGCCACGTGGATTGCCTTGTCGTTCAACCTCATTACGGCACCCATGTTACATGTTTTCAGAAGTTTAGACAGATCATCAGGTGGTCTGGGTATTGTGTTGCTCCACAGTTGTATGTCTAACCATTCTTGTGTCCGTGGAATACTTTAGAATTCTGGTATTCGAACAGGACGGTCATACCTTCTGCCAGGTAGCCGACTATTAATTTTCAATGTTAACTTTCTGCTGTTTACTATGCCTTGGGGAAAGGAAGATTGAGTTTTGGATATGAATTCTTCACTATTTAGAACTACTCTTGTAGATTTTCAACTGACATGACACTTTTCGTGTTAAACGTGTAAACGGGATCTCTGTGTTTTTCGTCAATATTCAATATGACTAGACGCTGGTCTTGAGACCAAGGGAGGCTTGGAACTTATGTAATTTGAAACACCATCGTTTCTCTCTTTGTTTCGCTTTGCTTGATAGCTCTATCTACCCCAATTCATGTATCCCCATCTTTTAAAGTTATTCCTGCAGCGCGATACACCAGATCGGAATTTATTAATTAAGTTATATGTTGACCACAATTTGGGGCATTGGCCATAAAAGCACAGACAATAGCAGTGCTGGCACAGCTTTACAAAATCTGATTAGACAAACTCTTTTCTTTTCTTTCTCCTTCTTTCTTGTGATAAAGTTCTGTCTTCCTTGTGAGGAAGTTATGTCTTCCTTGTGAGGAAGTTATGTCTTCATTGTGAGGAAGTTATGTCTTCATTGTGAGGAAGTTATTTCTTCATTGTGAGGAAGTTATGTCTTCAATGTGAGGACGTTCTGTCTTCATTGTGAGGAAGTTATGTCTTCAATGTGAGGACGTTCTGTCTTCATTGTGAGGAACTTCTGTCTTCATTGTGAGGAAGTGATATCTTCATTGTGAGGAAGTTTTATGTCTTCATTGTAAGGAAGTGCTGTTTTCCTTGTGATAAAGTTCTGTCTTCCTTGTGAGGAAGTTATGTCTTCATTGTGAGGAAGTGCTGTCTTCATTGTGAGGAAGTTATGTCTTCATTGTGAGGAAGTTATGTCTTCAATGTGAGGAAGTGCTGTTTTCCTTGGGAGAAAGTTCTGTCTTCATTGTGAGGAAGTTCTGTCTTCATTGTGAGGAAGTTATGTCTTCATTGTGAGGAAGTTATGTCTTCAATGTGAGGACGTTCTGTCTTCATCGTGAGGAAGTTCTGTCTTCATTGTGAGGAAGTGATATCTTCATTGTGAGGAAGTTTTATGTCTTCATTGTGAGGAAGTTCTGTCTTCATTGTGAGGAAGTTCTGTCTTCATTGTGAGGAAGTTATGTCTTCAATGTGAGGACGTTCTGTCTTCATTGTGAGGAAGTTCTGTCTTCATTGTGAGGAAGTGATATCTTCATTGTGAGGAAGTTTTATGTCTTCATTGTGAGGAAGTTCTGTCTTCATTGTGAGGAAGTTATGTCTTCCTTGTGAGGAAGTTATGTCTTCCTTGAGATGAAGTGCTGTTTTCCTTGTGATGAAGTGCTGATTTCCTTATGATGAAGCGCTGTCTTCCTCGTTGTGAAGGGCTGTCTTCCTTGTGGTAAAGTGCTGTCTTCCTTGTGACGAAGTGTTGTCATCCTTGTGGTGGGCTGTCTTCCTTGTGGTAAAGTAATGTCTTCCTTGTGATGAAGTGCTGTTGTTCTTGTGGTGAAGTGCTGTCTTCCTATTGATGAAGTGCTGTCTTGCTTGTTGTGAATGGCTGTCTTCCTTGTGGTAAAGTGCTGTTTAACGCAGCTAACGAATTCAAGCACGAGGACCGATTATTTGTTGCATGCCTCACGAATACTAATACAACCAAAATGACTCTTAACTGTTGTTGAAAGAAGAGTCCCTTCGCCAAAAGATAGTTAAATTGGAAAACAACAATTAACACACCAACACTTCATTCCAGACAACAGTGTCTGTTACCAATAGCATTGCGTTAGAATAGCCATGATAGGCTGAGCTAGCGGAAAAAGGTTCTGAAAAATTAGAGAAGATATCCCTTTACATAAAACAGATGTGAAATAATTAGAGATTGAAATGGACATTTCTATTTAAGCTTAATTACATGTCAGCAAACGCGTGCAGCGGCAAAGCTGATTGCGTCCAGTCTAACACAGCGTAGGAATCAGGTCAATTGGTAGCTAGGAGACAGTCATTATGGTGCTATTTTTTGTTACAGCAAAATAGCTACAAACCAGGCCGGTATTCCTTGACTAAATTTATATTTTTAGGACCGGTGAACTACTCAAAAAGTGTTCCGTGAAAAATGTAACCCCGTGTGACATGTGAGTTCATGAAATATCATTGAATTGCATTTTCTAGGGCTACATAACAATTTTATTTGTAATGCTATAAAGGGACTTTGATACTTTTACTGAATAGTTTATTCCAAGCTCACATAGTTTGTTTCAAGAGACTCACATGGAGGGAACACATACAGGAGATAGAACAAAAAAGCAACCAGAAAACTATCCCTCATGAAGAAGTTGGCCGGAACAAGCTGGGGTACAAATTGTAACATCCTCAAAAATGTATACACTGGCACAGTCAGGCCAGTACTTGAAAACGGCATGACAGCCTGGACCACAGCATCAAAAACAAACACGGAACGCCTACCAAAAATTCAAAATTCAGGCTTAAGGATAATAACAGGAGGAATGAAAACTACACCAATCCAGAAAATGGAAACATATACAAATATATGACCCCTAAATACTAGACAGAGGAAAGAGTGCTGACACATAGTGAAAAGATGCTACGCATGCCTGATCATCCCATACATATCAAAATAAAACACCCAGTTAAAAATAGGCTCAAGAGAACCAGCTTCATCCATATATCAAACCACCTACACCAAAAATATGGAGAACTAATTCCCAACCAAC
Organism: Ariolimax columbianus; assembly: GCA_036924085.1. NCBI lineage: Eukaryota > Metazoa > Mollusca > Gastropoda > Stylommatophora > Arionidae > Ariolimax > Ariolimax columbianus. Next base: position 75,547,623 of record JAVGWX010000002.1, on the reverse strand, counting down.
CTACAGAAATAGAAATGCTTATTAACTATGAAGAGCCAAGCTGCAACATAAACAACATCAAAATAAGTACAGAGATCCCAGAAATAAGAATAAAAGACCAACACAGTGTCCACGAGCTGAAAAAACTAGCACAAACAATGATTGAGGAGAAATATAATACCAAGGAATGGATACAGGTGTACACAGATGGTTCAGCAGAGGGGGCAGGCCGAAACGGGGGAGGAGACATATTCATAAGACACAAAAGAGGAAATATAATAGAAGAGGCCTTCACAACAGGAAAGTTGTCCAAAAACCTTAGAGCAGAATCGATGGCCCTCCTGCGAGCACTGAATATACTTCAAACAGAAAGGCAACCTCCAACAAAAATAGCTGTATTCACGGACTGCAGAGAACTATTAGAGACAATTCAAAAAACAAACAGTGAACCACTGTTATCAGAGATCAGAGCAGAGCTGGGAAAACTCCAGAGATCTTCAACAATAGCGCTCCAGTGGCTTCCTTCCCATTGCGGAATCACGGGAAACGAGAGAGCTGATGCTCTGGCAAAAGATGGCAGCAAACAGGCACAATTTAATCATCGAGTACCATACAGAGAAATCAAGAACATCATCAGAAATCAGTATACACACCAATGGCGAGAAGACAGAAACATAAGCAGTACGCCAGACCCAATTCACCAACTCAAAAGAAATCAACAAACTACCTTATTTCGCATGAGAACTGGACACTGCAGACTACTAGAACATCTTTACCGACTGAAGATCTCACACGCTGATGAGTGCCAATGTGGAACAGTATGCCAGAACCCTGAGCATATTCTACAGGAATGCCCAATCTATAGGGAAATGAGACGCCAGACCTAGCCAGAGGGCGCGGAGCTGAGACAAAAGCTGTGGGGCAGCCGCTCCGACCTGGTGAAGACTACAGACTTCATCATGACGACTGGCCTGCAGATATAGCATGACCAGAAGATATAGAAAGCAAAGAAGAAAAAAGAAGAAAGAGTTTCAAATGTTATTTCAGTGCAGTTTTTGTTTAGTTTTGTGATTACTATTTTATTAAGTTGCAGGAAGTTGCATCACATTTTGTGTTATGATATCAGTAATGTTTTAGGATTTAGTGAAAATACCTTTTACAAAAATAGGAAAGATGACGATTTCAAAAAAAAATGATTCGTTCGATTCAGTTGACTTATTGTTTTAATAAACTATATTGATGCTTTGTCTTTGCAACAAAATTTGCACCTGCACCGAAAAATATCATGCAAATGTAATATTAATCTTTTCATGAAAGTCAATTTAAAAACAAAACCCAACTTAAAAACACTTACACTTACACTAAAGTGTTTAACTTTATGGCACCACACAATTAATTGCTAAATATTTACAACTCAGAAGACAATGCCAAATCTTGCATTGAATTATGGGTTTCGTTGCAGATAACGACCTCCAAACAGTGGACGAACAGACGGACAAGTTGCTGCAACTGATTCTCAGTATTCCAGTGAGTCCGGCTACTGCAGAACCTTCAATGATATATTGACAAGAATTAAAACACATCTGCGTAGTTCTTTAACCAACAATAGACTAACGAATCTGGCTACTATATCAATAGAAAAGGAACGTTCTTGTAAGTGCGCTCAAGATCACGAGTAAGAATGTGCTAGATATTTCTTCACTAATGAAACAAAGACGCTAAGAACCGATTTACGTGGACAACTGTGCAGATGTGCGTTCACGGTATGTGTTTTAACTACGTCATTGAGCACAAACACAAAATACGTTTCCACATTTTTTCAACATCGTTAAGTGTGCCCCTTTATATACACGTATACACTGATGGATCTGCGTTTAAAGCCGCTATCAAAGCAGGCTATGGCGTGTATATAAAATATCCAGACGATCGTCTGATGAACTGTCTAATGCTTGCGGGGAGGTTTGCTCCAACTATGGAGCTGAGATAACTGCACTTAAAACCGCTTTGTACCACGTTAGGATAGTTTTTGATGCCTTTCCGGCAAACCCCAAAACTTATTTTCAAAAATTCAAAGCGAGCTCTTCAAGTATTAGAAGTTGCTGGTCATTCTAAACCCGGAAATCCAAATGTCTCCAGACATTGACCACATTATCACTTCCAGTGCTTTAAAAAATATTTCTGCAGTGGGTCCCTGGACATTTAAGCACACCTGAAAGTGACAAGGCAGACAGACTAGCAAAAGAAGGATCAAGACAAGAACAGCCACACACAGGAACAACTTTACAAACAGCAAAACAGCTCATCAGATCAGCAAACAAAGAAACTTGGTTGAACAGATGGGCCATGGGAAACACGGGAAGGGAGGTCTACAGACACATGTCAAGCCCCAGCCTAAATGACAGTGTAAATAAATCAACGCACAAGAAATTATCACATCACCTTCTTCCGACTGAGAACCCAGCACATCCCACTAAACAAACACCTGAACAGAATCAAACCACAACATACTCCAGGGTGAAATCTATGTACACACCCATATGAAACCGTTGACCATCATTTCTTAAGAGTGCTCAGTGCTCAATGATTGTAAGACAATCCTTCTTCCTCCGTGGCCAGATACATGGAACACTTCGTATGGCACTAGACAACAGCTGATAAACACGTGCAGATACCATAACATGACATTGGGCCAAAATGCCAGAGCTCGGATGTTGCTGAATCCGTAACAACAACAACAACCTGTTACAGAAGTGTCGTTCTATCAATCCAAACGTTTCAGCCCTCTGTCTCTACCCCTCCTCACCATGTGTATTTTGGTGTGCTTTTATTTCTCGAACCTTGAGAGCTCCCCACCAGAGCCTGTCTTTGAATGCCATCCCCAGGTTTCCTTCATATGGTTTATCTCCAGCGCTAACGCCTGCTCCTAACATGGTGTTCAGCTTATATCTGTGTACTTCTTACCCAAAATTCTACAGCAGTAATCTTATAACATTTGAATCTCTCTGTTCATGCATTTATGAAATCATGTCACTCTTTGGTTTGTTTTGCGTGTGTGTTTCATAGCCATGCAATATAATATATTTTTACATTGACGCTGGAAACTTGTCTTTTTGTTTGGACTTAATATTTTTTCTGTACTTTGTCCAATATAATGAAAGCTTTTATTGCCTTTTGTATTTTTATGTGGAGCTTCTAGTTTGTCTTTAATGTCCCCAAGATAGTAGCCACTTTTCAATCATGTCTCATTAAAGGGTGATTTCGACCTTGAAGTTATGGGTCTCTTCTGAGTTCTTTTGTATTTCCTTTTCGAGGTTGTCTTTTCACTGCTATATGCTGCAAGAGCAAAGTCTGAGGTGCTTGGTCAGGTTGCATCTCCATTTGGATAAGTCTGCAGCTATGTCTTCCCAAGATGTCAGATCCATATCCAGTGCCTTCATGTCCGGCTTGCATTTGTCTTTGAACCGCAGCGGTGACAGGAGTCTTGTTCTTTTACCATACGTCAGCTGTCCATAGAGAATATAGTTTGGGGATGCACCCGTCTTCCATGCAACGAACATGACTATCTCAGTCTTCTCCTCTGGAGGAGGGTGTGCATACTTAGACGACCGGTGGGAGAATGCATCTCTGCATTTGTCACTTTGTATCTCCATGAGGGACCAAAGCTGGACCTCAGGTGCAGTTGGTGAAAGGTGTTGAGCCCTGGTTACTGCTTGTCTTATGTTGTCCACGATTCGCTACAATATAGGATCCGACTAACAACACAGGCATTATAGTCATGGCCTTGGTCTGGGTTGTAAGTTTGGGGTTTTCCCAGACACGCGATGTGAGACAGGAAAATATGACTGCTGCTCAACCAATGCGATTGTCTATTTCGGGGTCTAGGAAGAGTTTATCCTTGATGTTGGAGGTAAGTAAACTGGTCCAAAATTGTCAATTTGTAGTTGATGATGTTGGAGGTAAGTAAACTGGTCCAAAATTGTCAATTTGTAGTTGACGATAGTGTTCCAGCACTTCTGTTTTATTCAAGCTTATCATGAAACCCAATTCTTTGTTACCAAGAAATATGAATGATTCCACACCTTGTAGGGATGTGTCCTCCATAGACAATCCGATTGTCGTTATTTGCATTTGTTCTCATAATCTTTGCTGTTTTTCTCTATGCAAACTCAGTCTGAAGTTCTGGAACCTCGCATCTAGTGCACTTATTTTACAAATCTGAGACAGAGGCCCTAACGAATCAATGGTCAGGTTATCCCGAAACCAGTGAGGTTGTTGGGGCACACGTGAAGACATCATCACAAACCCACGTCACCCTTCTCTGTCAGCGGCCGCTTCTGCAGCTTCTGGTTGGAGATTCGTCCATTCTTTTATGTTGTCCTCCCACCTCTCCATTGTCTCCATTGCACCTTTCCATGCAAGATCGTATTTGCAAGACTATTTGGCCTCGATATGTGACCGTACCAAGCGAGTTTCCTTCTTTTGACAGTTGCTAAGAGATCTTCAAAAGGCCATATTGTTGTTGTAATTATATCTTGTATTTCCTCGTTTGTAACTCGATCTTTGTACGTGACGTTTAAAAGTCGTCGAAAACATCTCATCTCCAAGACCTGTATCCTCCGCTGCAGGTTTGCTGTAACTGTCCATGTCTCACAAGCATAGAGGAATATTGACAGGACCAATGTACGCATTCATCTGATTTTCATGCATGTCGCTAACCGTTTATCTCGCCAGATTTTGTTAAGCCGTGCAAGTACTGCTATTGTCTGTGCTATTTTAGCCAACACCTCACATTTTGATTACCAAAAAATTTTGAATCCATGGAATAATTAAAACTAATACAACTTTCTAAACATGTCATGCGAGGCGGTAGACTAGGAATGCGCATGGGGCTAGTAAATTAATTATTACCCATTAGTAAAGAAACAATCACTGCATGAATACACACATTACTTTATACAGGCTTCCTAGAAGGAACCAACTGGAGTAGAATATATGCAATATAAAAGTAGAGAAAAGGCGTCAAAGTGAAAAGTTAAAGAGCATGTGAAAAGAACAGATGATGATGATGGAATTGTTCGACGATAAAACGCATATATAGGTAACTGCACGGTGACAACACAGGGACAAAAACAAAATGAGCCCCACTTTACTGCCTCAAGGTCTTAGTCAAAGATAAATAACAAACGAAAACAACGAACACATCGCATCAAACAAGACATATATATATGGCTTGGTTCGTTCTTAATTTCCCGCTACCAAACCCTGAAAGCGCTTAAGTTGCAGAATGTAGTCCAGAGAAAGGAATGCTTTGTGTCGTAGTTTACCGCTTGACTGCGAAATTTGCACCTTTCGGTCCAAAACATCGGACTTCAGCAAGCATTTTTTGAGTACCGAGATAGCATTCCCTTTTCGATCTCTTCTCCTTAGCCAGTCTGCTCTGCTGCAGCCTGTTATCCAGGATCACCGCGTGGAGGTGTAGAAGGGTCTTGGTAGCTCTGGTTCGCTGGCCCTGACGCTAGCAGTCAGCTATGGGTCGTTGACCACTGCAGCTCATGCGCTGCTCGGCATCTTGATCCCATATATATATACATATGACAACGATACAATACCATTTGAGTTTAGCAGTCATTATCAGAAAATTGACAGGAACAGTCACGACATGTCGGTCATGAGAATGTTTTTAATTTAGCTGAGTATAGTAGGATAAAACAATACTGGAACGAACAATTGAATAATATGATAGTGAGTTATTGAACAAATACATTGTAATGGCAAAGTTAAAACTAGTCGCCAAAACTACCAGGCACTACACTTGATGATAGTCAACGGAACTTGCCACCTCCTCTGAAAAAAAGAAAACACTTCTGAAAGTGCAACTGTGCAGTCTTTGACGCGTCATCCACAGCCAAAATCTGGAGATACCTCTACCTTTAATCTGAGGCGGGAACTCTACGCTTTCAGTACAGCATGATCAAATATGATCCAGCAAATGATATGGCGTATAGCCAGAAGCATCTGCCCACCCTCCCCCCTCATCCGCCCATCATTGACATTTTAATCTGCCAATCGTCTGCTATGAAACAAATATCCCTGTCCGTTATTGTGGTTCTAGATGATGATAATAAACAAAATTAAACATCCGTTTTGGCAGAGGCACGCCCACTTTCCGCCATAGAGATCCTTGCCATGCAATGCTGAATTTAATTCATTCAGCGAGTCGGGTGGAATAAAATTAAATATTCAATAGCTGAGGGCAGATTGATATAAACGTTCATAAATGGGTTTTGGAGGAGCGATTCAACCAGGCATGGAATTCAAATTGAAAGGTTAAGGGTCAAGAATGGACGAATGAACATTTAGTTGGCGTTAGAATGCATGATATGGGCGTTATCAGCTGATATGGAAGCTATGCGTTTGTTGTTGCAGTTCGTTTTGTAATAGTGAAGCTGGTTAGTTTGGAAGAGTTTTCTGTTTATCATTTAATTTACAGACGATGGTAAAAGAAACACATAAATAAATGCATGATCTCGAAAAACAAATGCAGCGCAGGGTAGATGTGAGTTCTGGACAACAGCCATACAAAAGGAGATATCACTTCATTGTTACTTATTAAGTTACTCATTATGTCGTTTCTTGTTTTCCTACCTTACGGCTTCGACACCTCGACATTACTCAAACGAGAGATGTCAAGACTGTAGGCCTTTAACAGCGGCGTATACTGGACATCTGATGGCATGACTACATCCGCAACGTGGAGGTCTCTGATAAATCAGGCCTTCTCAGTTTCAGAGACACTTGACCACCGCGAAGTTTCTTTGTTCGGCCATGTTTTACGGCAGGGTCTGGAAACCCTGACCAATAAGATAGTTCACAAGCAGTATCTGAGCCCCAAAGGTCTTCCCCCGGCCGGTTGGGAGACGGTGGGAGGGGGGGGGGGGTTGTGACCCAGAAAAGGTCGTCCGAGCACAGTATAGCTCCAGCAGATAGTAACCTCCACCTCCGCTCTGGACAAGGACTGGAACCATCCAGTGGGTCATTGATGTGGTCGACCGATGCAAGGGGACGTATAACGAACATTATTTTTATATGTTACCACGTGATGTAGAGGTTTGCGCCAGACAGAGCGCCAAGCTATTCTATCAGCTGCCTTCTTCGTGGCATGGTTCCCGTCTAGACTAGTACCCAATCTCTCCTAAAGTCTTATATTGTCATTCCTGAGGAATGTTGGTTGTCTTATGGGTCTGGATACTTCTCTCTTTGCTTCCCCTCAATACCGTCTAGCCGATCACTTGTCAGTCTGCGGACATGACCAAGCCACCAAAGTTTAGATAACGCCACTGGAGTCTGCATGGCTGAGTTTCCAGAGCGTGCCGTATTGTCTGATTGTGTCCCGTGTATCTTCATGTTATTTGGACCACTTTACGTGGACAACTTATTTCAGAAGCTTGGAGCTGGCTTTCCTATGTTGTTGTCGATGTCCATGATTTACATCCGTAAGTCAAAATTGGTACACAGGGAGGTGAAGCGTATACAGCCTTCTTAGTTTACTTGCTCGTTTCTCTGTTACTGTTGAATTCTGTATTTATAACATGATAAATTAAAACTTAGGATTGCTGTTCAAAAAAAAAAAAAAAAAAAAAAATAGATCTAGCTCTACAATGAATTCAAGAGCAATGTGGGATCCTTGGAAACGAGAAAGAAAATGAGCTCCCAAAAGCCAGAAGTGGCGGCACGCAAATTCCCTTTCCACAACACTATAATGAAACAAAGACACTCATCAAACGATCCACCAGGACGAAATGCAAGGACAAGCACACACAAAACAAAACATCAAGAAAATGGCAGCATAGACAAACTTGGCAGAGATGAACAGACAAAGATCTTCAGACTCAGAATTGGATATTGCTGACTTAAGACCCACCTCTACAGAATGAGTATTAGAGACACCATCAGGTGGGACTGTGAGTCACATACAGCAGCAAAACGAGGTCTTTGAGATGAATACTGAGTTCATCCGGACCGTAACGAAATCCGGGGAATTTGTATGAGGACGAGTAAACAATATTTGATAAATTAATGTCTCGGAGACCAAAATGTTGCGGGATTGGGATCCAGTTTTCCTTGGCACGGTACGCTTAGAGAATGTCGACGAGTACATCTTTCTTGAGCGCCTACTCAATATGCAGAACAATATAGAATCTTCTTCTTCTTCTTCTTCTTCGTTCGTTCTCAATCTCCCGCTACCAAACCTTGAAATGGCTTAAGTAGCAGAATTTAGTCCAGAGAGCGGAATGCGTTGTGTCGTAGTTCACAGCTTGACTGCGATATTTGCACCTTTCGGTCCAACACATCCGACTTCAGCAAGCATTTTTTGAGTACCGGGTAAGCATTCCCTCTTTGATCCCTTCTCCTTAGCCAGTCTGCCCTGCTGCAGCCTATTATTCAGGATCACAGAGTGGGGGTGTAGAAGGGTCTTGGCAGCTCTGGTTCGCTGGCCCTGACGCTAGCAGTCAGCTGTGGGTCGCTGACCACTGCAGCTCATGCGCTGCTCAGCGTCTTGATCCCAATATGGAATCTGAGAACGAGAACTCGACTCTCGGGCTGGTCAGTCTTCTTGTCAATTAACACTTTGTGGACTGTTGCTAAGACCAGAACCTATTCGCCTCTCTCTTCACTTACAATGTTCTCCCTGCGATGTGCTACGGTGTTTAGATATGGACAGTCAAAAAATCACTGGAGGCCAAGTGAGGGTGACCCAGACCTCTTCTAAGAGACGATTGGTCGGAATCACTTTCCTCAACCAACGTATGCAAAATCTGATGTATGACGATTGTCCTTGGTGAATGATGCGGTGATCTGTACAGATAAGGTAATCCAAAGATGAGCACGTCACATATTGCAACGAAAAGATGGTCCATGGAGCACGCGACAGCAATATGGAACCTTCGAGGCAAAAAGGGACGGCGGGTTAGACCTCCAGTGCGTTGGTCAAATTCTGTTGACCCCAACAACATCCGATACGTCTCTAGGGAAGTGCACCTCATCCACTGGACTTCCGTTACCAAAGAGATGTTGCGATGAAGACGAACCTGGGACCTGCAGCTACACTGAGAAACGCATCATCAAGATCGAAGGAGCAAACAATATACAACAATATTGTATAGCTAAATCAAAAATAGACAAACCTGCTTCACTGAACAACTTCTCTGAACCTAGCGACGAACATCCTTGTCATAACAGGAAAGATCGATGACGTCAGGGAAAGAAGCAGACAGAGACGAGAGTTATGAAATGACATGATTTAACGGCTGGAAGAAAATGGCGCGTCGGAAGTGTTGCACTGCTCAAAGGACAGATGGTTGGTGAAGAAAATTATCATCAGTGCCTTGCGGTACGACGCTTGTGGTGGCGTTAAGTGACATACCAGCTGTTGCCATTTATAAGACAACCAAACATTTCAATGGCGGCAAATCGCCAACCGTATACTCGTATCAACTCTCTATACCCAGTGTCAAACATGGACACTGGAAACACCACAAGAGAAATGAAATGCTTGCAAAAAAGAGTCTTGTCACTAGAAAAGACGAAGTGGAAAATGAAAAAAAATTGAACAAATTGCGAACAATTCTATGCAAATCATATTTTTGACAGCTGGGTCTAGAGATAAGGCACTCGTCTCTCAAAGCTATGAACGGAAACGGTGGGGGATCGAATCACAAAAAGTTTCAGGTGACTAATGCCTCAAGGGAGATGAGACCAAAGTGCATCTTGAGTTATCTCCGGTCTCCTTGGTTTATGTCTTGCCACTGGTCCAAGGTGGCTTAAGACCAGAGAGTTAGGTTGATGACCAGCTCCGTTTCTTCCTCACTGTTATCCAAATACAGCACAGGTTACATCATCAAGACAAAACCGTCTGATGATGTCAACTTGCTAAAGGAAAGTTACTAACTTAGTTAGACAAACAAGGAAATAAATAGTTCAGTCCAGTGACATGGAAGCTTTCAAATCGTCGAGTCTCACTAGTCTATAACACAAGCCAACATGAGATTCGATGGCCTAGAGGGAGATTCGGGAGTCCAGAGGAACATTCGATGGTCTAGAGGAAGATTGGGTGGTCTAGAGGGAGATTGGGTGGTCTAGAGGGGGATTCGGTGGTCTAGATCGATATTAGGTGGTCAAGAGGGAAATTCAGTGGCCTAGAGGGAGATTCGGTGGTCTAGAAGGAGGTTCGGTGGACTAGGGGGAGATTCGGTTGTCTAGGCGGACAGTAGGTGTCATAAAGAGGGATTTCGGTAACCTAGAGAGAGATTCAGTGACCTAGAGAGAGATTCGGTGGCCTAGAGGGAGATTAGGTGGTCTAGTGAATTCAGTGGTCTAGATGGAGATTAAGTGACCTAGATGGAGATTCAGTGACCTAGAGAGAGATGCTTGACCTAGAGGGAGATTCAGTAACGAACAGAATGAGATTCAGTGGCCTACAGAATGAGATTCAGTGACCTAGAGGGAGATTCAGTGATCTACAGAATGAGATTCAGTGACCTACAGGGAGATTCAGTGGCCTACAGAATGAGATTCAGTGACCTAGAGGAAGATTCAGTGACCTACAGAATGAGATTCAGTGACCTAGAGGGAGATTCAGTGGCCTACAGAATGAGATTCAGTGACCTAGAGGGAGATTCAGTGACCTACATAATGAGATTCAGTGACCTAGAGGGAGATTCAGTGAGCTTGAGGGAGACTCGTCGATCTAGAGAGAGATTCAGTGATCTAGAGGGAGACTCGATGGCCTTGAGAGAGGTTCTGTGGCCTTTGGGTTGTGAACTTGGTTTACAATTCCAACGTAGCACGTTCAAATCCTAGTATGCACGTACTTGGCATTTCGTGGATATTTTCATGGTAGGACCGCTTCTTCTTGTCGACCCGGTTGTAAAATGGTACCTGACAAAGTCAGAGAAAAATTGTGGGGCTATGAAGTTAGCGCCTTGTTGTTGGCATTTTAAGCAATGGAAAGCAACTGAACTCATAAGGGGGAGCCCAGGTGTAATGGAGTCTGGTCTGTGTACCATATCCCATTTATCTAAAACCAGAAAGAAAGGCATTTGAGTCACGTTGTTGTTGTTATTGTTCAAGGCTGCTCGTGCTGAGTTGACATAGAGCGTGGCGACATATGTTAGCCGGTTACAGTGGCTCCTCTTACATCTACAGGCGTGCTTTAGAATGTAGAGTACGGTTCTCCTGCTGTAGGGAAATGTAAGGTTAACCTTAAGATCACCATTATGATGATTACAGAGTAGATCATCATTCTCTTTAGCTAGACTGGGGCCGGACATGCTGCGAGGATAGGGAGCAGTCAGCGACTCATAGCTGGATGCTTGCATCAGGGTCAGTGAAGCAGAGCTGACCAAGACACTATTAGATTAGAACAAGTTTTATAAAGTACAGCTGAGGACAAGAACACGAAATCACAGCTAGAAATCAATTAAAGAAAGGTCAAGATTAGATATTAGGAAATATTTTGTTTGTCAGAGAGTGGTGAATACTTGGAATGCATTGCAACAGGAAATAGTGGGGGCAAGGTCAATATATACATTCAAGAATAAATTGGGTGCACGTAATTATTTTTCGATCAATTTCCGAGGCAAGGTGTCCATCTCGGGTGTCGGAGGTTGCATTTTCGATATCACGCTGGAGATCAGGATTTATTCACGTGGTTCTTCTGATAAAAATTCCCATGATCTCTGGGTTGTGAGATCGGACTCCCTTGTTCTGTGTCGAGCACATTAAAAATTCCTTGGCAGTTGGAAATCGAAAACAACAGGCTGCCCGGACAAAATTAAAATTGCAAATCTACTCAAGTTATTTGGATCATCTGTAGATGACGCTGAACTGGCTCTAGTGTTTGGGTCTATTGACATAGAATCACACATCGTTTAAAACAACCCTCCAAGAAACTGGTTAAATACAGACTCCGTAGCGTCTTCTAAAACAGTATAAAAACGTAAAGTTAAATTATAGTTAAACTGTAGAGTCTTGTAGACTAGTTATATTTATATATATATATATATATATATATATATATATATATATATATATATATATATACGTTTAGTTAAGTTATAGTTAAACTGTAGAGTCTTGTAGACTAGTTATATATATATATATACGTTTAGTTAAGTTATAGTTAAACTGCAGTCTTGTTAACTAGTTGTATATATATACGTTTAGTTAAGTTATAATTAAACTGTAGAGTCTTGTAGACTAGTTATATATATATATATACGGTTAGTTAAGTTATAGTTAAACTGCAGAGTCTTGTAGACTAGTTATATATATATATATATATATATATATATATATATATATAAATATATATATATATACGTTTAGTTAAGTTATAGTTAAACTGTAGAGTCTTGTAGACTAGTTATATATATATATATATTCGTTTAGTTTAGTTATTCTGCCTCTAAGCCTTGGAAACAGACTGCACTAATGTAGACTGGCCAATCAAATACGGATCGAAGTGATGAGGCAAACCTGGTACCAACAAAGTCCAACTGAAAACGGATGTATCGGGCCGAAAGGCGCAGATATCGCACCCTCATTGTAAATTGCAACGCAACGTCCTTTTTCAGAACGAACGACGAAGAAGAATAATAATTAGCCCGCTTGATGTGACACAGTGAACAGTCTGTTTTCGCAAACAACACCCAGGTCGTGTTCTGGATTGACAGCGTTGATAAAATCACCAAAGATGTAATGAAAATAAGAGCAGCAGTTACAAGAAGACTGGTTCTTAACATAGTACGTACCAAGATAAACTGACAGGCCTCAAAGATTAAATGTGGTTATTTGAAACATATTGATAAAGAGCCCCCATCGCATTCGTGGTTCGCGCTGTGTAACATCATGCTGGCTAACACGGTGTGGATCAACACTGTGATCCCTAAATGGTGAACTTATGAGGGGCGTTCAAATCAAACCGGGACTTCTTGTTCTAGTTCTACCTGAATGGGTCATAGCGTACTGGGACTACTATCATTAGTTAGGGGCACTTGTGTCCTATTACTGCTAAGGTAGTCCATTTACCATGGACTAGTCACGTGACAGATAAATAAAAATGGTGGACAACACTGCTAGTGCTGGCATGGAGCATTTGTTGTGAAAGAAGGCGTGAAACCTGCGAACATTTACAGAATAAGGCGACGAGACACTTAGCCGTTGTAAGACATTTGAATGGTGTAAACATTTAAAGAAAGTCGTATATCCGTGAGTGATGATCCCAACCGTGGCTGCTCTCAGCCCACTACAGTCATTTCTGTGAATATCCAGATTGTGAAGCGCCTTATCCTAGAGAATCGACGCATAAACTGTCGCGAAACTGCGCAAAAGGCAAGTCTTTTCCTGGGCGCGGTGAACACTATTATTCATGAACATTTGCATTTTCGGGAGGTTAGTGCACGTTTGGTTTGATCACAAAGGACGTCCTGCTCCTGCAAGATAACGCTCGACCTCATATGGCTCACCGCACTATGTGCGATCTGCAGCAACTCGACTGGGACGTCTTGTCACATTCATCTTGCAGCCCAAACCTCGCTGCAAGCGATTTCTACATCTGTGGATGCCTAAAGGAATTCTTGGGAGCTCAGCATTTCAGCATTGATGCCAAAGTGAAACAGGCTGTCCTGGATTGATTCAGACATACTGACAAATCTTTCTACTCTGAAGCTTGTCAAGCAGTAATTAAACGCTGAGACAAGTGCATAAACGTTGAAGGAGATTATATCGAAAAATAAATGGCATTTTGACTACTTGAAAAAGAAAATTAATTTCCTAAAAAAGAAAGTCCCGGTTTGACTTGAACGCCCCTCGTATTACGAGCATCACATTGCACTACAGACAGGAGCAACCCATTAAAGGTTCTCAAGTAGGCTTCAGGATGTAAGAACAGCAACTCTAAACTGCTAACAAAGAAACGTCTTCAAGAATTATCTCAGCAAGAGTATCTTCGAACAAAAACAACAACAGCAACCACAGCAGCAACATAATTGATTATTGAAATACCGACTACATACTGTAGAGGTTGAATCAACAAAACTAAGGAGCCCCATCAATTATGCTAATCAAAATTTGTTTTCTGAGAATCTGCATTTCCTAGAACTTCAGACTGTAATGTTGTTGTTTTCTCAAATCGTCACAAATTGTCACTTGCGGTGATTTAAAAAGTTACTTTTCTTACATCACAGGTTGTACTGAAGACGGTCCACTAGGATCTTCAACGCTGTAGCGCCGAGTTCAAGATTAAGGGTATCACTGCTTAGATCTCAACCGGGATCAAGATGCTGCAGCGGTCAGCGACCCATAGCTGACTGCTAGCGTCAGGGCCAGCGAACCATAGCTGCCAAGATCCTTCTACACCTCCACGTGGTGATTCTGGATAACAGGCTGCAGCAGGGCAGACTGGCTAAGGAGAAGGGATCGAAGAGGGAATGCTAACCCGGTACTCAAAAAATGCTTGCTGAAATCGGATGTGTTGGACCGAAAGGTGCAAATATCGCAGCCAAGCTGTAAACTACGACACAACGCATTCCGTTCTCTGGACTACATTCTGCTACTTAAGCCCTTTCAGGGTTTGGTAGTGGGAGATTGAGAACGAACGAAGAAGAAGAAGAAGAAGATCTCAACCTCATTGACCATGCTGCTGTAAGACATTCTGTTTTCAGGTGCACGTCGTTGACGCGTGGTGGGTTTTCTGTTAGTATATTTCACCTGATTCTGATGCGAAGAGGGATGTTGGTTAGTATGTTTCGTCGTACTCTGAGATGGGGGCTTGTCCACATATGTTTCACCTGACCTTGACGTGAAGTGGGGCTTGTCTACATATGTTTCACCTGACCTTGACGTGAAGTGGGGCTTGTCTACATATGTTTCACCTGACCTTGACGTGAAGTGGGGCTTGCTCACATATGTTTCACCTGACCTTGACGTGAAGTGGGGCTTGGTCAGTATGTTTCACCTGACCTTGACGTGAAGTGGGGCTTGGTCAGTATGTTTCACCTGACCTTGACGTGAAGTGGGGCTTGGTCAGTATGTTTCACCTGACCTTGACGTGAAGTGGGGCTTGTCTACATATGTTTCACCTGACCTTGACGTGAAGTGGGGCTTGTCCACATATGTTTCACCTGACCTTTACGTGAAGTGGGGCTTGTCTACATATGTTTCACCTGACCTTGACGTGAAGTGGGGCTTGTCTACATATGTTTCACCTGACCTTGACGTGAAGTGGGGCTTGCTCACATATGTTTCACCTGACCTTGACGTGAAGTGGGGCTTGCTCACATATGTTTCACCTGACCTTGACGGGGTTTGGCATCTTGGTCTGTACGGGTAACCTAACCTTGACGTGAAGCTGAGTCTTCGTCCGTACGGTTAATCTAACCTTGACGTGAGGTGGCGTCTTGGTCAGTATAGTTAATCTAACCTTTAGGTGAGGTGGCGTCTTGGTCAGTATGGTTAACCTAACCTTGACGTGAGGTGGATTCTTGGTCAGTTTGTTTAACCTAACCTTGACGTGAGGTGGGGGTCTTGGTCGGTATAAAGAAAACAAAGAAGTTATCATCCAGTAATAGTGGCATGCCTTTCAGGGAGTAAAAAAGAAAAGAGTATTGGACACGGCTCATAAAAAAAGTATTGACTTTGGCTTATTCTTCCTTACACATTTTGCTACAATATTTTTAGTTAAACTGTCATTAGATCGTTCGTTTCCATGAAGCAGCGTGTGTACATATATCCACTTGCAATACAGGAAAACTATATGACATTTCCAAGATAGTATAATTAAACAAACTTGATATTTAGAGAAACATTACCTTACTTCGAAGCT
Organism: Ariolimax columbianus; assembly: GCA_036924085.1. Lineage (NCBI taxonomy): Eukaryota > Metazoa > Mollusca > Gastropoda > Stylommatophora > Arionidae > Ariolimax > Ariolimax columbianus. Next base: position 75,531,761 of record JAVGWX010000002.1, on the reverse strand, counting down.
AGTATATCTATAGAAACCTGATATGTATAACAATTACACAAACCTAAAAAGCAAATATATCTGAAGCTTGTAGAAAAACTGTACCAAACTGAAAAAAACTATTATATCTAAAGAAACTTTATATGTAGGAAATCTGTACCAAACTGAAAAAAACTATTATATCTAAAGATACTTTATATGCAAGAAAACTATTCGAAAGTCCAAATATAGTATATTTACACAGACGAAATGTAGGAAACTATACGAAAGTCCAAAGCTAGTATATCTACACAAACTTGATATGTAGGAAAACTATACGACACTCTGAAACAAATTGAATTTTAATGGGGAAAAAGCCCACAAAGACTGTAAAGACCAGTACAACATTAGCACTCTGAACCACACGCAGAACAACAGAAAACAGGGAATCAAATGGCACTCTGAAGCGGAATCGTTGTTGCTTGACAGCCTCGACCCCAAACACTCTCACGTTGACCTAACACATTTCAAGTACCCATGTCTGTTTAAGAAACTCACTCATCCAAAGATTCGCCCAGTGAATTCTTGATTGCTCATCAGACTTCGTCAAAAGGAACAATAGCTCCAACTTGAGGGCCGAATTTGGATGCCCCTCGCCTCTTTCAGGCGATGATTTGATCCTTGGCCATTTAAGAAACGTGCGTGGAGTATTCTTTGGACCAGGCCAGGGGTTTGAGGAAATTTCAATTTCTTGATGTTCTTTGAGCCGTTAACATAAACAGGTGGGATCAAGTTACAGCACCAGGATATAAACAAAACCAACCCTATGTTACGACCAGAAGACCTGCATCTGGAACAGAGCAAAATATTAATGAAAACATCTAACGAATCACAATAACAACAATTACCAGGTGCTTTAGCACAGAATGGACTCCGAATTTGGCGTCGATAATTTCCTACACGTTTTCAGGCATGTATGAAAAATAACATTAATCGTAAACCAGTTATGACAGAGAATAAATTTAAAAAAAAAATAAATAAAACACAGCCAATATCAATCATTACATAAACACATATATTCAAAATGCGTGTAAATGTTTATGAAAATTGTACATACCGGCATACTTCTTTTTTGTTTTTGTTTTTTGCCCTGCTTGTGGCTTTTCAGCGTCAAGCTTATGAAAATATTTCTTGACCGGACCCTCGTATGTGCTTCGTTTACAGAGCGCTTTACAGCATCTGTTAATTCTGCTCTCCATTTACGTGGTCGGCAGTTGGCTTTGTATCCATTGTATCTGTAAAGCATTTCTTTCTGAGGGATATTATCTAGTGTTTGACGTGTCACGTGGCCGAACCAATTGGTTTGCTGTTGTCTTATCAGGTCTAGCACTGGTGTACCAACTTGTCTCCCAATATCTTCCTTTCTGATTCTGTGCATTCTTGTTACTCCCAAGCATTCTGATCAGGCAGAGTGCATACATACTCACAAATACACATATGTTTCCGTGCATACAACTATATATGTATGTATATGTGTGTGTGTGTGTGTGTGTATGTATGTACAAAGGTAAGTCAGTTAATAGGTAACAAACTTATATATTGAAATCTCAAAAGATGCAGTTGGTAGTTTCTAAAGGTGTCATTAGATGGTAGCAGCATCGAGCTTTGTGATTACTGTAGGTAGCAGACGCTAGGCGTCGTATTCACGTGCGCAGCTCAGAAAAAATGTCGCCCATGCTCACAAAGTGCACAATCAAAGCATTCCGTGCTGTTGGGGGCGGGAAGGGGGGGGGGGGTTGGGGCAAACGGACTTAATGCAAATGATATTAAAAAGGAAATGGTTCTAGTTTGCGGTGAGAATTGTTTGTGGCCAATTGGTTCACATCTGAATATATAAATGTTCTCAAGAACGTTCCAAAGTTGCTGTTCGGATTACAACAGAAGCATCTGTGCGACTCTTGGGAGACATTATTTCAGTTGACATGGGCGTAACGATAGATAATGTAGCAACTGCAATATGGTGCACACATGGTTTAACCTACAGCTTCATGCATGCTCCCATTATAACGACGACAAGACTGAACATAAAGTGCAAATATGGCTCATACAGCAGACCAACATCGTCTGTGCTGCGGGTTTTCACTCACTGATGACGCGATGGAACAAGGATATCCAACACTTACCTCCCCTTTTGCTTGTATGAATTCAGTACATTATAGCATACTAGTGGTTGCCCTTTCTTCGAGCCTTAGATTTGCTGCGCGGACTTCATCTTCTTCTTCTATGGTTCGCTTGAAAATATTGTCCATATCTGCGATGTTGTCTCTTGTATAAACTTCATGCCTTGATATGGCCTGTGTAAGAAGAGTCTAATAGGGAGGAAGACTAACGTCAGGTCAGGCAAAATATACCGATCAGACATGTTAGTCAGGGTCAGGTAAAATATACTGATCAGACATGTTAGTCAGGGTCAGGCAAAATATACTGATCAGACATGTTAGTCAGGGTCAGGCAAAATATACTGATCAGACATGTTAGTCAGGGTCAGGCAAAATATACTGATCAGACATGTTAGTCAGGGTCAGGCAAAATATACTGATCAGACATGTTATTCAGGGTCAGGCAAAACATACGGGCCAAGACCCTCACCTCGACTTCCTAGTAGCCCTCCCTGGAAACAGTTTTCATGGCAGACTGGCTAACAAGATGATGAATCGAGGTGATCCCTGTAGTAGTGAGCGATACGCAGATGAAGCCAAGCATAACACCCGCCTGGAGGACCCCGGTCCACCTTCATCAGCACGCTCGGGATGTGAGGAAAGCTACAGCAACCCGCCACTTAATGTCCTTTTCAGGGCGTACAAAAGAGTAACCTACAAGTAGAGTTCAAACCTCCGAACCATGCAAGAGGACAGGAATCCCACCGGATGTGTCCATGTCTTCTCTTGAATCTTATCAACATCTCCATTTTCGCAAATTTCTGTCCTTGAGTAAATGAATCTTCCCCATGTTTGTTTGTTGAAATGGCATTGCCCAGCCCATCTATGTTCAGAAACTCTCAGTCAGTTTACTTTGTTTCTTTTTGTTATCTGCTCAATCATGAGCCGTTTTCCTGGCTATGTAGATTGTAGCTGACATGGTTGGCAGACATTCTATGTTCATCTCGAATCGATGAACGGAAACGGTGAGCGATAGAGTCAGCTATTGGCACAGGGTAAGGATGCTGATGGTCCCTGTAGGCTCGCTGTTTATACACTCTCTTGCTCCGTCCTCTTGTGTGCTCTACTCCGCTCGAACCTCGTTTAATGTCAAAACTTTGCAGCCTGTGGATTGATGCTTCATCTATTACAGTTTCCTCGTCTAACAGACAGTCAATGATTTCATAATGTCATTCCAATCCATCACTGACGTGTCCATCATGGGAGCTTGTGAGGGGCAACTAACTAAGATATAACTAATTTGGTCGGCAGACATTCTATGTGTAGATGATAACTGATCAGATCGACATTCTATGTGCAGATGATAACTGATCATATCGACATTCTATGTTATAGATTATAACTGATCATATCTGCAAACATTCTATGTGTAGATGATAACTGATAAGATCGACATTCTATGTTATAGATTATAACTGATCAGATCGACATTCTATGTGTAGATGATAACTGAGCAGATCGACATTATATGTGCAGATGATAACTGATCAGATCGACATTCTATGTTATAGATTATAACTGATCATATCTGCAAACATTCTATGTGTAGATGATATCTGATCAAATCGGAAGACATTTTATGTGTAGATTATATCTGATCATTGTTTACATTATATGTGTAGATAATAACTGATCAGATCAGCAGACATTATATGTGTAATTTATAATTTGAAAGAATGGCTGACATTCTAATTGTAAATGAAAACTGAACTGATCGCCGACCTTCAGTTTGGAAATATTGGCTGAACTGATTTAATCGGCCGCATTTAATTTGGAGAGTGCCGAGTAGCAGCACAGGAGTAAGTGCGATTGGAGTTCTGTCCCCAGTTAGTGTGGGATTTTTCCGATCATCATATGGCACCCGGGTGCACTCAGCCTCACAAATTGTTTACAAGCATAATCTGGGAAAGTAATGTTGACCAGATCATATCTCGTGCCGAGATGGTCAACAACAATTTGGACCTAACACCACATTCCAATGTACAATATTGTCGTATTAACGAGACCTGTTTTAAAAATAAAGTTCAGAGATAGCAACTGAAATGAACAAGATCAATCGACCGTTAAATGTGGGAGATGTCAACTCAAATGAACAAAACAATTTACCTTCGATGTGGAGATGTCACCTCATCTGAGCTGATCATTCAATTGTCGGTGTGCAGATGCCATGGAATCTGAGCTGATCAATCGAGATTCATTGAAGAGATGTCTCATAATCTGAACTGATCAATCGATATTCATTGCAGAGATGTCTCAGAATCTGAACTGATCAATCGATATTCATTGCAGAGATGTCTCAGAATCTAAACTGATCAATCGAGATTCATTGCAGAGATGTTTTAGAATCTGAACTGATCAATCGATATTCATTGCAGAGATGTCTCAGAATCTGAACTGATCAATCGACCTTCGATGTGCAGATAGCAGCAAATTAACTGGTCAATCGACCTTCGATTTGGAATACCAAATAAACTGAACTGATCAATCGACCTTCGATTTGGAATACCAAATAAACTGAACTGATCAATCGACCTTCGATTTGGAATACCAAATAAACTGAACTGGTCAATCGACCTTCGATTTGGAATACCAAATAAACTGAACTGGTTAATCGACCTTCGATTTGGAATACCAAATAAACTGAACTGGTCAATCGACCTTCGATTTGGAATACCAAATAAACTGAACTGGTCAATCGACCTTCGATTTGGAATACCAAATAAACTGAACTGGTCAATCGACCTATGATTTGGAATACCAAATAAACTGAACTGGTCAATCGATCTTCCATTTCGAATATCAACTGAATTGAACTGAACTGATCAATGGACCGTCGATTTGGAAAACCAAATGAACTGAATTGATCAATCGACCTTCGATTTGGAATACCAATTGAACTGAACGGATAAATCGACCTTCGATTTAGAGATACCAGCTGAACTGAGCTGACCCCAATAACTAAAAACAAATAAATTCACACTCAACAATTACAATTATCAGTCCAACAACTCCCAGCCTTGTCATGCAGGCTAGAGCAAAGCGATATGCACTCACAACCCTCATGCCAACTAACGAGACGTACAACAATGAAATGCCCTCTAATGCGCAAAAATAATGTCGCAGCTTTTAGCGTAATTGCGCAACCTCACGTGCGTTTTCTCAATCTGAAATGTCCAATTTGAAAGTCTAAATTTAACTGATAAGAGGCAAGAGAGGTACGACTAGACAAGGCCAGTGCAGTGTAAAAAAAAGTTAATAAAAACAAAAATAGCGCTGGAACTAGTAAACAAACAAACAAAAAACAAAACAAAACGGCAACAGTTACATACAGACAAGTATAATACAAGCACTCAGAAACATAAACATGAACATTAGAAAGAAAGTAAAGCTATTGACAATTTGGATTCGAACCACGGATAAACACGAAAGGAATATACCTTTATTTAAGAATGACATACTTACTTAGTCGCTCCTCTACTACCCCTTGCGTTTAAAGAGGTTTTTTTTCTGTAAATAGTTTCAATGGACTGTGCGTAAATAAAAGGGGTTGGCATTCTTTTTCTTCTTCTTCTTCTTCTTCTTCTTCTTCTTCTTCTTCTTCTTCTTCTTCTACTACTTTTTAAATCTTTTCTTCTTCTTCATCTTTACTTCTTCTTCATCTTCTTCTTCTTCTTCTGCATCGTCTTTTTCTTCTTTATCTTCTTCGATGAATTGATGCTATGCTTCCAGCCCAGTGAGGTTCACAAAGAAGACTGCGTTTCAGAACTTCAGCGGTCCCCCATAGCTTTTCGTGCATTTTTGCTCCCCCGGATAGACTGCCTCTCTCTGGTGTGTATAAAAGTAGGACAGTCCTGCAGATTATGTTCTGGTGTTTGCTTGGGTGTTTTTACGCTAGTTAAAGGGTCTTATTCAATATCTTTCACATGACCCTTACTTGAGGTGAAATCTTTGTTCAATATCTTTCCCATGACCCTTGCGTGAGGTAAAATCTTTGTTCATTATCTTTCACATGACACTAACGTGAGGTGACATCTTTGTTCAATATCTTTCACATGACCCTTACTTGAGGTGAAATCTTTGTTCAATATCTTTCCCATGACCCTTGCGTGAGGTAAAATCTTTGTTCATTATCTTTCACATGACACTAACGTGAGGTGACATCTTTGTTCAATATCTTTCACATGACACTAACGTGAGGTGAAATCTTTGTTCAATATATTTCACATGACTCTTAAGTGAGGTAAAATCTGTGTTAAATTTGTTTCACCTTACCATTACGTGATGTAGGACATTTGTTCAATGTTTCACCTGACCCTTACGCGAAGTAGGGTCTTTGTTCAATATATTTCACCTGACACTTACGTGAGGCAGAATATTTGTACTAATGTTTCACCTGACCCTTACGTGAGGCAGAATATGTGTTCAATATTTTTCACCTGTTCTTACGTGAGGTAAAATCTTTGTTCAATATGTTTCACCTGAACCTTACTTGAGGTAGAATCTTTGTTCAATATGTTTCACCTGAACCTTACTTGAGGTAGAACCTTTGTTCAATATGTTTCACCTACCTCCGACGTTAAATATGCACCGACAACTTGCATAAACTGACTCATATTTATTAATTAATAACGAAGATGTAGTCGCCATTTGCCTTCCCTTTTATTCCTAGTAACGACAATCATTATGGTTTGACAAAAGGAACCTAGTTCAACGCGTGCTCCGACATCGCTGTTTTTATGCCTTAGGCATCCACTGGACATTGTTGGATTAATCCACTCTAACGATGCGACAAATCCAACCATTTTTCAATCGTTCATGAGTGCTCTACGACACCCGCCTGAGGGGAGCGTCTGGGAAGCGTCAGAATGTTGTCCCGCGCATCGAATGTTGAAATGTATGCTGGGAACTTATTATCGCCCAAGTCCCGCGCACTCAAGCCCCGGGTCATGTTTTTTCCCAGTGCTTGTTAAATTGTAATGATAATGTTTCTCCTGCTTATTCTTTCGCCCTGAAAAGGACGTTTGTTTGGAGGATTCGTAGCTAACGGATAGGCTTCGATATCTGTGTCTTTCAGTTGGACAGTTCCGGTGTCAGCACGTCACTTTTGGTACTGGGCTGGCCTTCCCCCGCCTATTCTTATACCCTCAGCCAAACTGCACGGCTGAAGTCTGTTTATAGGGCCACCACTTATACTAATAATGTTCACAGGCGTCTGTTGCCCGTTGCGTCCCTCGGCAACATCCATGACCCACTGCTGCAGCGTGGTTCCTGGCCTGGTTTAGGGCGTAGGTGGAGGTTGATGTATATTGGAGCCATACTGGGCCCGGACGGCCGCTTCTGCGCATCCAGCCGGTTGGGGGAAGACTTTTGGCGCTGAGGAACGACTTGTGTAGTATCTTGTGGGCCCGGGCTTACTGGTTCAGCCGTACAACACGACCGAACAAAGAAACTCGGCAGCGATCAAGTGTTTCTGAAATTGTGAAGAGGCCTGTCTTAGCAGAGACCTCCACGTTGCGGATGTAGTCATGCGTTAAGAATCCCGTCGTAGACCGCTGGTTGGGCATCTGGAAGACCTCCAGTCTTGCCATGTCACGTTTGAGTAGTGTCCAGGTTTCGGAGCCATACAGCAAGACTGGAACCAAGCATGCCTGGTAGAGCAGATTTTTGTTTCAATGGAAATCGTTCTGTTACTCCACATACGCTGGAGGTCGTGCATAGCAGACACAGCTAGTCAGATCCATCGGATGATTCGTTGGTGCCTTCCACAGTGTGACCTTTTTCAATACCTTGAGGTGCTGTAATGGAATATGGGCTTGGCATAGATCGTTGTCCCTGGCACATGCAGCCAATTATGAGTCGCTGGTTCTTGTCAGCTCATTCACTGTGTCTTGAGCCCAGTGAGAATCTTTGATTTGGTGAATAATTGATTAGTTACCTGACTGCTTCTACCTTGAAGGATGCCGCGGTGACCTTAATTCACCTCTGCTGGGCCAGTCGAGTCAACTGACAGGAGCCAACTTCTCATATCAGGTTGTTTTCATCATGGTCTGTGACCCATTACTGACCAAGTGGCGGCCCTGAAAATAAACTGCAGCCATGAATCTTGGCTCAGAGATAATGGGTCGAAAAGAGAAGGCAACTCGAACCTATATAAACACCGTTCTGAAATCGGATTATCGGGTCAAAATGTGCATAACTATGTTTAGTTGTGAATTAACTCAGAACGACTCAAAGGTCTTTTCAGGACGATCGTCGAAGAAGATTGATCTGATCAGCCGACTTCGATTTGAAGATTGTAACTAAATTGATCTGATCAGCCGACTTCGATTTGAAGATTGTAACTAAATTGATCTGATCAGCCGACTTCGATATGAAGATTGTAACTAAATTGATCTGATCAGCCGACTTCGATATGAAGATTGTAACTAAATTGATCTGATCAGCCGACTTCGATTTGAAGATTGTAACTAAATTGATCTGATCAGACGACTTCGATTAGGATATTACTCTAGTCAGGCTGGAAAGATGTACTGTGTTGCTGTAAATCCTCGTTTATTGTAGAAGATGATTTGGTCTTCTGCGAAAATCAATTAGTTGAAACCTTCCTCATGGTGATTGGCTAGTCTAGTGTAACTTAATACCAGTAATTAAATGTGTCTTTGAAAGGTTTACATGGTGAACGCAGGATGTCACCTTTAATTGGCCGACCGGAGGGATTTTTTAAAACAAAAAGGATAGGCTATGCTGCTTAGCATCAAGCACTGATGAATACAAGAACTCTATGATTCCAGGATTCCAATATTCAAGTGAACGCGCAATCAAAGTATATATATACTTATAAAGTGGATGCGCGCGTGGTGTATGGGTGTAGATCGAGTAGAGTCTTGGCTTGCAATCCCAGCGTACCTGGTTCGAAACCCCATGTGTTCAGGTTAATGTCAGAGATTTGTTTCTGTATGACCTCTTCTCCGCGTAAAGAATGGATTGACAACACTCCAAAACTGACACAGTGGAAAACATTGCAAACAGATACACACCACGCATCCACTAGCCAATACGTGCTGATATAACCTAACAGACTACGACATGGGGTTGACAGTGGCGTGCCATCGCCAGTAGAATCTAGAAAGGTAAACCTTAAAGCAAACCATATATATATATATCTATATACACACACACGATCCGTGTTCAAATGACACCAGACCAAACTGCACCAAGTGAACATTCGTACGATGCGCATGATAACGTCACTTGTGATGTAATCAGCACATACCAGTCGTCAAGTTTGCAAAATTTCATTATCCTCCGACTCATAGTTTCATCAGCAGACCGCTGAAAACACGGCGGATGTGAATACGGAATTCGTCTAGATTTGATCAGAGAGCGGTAATTCTGTTTCTAACAGCTGAAGGATGTCGACCAGTTGACATTCACCGCAGAATGCAGGCAGTATATGGTGACAAAAGTGTGTCCAAGACAACAGTGAAGAACTGTGCAACGATGTTTAAATAAAGACGTGAGTTAACCAATATTATGCATCTGACCTGGCCTCGGAAGATATTTCGTGACGTCCTTCACGAATTTTTTCACGTGTATCATCTGGTAAAAATTTTCCGTGATCTCTGAGTAGTAGATCAGACACCCGTGTGCAGTGGTGCGCACATCAAAACATCCATTGATAGTTGGAAATCGAAAAGAGTAGACTTAACGGCCGCTGCTCAACTTCATGTTCAAAATGTACTCAAATGTCCTCACAGAGAATATATCGCAACAAAAATAAAAAGAAGACTGGAGACTGTGTGGCGATAACATCAGGTCTTGGTTATGTGGCCAGCGGAGCTGCATAGATGGCACCTGGCAGGCTGCGGGTCCACCTTGCTACAATTTACGCTTCCACCACCGCCACTCAAAAATAGGCGATCGTATATTCCAGGGGTTACCAATCTCATTGTAATAGAAACTGGGATTAATCTGCGGATTTTCGCCTGCCAAGAAATATGAAACAAAGGAAGTCACACCTTCCTACGTTGTTTAACGACGCAAGTTGAAAGAAAATATACAGACAGACATATGTCTGATGCCAGGTAGCCAAATGTTGAGTAAACTCATTTACCTATTTTGCCTTGTTGAGCCCTGTTGGACCCAAGGCTTCCTTCACGCCATCTCTTCATCGAAACATCGGGTATTCGCTAGGCCCCCTAAGATGTAGGGCCGTCAGGACGTTACTCTATCTGTCCATCTGGTGCCGTCACGCGCATCTTAACATCGCGAAATATATGACATCGGTGAAGTACGTTCGACGTCTGATCGCTGTGTTGTGGATTCAATCCCGAAGGAAGATCTTCAATGTTCTTTGATCCATCGGTTGTTGGGCAACGTGGAGTCTATCTGCATCAGCTTGTAGCAGGTTTCACTCCTTACAGCCACATACCCTGGTTGGAGTAACTATGCCGTTGAAGGTGTGATAGAGAAAATATCATTGACATTCTTGGATACGCGTGTACACAGGTGGATCTGTCTCGGTAAGCGATACAAGGGGAGGCAGTGGAATCTACATCGAACACTCCAATAGGGGGCATAAACAATCACTCCATACCAGGAGGAGAGACTTGTACCAATATCAGAGCTGAAGCTAGAGCTGTTCATACAGCAAATCAGATTCTTATCAGCCTAAACATAAATACAAGGAAAGCGGTCATTCAAACAGACTCCAGGAGTGTACTCCAAGCCATCTCAAGCCCCAAACGTGATACTCTCACACGAAGTAAAATACAACGAGACAGCAGATGAGCTCGCAAAAGCTGGAAGTGGAGGTACGCAGACTCCCCATTCACTGTGCTATAAAGAAGTAGACACTCATCAAACGATTTTTGAGGACAGAATGGAGAAACCAGCACACAAAATGCTAGCCAGAAAATGACAGCATAAACGAACTTGGGCATACAATGATCTTCAGACACAGAACGGGACATTGTAGACTCAAGGCCCACTTCCACAGAGTGGTTCTCAGGGACATTGCCACGTGCGATTCGGGAGCACCCAAGCAAACATGAGAACATTTTCTGCAAGAATGCCCTACCTATGCAGACCAAAGAGATGAAGTCTGGTCTGGGGGAGTGGCTATGCTCGAAAAGCTGTTGGGGACCAGCGGAGACTTGAAACGCAGTCTCCTTCGTGAACTTCATCGGACTAGAAGAATAGGATCAGTTGATCATGAACATCACCGGACTAGAAAAATAGGATCAGTTGATCATGAACATCATCGGACTAGAAGCATAGGATCAGTTGATCATGAACATCACCGGACTAGAAGCATAGGATCAGTTGATCATAAACATCACCGGACTAGAAGAATAGGATCAGTTGATCAAGAACATTACTGGACTAAAAGCATAGGATCAGTTGATCACGAACATCACCGGACTAGAAAAATAGGATCAGTTGATCATGAACATCATCGGACTAGAAGCATAGGATCAGTTGATCATGAACATCACCGGACTAGAAAAATAGGATCAGTTGATCATGAACATCATCGGACTAGAAGCATAGGATCAGTTGATCATAAACATCACCGGACTAGAAGAATAGGATCAGTTGATCAAGAACATCACTGGACTAAAAGCATAGGATGAGTTGATCACGAACATAACCGGACTAGAAGCATAGCATGGGTTGATCGATGAAGAAGAAAAAGAAGATCTGATCTCTGGCGCTGTTGTTTGACATCTGTTGCAGGGTGGGTTTTAATTCAATTGAAACTGTACCAACCCGTTGCTTTCCCTAGCTACATCTGACGATTTATTGAATGGGAGTTTGTGATCTCCTTACACAGTAGATATACGAATTTACATTTTCGATAGGACAATTTTAAGGTATATGTTTCCTCTGGATACCAAGCTGAACAGAATGAGTTCAAATGATAGCAACAGAAACCATCAGTTATCTGCTAAACTTTGCTTCTGTTAGCAACAACCTAGCGACAACCTAGCAACAATCTAGCAACAACCTAGCGACAACCTAGCGACAACCTAGCCACAACCTGTACATACACTGGATCATTCTGCCAATTTTTTGTCAAAGCAACAGTAACACGTTTTTTATCTGGAAAATTCGAAACTGACTTTAAGTTTGGAGAGATGACGTAAACGATTTTCGTAATGGAAAAGGCGTCGTTTTTGTGACTTTCAGTCAAAGCTGTCGGTCTAGGTTTTGTAAAGCATTTTAACCTAAGTTCAAATTTGATGCTTCTGCCCAGCGATCTTTGATAGCGCCTTTCTGGCGAGCAATTTAACTTTAGGAAAGACGTGCTTACACATGTCCTTCTTGACAATGCATACGCTCGGTAAAAGCATTGCTATTGCCATTGGCGAGAGCAGTGCGTTACGGTTAGTGCCTTTACGGCGTTCAACAGCGTCAGTTTCATCTATATTTTGTAAAAGTTACTTCCTTAAGCAGCCATTTCGAACTCAAAGGATTGTTTTGTCGAAGTAATTTGATTGCCTTTTTATTCCTCTCCAGTGAACGCCATTTTTCAGCAGATGAATTGCAGCTGTAAGCAGAGCCACCTGCAAGTAGTAAAATTCGAAATGCTACATTTGAGCCCGGAACTCGACAATATATATTATTCTCCTAATAGTCACAACATTTTGTAATAATTTTCACTTTTCAGCCGAGTATTAGAAACATTATTTGAAGGTCATGGGTTTCTGGGCCTGTCTGTGTATAATGTGTGCTTGTCAGTTGGTGACTACAGACGACTCGTGTGTCCGTACCAATGATATTTGTTTCAATCTGTAAACAGTTGTGCGTGTAGAATCCATGTAGTTTATTTCTGTTTCTTCTGTAATTTTGTTTGTTCACAGATTGATGTACTGCACACTGGTCATATACAGGGCTTAAATGAAGCAAACACACTCATCAAACGATCCATCAGGACGGAATTTAAAGACCAGCACAAAGAATACAAACCAGGAAATGACAGTTTAGACAAACTTGACAGTGATGGAAGGCAAATATCTTCGGACTCAGAACGGGGCATTGCAGAGGCAAGGCCTAGCTATTTAGAATGAGACACCGCCACGTGCGATTGTGGAGCACCCAAACGAATGCCAGCCTGTCCTCCATATACAGTCTAAAAAGGGGCAGTCTGTCCTGGGAGAACGACCATGCTGGAAAAGGTGTAAGAGTTTGGTGAAGACTGAAACGCATTCTCCTTCGTGATCCTGACTGGACTAGAAGCATAGCATCAGTTGATCGACGAAGAAGGGGATGTGCTGGATTAAACAAGAAAAGGGGCAGGTTGTATCAGCACTTGAGCAGACAGCAGCCAGCGAATCATAGCTGGCTGATTACATCAGGGTCAGCAACCCATAGCTGGCTGATTACATCGGGGTCAGCAACCCATACCTGGCTGATTAAATCAGGGTCAGCAACCCATCGCTGGCTGATTACATCAGGGTCAGCGACTCATAGCTGGCTGATTACATCAGGGTCAGTAACCCATAGCTGGCTGATTACATCAGGGTCAGCAACCCATACCTGGCTGATTAAATCAGGGTCAGTGACTCATAGCTGGCTGATTACATCAGGGTCAGCAACCCATAGCTGGCTGATTAAATCAGGGTCAGCGACTCATAGCTGGCTGATTACATCAGGGTCAGCAACCCATAGCTGGCTGATTACATCGGGGTCAGCAACCCATACCTGGCTGATTAAATCAGGGTCAGCAACCCATAGCTGGCTGATTACATCAGGGTCAGCGACTCATAGCTGGCTGATTACATCAGGGTCAGTAACCCATAGCTGGCTGATTACATCAGGGTCAGCAACCCATACCTGGCTGATTAAATCAGGGTCAGCGACTCATAGCTGACTGATTACATCAGGGTCAGCAACCCATAGCTGGCTGATTAAATCAGGGTCAGCGACTCATAGCTGGCTGCTTACACCAGGGTCAGCGATTCATAGCTGGCTGCTTACACCAGGGTCAGCGACTCATAGCTGGCTGATTACACCAGGGTCAGCGACTCATAGCTGGCTGCTTACACCAGGGTCAGCGAATCATAGCTGGCTGATTACACAAGGTTAAGCGAATCATAGCTGGCTGATTACACCAGGGTCAGCGATTCATAGCTGGCTGATTACACCAGGGTCAGCGACTCATAGCTGGCTGATTACACCAGGGTCAGCGACTCATAGCTGGCTGATTACACAAGGTTCAGCGAATGATAGCTGGCTGATCACACAAGGGTCAGCGACTCATAGCTGGCTGATTACACAATTGTCAGCAACTCATAGCTGGCTGATTACACATGTGTCAGCGACTCATAGCTTAAAGATTACACAAGGGTCAGCGACTCATAGCTGGCTGATTAAACCTGTGTCAGCGACTCATGGCTGAAAGATTACACAAGGGTCAGCGACTCATAGCTGGAAGATTACACAAGTGTCAGCGACTAATAGCTGGCTGATTACACCAGGGTCAGCGATTCATAGCTGGCAGATTACACAAGCGTCAGCCACTCATAGCTGGCTGATTACACAAGGGTCAGCGACTCATAGCTGGCTGATTACACTGGGGTCATCCACTCATATCTGGCTGATTACACAAGCGTCAGACACTCATATCTGGCTGATTACACCAGGGTCAGCAACATGTAGCTGGCTGATTACACCAGGGTCAGCCACTCATAACTAGCTGCTTGGATTAGGTCAGCCACTCATAGCAGACTCAGAACACCAGGGTCAGCAATTCATAGCTGGTTGATTACACCAGGGTCAGCCACTCAGAACTGGCTGATTTCACAAGCATCAGCCACACATAGGTGGCTGATTACACAAGGGTCAGCCACTGATAGGTAGCTGCTTGGATCAGCCAGTCATAGCTGGCTGATTACACCAGGGTCAGCGGCTCATAGCTGGCTGAATTCCACCATGGTCAGCTACTATAGCTTGCTGATTACACTTGTGTCAGCCTCTCATAGCTGGCGCATTACACATTGCCAGCGACTCATAGCTGCCAGATTACACCAGGGTCATTGACTCATATCTGGCTGATTACGCTATTGTCAGCGACTCATAGCTGGCTGATTACACCATAGTCAGCAATTCAAAGTTGGCTGATTACACAGGTTCAGCGACTCATAGCTTTCTGATTACACCAGGATCAGTGACTCATAGCTGGCTGATTACACCAGGCTCAATGACTCATAGCTGGCCGATTACACCAGGATCAGCTACGATAGCTGGCTGATTACACTAGTGTCAGCCACTCATAGCTGGCTGATTATACCTGTGTCAGCGACTCATTGCTGGCAGATTAATCAAGGATCAGCAACTCATATCTGGCTGATTACATCATGGTCAGCGACTCGTAGCTGGCTGATTACACAAGCGTCAGCCACTCATAGGTGGCTGATTATACAAGGGTCATATAGCTGTTGATTACACCAGGGTCAGCCACTGATAGCTAGCTGCTTTAATCAGGCAGTCATAGCTGGCTGATTACACCTGTGTCAGCGGCTCATAGCTGGCTGATTAGACCTGTGCCAGAGACTCATAGCTGGCTGATTACACCAGAGTCAGCCACTCATAGCTTGCTGATTACATCAGGGTCAGCCAATCATAGCTAACATCTTGCGTCAGACTCAGCCACTCATAGCTGGCTGATTACACCAGAGTCAGCCACTCATAGCTGGCTGATTACACCAGAGTCAGCCACTCATAGCTGGCTGATTACATCAGGGTCAGCGACTCATAGCTGACTTATTGCACCAGAGTTAGCCACTCATAGCTTGCTGATTACACCAGGGACACCCACTCATAGCTGGCTGATAGCACCAGGGTCAGCCACTCATAGTTGGCTGATTATGCAAGCGTCAGAAACTCATAGCTTGCTGATTACACAAGGGTCAGCAATATATAGTTGGCTGATTACACCAGGGTCCGCCTCTCATAGGTAGCTGCTTGCATCAGGTCAACACTCATAGCTGGCTGATTACACCTGTGTCCGCGGCTCATAGCTGGCTGATTACACCCGAGTCAGCCACTCATAGCTTGCTCATTACATCAGGGTCAGCCAATCATGGCTAGCATCTTGCGTCAGACTCAGCCACTCATAGCTGCCTGATTACACCAGAGTCAGCCACTCATAGCATGCTGATTACACCAGGGTCAACCACTCATAGTTGGCTGATTATACAAGCGTCAGAAACTCATAGCTTGCTGATTACACAAGGGTCAGCAATATATAGTTTGCTGATTACAACATTGTCCACCTCTCATAGCTGGCTGATTACACCTGTGTCAGCGACTCATAGCTGGCTGATTGCATCAGGGTCACCCACTCATAGCTGGCTGATGACATTATGGTCAGCGATTCCTAGCAGGCTGATTACATTATGGTCAGCGACTCATAGCAAGCTCATAACACCAGGGTCAGCGATTCAAAGTTGGCTGATTAAACAAGGTCAGCGACTCATAGCTTTCTGATTACACCAGGGTAAGCAACTTAAAGCTTACTGATTACAACAGGCTCAACGACTCATAGCTGGCTGATTACACCAGGGTCAGCTACTATAGTTGGCTCATTACACTATTGTCAGCAACTCATAGCTGGCTTATTACACCTGTGTCAGCGACAAACAGCTGGCAGATTAAATAAGGGTCAGCCACTCATAGCTGTCTGTTTACACAAGCGTCAGCCACTCATAGCTGGCTGATTACACCATAGTCAGCAATTCAAAGTTGGCTGATTACACAGGTTCAGCGACTCATAGCTTTCTGATTACACCAGGATCAGTGACTCATAGCTCGCTGATTACACCAGGCTCAATCACTCATAGCTGGCTGATTACACCAGGATCAGCTACGATAGCTGGCTGATTACACTAGTGTCAGCCACTCATAGCTGGCTGATTATACCTGTGTCAGCGACTCATTGCTGGCAGATTAATCAAGGGTCAGCAACTCATATCTGGCTGATTACATCATGGTCAGCGACTCGTAGCTGGCTGATTACACAAGCGTCAGCCCCTCATAGGTGGCTGATTATACAAGGGTCAGCGACATATAGCTGTTGATTACACCAGGGTCAGCCACTGATAGCTAGCTGCTTTAATCAGCCAGTAATAGGTGGCTAATTACACCTGTGTCAGCGACTCATAGCTGGCTGATTAGACCTGTGCCAGAGACTCATAGCTGGCTGATTACACCAGAGTCAGCCACTCATAGCTTGCTGATTACATCAGGGTCAGCCAATCATAGCTGGCTGATAGCACCAGGGTCAGCCACTCATAGTTGGCTGATTATGCAAGCGTCAGAAAGTCATAGCTTGCTGATTACACAAGGATCAGCAATATATAGTTGGCTGATTACACCAGGGTCCGCCTCTCATAGGTAGCTGCTTGCATCAGGTCAACACTCATAGCTGGCTGATTACACCTGTGTCCGCGGCTCATAGCTGGCTGATTACACCAGAGTCAGCCACTCATAGCTTGCTCATTACATCAGGGTCAGCCAATCATGGCTAGCATCTTGCGTCAGACTCAGCCACTCATAGCTGCCTGATTACACCAGAGTCAGCCACTCATAGCTTGCTGATTACACCAGGGTCAACCACTCATAGTTGGCTGATTATACAAGCGTCAGAAACTCATAGCTTGCTGATTACACAAGGGTCAGCAATATATAGTTGGCTGATTACAACATTGTCCGCCTCTCATAGCTGGTTGATTACACTTGTGTCAGCGACTCATCGCTGGCTGATTGCATCTGGGTCACCCACTCATAGCTGGCTGATGACATTATGGTCAGCGATTCCTAGCAGGCTGATTACATTATGGTCAGCGACTGATAGCGGGCTGATTACATTATGGTCAGCGACTCATAGCAGGCTCATAACACCAGGGTCAGCGATTCAAAGTTGGCTGATTAAACAAGGTCAGCGACTCATAGCTTTCTGATTACACCAGGGTAAGTGACTTATAGCTTACTGATTACACCAGACTCAACGACTCATAGCTGGCTGATTACACCAGGGTCAGCTACTATAGCTGGCTCATTACACTATTGTCAGCCACTCATAGCTGGCTTATTACACCTGTGTCAGCGACAAACAGCTGGCAGATTAAATAAGGGTCAGCCACTCATAGCTGTCTGTTTACACAAGCGTCAGCCACTCATAGCTCGTTGATTACACCAGGGTCAGCGACTCATATCAGGCTGATTACACAAGGGTCAGCGACTCATAGCTGGCTGATTACACTGGGGTCAGCGGCTCATAGCTGGCTGATTACACCTGTGCCAGTGACTCATAGCTGGCTGATTACACTAGGCTCAGAGACTCATAGCTGGCTGATTACACCAGGATCAAGGACTCATAGCTTGCTGATTACATTAGTGTAATCCAATCATAGCTAGCATCTTGCATCATACTCATCCACTCATAGCTGGCTGATTACACCAGAGTCAGCCACTCATAGCTGGCTGATTGCATCAGGGTCACCCACTCATAGCTGGCTGATAGCACTAGGGTCAGCGACTCATAGCTGACTGATTGCACCAGAGTCAGCTACTCATAGCTTGCTGATTACACCAGGGTCAGCCACTCATAGTTGGCTGATTATACAAGCGTCAGAAACTCACAGCTTGCTGATTACACAAGGGTCAGCAATATATAGTTGGCTGATTACACAAGGGTCCGCCTCTCATAGGTAGCTGCTTGCATCAGGTCAACACTCATAGCTGGCTGATTACACCTGTGTCCGCGGCCTATAGCTGGCTGATTACACCTGTGTCAGCGACTCATAGCTGGCTGATTATACCAGGGTCATCGACTCATAGCTGCTGATTACATTATGGTCAGCGACTCATAGCTGGCTGATTACATTATGGTCAGCGACTGATAGCTGGCTGATTACATTATGGTCAGCGACTCTTAGCAGGCTCATAACACCAGGGTCAGCGATTCAAAGTTGGCTGATTAAACAGGGTCAGCGACTCATAGCTTTCTGATTACACCAGGGTAAGCAACTTAAAGCTTACTGATTACACCAGGCAAAACGACTCATAGCTGGCTGATTACACCAGGGTCAGCTACTATAGATGGCTGATTACACTAGTGTCACCCACTCATAGCTGGCTGATTACACCTGTGTCAGCGACTCACCGCTGGCAGATTACATAAGGGTCAGCCACTCATAGCTGGCTGTTTACACAAGCGTCAGCCACTCATAGCTTGTTGATTACACCAGGGTCCGTGACTCATAGCAGGCTGATTACACTGGGGTCAGCGGCTCATAGCTGGCTGATTACACCTTTGCCAGTGACTTATAGCTGGCTGATTACACCAGGGTCAGAGACTCATAGCTGGCTGATTACCACCAGGATCAAGGACTCATAGCTTGCTGATTACATCAGTGTAATTCAATCATAGCTAGCATCTTGCATCATAGTCAGCCACTCATAGCTAGCTGATCACACTAGCAACAGCGACTCTTCGCTGGCTGATTACACCAGAGTCAGCCACTCATAGCTGGCTGATTACACTAGCAACAGCGACTCTTTGCTAGCTGATTACACCAGAGTCAGCCACTCATAGCTTGCTGATTACATCAGGGTCAGCCAATCATTGCTAGCATCTTGCATCAGACTCAGCCACTCATAGCTGGCTGATTACACCAGGGTCACCCACTCATAGCTGGCTGATTATACAAGAGTCAGCCACTCATAGCTTGCTGATTGCACAAGGGTCAGCGACATATAGTTGGCTGATTACACCAGGGTCTGCCTCTCATAGGTAGCTGCTTGCATCAGGTCAACACTCATAGCTGGCTGATTACATCTATGTCAGCGACTTATAGCTGGCTGATTACACCAGTGTCAGCGACATATAGCTGGCTGATTACACCGGGGTCAGCCACTCATAACTAGCTGCTTGGATCAGGTCAGCCACTCATAGCAGGATCATAACACCAGGGTCAGCAATTCATAGCTGGTTGATTACACCAGGGTCAGCCACTCATAGCTGGCTAATTACACAAGCATCAGCCACACATAGGTGGCTGATTACACAAGGGTCAGCCACTGATAGGTAGCTGCTTGGATCAGCCAGTCATAGCTGGCTGATTACACCTGTGTCAGCAGCTCATAGCTGGCTGATTACACCAGAGTCAGCGGCTCATAGCTGGCTGAATTCCACCATGGTCAGCTACTATAGCTTGCTGATTACACTTGTGTCAGCCACTCATAGCTGGCTCATTACACATTGCCAGTGACTCATAGCTGCCAGATTACACCAGGGTCATTGACTCATATCTGGCTGATTACGCTTTTGTCAGCGATTCATAGCTGGCTGATTACACCATAGTCAGCAATTCAAAGTTGGCTGATTACACAGGTTCAGCGACTCATAGCTTTCTGATTACACCAGGATCAGCGACTCATAGCTGGCTGATTACACCAGGCTCAACGACTCATAGCTGGCTGATTACACCAGGGTCAGCTACGATAGCTGGCTGATTACACTAGTGTCAGCCACTCACAGCTGGCTGATTATACCTGTGTCCGCGACTCATTGCTGGCAGATTAATCAAGGGTCAGCAACTCATATCTGGCTGATTACATCATGGTCAGCGACTCGTAGCTGGCTGATTACACAAGCGTCAGCCACTCATAGGTGGCTGATTACACAAGGGTCAGCGACATATAGCTGTTGATTACACCAGGGTCAGCCACTGATAGCTAGCTGCTTTAATCAGCCAGTCATAGCTGGCTGATTACACCTGTGTCAGCGGCTCATAGCTGGCTGATTAGACCTTCGCCAGAGACTCATAGCTGGCTGATTACACCAGAGTCAGCCACTCATAGCTTTCTGATTACATCAGGGTCAGCCAATCATAGCTAACATCTTGCGTCAGACTCAAACACTCATAGCTGGCTGATTACACCAGAGTCAGCCACTCATAGCTGGCTGATTAGTCCAGAGTCAGCCACTCATAGCTGGCTGATTACATCAGGGTCAGAGACTCAAAGCTGACTTATTGCACCAGAGTTAGCCATTCATAGCTTGCTGATTACACCAGGGTCAGCCACTCATAGTTGGCTGATTATGCAAGCGTCAGAAACTCATAGCTTGCTGATTACACCAGGGACAGCGACATATAGGTGGCTGATTTCACCAGGGTCAGCCATTCATAACTAGCTGCTTGGATCAGGTCAGCCACTCATAGCAGGCTCATTACACCAGGTTCAGCAATTCATAGCTGGTTGATTATAGCAGGGTCAGCCACTCATAGCTGGCTAATTACACAAGCATCAGCCACACATAGGTGGCTGATTACACAAGGGTCAGCCACTGATAGGTAGCTGCTTGGATCAGCCAGTCATAGCTGGCTGATTACACCTGTGTCAGCATCTCATAGCTGGCTGATTACACCAGGGTCAGCGGCTCATAGCTGGCTGAATTCCACCATGGTCAGCTACTATAGCGTGCTGATTACACTTGTGTCAGCCACTCATAGCTGGTTCATTACACATTGCCAGTGACTCATAGCTGCCAGATTACACCAGGGTCAGTGACTCATATCTGGCTGATTACGCTATTGTCAGCGACTCATAGCTGGCTGATTACACCATAGTCAGCAATTCAAAGTTGACTGATTACACAGGTTCAGTGACTCATAGCTTTCTGATTACACCAGGATCAGCGACTCATAGCTGGCTGATTACACCAGGCTCAACGACTCATAGCTGGCTGATTACACCAGGGTCAGCTACAATAGCTGGCTGATTACACTAGTGTCAGCCACTCATAGCTGGCTGATTATACCTGTGTCAGCGACTCATTGCTGGCAGATTAATTAAGGGTCAGCAACTCATATCTGGCTTATTACATCTTGGTCAGCGACTCGTAGCTGGCTGATTACACAAGCGTCAGCCACTCATAGGTGGCTGATTACACAAGGTTCAGCGACATATAGCTGCTGATTACACAAGGGTCAGCAATATATAGTTGGCTGATTACACTAGGGTCAGCCACTGATAGCTAGCTCCTTTAATAAGCCAGTAATAGCTGGCTGATTACACCTGTGTCAGCGGCTCATAGCTGGCTGATTAGACCTGTGCCAGAGACTCATAGCTGGCTGATTACACCAGATTACACCAGAGTCAGCCACTCATTGCTTGCTGATTACATCAGGGTCAGCCACTCATAGCTAGCACCTTGCGTCAGACTCAGCCACTCATAGCTTGCTGATTACACCAGGGTCACCCACTCATAGCTGGCTGATAGCACCAGGGTCAGCCACTCATAGTTGGCTGATTATACAAGCGTCAGAAACTCATAGCTTGCTGATTACACAAAGGTCAGCAATATATAGTTGGCTGATTATACCAGGGTCCGCCTCTCATAGGTAGCTGCTTGCATCAGGTCAACACTCGTAGCTGGCTGATTACACCTGTGTCCGCGGCTTATAGCTGGCAGATTACACCTGTGTCAGCGACTCATAGCTGGCTGATTATTCCAGGGTCATCGATTCATAGCTGCTGATTACATTATGGTCAGCGACTCATAGCTGGCTGATTACATTATGGTCAGCGACTCACAGCTGGCTGATTACATTATGGTCAGCGACTGATAGCTGGCTGATTACATTATGCTCAGCGACTCATAGCAGGCTCATAACACCAGGGTCAGTGATTCAAAGTTGGCTGTATACACTAGGGTCAGCGGCACATAGCTGACTGATTACACCAGGGTCAGCGCCGCATAGTTGGCTGATTATACAAGGGTCAGCGGCGCATAGTTGGCTGATTACACAAGGGTCAGTGACTCATAGCTGGCTGATTACACCAGGGTAAGAGACTCATAGCTGGCTGATTACACCAGGATCAGCCACTCATTGCTAGCTGCTTGCATCAGAGTCAGACAGTCATAGCTGGATGATAACACCAGGGTCAGCGATTCCTATATGGCTGATTAAATCAGGGTCAGCGACTCATAGCTGGCTGATGATATCACCAGGGTAAGCCACTCATAGCTGGCTGATTATACAAGCGTCCGCCACTCATAGCTGGCTGATTACACCAGGGTTAGCGACATATAGTTGGCTGATTACACCAGGGTCAGCCTCTCATAGCTAGCTGCTTGCATCAGGTCAGTCACTGATAGCTGGCTGATTACACCAGGGTCAGCGATTCATAGCTGGTCGATTACACTAGGGTCAGCTACTCATAGCCGGCTGATTATACTAGGGTCAATCACTCATAGCTAGCTTCTTGCATCAGGGTGAGCTACTCATAGCTGGCTGATTACACCAGGGTCAGCTCCTCATGGCTGGCTGATTACACCTGTATCAGCGACTCATAGCTGGTTGATTACGCCAGGATCGGGGACTAATAGCTGGCTGATTACACCAGGGTCAGCCACTCATAGGTAGCTGATTATACTGAGGGTCAGTGATTCATAGCTGGCTGATTATACCAAGGTCAGCCTCTACAACTGGTTGATTACATGAGGATCAGCGACTCATATCTGGCTGAACACACCATTGTCAGCGTCTCATGGCTGGATGATTACACAAAGGTCAGCCACTTATATCTGGCTGATTACACAAGAGTCAGCCACATATAGCTTCCTGATTACACTAGGGTCAGCTAATCATAGCTGGTTATTACACAAGCGTCAGCCACTCATAGCTGTCTAATTACACCAGGGTCAGAGACTCATAGCTAGCTGCTTGCATTAGAGCCAGACACTCATTGCTGGCTGATTACACCTGTTTCAGCGGCTAATAGATGCTGATTACACTTGTTCCAGCGACTCATAGATGGCTGATTACACCAGGGTCAGCGACTCATAGCTGGTTGATTACACTAGGGTCAGCCACTCATAGCTGGTTGATTACACCAGGGTCAGCCACTCATAGCTGGTTGATTACACCAGGGTCAGCCACTCATTGCTGGCTGATGATATCACCAGGGTCAGCCACTCATAGCTGGCTGATTACACAAGCGTCAGCCACTCATATTTGGCTGATTACACCAGGGTTAGCGACATATAGTTGGCTGAATATACCAGGGTCAGCGACTCATAGCTGCTTGATTACACAAGGGTCAGCGACTCATAGCTGGCTGATTACACCAGGGTCAGCCACTCATAGCTGGCTGATTACACAGGGTAAGAGACTCATAGCTGGTTGATTACATCAGGGTCAGAGACTCATAGATGGCATAATACACCAGGGTCAGCGATTCATAGCTGGTTGATTACACCAGGGTGAGCAGCTCATAGCTGGCTGATTACACCAGGGTGAGTGGCTCATAACAGAGAAAGGCCATAATCCGCGTGCACGTGAGGGTTCTGGAAACAGTTTTGTCCGGCCCATGGATAATTGCAGAAGGAAAGCAAATCTGGTACTTAAATACGCCAGCTGAAATCGGATGTGTCGGCCGAAAGTGGCAGATATCGCAGCTTCTCTACGGCGCGTCACAAAGTTCTTTTTCAGGACGGTGGCCGAAGAAGGATTAAACACCTTGGTAATCTGGTCCAAGGGTCCGTGCATTAGACATCCCTGCTTTACAAACAGGTCATGTGTCCTTCTTGTACTTATCAATAAATCAATCCATCAATCGATCAATCAATTCTTCTTCAGCTCACTGCGAAGCATAGGTCTTCAATAAAGCAATACCAAGTAATCAAACCTTCACCTGTTTAGTTTGTCGGACTGAAATTGTTGACATGGTGGAGCAATCAGCTACATGTCCAACCTTATTACGGCATTCATAACGGGTTACAGTGCGCTTTTCCTTGATCCCCTTACAGGCTCCGGTAACACTGCTATGCTGTGTATAATCTCTATTTTACGAACATTGGTAGTCTATTTGTGTAAGAAATTTGTTTATCGCGCTGTGCCGTATTGCAGATTGAAACTACAAACTTGTTCAACAAATAACAAAACCAGTTCAAATATTATGAGATCTGAAAATAGCATGTATCGCTCATTCGTACATTTTCGTGCATTTGAAAATGGTGTCGTTAAACTGTGAAAGTGGCAGGCAAGGAAACCAGATATGGCGCGAATGTTGATTTATTTATTGTCAATTTATGAGCTCGATGGCTATAACGTCAGAGTTAGGTGAAACATGCTTCTTGTTCTTCTTCTTCTTATTCTTCTTCTTCTTCTCCCTCATCATATTTTATTGCTTTTTTTCTCACCTTATTCCTTCTTCGTCTTCTTCTTCTTCTTCTTCTTCTTTTTCTTCTATTCGTTTTCTTTTCCTCTTCTTATTCTTCTTCTTATGCTTCTTGTTTCTCTTCTTCTCTTCTTATTTTTTTTAAATTGTTTTTCTTCTCCTTCATCTTCTTCTTCTTCTCCTTTAATTCTTGTTATCTTCTTCTTCTTCGTCTTGTTCTTCTATTCTTCTTCTTCTCCTCCTCCTTCTTTTCACCTTCCTCCTCCTTTTTCTTCATCTTTTTCTCTTCTCCTCTCCCTTCTTCTTCTTCATATTTTTCTCCAGTTCCTCCTGCTTCTTCTTCCATTTCATTTTCCTTTACTTCTTCATCGTCTCTTCTTTCTCTTCCTCTGTCGTCACAAAAAGAACCTTTTCTTACCTTCTTTAGTAGTTTACATTGAGGCTGGCAATGATGACATACACTTTTCCCCTTCTCCCCTCACTCATTTGACTCTGTCCAACAGTCAGACTCTTGCACAACTTTCATACGCGCCCTTAGGTTGAGGCCCTTCCATTGCACTTTGGTTGGGCTAGCTTCTGATGGCGCACAAACCTAGAATGGGTACATACAGACACACACATGCATCCAAGCACTGGTTTATGCGTCCTGATATCGCCCAATGGACTACGGTCTGGGGTGGAATGGGCGCGCCTCCGCCAGTAGAAACTAGTGAGGCAAACATCTAAGCAAAACAAAAAAAAACATTGAGGCTGAGCTCCTCGTAGCGATGAGCTTAATGGAGAGTCTCGCACTGCTCTACATCCTGTAGGACCCTGGTCCATATTCTCAAGTGTACATCGGGATGTGACGAGCACAATCCTGACCTGCCACCAGAGTACCGACACATTGTCGAGACTAGATTTGCTTTCCTTCTTCGAACGTTTTTCTTTGAGCCAGAATGCACGGATGCAGCCTGTTGGAGAGTCGCCATTTTAAGGCGGAATAGGGTCTTTGATAACTCTGGGTCGCTGACCCTCACGCAAGAAGCCAGATATTGGTCGCCAACTGCTGTCGCTCCTTTAGTTACATCTTCGATATGGAGTGCAACATACTGACTAAGAGCACCATTTCATGTCAGGGTCAGGTGAAAGATACTGAAATTGTTCTGCATCTCACGTCAGGGTCAGGTGAAACATACTAACATTCTTCTCCATCTCATGTCAGAGTCAGGTGAAACATACTAACATTGTTCTCCATCTCACGTCAGGGTCAGGTGAAACACGCTGAGCAAGAGCACCACCTCACATCAGTGTCAGGTGAAATATACTGATCTTAATCTCCACCCCCACGTCAGGGTCAGGTGAAACACATTGACCAAGAGCATCCCGTAATGTCAGGGTCAGGTGAAATATACTGACCAAGATCATCACCTTACGTCAGTGTCAGGTGAAATATATTGATCTTAATCTCCACCTCACGTCAGGGTCAGGTGAAACCCACTGACCAAGAGCATCACCTCACGTCAGTGTCAGGTGAAATATACTGATCTTAATCTCCACCTCACGTCAGGGTCAGATGAAACATACTGACCTAGAGCATCACCTCACGTCAGTGTCAGGTGAAATATACTGATCTTAATCTCCACCTCACGTCAGGGTCAGATGAAACATACTGACCTAGAGCATCACCTCATGTCAGGGTCAGGTGAAACACACTGACCAAGAGCATCACCTCACGTCAGTGTCAGGCGAAATATACTAATCTTAATCTCCACCTCACGTCAGGGTCAGATGAAACACACTGACCAAGAGCATCACCTCACGTCAGTGTCAGGTGAAATATACTGATCTTAATCTCCACCTCACGTCAGGGTCAGGTGAAACATACTGACCAATAGCTCCACTTCACGTCAGGGTCAGGTGAAACATACTGACCAAGAGCATCACCTCACGTCAGGGTCAGGTGAAACATACTGACCAAACACATCACCTCACGTCAGTGTCAGGTGAAACATACTGACCAATAGCTCCACCTCACTACAGGGTCAGGTGAAACATACTGACCACTAGCTCCACCTCACGTCAGGGACATCAATAACATATTCACAATCACCACCACCCCACGGCATCGTCCTGCTCCTGAAAACAGGATGTGTTACCGCAACCTAGCCAACGCGGTGGGAAATGCCACTGTGCTCCCTGTAGTGATGAGACTACCGAGAAGCCTTGAATTGCACTACAGCGAGTTAGATCCAGGCCCACCTTCTTAAGAACATCGCATTATACGTGAAAATACCTAATGCAAAGATGACCCTCAGATGATAATTCTTTTTTCGAAATCCTAATTTCCTCTCTGAGAGGGATTGGTAGTGTAAAGAGATTTCCCCTCCCTTTCAGTCTTGTCTTTCCGAACTGTAACTCAAATATCCATGAACAGTAAGGTAAACTAGAGCGTGTAGAGAACTCGGTTTAAACCCAGTACATTTGGCATGATACTGAAGCGCTCTAACCACTATATTATTCATACGCGGACATTCAAAGCAAGTAGTAAAATTAGACTGAAGAAGATTGTGCTTGCTGATAGCAACGTCTTGTTCCGATCTTCAAGGACCGACAAAGCGATCAACGAAATCTCTTATGGCCTCATCTGGAAGAAGGCGTTAGTGGTGCACAGGTCATGGTATTCACACAGTTCCAATAGGAACATCAAAAAGGATATCAATAAACTCTTTCTGCTCTGTTAAGAATCGATGATATTGTACACCAGGCAGACCTATAGGTGATCAGTCTTCCTTCAGTAACTGGTGCATGACGCAATAACTAACGTGTCCAGTAGTTCGCTGGTTATAGCCACTTCTGTTTCGTCCTATCAGACACCTGAATCTGTCTCCGCGCTCTTATTTTTCACAACTAGTAATCTGTCCTGTACTGTAATACTGGTGTTCATTTGGGCCCATTTTGTGCCCGATACCAGGTAGCCAAATGTCGTCTTAAGGCATTTTTTTTAATTTAAAAAAAAAATATTTATTTTGACTTCAAGTGTTTGCCTCACTCGTTTACACTGGCGGAGATGCGCCTATTCCACCCGAGATTTTTAACACTTTTCAGTCCAGGCTAATTTTGCCTGAATTCTGTGCATAACATTTTTTTGCAAAATACAAATTCATTATTAATGAACAAATTGAGTAAACATTGTAAGACATACAATTAAGCTATCTGTATATTAAGACGCATAAACCAGTGCTTGCATGCGTGTATGTATCTGTATGTACCTAACCTATTGTTTCACTGATGCATAAGTGATTCCTGTTATTTGATGATTCTCTCAGGGTTCCTCGTAGAGACGTCGTTTCTATATTCCTTCTTTTTCTTGCTGCACCTGTCCGACTCCGCAGGATAACCTCCAAACTGTAGCGTCCCTGATATTCTAGCTGTTACCACCCTGTTATCAGCTGATAAACAGTATATTTATTTAGACTCTGTGCTACCAGTGCCCCATACATGGTCTCTGTCCAGGGATCGCGAGATAATAATTTCGTCTTGTGAAATGAAGTGTTTGAGGAAGGTCATCGGTGTTACCAGAAGAGACAGAATGCGGAATGACGACATTCGAAGTATGGTCGGCACTACGTCTTGTGTCGAATACATTTCCAGGCAGAAAATAAGTTGGTTTGGTCATCTCATGAGAATGCACCCTCATCATCTTCCACTGATGGCTTATAACGCTCGTAGATCTGGCTACAAGGCAAAGGTGCGGCCGCGAGGTATGTGGATAGATGGCATTAGAGTGATTGTGCAGCGACAAGAGCTCACATTGACCGACGCAACGCACTTGGCGCAGGATAGACGACTTAAGCTCCACACGACGCTTAACGGCACAAGTGGAAAGAAAACTACCTAACCATCACCCTTACCTCCCACCTGAATCGACCTTTTCCTCTCACCTGTAGCGACACTTACCTCCCACCTGTAGCGACTCCCTACCATTAAACCACTTATATTTACAACGTCAACACAAACTTGTAATTACCGCCCCTTGCCTGGTGTCTTTTGATAGAAAAAAAAGACGAAAGATGGCCTGGTGCGGGCACGTCGCGCGGTCCAACGGAATTCCCAACTCGATACTCTTTGGATCCGTACCGGGACAGAGAGGGCGAGGACGTCCAACGAAGAGATGGGTGGACAACATCGCTGAGTGGCCAGGCCTTCGTCACGGTGAGATACGTCAGGCGGCGACAGACAGAGAGAGCTGGCGTGGGATTTTCATGTCTTCATGTGTGCCCCAACGACCTGATGGGTTACGGGATGAACTGAACTGAACTGCCTGGTGTATTTTGATGCATTGAAGAGCAACCGAATCTTCATACTACAAACATTTGGTTCCGAAATATTTAGAACGCGGAGTTTTCTGAGTACCATTTCGTCATCAATCAAATCGAAGTCTTCACTCTCAGTGAAGCTGGTCTAAACTCTTCTCTGTTTTTTACCTTTAAACACAATGCCGGACCAAGGTTTTTGTCGCAGACCGTCTCTCCATCTCAATGATAGACGTCCGAGGCGACGATTAAAGGTGTAGGACTTACATGACCTCACTGTACGTGTCCATCTATTGTCAGGCATGTGTGTCCACCTGTACTTTCTTATCAACACCGTATCTACGACATCATTGAAGCAGGTTTGACTCCTGATGGCGGTGTTGGGGATGTGGTCCCGTAGTGAAAGTGACAGTGTTCTGTGCTCTATCTCTCGTTGAGTAGCTTAGAGCCGCGCCATGTCACTTTTCTTAGATTCCACACCTCGCAACCATACTAATGGCCGGAATGACCAGACTTTGTTGTTTTTCCTCTGTTAAAGTACTGTCGTTATGCGGTAGAACCGGAACTACTACGTTCGTGAGATCTCGCCATGATTGTCATGGGAGTTCATAGATTGCTGTTTTTTTCTATTCAATCAAGACGGACCACGTTGATAATGTCAGCTCCATCAATTGTCAATGGCGCCTTCAAGGTCAGAATTTCAGATCTTTCATTCCCACAAACTCCCATCACGACCTGGATAGTAGATCATGATTCGAGGCGTTTATATCAGATATCCTGGGGGAGAAGACTAACATCTGCTCAGGCAAAACATACAGACCAGGTAATGCTAGTTATTGTCAGATAAACATACAGACCACGCAATGCTAGTTATTGTCAGATAAACATACAGACCAGATAATGCTAGTTATTGTCAGATAAACATACAGACCAGATAATGCTAGTTATTGTCAGATAAACATACAGACCAGATAATGCTAGTTATTGTCAGATAAACATACAGACCAGGCAATGCTAGTTATTGTCAGATAAACATACTGACCAGGCAATGCTAGTTAATAGTTTGTCCATCACAAGTGATGAAGACCACTCTCTTTGTTCAGCCGTGTGGACAGTCGTATCTCTTGCTGTGTCCGCTGAAATTGGTGACTTGCGCGGTTATTTGGATTAAAGTGAGGAAGAAACTGCGCCTTTTTGTCAACCTCACTCACAGAGCCTAAGCTACCTTTTGCCAGTGGCAAGACATTCATCGAGACAACTGGAGATAGCATAGGATGCAGATTTTGCCTCAGGTTTACCACCGAAGCCTTTCCGTGAACATGTAACCCGCAGGGTAGAAAGGTGGGAAGGCATCTAACGCAGTTTGTTGTGCCTTTTCGATAACCACAAGAGGTCGTATGGACAACACTCAGCGTGTGAGTGGGTCTGGCATCTCACCCCAGCTGTATTCAACTCATCATAGTAGCATCTAAAATTCCCACACGCCAAATTCGCGAAGGTGAACCGGCAGAACTAACCCGTAAAATACGTCACAGGTATAAGCGTAGTGCCATTCAGCCGGCGTCCAGACCAGGATAAACGGATGGAAGAAATCACAAAAAAATAACGAAATAACAAGTCCAGACGGAAAACAACACCACGTTTCAGTGAACACAAGTGTAAGTCGTCGACTAGTGTGAATTCCAGGCAAATCCGTGGTCTAGCGGCATCCATAATGATCCAAAACAGTAGAGAAATGTAGACTCGCAGCCAGTTATGGCGCCATCTTTGCTAGTTATTGTCAGATAAACATACTGACCAAGGCTGCACCTCGCCTCTAGGCTAATGGAAACAGACTGTTTCAGTCTGGAAAAGGAGGTGAAAATCATCGTCGTGATCTAGATAGTACTGAGCGTCACGCATAGGAAAAAAAAAAACCATAGCACTACAACCTAGAGGACCCCGGTACATCTTCATCAGCACCCTCGGAAGTAAGGACAACGCTCTGTTCTTCTCCTGACAAGGACATTGGGGCGTTGTTTTGTGGTCTTTATTTGCATTCTTTTGTTAAACACATTTCAGTTGGCTTAATTTAGTACCTGGATTATCCTACCACTTCGATCTCTGTCCATTGGACATACTACACTAGTTACTAGTGCAACCTGTTTCCAGGGCCGCTACGTTTATACGAAATAGGTTAATGGACTGCTATGGTTTGCTGACTCTGATGCAAGAAGTCAGTCACGCTTCGCTAACTCTGATACAAACAGCCATCTATGAGTCGATGACTGATGCAAGCAGCCAGCAATGGTTCGCTGACCCTGATTCAAGTAGCCAGCTATGGTTCGCTGACCCTGATACAAACAGCAAGCAAGGAAACTGCTGTCAGCTCATCCACTGCTGCATCGTGGCCCCTAACGTCATTTTCACGAAGCAGAAACGAGTAATGTTCTCATTTAGGATATTCAACAACAACAATCTCCGATACCCATTCATGTACCGATACCCAGTCATGGTTCATGTACCGATATCAACCAATGTACCGATACTCACTCATGGTTCATATACCGATACTCCCTCATGTACCGATACCCACCCATGTACCGATACCCACTCATGGTTCATGTACCGATACTCCCTCATGTACCGATACCCACTCATGTACCGATACCCCCTCATGAACCGATACCCACTCATGTACCGATACACCCTCATGAACCGATACCCACCCATGTACCGATACCCCCTCATGAACCGATACCCACTCATGTACCGATACACCCTCATGAACCGATACCCAGCCTTCTGTACTTTTCGAGGCAAGGATTGAGAGGCAGAGACGACTTCATCCCTCGTTAAAGAGGCCTCAGATAGAAAACCCAAGCCCCGAAATCACTGCCTCAATCTTCATTCTCAGACTGACGATTGTTGTCAGCAAGCTCACTGTTAACAACCAGATCTGCGACCATCCTACGTTAGTTACCGCAGTCTTGGACGAGCTGAACTAGGTCGACTTCTCTTTAATGTTCCTCCTGTGGTTTAGCGTAGTTGCCCTGATGACGGTATCCGGTACTTTTCTCTGAATTCGGAATGTCAGATTCTGATTAAGATCTCAGCTTCGTCATTGTAGTCCAAACATTGGCTTTCCATTGTTTCTGTATCTGATCGTTAAATAAGACTTACTGTTATATGGGAACGGCGTGAGCTGGTTGTTAAGTGACACGACTCACAATCTGAAGGTGTAGGTATCTTCGGGTTATGATCCATGTCACTTAACCATTAGCCCACGCCGTCCCCCAATCTGGTGAGTAGGTAACTATGTTTTACATGGCCGAACGTTAGTCTCCTTCGCCGATCCGATGCAGTTGAAACCAATACTTCACATTACAGTGAACAAAGTGAATTACGGCAAACGGTTTGAAGCAGGCTTGCTTTGTAAAGGGCCAGCTGCCTGGTGGTCTATACTTCACATTGTAGCAAAAATGTGAATGATCAATGCTCTCTCTGCTATCTTTATCGTCTGTAAATCGTCCTGTCTCTACAACGCCTTCCACTCTCTCCTCCTCTATTCACTGCCACGCGCCTCGCAATGCTGTGTCGCCGTGTCAGCCACTCTCACTTGGAGGTAACTTTCACGTATCCCCTCCCACACCACGACAGCACGCGCTAACCAGTACAATACTGTGCTAGGAACAGCCCTACATCTCTTAAACACAGCATTCACTCGCTACTTCAGTACAGACCAATAAGGCTCTCTTTAGACACAGGAAACTGGCAATGGATTAACGCCCCTAGCCTGCCCGGAAACACGCACAATGTCTTATTCAGACGTGTGTATTGATTTTTTTGTTCAAATCAGTTTGTGACTAGTTATTTATAAAGACATTGTTTCGTTTCAAATTCTTTGTATTTTTCTTTAGCTTTTTAAAATATTTATTTAGTCTGTTCAGTTCTGATATAGATAGAGTTTTGATTTCAAAAAGTGAGCAAGAATTACAGGAGCTTATGACAACAATAAAGAAAATAAGTGAAGACTGGATTAGACATAGTATAAACATTTTAAAATACTATGATACTTGGAAAAAGTGACAAGAAACCATGTATGCAGATTCAAATACAAATCAACTACTAGAACAGTTACAGAGTTTATCCTATCTAGGTAATTTAATAACGGAAGATGGCAGCTGTAAAAAAGAAACAAGAAACATAAAAGGTATGGCCAAGATGGTATTCAGCAAAATGCGACACGTACTGACATTCAAACTGATAAACGGTAATTTTAAAATGAGAATGGTCAAGTGTTATGTATACTCGTCACTTCGTTATGGTGCAGAAACATGGACACTGAATGACAAGTTGAAAATGAGTATCGAAGCCTTTGAAATGTTAGTATATAGAAGATTTGGTGGCATTTCTTGGAAAGACAATAAAACAGATGTGGAGGTATTGAAAAAGTTGGAAGTGAAAAGAGAAGTATGATCAAAATCGGGGTTAGACATGATATTATGGTCGCATAACAAAACATACCTCTTTGTTGAAGACAATACTAGAAGGTAGGGGGCGGTCGTCCAAGAAGCAGATACCGTAATGTGAGAGGATAACATCAGGGGATGGACTGAAAAAAGCTTGTGAGATTGCACCATTACCTCAAGAGATACACTTAGCGCAAGAGTGCACTGGAGATCCTTTACAGCCGAGCTTAGATGTAGAGATGACACTGGAGCTGAACTGAACGCAGTTCTGTTTCTAAGAGTCGACTTCACTGGAACTTCGGACATACCCATAGGTGTTCAGTCTCTCTCAGTATATTGCGAAATATGTGGATACTGACGGTTCATGTAGCTCAACGACTACACATACTCCCCTGATTCGTCTTCTCGTTCACTCCATTCCGCTCAAACCTCGTTTGATTTCAAATTTCTGCATTCCGTGAATGGCTGATTCAGTGATGACACCAAAGTGCGGGGACAGTAAGTAGATCTCTCACCAACTCTTGCCATCAATAATTATGAAATGGCAGCTGTTCACCAATTCACATACCTGAAGTCCCTCATCCCGGACAAGCAGTCTCGAGACTCGGATATTGACAGTCGTATTAGCGAAACTATGGCAACATTTGCTCGCCTCATAACGCGTGTTTGGAAAAACCATAAACTTACAATTAGAACCAAGGCCGTGGTTTACAATGCACATGTCGTCAGCACGCTTGTATATGGTAGCGATACTTGGGCAATTTATGGCAAACAAGAGCAAGAGCTTAAAACACCTTTCTTTCCCACGTTACCAGCATTCCACCCTTACAATTGCACGAAGGGGCAGTGACACATGCTAAGAGGCAATCTCGCAGATGTTACAAGTACGCTTTCACTAGAGAGCGAGGACTACCATGGCTTAGACGTTTTCGTCGTATGGAAGATGGTCGTATGGAAGATGGTTGTATGGAAGATGGTTGTATGGAAGATGGTTGTATGGAAGATGGTTGTATGGAAGATGGTTGTATGGAAGATGGTTGTATGGAAGATGGTTGTATGGTAGTTGGTTGTATAGAAGATGGTTGCATGGAAAATAGTTGTATGGAAGATAGTCGTATGGAAGATGCTCAAATGGAAGATGGTCGTATGTAAAATGGTCGTAGGGAAGATGGTCGTTTGGAAGATGGTCGTATGGAAGATAGCCGTATGGAAGATGGTCAAATGGAAGATGGTCGCATCTCCAAAGATATTCTCTAAGAACAGTTTGACAGATTGCAAAAGAACAGTTAGGCGGACCACAGTTGATGTTCACAGACGTGTGTAAGAATGATATCAAGGCGTTGGACATGGATCTGACATTCTGGGAAGACGAAACTGCAGACGGATCCGAATGGAGGTATAACGTGAAGAGTCTCTTCAGGCTGTGGTGAAATTAAGCTTTTACACAATAAGGAGAATTGACACGAAAACATCGAAAGGGAGAATAACCCCCCCCCCCCCCCCCCCCCCCCAACCCCCACATCCCTTCCCCCCATCCCCAACACAAATAACAAAACACAATATTATTTTTGTGTGTGTGTTCGCCTTATTCTCTAAGGTGGTGTGTGTTGCAGTGTGGTTTTTATTTTGCGATTGTTGACCCAGTGCATCCGACTTCAGCATTAATTTTATTGTAACGGTTGTATTCTATTCAGATGCTTGTTAAGTAGGATGTTTTGGGTTCTCAGTCGGAAAATGATGCTCTGATCTTTCCTTGTGAGTTGATTTACAGTAATTTCGATTAGGTATTGCCATATGTTTGTAGACCTCCATGGCCGATCTGTTCAGCTAGGTTTCTTTGTTTGCTGTTCATAAGAGCTGTTTGTCTGTTTCTGTTTGTAAAGTTGTTGCTGTGTGTTGGAATCCAGGAATCCACTGCAGAACTATTTTGACAATACATGAAGTGATTATGTGGTCAGATATTTGGATAAGGTCATGTCCACAATGACCAGCAACTTCTAATGCTTGAAGAACTGATATTGAATCAGCTGGTAAACTTCGAGCAAGCCCCTCTTTTCCTTTGCACACCTTTCTGCACTCTTGGAAAAGGAGATCGAATTCCAGTTAGCAAATACATCGATGTCTTCTCTATTGGTAGATATGTATGTTTTTCGAGTGTGTACAATATATTTCTATTTTCGGTTATTGTTGGTACGTTATCTAAAGAAATACACACGTGCATGTTCGTACACACGCAACAGTCACAAAAAACACGCACCGGGCACAAACACACGCACCAGTTACAAACACACGCACCAGTAACAAACACACGTACCAATCACAAACACACGCAACAGTCACAAACACAGGCAACAGTCACAAACACCCAGTCACAAACACACGCACCAGTCACAAACACACGCACCAGTAACACAAACACAGACAGATCTCTCACATGATTGCAACGAACACACGCACCTGGCACACATACACACTTGTCACGCACACACATACACCTGCTTGTAACACATGTACATGGACCTGTCAGGCACACACTCTCGCATTTGTCATACACTCAGACACGTAACGTACACTCGTACACATCTGACACACGCACATCATACCCAATCTTTAACATATACATACACACGCATCTGCTCATATACACTTCTAACATACATGCAAGTACAACACACCCACCTGTCTCGCACATGTTGTCAAACACACATACCTGTAACACACTAGCAACACGCACGTGACACACATGCGCACCTGTTACACAGCTGCAACATACACATACGTCTATGTGTCTCACACGGTGTAATACACGCAAACGTCACACCTGTTCCGAACATGTCACACACATACAAACACACACAACTATAATAAATACACACACCTATCCCCCCCCCCCCCCCCACACACACGCACTCGCACACAGAGCTGTCAAAAATATATGCACATGTCACCCACGTACACACATTCCCACATGACACCCACACACACACACACTCACCTATAGCACACACACGAATATAAACGTTCATTGTAACACGAACCCAATTCAACAAATCCCACTGCCACATCAGCGAGACAACCTTCTCTTGTTTACCCGAAATCTCATTCCCCTACGAAACACAAATAATGGACCACAATTACTTCGGTATTAATTTCGCTTATTTTCTCAAGCTGTGAGCCCCTATTGTTTTGGTCTAAAGATGGGGGTAGGGTTATAATCCAAAGTGACAACAAGGCGGTGTCGTATTTGAAATGTCTGTCTGTAGGTATATTTTGTTGTTGTGTGGTCTGCAGGAAAGTTTGGCGTGCGTGCGCCAGACACTAGAACAGGTCAACTGCCACACTTAGAGTATGACGTAAGTGGCGGCTATCGGTGGTGTCTACCTAGTGATGCAGACAAGAACCGGACCCACGTCACGCGGAGAGTTTATCGTCATAGGGAATCGAACAAAACTACCGTGGGTGGATCGCAAAATAATTGATTATAAAATAACATAAAAAAGGAGACTGCAAAGGGACAGAAAGAAACGAAACGACGCGTACACTACGGCTAAAATGTCTTTGCCAGGTGCAAACAAGAACACAAATGAAAACACTGATCAACTCTGGACGGATGCCGTATCACACTCGCCATGTTTTCAACGGGCTGCTGAGGAAACTATGAGTCGGAGGATAATGACATTTTGCAAACTTGACGGTTGGTTACACCAGAAGTGACGGCATCATGCGTATCGTACGTATGTTCACTTGTTGCAGTTCGGCCCGGTTCCATTTGAAGACGCGTGGTGAAATTCTCATTTACAATCTGGATGTGATGCTTCATATCAGATACCATGTTTATCATCCATATGGAACGATCAATTCACTATTAGTAAAGATCAGTCTCGCTCAAGTATAACTTAAACCTAACAATTGGGCAATGAACTGTGCCACTATAATCGAGAAGGCATGTCTTACAAGAGGGCTAAGGATTTAGTGGTCTCGAGGCAAGAAGTCGGCCTTGGGGTTCAAATGTTTACATATAATAAATGGTTACAATGCTTTCCATCCCCTTGCCACAGACTTTTAAGAGAGATCAGGACGTATTAACCAGTTCTTTGCTTGTTTTCAAAGGTTCAAGAGTGCTTGTGAAAATTGTGTCAGAGTGTGATTGTTGGACAGAGAAAAAGGAAACAGGGTGTGAGGTAAAAAGAGGAAGAGTATCGTTTTTCCCTGGATCTCTGGGTATTAGAGATCGGACGCCCGTGTTCAGTGTCGCGCACGTTGAAAATTACTCTGCAGTTTGAAATCGGAAAGCGTAGGATTAAAGGCCGCTGCCCGTGCAAATTCAAAATTATGTTAACAATCTCCCCAATCTATTAGAGATTCTCGCCGGTGCTACGGAGTTCGTGCATTGTGGTGAGAGTCTCTTCACACACAAACATGGAGAAGAGCACTTCTATGTTAAACCGTGTGCAATGACGTTGATTCTTTGAGTAAACTAAACTAAAGTATGGTATAATCTGAAATTGACTTTCTAAACCAAGTAGAGATTTTTAGTCAGAAAATGTTACATAGATACGGAAGGATCAATGATTGTCGACTTGGCATGTTTTTGTCGAAAACATATGCTCCCAAGGTAGCTGAATAAGATTTTCATTGATTGATGCTAGAATCATTTTACATTGTTGAGAGAGAAAACGATATTCTTGGTGAAGAGAGTTGAATCATGGCCTGACTTGCGAGGGTTTCTATTATATCTCCAGGGGGAGCGAAGCGTAACATCTGGGTCACGTGTTATTGTTGTTGTTGCTGAATGCCCATAATGAAGAAGTTTACTTTTTGGTACGCCCTGAAAAGGACGTTAAGTGGTGGGTTGCGGTAGCGCGGATCGTACCCTGAATACGTCACGGAGGGAGTTCTGGGGTCTTTCAGGCGGTTGTGTTATGCTTGGCTACCCCTCCATACGCTTACTACTACGGAGATAACGTTGATCCCCCCAAAATTTAGCTAGGCTGCCATGAAAACACTCCGTTTCCAGTGATACCTACGAGGAAGTGATGTCGGGGGTCAAGGAAAGTATATTATACTTGACCCTGACCAAGATGTCCGATGAATATATTTTACCTGACCTTGACTTAGATGTACGATCAGTATATTTTACCTCGCCCTGACTAACATGTAGGATCAGTATATTTTACCTGATCCTGACTAACATGCACGATAAGTATATTTTACCTGACCATGACTAACATGCATGATCAGTACATTTTAACTAGTCATGACTAACATATACGATCAGTATATTTTACCTGACCATGACTATCATGTACGCTCAGCATATTTTACCTGGCCCTGACTAACATGTACGAAAAGGATATTTTACCTGACCCTGACCTACATGTAAGCTCAGCATATTTTACCTGACCCTGACCTACATGTATGCTCAGCATATTTGACTTGACCCTGACCTACATGTATGCTCAGCATATTTAACCTGATATACGATCAGTATGTTTTGCCTGACCAAACGCCAGTCTTCTCTCTCTCTCTCTCTCTCTCTCTCTCTCTCTCTCAGATTCAGGTAAAATATACCAATCAAACTCCGCACCTGACGTCCACGATGCATTCCTGGAAACATATTATATAAGGCCAACATGGTGCAGGTTGAGTCTGTAATCCCCATAGTGGTACAGCTTACAGATGAGCCTCGTATTGCACTACATCCATTATGATACCTATTCACCTGCTCAAGTACCAGTCGGGATCTAAGAAAAGCCACTGTAACCCGCAAAGCAAGGAAACGTCAAAGAGTTGAATTAACTAACGATATCCACCTGCACGTAACATGTTCGCGTTTTGGAAATTCACATCTGCAATTATACTTTTAGATGCCAGTTGTTGGTTTAGCAGATAGTAATAGCAATGGATGCTGGTGGTTATTTTAGCTCGCTGAATGTACACACTACTGAGTCACCCGGAAGTATTTGTGTATTTCACTTTCTTTTGATTACATGGTTTCATCAAGCTAGAAACGGCAAGCTATTTCTGTGAGTCAGGTACGTTTACCCAAAATGAAGGGGAGATGAGACTAACAGTCAAGTAAAATATACCGATCGGACATGGTGGTCAGGGTCATGAAAAATATATTTATCGGACGATGTTAGTCAGGGTCAGGAAAAACATACTAATCAGATGATGTTAGTCAAGGTCAGGCAAAACATTTTCATCGGACAATGTTAGTCAAGGTCAGACATAACATACTGATCGGACAATGTTAGTCAAGGTCAGACATAACATACTGATCGGACAATGTACCAGCGGCGTTCTTCTTCTTCTCCTTCCTCGTTCGTCTTCAGACCTCAACTTCAATGACCCTAACGAAGGCATCCGTCGACTCAAGGCTCTGCACGCTTCCGTACAGCTTCTCGTGGAAGGACACTGGCTGTTGCCAAATGCTACTTCATTTGTCGGTATACAGTGGACAGGACTGCAAAATATGTTCTGCCTTCATGGGGGCTGTGCCGCAGGCACAAAGATCTGTAGTGCGAATCTTGAACTTGTTGTACAGATGGTATCTAAGTCTGTTGTGACCTATGCGTAGTCGGAGAATTATCACCTGGTCTCTCCTGGAGAGTTGATGGTAGGCATCCTTTTCTATGTGGCCAGGGTGGTCTTCTTTCCAGTTTGCACTGTACGTTGCCCTGAAGAATGCTTTTGTCTCATTGAATGTTATTTTTGTATCACTCTGCTGCAGCATTCCTCCCTCTCTGGCGAGTCTGTCTGCCTCCTCGTTGCCTGAAATGTTGCAGTGGGCTGGTATCCACTTGAGTGTGCTTTTTTTTTTTTTTAAGCACTGGGACAGGCGTTCGAGCGAGTCTGCCAGAGCACCGATTCATTTCATTTTTGTGCAGGTTCTTGTGCGCCTTTAACACTGCGAGGGCGTCTGTGAAAATGACCACTTGCTTTTCTGTCTGCTCCTTATGGTCTATATGTGTTTCAGCTGCTTGTCTCAGGGCAATGCTGCTGAGTATACTTTGCTTTTCAGTTTTATAGCGATGCCTCCTCCTCCGTTTCCAATGGCATCTTTGGCTGAGCCATCCGTATAGCCGTTTGTCCAGGCTGTTGGTGAAAATTTTTGGTTGATGTAATTATGTTTTTTTTTCTGTTCCTCTGTTTGTGTCTTTTTGTCTTCGATGTTGGGGATATTGCATATGGGCGGCGTTAAAAGAAAATGACATTTTGACTATTTGAAAAAAAACAATTATATCTGGTTCGAGCGGCCTTCGTCTTTAAAAAAAAAAAAAAAAAAATTAAATAATGTATTTTTTTTCAAATAGTCAAAATGTCATTTATTATTGGATATAATCTCCTGCAACGTTTATGCACTTATTCCAGCGTTTAAGTAATGCTCGAAAAGCCTTAGCGTAGAAAGATTTGTCAGTATGTCTGAACCAATGCAGAACAGCCTGTTTCACTTCGTTATCAGTGCTGAAATGCTGACCTCCCATGACATATTTTAGGAGTTTGATCAGGTGGAAATCGTTTTGGAGCTAGGTCTGGACTGTAAGGTGGATGTGGCAATACCTTCCGGCCGAGTTGCTGCAGATGACACATATTGCGATAAGCCGTATGTGGCTTAATTGGCGGGTTGCAGTAGCTTTTCTCGCATACCGAGCGTGCTGTTGAAGGTGGACCGGAGTCCCCAGGCGGTTGTGCTATGGTTATTTAATCTGCGTGTCGCTCATCACTACTGGGATTTCTTCGATCCCTCACCTCGTTAGCCAGGCTGCCACGAAAACAGCCCCATTCCAGGAACGGCTACTAGGAAGCCGAGGTGAAGGACTTGGCCAGTATGTTTTGCCTGGCACTGACTAACATGTCTGATCAGTATGTTTTGCCTGGCACTGACTAACGTGTCTGATCAGTATGTTTTGCCTGGCACTGACTAACATGTCTGATCAGTATATTTTAACTGACCAGACGTTAGTCTTCCTCCCCATTGAAGACTTGAAGACCAAAATAAAATAATATAAGTAACATCTAATTCTGGTTTTTAATTAGGAATATAGAATTCCAGTATTATGTTACTTTTTCTTTGATCTTCCAATACCTTGTTGGACCAACATCTTTACAAAGGCCGTACCTCTATTTCATTGTTGGGTCTTACTTCTGCTGACACATATAATTGTGTACGTTTCTAGCTAATTAAAACAAAAAGATGTAATGTGACATTTATGAGAAAAATATTTGTGACTAATTGTGTTTAAAATTCGTTGTGAGGTCAAAAGATCTGACAGACTATCCAATTTATGGGATAAATAAATTTGGTCATTTGTGGTAAACATTTTATGGTCACGCGTAAATAATCATGCTCAACCATGTGTGTAGTAATATATGGTTGAACAAACACGGCACCCAGACACAAAGAAGTAGCAAGGCCAAACACACAGTATACAAGAACGCAGAACATAAGAACACGCTATATAAGAACACAGAACCCAAAAACACACTATTCAAGAACACAGAACGCAACAATACGCTATACAAAAACAAAAAAACACAACAACACGCCGTACAAGAACACAGGACCTAACAACACACTATATAAGAACACACAACCCAACAACACACTATACAATAACACAGAACACAACAGCACACTATACAAGAACACGGGACACAATAACACGCTGTACAAGAACACAGAACACAACAACACACTATACAAGAACACAGAACACGTAAACACGCCATACAAGAACGCATGACCCAACAACACACTATACTAGAACACGGGACACAATAACACG
This sequence comes from Ariolimax columbianus, assembly GCA_036924085.1. NCBI lineage: Eukaryota > Metazoa > Mollusca > Gastropoda > Stylommatophora > Arionidae > Ariolimax > Ariolimax columbianus. Next base: position 75,488,853 of record JAVGWX010000002.1, on the reverse strand, counting down.
CTATATAAGAACACAGAACCCAACAACACACTATACTAGAACACAGAACTCAACAACACACTATACAAGAACACAGAACTCAACAACACACTATACAAGAACACAGAACCCAACAACACGATATAATAGAACACAGGACCGAACAACACACTATACTAGAACACAGAACCCAACAACACAATATACAAGAACACATGACCCAACAACACACTATACTAGAACACAGGACCCAACAACACACTATACTAGAACACAAACTCGACCTAGTACATGTTAATGGGAGTTACAACCTGACCTCGTACAAATGGTACTAAGTACTTTTACTAACTCTCACCTTATATGAATGTATTTCCAGTTTTACCGATTCTAAACTTTCACCAAATGGTTTGGATTTCTTTCTGTGTTCACGTTTTTCCTCTCATATCTTCCACACACCCCTCCACACACACACACAATTCCGCTATTCAAAGACAACAACAACAAAAATACACACACAGACTCCCTACAAATAGACATGAACAGTAAGATCGTCTTGTTTATTTAAATGTCATGTGTTTTTTAACTAAACTTAACGTCTTTATACTGGTTTCGAAAACTCTACATAGTCTGTATACAGCCAGATTATCTTACATTCACTTTATAAAAAAAATACATAAACTCAGTCAATCTATTCTTGAATGCATTAATTAACCCTGCCTCCACTATTTCATGTGGGAATGCATTTCAAGCATTCACCACTCTCTGACTAAAAAAATATTTCCTGGTATCTAATCTGAAACTTTCTTTAATTAATATATGGTTGTGCACTCTTGTTCTTGTAGGTGGTTGTATTTTTACAAAAAACAAACTTGTTAAAGTCTAATTGATCCGTTCCATTGATGTTCTAATAAACAATATCTTTTCTTTACTTTACTTACTGTCCTACGACTTTTACCCATTGCTGGGGTAATCCAGTGGTTTTTAGGCAGATGACTACAGGCCGCTTCGTCCCTGCTGTCGCCACGTCGTGTGGTGGCTATGTTTGATGTTTGTTTATTTGACCCCCAACAGAAAAACGACATTCCTTGTCAGCGAGCAGGCATCGAAACCATTCGACCACGCGCTCCTTTTGCGGTTTCAACAAGCTAGGAACAGGAAGCTATTCCTGTGAGTCAGGTAGGTTTACCCAATAATAAAGGGGAGTGGAGACTAACGTATGGTAGGGAAAAATATGCTGATTGGACATGTTGGTCATGGTCTCTTCTTTTCTAACCGGAAATGATATCGTCGACTGCTTTTCTACTTTCTGTCCCATCTGGTGTAACAAATAAAGAAATCCCCACTCAAAGTGACACTGAAAGGACTGGTGAAAGAGACACAACAAAATGACCGGGAAGTGTGTTGGTTGAAGGCAGGACCTCACAGGTTTGTGACAATTGGCACAGCGCCCATACTGCAATGTTTCCGCTCCAACACACACACACACACATCTACAGACACATACAAACACGCTTACACACACACGTAAACACACTGACATAGACACATAAACATACACACACAACCATATACGCATAAACATACACACACACACATAAATACATATACACACACACAAACATAAACACATAAACATACACACACAAACATAAACACATAAACATACACACACAAACATAAACACATAAACACATTCGCACGAATATAACATACACACAAACATAAACACATAAACATACACGCACAAACATAAACACATACACGCACAAACATGCCATGCCCACAAAAACACAAAAACATAAACATACACGCACAAACATAACATGCACACAGAAACATAAATATACACTCACAAACATAATACACACACAAAAACATAAATACATAAACACACACATACAAACATAATATGCACCCACAAATATGAACATATAAACATACACGCACAAACGTAACATACACACACAACCATAAACACATAAACATACACACAAACATACACTCGAAACTTAGCATACACATACATACCCGCACACACTTGTACATACAAACATACATACACACTTACACAAACAAACATAATTAGTTATTGCCCATTGGGAATGGATGATGGCCACAACATAAGACGGGTTTGTCTTAATAATGTGATGTGCGCTGTATGAGGATTATAGTGAGGAAGAATATGCGCTGGTCATCAATCTCACTCTCTTTTCCCGAGTTACCTTGGATCAGTGGCAAGACTATTGGTCGAGACGACTGGAGGTAAGACGGGATGCATGCACTCTGGACTTACCTTCCGTGAAACCAGGGCCCGCTTCCATTCATCACTCTGAGAGGCGAGTGTCTTAACTGTAGCGACTCCCTAACAAACATAACATACACGAACATGCAAACATAGCTTACAAACAAACATACACACATAAACATTACATATGTACAAACAAATAAACACAAACACACTTTCGCACAAAAGCACACACAAATGTACACACACAAACATACACTCAGAAATATTCGTATGCAAATATGCACACACACATACACACACAAACATACACACATGTACAGTTGCAAATATACATACAAAAACATACACACACAAACATACACACACGAATGCACACACACAAATGAACATATGCAAATATTTACACACACAAAAACATACACACAAAAACCTATACACACAAACATACACATACGAATGTACACATGCAAATATACACACAAAAACATATACACTCAAACTTTCACACACAAACATACACACACAAATCTACATGCAAGTGTACACACACACACACAGACACATACATGTTGATATGCCCGTGGTTGATAAAGGCTTTAGCTTTACCAAAATTCAAGGTTATAATAATAATAGCCAAAATTGATGGTTATAATAATAATAGCCAAAATTCCTGGTTATAATAATAATAGCCAACATTCATGGTTATAATAATAATAGCCAAAATTCATGGTTATAATAATAATAGCCAAAATTCATGGTTATAATAATAATAGCCAAAATTCATGGTTATAATAATAATAGCAACAATTCCTGGTTATAATAATAATAGCCAAAATTCATGGTTATAATAATAATAGCCAACATTCATGGTTATAATAATAATAGCCAAAATTCATGGTTATAATAATAATAGCCAACATTCATGGTTATAATAATAATAGCCAAAATTCATGGTTATAATAATGAAAGCCAAAACTCAAGGCAAACCCCATTCAAACAACATTGTTTAACAAACATTTTTCTTCGAAGTTATCATTTGAGAGTTGTTAATACTGTTGGTTTATGGTTTGTTGTGATTTTTGTTGTTTAATTGTTGATAGTGTTTTTATGGTGTTTGTGGTATGATGTAGTTGTTTTGTTGCGGGATCTTTGTTGATATTGTTGTTGTTGGTTTGTTGTGGTTTTGTTGCGGGATCTTTGATGATATTGGTATTGTTGATTTGTTGTAGTTCTTTTGTTGCTGGTTCTTTGTTGATATTGTTGTTGTTGATTTGTTGTAGTTTTTTGTTGTTGCTGGTTCTTTGCTGATATTGTTGTTGTTGATTTGTTGTAGTTTTGTTGCGGGATCTTTGATGATATTGGTATTGTTGATTTGTTGTAGTTCTTTTGTTGCTGGTTCTTTGTTGATATTGTTGTTGTTGATTTGTTGTAGTTTTTGTTGTTGCTGGTTCTTTGCTGATATTGTTGTTGTTGATTTGTTGTAGTTGTTTTGTTGATGTTGTTGTTGCTGTCATTGGTGTGGTGTTAGTGTTGTTTACTTGATGGTATTGTTGTTTTGTTCTTGTTATTTTGTTGTTGTACTGTTGTTTGTAGTTCTTTTATTGTTTTGTTTTGCTGATGTTGCTATTGTTGGTTTGTTGTCGTTACTTTATTGTTATTGTTTTGTTTGTGTTTTGTTGTTGTTTTGTTTTTGCAGTTGTTTTTTCTGTTGTTTTGTTTTCTAGTTGTTTCATTGATGTTGTTTTGTTGTTGCTGTTGTTTAGTTGTTATATTGTTGTTGTTTCTGTTTTCTTGATATTGACGTTGGAAACGCACCCCCCCCCCCCCCCCCCCCCGAGTAAATTTACATCATAACGATTCGCCTATGATGGCAGGTTACAGTGGCTTTGCTTACAATATGATACGAACTTCAGAACGTGAGTTGAACCCTCCTAGCTGTAGCACAAGCCGTATTATATTGTCGCTCCCCACCTCGCTGTCCAGATTGCTGCAGCATTATGTCTTCTGAAGCACTAACATAACCTTAGGTGAAGTCTTGAAAAATATGTTTCCCCTGATCATTTTGCTCAAATAAATTAAATTATTTGAGAATGAACGAAGACGTAACACAAGCAGAAGAAGATGATGAAGAAGAAGAAGAAGAAGAAGAGGAAGAAAAATAATAATAAGAAGAAGACGAACAAAGAAAGAAAAGAGTAAGAATTAGAAGAAGATGGAGCAGAAGAAGAAGAAGAAGAAGAAGAAGAAGAAGAAGAAGAAGAAGAAGAAGAAGAAGAAGAAGAATAAGGACAGAATAATAATAATAATAAGACGAAGAAGAAGAACAAAGAGAAAAAGAAGAAGAAAAAGAAGAAGAAGAAGATAAAGAAGAAGAAGAAGAAGAAGAGGAAAGAAGAAGAAGAAGAAGAAGAAGAAGAAGAATAATAATAAAAAGACGAAGAAGAAGAACAAAGAGAAAAAGAAGAAGAAAAAGAAGAAGAAGAAGATGAAGAAGGAGAAGAAGAAGAAGAAGAAGAAGAAGAAGAAGAGGAAAGAAGAAGAAGAAGAAGAAGAAGAAGAAGAAGAAGAAGAAGAAGAAGAAGAAGAAGAAGGACAGAATAATAATAATAAAAAGACGAAGAAGAAGAACAAAGAGAAAAAGAAGAAGAAAAAGAAGAAGAAGAAGATGAAGAAGGAGAAGAAGAAGAAGAAGAAAGAAGACGAATTTGGCAAAGTCAATACGAAATCACCAATTGAAAAAGTGTACCGAAACAACGAACGCTAGCAAACATTTCTCCAATGTGTTTTGTAACGTGGAACTAACTTCGTGCTGTATTGCCAGTACAACAGATTAAAACGTTGCACGCGGTTTGCAGCAATGAAAACGACCAGCACGTTAACTAAGGGATTATTTCTAAAAATATATCTTTTGTTTTTGTTGCATTTTGCTGCTTCGTATCGAAGTTGGAAAGTGCAAATTTAGAAAAGGCTATGAACTAAATATTTGTTGTTGAAGTTTCTTGTTTCAACTTGTCTAGATTGTGAGTAGCATGTCCGTACTATTTTGTAGTTATCCTTGCAGGTTGAAACACGGTGTCTTGCTAATAGTGTAGAGCACTAGGTTATACGGTAAAGGTGTATGGTTCAACTCCCGTCACTAATACACTTGGGGGGGGGGGGGGGAGGAGACTAACGCCTGGTCAGGCAAAATATACTGATCAGATAAGTTAGTCGGGTCAGGGAAAATATACTCATCTGACATGTTAGTCGGGGTCAGGGAAAATATACTGATCGGACATGTTAGTCAGGGTCAGACAAAATATACGGATCAGACAAGTTAGTCGGGCCAAGGAAAATATATTGATCGGGCATGTTAGTCAGGGTCAGGCAAAATATACTGATCAGACATTTTAGTCGGGGTCAGGAAAAATTTACTGATCGGACATGTTAGTCAGGGTCATGCAAAATATACTGATCAGACATGTTAGGTAGGGTCAGGTAAAATATACTGATCAGACATGTTAGTCAGGGTCAGGCAAAATATACTGATCAGATATATTAGTCAGGGTCAATAAAAATATACTGATCAGACATGTTTGTCAGGGTCAGGCAAAATATTATGGTCAAGACCATCACCTGGGCTTCCTAGTAACTCTCCCTGGAAACGTATTGTTTTCATGGCAGCCTGTCTAACGAGGTGAGGGATCGACTTGATCCCCGTAGTAATGAGTGACACGTAAATGTAGCCAGGCATAGTACAACCGCCTGGAGGACCCCGGTCCCCCTTCATCAGCACGATTAGGATGTGAGGAAAGCTACTGCAATCCGCCACTTAACGTCCTTTTCACGTCACACAAAAGTAACCTACTCATTGTGGGCATTCGCAAACAACAACCAATACGCTAGAGATGACCCAGCAGCAAATGTATACCTGGTCACTCAGTTTTAAAAACATACTGTTATCGTGTACAATGAAGTCTCTAACACTGGAGTTGTAAGCCTATGTGACTTACATACTTAGTCGGTCTCCTTTTACCATGGGTGGTGGCGTCTTCTATCACGGGACATAAACGTATACTTGTGTCTTTTAATTTATACAGGATAGAGTTGCCGAATTCATGCTCAACTCTCCTCAGTGTGACCTAACATTTGACCTTCTTCCTCTACATGGGTGTGCAAACGTTCGATTTGATTTTACTTGAGGCTTATAGTTTCTGCAAGAATTTGTAGCTGACCCAATGCCTCATCTTTCGAAGTCGTCTAATACGGAATGCTCAGTAGTTTACAGTGGTATTATTCCTTGTCACTATCCTTCCTCCCTTCTTTTTGCACCAGTAACACGTCAGAAACCGACAGATCCTGTTCAGAAATTATCAAGGACGAGACAAGAACACCACCAGTGGACAGACTCAGATAACGACATGTGGTCTATTATAGAATAAGTTGTGATGTCCTTTCCTATCATTTAGGTTACGGGAAAGAACTACTTAGTTTTTGGTGCTCAAAGAATGAATTGATGTTTTTGATGTTGATGACTTATTTAGCATTGGTCCCAACTTCGTCTCCAGTGGATCCTATTGATGCGTCCTCAGATGTTGCTGGGTACAGCAAGAAAGCATTGGAGGTCTTCTTCGCGGTCTCTTTATGGATCAGTAGTTCCAGTCTGATGTCGCTGTTCTCTATCGACCATTTCGTTCCAATATGTGACCTACTCATCTATTTTTTGTCTTGTCTGCATAGATTGCCGCATCATTCACCAACGGCAATCGCCTTATTCTAAAACATTAGAGATTTTGCATGCGTCGGTTGTGGAGAGTGAATCCGACCAAGCGTCTCCCAATAGTGGCCAGTGCCACTCAATATTTGTCCTCCAGTGATTTTGTGAGTGTCCATGTCTCTGCACCGTAGCAGAATGGATGGAGGTTAAAGACAATATTGCCACATGATATGCTATGTCGTACACAATGTGTAGAACTCTCAACAGATTTAGAAAGGAAGTGTCCAGGTGTAGATCTAGCCAGCAAAAATGGGAATTTCAGGACGACAATGTCTGCGAATGTGGGGACACCCCCAAGACCCAGCACACCTTCCTCTTCTTCTTCTTCTTCTTCTTCTTCTTCTTCTTCTTCTTTTCCTTCTTCATCTTCTTCTTTTTTTTTCTTCTGCCGTTGTTCGTTCTCAAACTCCCCTTACCAAGCTCTGAAAAGTGCGTTGCCAGTAGCTAGATGTTGTTCGGAGAAGAGAATGCATTGTTGTGTAATTTACAGCTTTACTTGGACATTCGCACCTTTCGGTCCGATTCATCCGACTTCAGCTAGCATTTTTTAGTACAGGGTGACATTTCCTTCTTCGGTCCCTTCTCCTTCGTCAGTTTGGCCTGATGCAGCCTGTTATCCAGGTTCACCCCGTAGAGGTGTAGAAGGGTCATGACAGCTTTATTTGGCTGGCCCTGACTCAAGCAGTCAGGTTTGAATCACTGACCGCTACAGCTCCTACACTGCTCAGCCTCTTGATCCCACTGGAAGATGTGATGGTCGTAAGCCGAATAGCTTGCCTGGCCGTAAGCCGAATAGCTTGCCTCGCCGTTAACCGAATGGCTTGCCTGGTCGTAAACCGAATGGTTTGCCTGGTCGTAAACCGAATGGCTTGCCTGGTCGTAAACCGAATGGCTTGCCAGGTCCTAAACCGAATAGCTTGCCTGGTCGTAAACTGAATGGCTTTCCTGGTCGTAAACCGCATAGCTTGCCTGGTCGTAAACCGAATAGCTTGCCTGGTCGTAAACCGAATGGCTTGCCTGGTCGTAAACCGAAAAGCTTGCCTGGTCGTAAACTAAATAGCTTGCCAGGTCGTAAACCGAATAGCTTGCCTCGTCGTAAACTAAATAGCTTGCATGGTCGTAAACCTAATAGCTTGCCTGGTCGTAAACTAAATAGCTTGCCAGGTCGTAAACCGAATAGCTTGCTTGGTCGTAAACCGAATAGCTTGCCTGGTCGTAAACCGAATAGCTTGCCTGGTCGTAAACCGAATAGCTTGCCTGGTCGTAAACCAAATAACTTGTTTGGTAGGTAAACCAAATAGCTTGCTTGGTGGTAAGCCAAATAACTTGCTTGGCTGTAAACCTTATAGCTTGCTTGGTGGTAAACCTAATAGCTTGCCTGGTTGTAAACCTAATAACTTGCTTGGTGGTAGGTTTCGGGTTCAAACATCTGTGAGATTACCGGATACGGAAGGTAAGTACGCGAAAGACGAAACGACGTATTCCTCAAACCATTTTTGTTAACTTGTATTCAATCCTGACGATATATCTCCCCTGAACCTTAAAGGGGCCTATCGCAGACTTATAGTTCCAAGACCCGCATATTAAGAATCCCTGCATGAAAGCCTTTATGCTGTCTGATTTCCTGTGTGGCGCTTCGGAATGTTGCTGACAGTGTGTCTCTGACAACGGCTTGTTTTCCCCGTGTGTCATATGACGGATGAGTCATATGTGTGCTGCGTAGTAAGATTTATTTCAACCTCTGTTCGCTGATATATTTTTGTGATGTTTTGGTATTCAGCGTAAGGTACGCTGTGCTGCATTTTACAGCTCATCTGCAATATCTGCCATCAACAAAAATCTTTATTGTATACTTCACGTCATATGGCCACAGGTTAGGACAGACACGTTTCTTTGTTTAATAACTCCTCAGACCCCAACGCAACGGGAAAATGGGGAGGGAGAGAGGTTATATATAGATTGGTCCTGCCGATGACTGATGTGTCGGACCGTAGGGTACAAATATCGCAATAAATCTGTAAACTAGCGACACAACGCATTCCGTTCTCCGGACTACATCCTGCTGTTTGTAAAGCCCTGTTCAGGCTTATAAGCGGGATTTTGAGAACCAACGCAGAAAAAGAAGAAGAAGAAGCAGAAGAAGAAAAAGAAGAAGAAGAAGATGGATTGGTAATAAAAAATATTTTCTTAGCAGGCAGCGCTTTGGCGATGAACAATAGAGAATGTATGTAATATGTGCATTAGTACAACAAAGACGGAGACAATGAACAATAGAGAAAACTAAATATACAGGTAACAAGCACAGAACTTAAACAAGTTATAGAATTGGACATCGTGTTCACACAAGATGGAAGACTAGATAGAGAGGAGGAATCAGGGCACAGAAAGCTAATGCGGTTTCCTATCAGCGCTCATTATTACTAAGACACAAACACATTCCAATGAAGTCAAAGAGAAAGTGGATAAATAGTATTGATATGCCAACTCTCTCCTTCCAGTGGTCAAACATGGGCTCTTACGAAGGCACAAGAAAGAAAATCGTGGGATTCTTCTTCTTCTTCTTCTTCTGCGTACACAGTCAGACAGTAACCATTATTTTTTCGAAAAAAGCAGACGTCATCCTGAGGCTGTCGACACTACCATACAGCTTGTCTTGCAGTTCCACTGGCAATGGCCACATCTGCTCTCTCTGATCCTCGTATGTCGGGCAGTTCTGCAGCAGATGTTCAGTGGTCATTTTACCAGTACCGCACGGGCATTCGTCGGTACACCCTATCTTCAGTTTGTTGAATAGGTGGTACCTCAGTCTGTTGTGGCCAGTGCGAAGTCTGAAGACAACGACCTGCTCTCTTCGGTTCAACTGGTAATAGGCATCGTTTTTGGTGTAACCAGTATGTTCGGTTTCCCATTTGGACATGTATCTGGCTTTGATAAGCCGTTTTGACTCTTCGTACGTCATACTGGTATCTGTTTGTGGTAGCCTTGCACCTTCTTTTGCCAGTCTGTCGGCCTCCTCGTTGCCTTGGATGTTGCAGTGTGACGGAACCCACTGTACCACCACCCTTTTTGGTGCGGACTGCTGGCACAGTTTGCAGAGTGCTGCTCTTAAGTCATTGAGCTCAGTGTTCTTCTGGCTTTTTAGCGCTGTGACTACTTCGAGAGCATCTGTCAGCAAGACTATATGGCTCTCATTTTCACTGTGTGTCACCATTTCTTCCACTGCCGCCCTCAGTGCCTCTGCCTCTGCTCTGAAATTGCTTGTGTACTTACCAGTAGCGAATGACAGTGTTATATTTCTGCCATTTGGTAGGTTCAGGAATGCTCCTGCCCCTCCGTTCTGTATAGTGTTTGTTACAGAACCGTCGGTGTATGCATGGGTCCAGTCCATGCTTGGGTAGCTTTTCGTTATGAAGCTTAGGGTAGTGTCTCTCCTTTCTTTCTCACTCTGGCAGTTTTTGTTTGCAATACCTGGTATATTTTCTACCACCTCTGGAAATATATCCTGCCTCCAAGTAGGTTTTCGTACAGTAGTGATGGGTTTTGGTGTTGTTAGTGCGTTTATGGGATCTTCGTGCATCTTTGCTTTGGCTATTTCTGCAAAGTTTCTCCGCTTCAGTTTCCCATTTCCCAGATTGTTTAGTCTCTGGTACATTGGATGGTCCGTCAGTCTTCGGAGTTTCTCTGACTGCAGCTGGGCTCTGCAGTCTCTTCTATCGGTCATGGATTGCAGTTTTGTAATCTTTTCAAGTTCTACAATTGGCGTTGACTTCATGCCACCTGTTATAATTCTCATGGCTTGGTTTTGAAGTTTGTTAACTTTATCGAAGTTCGCCTTCGCTGCTGTTGTCCATGCCGCAATGCCATACTCGAGAACTGGTCTCACTCTTCCAGTGTACAGTTTCTTTAGTATGCCTTCGTCTGCTCCCCAGCTTGTGCCAGCAAGTTTCCTCATGATCGCCATTCTTTCTCTGGCTTTCATTCGGTTTCTCTCAATCTGACTTTTCCATGTCATGCGCCGATCAAATGTGACTCCCAGATAGGTTGGGTTGTCGTTTGGCTGCAGGATTTTGCCATTTAGGCTTAATTTGGTACTTTGGGGTTTTAATGAGAGCGAGAATATTGTGCACGTGGTTTTCTCCTCGTTTATTTTGACCAGCCATGAGTTCGCCCACTCTTCCAGCGATGTTAGGGCCTGCTGCATCCGATTTCTTGCTATGGTGAGATTATTTTCAGAGGTCCACATAGCCAGATCGTCTGCAAACATTGAGATATGAACTCTTCTTGGTATATTCTCTGTAATGTCATTTATATACACTAGGAAGAGTGTTGGTGACAGTACTCCCCCTTAGGGTACTCCCTGCTCAAGTGTCACCTTTTTGCTCATCTGCCCTTGTACTTGGACTCTGGCCGTTCTGTTTTTGAGGTAGTGGTTGATCCAATTGTACATTTTCCCACAAACTTCACTTCTTCTTAGCTTGACTCTTAAGTCCATCTTTCCAGACTTTGTCAAATGCCTTTTCCAGGTCCACCCAAACCGCTACTGTATGCTTTTGCTCCTGGTAGGCATCTTCTATTTCCTGGCCTATGAGGATGACCTGGTCCTCAGTGGATCTGTGCTGTCTAAAGCCTGCTTGCTGTGGAATTAGTATCCGTTTTTCTTCCAGATGCCACATCAGTCTGGTGTTTATCATACGTTCCAACAGTTTGCCGACACAGCTCAGTAGGCTGATAGGCCTGTATCCATTTGGATCGGTTTTGTCTTTTCCTTTCTTTGGTACTTAGCTGATGATTCAAGTCGAATGACAAGTGAAGTAATCCTTTGTGTTTTCCTAAGAGAGCGTGTAGTGGGGAACGCGTAGCTTAACTTGCTCGCTAACACTGGGATTACACCGTGCCAGAGTTCGAAATCACGGACGGACAGAAAAAGGAAATCAGTCGGGGGTTCATTCCTGGTACGACCGCTCCTCCAGTCGACACAGCAATAAATTGATACCTACCGTATGAGTTGGGAAAGGTATACACAGCAAGGAAGGAAACTGGCCACCCCACCTGACAAAGGCTTAGTCCATTAAGGGTTGTCTTCATCCTCGACGGCATTAGTTGCCATGGGACCAACCTTCAACTTGACTCTGACAACAAGAAAGCCCCCTTTCAGTTATGACCGACTATATCAGCCTTTTCAAACATGACTGACTATAACACCCTCATGCAGTCATTAGCGGCTACAGTAGTCACTTTCAGTCGGTACTGAATATAATGGCCTCTTTCAGTCATCACTGATTACAGCAGCCCTTTTCAGTCAAGAATGACTGTAGTAGCTAATGCTAGCCGTGACTGACTATATCAGCCCTTTCAGTCATGATCGGCTGTAGTAGCTAATATCAGTCGTGACTGACTATAGCAGCCCTTTCAGTCATGACCGGCTATAGTAGCTAATATCAGTCGTGACTGACTATAGCAGCCCTTTCAGTCATGACCGGCTATAATAGCTAATATTAGTCGTGACTGACTATAGCAGCCCTTTCAGTCATGATTGACTATAGTAGCTAATATTAGTCGTGACTGACTATAGCAGCCCTTTCAGTCATGATTGACTATTGTAGCCCGTTTGAATCATGACCTATAATATTAGCCCCTTTCATTCATAATTTACTTCAGTAGCCTCTTTCAGTCATGACTGAGTATAGGATGACGGGACCTTAGATTGGTAAGTCTCTACTGAATTTTTGATTGTCTTTCTGCTTTCGGCGATGGCGTTCGACTTCTTCGTGTTGCAAGAACTTCTTAAAACTCAGTCTCATGGCACATCTCAACTTGGATCGGTCTGCAGCTTGGTCTTCCCGGTATGGTAGACCCATGCCCAGTGCCTACATGTTCCACTTACACCCATATTGAACCTTAGATGTGGTCGACCGACTGTTCTTCCGCCATCCGTCAACTGTCCACAGACACAAAATTTACGGATAAGACCATCTTCAATGAGATGAAATTGGCCAAGGCATCAGAATATTTGCTGGCCAAGGAAGGTGTGCATGAATAGGAAACTGGTGCGAGAAGGTACCTTTGGTTTCATCACTATGTCCCTCAATGTTCCTCATTGGGGATTCCGTGGCGATGTGGTTAAGCCGTTGCCTCGTGATTAGGTGGTGTTGGCTAACTCCGGACTCCGCCGTCTTTTCCAAGGGTGCTTGATGCGGGGTCCCCTGCATCTCGTAGTCCCCCCCCCCCCCCCAAGTCGTCTTGTCCTTGACTTGCCACTGGGGTCGGGCGGCTCGAGACGAGAAAGTGAGGGAAAAAAGTAGCACAGTTAATCCTTGCTAAAAATAGCACAAGCAAAATAAATTATGCCATCATCGTCTACAATGGACGGCGGTCTTTGCCTTGCCCTCAATGTAGTTCAAAGAATGGATTGTAGGCGCAGTAGATGGAAGGTGTGAAACGTTTGCTCTTGTTTGGCATCGGTTTTCAAAGTTTCTTTACCAACTCAGGGGAAGGCGTGGGCTAGTGGTCAAGTGACACGGCTCACAACCAGAAAGTGCTGAGTTCGATCCTCATTACAGCACCGGCCGTTACCCTGAGGAAGCAAACCCTTAGACAATGCAGGAGGAAGCAGAAACTTACATAAAATGCTTGCCGAAGTCGGATGCACTGGGCCGAGAGGCGCAAAATTTAAAAAACCGCAGTGCAACGTACACCTGTTTTGGGAAATAGAGAAATAGAACGAAAGCAAGAAAATTTAAAAAACATGACAAAAATAAGATACCAACTTAGAACGTACTGACAAAACGTGCATTGTAAACCATGGCCTTGGTTTTAATTGTCAATTTCTGGTTTTCCCAACACGTTGTGAGGCGAATAAAAGTAGCAGCAACTTTGAAAAATGCGACTGTCAATTTCTGGGTCTAGAGAGAGAGAGAGAGAGAGAGAGAAAGAAAGAGAAAGAGAGAGAGAGAGAGAGAGAGAGTTTTTACGTCTATGGGGGACCTCAGGTAAGTGAAATAGTGCACAGCTGCCAATTCATAATTATCAATGTCAAAAGTTGCTGTCTAGCATTTATAACGCGTAAACACAAACGTGACTCGTTCCCCGTATAACTGAACTTTGCTGAGTACTTGCACACTATGGTGCTCATTTCACGTCAATTTTTTTGACACTTGGTTGACAGCTGATTTCTTTAACAATCGCAAGAATCTTTTATTAAGTATGATGAGAAGATGCCAGTGTAAGTGCTGCTGTTGACCTGCAAGTTTTGACCTTAATACTGTCTTCTTTATCTTCATTGACGAGAGAAACTTAACAAATATAAGAGCTTATCATCATCTTCATCATCTTCATTAGCATGTAACATGACTTTTGCAGAACATCGATGTGAATTTGACCTCACTTCTGTGTGAACAGCACATACGAACAGTCACGTTTGCAAATTGTAATTTCTCCGACTCACTATTTCCTCAGTAGACTGTTGAAAACATGGCGTGTGTGATACGCAATCCGTCAAGAGTTGATCAGCGAGCGGTAATTCGATTTCTAACAGCTGAAGGAGGTCGACCAGTTGACATTCATCGGAGAATCCAGGAAGTGTATGTTGACAAAAGTATGTCGAAGACAACAGTGAAGAACTGGACAAGGATGTTTAAAGAAGGACTTGAGTTAACGCAACAATATGCGCCTGACCAGGTCTTCGAAGATCTTTCGTTAACTCACGTCCTTCTTTAAACATCGTTGTCCAGTTCTTCACTGTTGATGATACTTTCGCAGCATTGGGATTAAAGTGAGAAAGAATCTACGCCGGTCATTAACCTCACTCTTTGGTCCCAAAATACCTCGGACCAGTGGCAAGACGTAAGTCAAGAACACTGGAAACTCAGGATGCAGGCACTCTGATCCCACCTCCCTTGCCACCAGGGGTCGCTTGAAACTTGCGGGATTCGATCGTTAACCCGATTCCGTTTATCTCTTTGGGAGGCGAATGACCTATCCCCTCTACTACAGCAACTCCTTTCTATGAATTAACTAGGGAAGAGAAAGTCGCCATCTTCAGTCAGAGACCTTGATATGATAAACGCATGGGGTTTCTTTACAACAAAATGAGAATTGGGACAGATGAAAAATGTTCATGTGGGTTCCATGATCGGGGAACACATCCTACAAAGTTGTATACTCACGTGGGTTCCATGATCGGGGAACACATCCTACAAAGTTGTATGCTCACGTGGGTTCCATGATCGGGAAACACATCCTACAAAGTTGTATGCTCACGTGGGTTCCATGATCGGGGAACACATCCTACAAAGTTATATGCTCACGTGGGTTCCATGATCGGGGAACACATCCTACAAAGTTGTATGCTCACGTGGGTTCCATGATCGGGGAACACATCCTACAAAGTTGTATGTTCACGTGGGTTCCATGATCGGGGAACACATCCTACAAAGTTGTATGCTCACGTGGGTTCCATGATCGGGGAACACATCCTACAAAGTTGCATGCTCACGTGGGTTCCATGATCGGGGAACACATCCTACAAAGTTGTATGCTCACGTGGGTTCCATGATCGGGGAACACATCCTACAAAGTTGTATGCTCACGTGGGTTCCATGATCGGGGAACACATCCTACAAAGTTGTATGCTCACGTGGGTTCCATGATCGGGGAACACATCCTACAAAGTTGTATGTTCACGTGGGTTCCATGATCGGGGAACACATCCTACAAAGTTGTATGTTCACGGGGGTTCCATGATCGGGGAACACATCCTACAAAGTTGTATGCTCACGTGGGTTCCATGATCGAGGAACACATCCTACAAAGTTGTATGCTCACGCGGGAAGCATTCCATGATTGGGGAACACATCCTACAAAGTTGTATGCTCACGCGGGAAGCATTCCATGATCGGGTAACACATCCTACAAAGTTGTATGCTCACGCGGGAAGAGAAAGAGCAATACTGGACTCATAGGGCATATATAAGACAGAGATTATAGAACACGTAGACAGCTACTTGTAACAAGAACAGATAAATACAAGTAATGGCAGATACTAGAGGGAAGTGGCGAAGATAATAGGAATGGGCAAAAGTGTATGAGGAATATATTGGCATCCAGGCAAATAACAAATACATTAAACAGGAGACTTATCAGGTGTGATATATATTCAACATTATTGTACAGTGCAGAAACATGGACAATGAACAAACAGCTGGAGAACAAAATAGAGGCCCCCCCCCCCCCAATATGGTTATACAGAAGATTGTGTCGCATTTCGTGGAAAGAGAAACACACAGATAGCGATGTCTTAGCGAGAGTAGGCACGGGTAGAGAACTTTTTACAGACATTAAAACTAGCTAAGTCAAATATTTCGGAAATAAAAATACACGATACTTAATTGAAAATAATACTTGAGGGAAGGTTGAATATAAGCGAACAAGAGGGGAACAGCGCTATAAGTGGAAGAACAACATACACAGATGGACTAATATCAGTCTGGCAGAGTGTACAAAGAGACAGAGGATATCAAAGAAACATTGCAGCCAACCTTCGTTGTGGAGACGGCACTTAAATTTGAATTGATTGAGATAAAATCTGTGCAGCTTTCTAAAAACAGCTTTACAAACAACTATGTCCACCGTAGAAGAAACCGGGACTGAGAATGAACGAAACAGAGAAGAGTAACTAAAAAAAACAGCTTACCTCCCATGGAGGCTTGGTCTACAAACGTTACATGCCAAGTGATCAAAGGTTGTAGAAGTAAAGTAACCCATAGCATTACTGCCGTAGCAATCTCACATTTCA
The DNA here is from genome assembly GCA_036924085.1 of Ariolimax columbianus. Taxonomy (NCBI): domain Eukaryota; kingdom Metazoa; phylum Mollusca; class Gastropoda; order Stylommatophora; family Arionidae; genus Ariolimax; species Ariolimax columbianus. The sequence continues at coordinate 75,472,077 of JAVGWX010000002.1, read as the reverse complement.
AAGGCTCGACTATATGAGGATGTAGTCATCTCCTCTCCCTCGCCGCTTTTACTTCCTTTTTTACTGAACCCATGTAAGGCTGGGTCGACCCGTCTCAACTGGGGAATGAACAGAGGACCACTCAGATGCGAAGCCAGCTCGCTAACAACTGCGCTACGCGACTCCTCAAATATTGGCCTATTTATATATGTTAAAATGTTTGTTGGTAAACGTTTCTAACAAGATTGATGAGGAACTGAGGGTACAACATCCTGACCAGGACGTTGCGTCACGGTCAGGTACAATACACTGAACAAGACCGCTATCTCTTTTCCATGTAGCGTTCCATGAAAGAGGCTGCTTTCCATGCATTCCTGCTGGCGAGATGCGGATCGGCGTGATATGCGTAGTAGTGATCGTCACATAGATGAAGCTAAGCATAGCACAACTGCCTGGAGGACTGTGATTCACCTTCATCAGCACACTCAAAAATGAGGAAAGCAACTACAGTCCACCACTAAGCGACCTTTTCAAGGTTCATAAAGAGTAAATGTCCGTATTGTGGGCATTAACAACAACAACAACTGTAACAACAAGAAGATTGTCTAGTAAGCCTCAAGTCAACCCTCCTTAGTCGCCTCGTACGCATGCCTGTCAGGTTACAGTGTTGCTATTCTTTGTTCCACTTTCACAACCAGGTCCCACCCGTGCTTGTGCGAGAAAACCAAACATAATATAAAACAAGTTCTCGAAACCTGTCGATTCCAGGAGAGGAGCAGAGAAACATCATGTCCCTCTTCAACACAAATTCAAGGATGAAGTGTATGGTGCCGAGAGATGATTGTGACGAATAACACATTTTATAAAGGAAGTTTGTGTGTTTAATTAAAGGATGAAGTATTTTTTGACGAGAGAAGATTGTGACAGACCGGACATTTTATAAAGCAAGTATGTGTGGTTAATTAAGGGATGATGTGTTTGGTGACGAGAGATGATTGAGACAGATCACACGTTTTGAAAAGGAAATATGTGTGGTTAATTAAGGGATGATGTGTTTGGTAACGAGAGATGATTGAGGCAGATCACACATTTTGTAAAGGAAATATGTATGGTTAATTAAGGGATGGTGTGTTTGATGACGAGAGATGATTGTGACGAATAACACGTTCTATACAGGAAATATGTGTGGTTAATTACTGAATTATTTGTTTGGTGACGAGAGATGAGTGTGACAGATCACACATTTTATAAAGGAAATACTTGGAATAAACTGAATGGTGACCAAATAAGTGTGAGAAAGGAAAAACAAAATTAAGAAAAACAAAACAAAACAAAATATTTCCTTGTCTGTTCATTTATTTTCAATCTTCTTTTTGTGATAGCACAATCTAAAATTATGCACAAACATTCACCCATCGTCTTGAATTTACACATAAAGTTGTAATTGTTAATAAAATTATCCTGTATAGTAAAAAACAGAGAAAATTGAGGCGTATATTATGATAACAAAATTAACACAGACTTAGGGATAAACATTGGAATGGTACAAAATAAGCATATAGGAATGAGTGTTTGTTTACAGACAAAAACTTTAATACAGTCCCACAGCAGGCACTGCTTTCAGGGATGAAGTGTTTAGAGATTTCTTTGTACGAGGCCACGGCGTGTTTATGAGGTCATGTGTCAAGTTCCCTTCATTGCTGCCTTTCCTTCCTTAACAGTAAGTTTGACACCCAATTACAGTTGGGGAGATTGTAGCGTCCCAGGAACGTGATCATTACGATGATACAAATGCAAGGAAATTAAGTGTCTGATGGCAACGATAATTGGACGTAATCGATCTTCCTCTACCATGGGAGTAGAGTCTTCAATGAATAACAAAATGATGGGTAGCCAGCCGTCATGTCTAAACCCCCCCCCCCCCCCCCCCCTGTAGCTAACTCTTTCAACATTCCGTGCAACTCGACTATTCTCTCCTCATTGTACCTACAAACCCCAGACAGATCATCTGATGAACTGCCTGATGCTTGCGGGGAGGTTTGCTCTAACTTTAAGGTTAAATCACTGCACTTGAAGACGCATTGTACCATCTGAAGACAGGTTCAGATGCCTTTTCCTCAAATGCCCAAAACATGGCTATTTTTATAGACTCAATGTCCGTTCTTCAGTGTCTCTGTGACGAAGTGTTCAAGCCGTTTCCCTGGATTCTTCGCTGGAGCTACGGAATTTGTGCTTTGTGCGATGCTCTCGATAGACGACATTCCGTTCTGCTGCGAGAGACTGAGTCCTATGAGGGAACCCGCGGCAATGACGTTGAGCCCTCGGTTTGAACCTTTTAACCCGTCCTTCAAACATTGGAAGAAGCTGGACATTGTAGACATGAACATATCCAAATACCCATACACGTTGACTCCTACTCCCCCATTATCCCTTCTTGTGTAGCCAAAATAGTTATTCTGTGAATAAATAGACACTCAAATTCACCTGACAGTGACAAAACAGAGAATCTAGCAAAGAAGGAATCAAGTCAAGAACAGCCACATACAGCAACAACTTTACAAACAGTCAAACAACTCGCAAGAACAACAAACACGGAAACCTGGCTGAACAAATGGACCACATGAAAAGCGGGGATTCAGGTCTACATTCATATGGCAATCCCTGACCCAAATGATATCATCAATCAACTGCCAGGTAAGGATCAGAGCACCATTTCCCGACTGAGAACCCAACACATCCTATTTAACAACACACCCCAGAGTGCTAGTTGTGTACACACTCAAACATACCGTTGTTCATCATCTTCTTGAGAATCAGGCACTCTACAATGTTATTATTGTGCTTAGTCCTTTGTTTGGCAATAAACAACGATTAACAAACACGCGCATATATCATTGGGCCGAAGAGCGAGACACTGCATTCTGGATTATCAGACGCTCAACATTGTTAGGAAAATACTTAAGGCTTTGTATGGCAATAAGCAAACGTCAACAACATACGCGCAGATACCATTGCACGGCTTTGGATCGAAGGACGAAAGCCCAAATTCTGCTGGATTGGCAAGAACAACAACAACAACGATAATCCTCCTTCTTCTATTATAAGCCGTAAATGATATTTGGGATGAAGTTTAGGAAACTTTAGTATTTGCGCTAATAACTTTTGCAAAGTAAGATGTGTGACTATGCTTAGCTGTGTCGGGTTCTCTAACTAGTAATGTACTTCCTGGCAGCTTATTTAGAGCCACGATCCAGGATTGAATCTTTTCAATTTGCTTTGAGAAACAAACGCTGTCGCTGAGACGGTCCACTGCCCTTGTCAGTGTTGTTGAGGGATGTTAGGATGTTGTTGTAATAATGATGATGATGATGATGGAAGAGGAGGGAGGGGGGGGGGGGTGGCAATGGTGATATTGTGGTAGTGATTCCGTTGATGGGAATTAAAGTGGCGATTATAGTGATGGTTATGATGGTGAATATGGTTGTGGGTATGATGGGGATTATACGGGTGATTGTGATAGTGATTATGGTGGGGATTAAAGTTATTGATTATGATAGTGATTATGGTGGTGATTGTGATGGTGATTATGGTGGTAATTATGGTGTTGATTGTGATGGTGATTATGGTGATGATTATCGTCCTGGTTATGGTGGTTATTATGGTAGTGATTTTGGTTGTGATTGTAGGGGTGATTATAATTTTGATTATAGTAGCGATTTTGGTTCCGATTATAGTGATATCCACTTTGGTGATTTTAGTAATGATTATGGTGCTGATTATTGTAGTAATTATGGTGATGATTTTGGTGGTGATTTTAGTAGTGATTATAATTCTGATTATAGTGGTGATTATTGTAGTGATTATATTGGAGATTATAGTGGGGATTGTGGTATTGATTAATTGAATGCTTATGATGATGACTATGATAATCATTGATGGCGGTGCTATTGTAGCTACAATCCAGTCGCACCCTGTGGAAAGATAAATACCCATGTAACTTAAAAAGTATGTTGTTTAGGTGACTAAAGAAAGTTGTTTGTGCGGCTAGCAATCTTATCAAGACCTCTGATATTGAAACTACCAACCACTAATGATCCGCGACAGGGTTCCTGTAAAGTCGATAGCTGCAGTGGTGCTCCTATGCTTCAGCTGGAGATGAAAAGTGAATCTTTATAGGCCATCGTTAAACGATCCCAATTTTACAAATTGTTTATAATTTATCGTGAGGGGAAAGAGACTAACGTCTGATCATGCGAAACATACTGGTCGGACATGAGAGGACACATACTGGTCGGACATGAGAGGACACATACTGGTCGGCCATGAGAGGACACATACTGATCGGACATGAGAGGACACATACTGGTCGGACATGAGAGGACACATACTGGTCGGACATGAGAGGACACATACTGGTCGGACATGAGAGAACACATACTGGTCGGACATGAGAGGACACATACTGGTCGGACATGAGAGGACACATACTGGTCGGACATGAGAGGACACATACTGGTCGGACATGAGAGGACACATACTGGTCGGACATGAGAGGACACACACTGGTCGGACATGAGAGGACACATACTGGTCGGACATGAGAGGACACATACTGGTCGGACATGAGAGGACACATACTGGTCGGACATGAGAGGACACATACTGGTCGGACATGAGAGGACACATACTGGTCGGACATGAGAGGACACATACTGGTCGGACATGAGAGGACACATACTGGTCGGACATGAGAGGACACATACTGGTCGGACATGAGAGGACACATACTGGTCGGACATGAGAGGACACATACTGGTCGGACATGAGAGGACACATACTGGTCAGACATGAGAGGACACATACTGGTCGGACATGAGAGGACACATACTGGTCGGACATGAGAGGACACATACTGGTCGGACATGAGAGGACACATACTGGTCGGACATGAAAGGACACATACTGGTCGGACATGAGAGGACACATACTGGTCGGACATGAGAGGACACATACTGGTCGGACATGAGAGGACACATACTGGTCGGACATGAGAGGACACATACTGGCCGAAATGAGAGGACACATACTGGTCGGACATGAGAGGACACATACTGGTCGGACATGAGAGGACACATACTGGTCGGATATGAGAGGACACATACTGGCCAAGACTCCCACCTCGACTTCTTCCCAGTTCTCCCTTTAAGCGGTTTGCATTCATGGCAGCTTGCTTGACGACATGATCCCTGTAGTAGTGAGCGACACGCAGATGAAGTCAAGCATAGCCAAACGGGCTATTTGATCCCGGTCCAACTTCATCAGCACGCTCGGGATGTGATGGAAGCTACTACAACCTGCCACTTAACGCCAGTGTCATGTCGCAGAAAAGGACTTGCTCATTGTGGGTATTCAACAACATCAACAACAACAATTTGTCATGAAAAAGATAACAAGAAAATGACATGACAAATAGAAATTCTCTCTAGCTCGCTTTGGCAGCTCAGAACTGTATCAACGTCTCTGCATTGCTTCTTTTATAAAGCTTTTATTTAACTCAACATTTCCGTTGTCCATTTACACGTACTTCTATTGTTCCTATTTTAACCAACTTCACCATAATCGTGGACTGAAATTTTTTTTCCACAGCCTCCACTAGTGCGACCTTTGACGGATTCTCGGATGACCCGTTACGACAAGGTAGCAGCATTTACCACTGGGAGACGCTGTAGCAACTTCAGTGCCTAAGCCAGTGCCATGAGACAAGCAGATGAAACCCTTACAGACCATAAGGAGCAGGCAGAAAGGCAAGTGGTTTTTCTCGCAGACGCCCTCGCAGTGTTAAAGGTGCTCACGAACCAGCACAAAAATAAACGTGCTTTGACAGACTCGCTCGAACGTCTATCTCAGTGCTTACAAAAAAGTGGAGTCCAGTGGATACCAGCCCACTGCAACATTCCGTGCAACGAGGAGGCGGACAGACTCGTGAGAGAGGGAGGAATGCTCCAGTAGAGTGATACAGAAATCACATACAATGAGACTAAAGCATTCATCAGGGCAACGTACAGTGCTAAATGAAAAAAGACCACTCTGGCCGCATAGAAAACGATGCCTACCATCAACTCTCCAGACGAGACCAGGTTATCATGCTCTGGCAACGCACAGGTCACACCAGACTGAGATGACATCTGAATAACAAGTTCAAGATTGGCACTACAGACCCATGAAGGCAGAACATATTTTGCAGTCCTGTTCACTGTATTTCAACAAATGAAGTAGCATTTGGCAATAGCCAGTGTCCTTCCATGAGAAGCTGTACGGAAATGTACAGAGCCTTGAGTCGACTGTTGCCTTCGTTAGAGTCATTGAAGTCAAAGTCTGAAGACGAACGATGAAGATTAACTTGAAAAGACCATTATGCGATTGCCTGGACTTCTATTTCTCCTATTTTGATCAACTTCCCCATAACCTAGAGATATGAAAATGTGTACACTGTCTCTAATAGTGCGATATGTTAATCTGTATAATTTTGATGGATTCTCGAATGTAAAAAACCCAAAACCCAAAACACCAACATACAAAAGAAATATCTTAATGGAAGAAGATTACAATCCATTGCTCCAATAACCAATTTAAACAAAAGGATAAATAACAGCTTTACCTAAAAGTAGTTTTTATATTTTCCCAATATGCTGTTAGTTAGGAAAGAATGGATTCGCAATGGAGATAAAATAACAGACTACCGCCAGGAAATCAGCAGCTTTGTGGGAGAATGCAGACACTGGCGCAATGGGAAAGCGGACCTAGGGCTAAGCAACTTTTAGTGATAAAACTCTGAATGTTGATGCTGTCATATTTATTGATGGATCCGTGATGAGCAGTAAGAAAATGAATTGTGACTCTACTGCTAGAGTGAAAGGCAGGGTCGTTGCCGAGCGGAAGCGGTGCATACTTGATAATATCTTCGAAAATAGAATAAAAATGGAGATGGATGCAGTGACTTCGGCTCTGGTATGTCTATCTGAGACATATTTAATGACTGTCGCAATCATCGCTGATTCTCATTCCTTCATTCAGAAAACACATAAGGGCTGACTTAGATATGATTGGATAGTAGACATGGATACTTCGAACGTTCAGGATCGTGTGTGGAACTACTTTCCTGTTATTGATTGAGTTTGTGAAAATCGAAGAGCTGCCCCCCTCACCTCAGGGACTCAAGCAGCGGAAACGTTGGCGAAAGACAAAGGTGAAATTTTGAAGTTAATAAACTTCTTGGATGAAGACACTTCCATCAACGAACCGGCGACGCCCATGTTGCAAAGTTTCAAAACCATACAAGGGTCCAGCATAGAGTGCGTCTAAGATGACGAACGAGAGTGTGTGCATCCAGCGAGCTAGTGAGCCATAAATATCTATACTATCCGCCATTCACTGAAAGAGACTGATTACCTATGAGTCTGCCCTAGAGTACAACAGAACATATTGGTTCTCATTTAAGGCTCTAGTGGACGACGTGGGCTAGTGGTTAAGTGACACTCCTCACAACGCGAAGGTGCTGGGTTCGATCCCCATCACAGTACTGGCCTTTACCCCGGCCCGGGGAAGCAAACCCTTAGAAAATGCAGGAGGAAGCAGACCCTTACATAAAATGCATGCCGGAGTCGGATGTACTGGGCGACAGGTGCAAAAATAAAAACCGCAGTACAACGCACACCGCCTAGTGGTATAGATAAAAAGGCAAACACAAATTAAAAAAAAAAAATTTAAGGCTCTGAAACCTGGCATGTATTAGACATTAACGATGCATTTTTGCATGCATTGAATTTGATGAAAATGAATCCAAGGTTAGCGTCAACGTGAGGAGAACATGGGGATTTACAAAGTCATTCATGGAGCGGAGTATACTGTGTACAATAATAATTACGCAATCACAAACCATTCTTAAACGTGTAAAGATTCATGAAGAGGGATGTGCATCGCGCTGGCTTTTGTTGACTTGCCAAATATTCACAGGTGAAAGAAGAAGCAGCAGACCTCATTCTGTATCCCTGCGTGAGAAGCTGTTTGGCAATGTTAGGAACCTTGAAATGACGGTTGCTTTTATTAAAGTCGTTGATGTGCATGTTTTATTATGACCCAGAAAAAAGAAAGTAATATTCAATATGGTCTCTCTCTTCAGCTTTGTACTTATTTCCCCCTTAACAGGTGCGATCCAAATCCAAAGCAATTCCAGTTATATAGTTAAGAGACTTCCTCATGGTGTGTCAAATGAATCCTTATATACTTTCCTAAATCTTCAGATGTATTTGTTGACATTATCTAAACCGAATCTCTCAGGATCCAACGCGTCTTCTTTGTTCGTTTAATGGCGTTTCTTTAACATATCATCGCTTCATTTTTCTAAAGTATTAGATCCAAGGCTTCCCATCACCAGTGGCAACACTAGACAAGCTCTATGGCAGTGTCGACAGCCTCAGGATGACCGCTGCTTTTTTCTAAAAAATAAAGGTTGATGTCTGACTGCGTACGATGAAGAAGAAGAAGAAGATCCAAGGCTTCCTTGATTATACAGCTAATTTCAGTTCAAACACCACTTCCACGTCGAAGTTTGACTGCAATGGATCTCCAGCGTTCTCTGTCCCATGCCATAATGGTGATATCTGTGAGGTTTTTACCCTTTCATCTTTCTCTATTGTCCTCGCACTTGTAGCGATGTTTATCTCTTCTGTGTTTGCCATCCATCTTTTATTCTATTATTATTTTCGGTAACATATTATTAAATCTTTCTATGTGACCAAACTATCTTAACTGCCTAACTCTAATTTCGTTGATCAATTCTCTTTGCAGTCCTAATTCATGACTTCTGTATTTGTTCTTTTCTTTCCAAGAAATGCGTCCAGATCTTAGTTTTTTTTGGGTTTTTTTTTGGTTTTTTTTTTGCGTTTGCCTTATTTCTCTAATCCCCACGGCGATGTTCGTTGCACTGTGGTTTTTATTTTTCCCAGTACACCCGACTTCAGCATGCATTTTATGTAAGGACCTGCTTCCTCCTGCATTTTCTAAGGGTTTGCTTCCCCTGTGCTGTGATGGGGATCGAACCCAGCACCTTCCGGTTGTGAGCCGTGCCACTTAGCCACTAGGCCAGATTTTTTAAATACCAACATTTAAAATCCGCAAACTCCCTTTTGCAATCTCTTGTTCCTTGTTCCTGTTCCTACACCGTCCAGTAAAGACGAGTCTACATACTTCTTGATCACTGTCGTTTTGCATTTCTGAACTACTTACGTGGATGTCAATATATGACTCTTGTTGGTGTAAACAGATTTAGCTATCCCTATTTTATTCTTGCTTTTCATGTTTGATCTTTCATCTTTCATTATATGTCCAAGATAGAAGAAGCTCTTGATCTGTTTCGATGTTTGGCTGCCTTTTTTATTTGTAGAAAAGAGTCTTAGTCTTAATCATAGTCTTAGTTTTAGTCTTAGTCGACTTGTACATCTGCAAAGGAGGCTACCCTTGTGCAGGTCCTAACTCTTCGCGAGTTGGTAGTAGCTGATAGGTGCATTTCTCTGCTTAGCAGGCTGGACTCAATGAGTGCTGGGTTTAGGGGTTTTGTGCTGGTCTCATCTCAATTTCTAGTCGGTTCTGTCTCGGAGACTGGCTGTCCAGTGGAAGGCTAACTCGAGTGAATCTTGTCTTCTTGTGTAGTCGTCCAAATTCCAGGAGATCTGTTTTTGCCGCGTGGGTACTACAAAGCAGTTGATGTGCTGCAGCATTCGTATTTCTTCTGACTACATCGCAGATCCAGCTGGAGTTGTTGGCATGATGTATGACATCTTTAACGTCTGACAATACCTTGATGTCACTTTTGTGCAAGCTCATCTGGCGCTGTTGACTAAGTGAAAGGCCCACGAGACGGCGCTCAAGCGAGGCAAAAGGCAAAGGCCGCCGTCCATCGTTGACGATGATGACATAATTAATTTTGCCAGCGCTATTTTTAGCAAGGATTAACTGCGCTACTTATTATTCTCACTCTCTCGTCTCGAGCATCCCGACCCCAGTGGCAAGTCAAGGACAAGACGGCTAGGGGGCGACTACGAGATGCAGTGGACTCCGCATCAAGCACTCGTCAAAAAGACGGCGGAGTCCGAAGTCGAACTCACACCACCTGATCATGAGGCCGACGACTTAACCACTTCGCCACGGAATCCACGTGTTATCATTAGCTGGTTATTTGCAGTTTTTGTCACTAACAACCCCAGAAGAGACAGAATCACAAATATGAATGTTCAAGAGAAGATTGGAACAACTCCCTGCCTAAATGACATCGAGCAACGGAGAATTAAATGGTTTGACTAAATTGTGAGAATGCAACCACACCACATTGTTCATGCAACCGTCTTCAGAAGAACACCAAGAAGAAGGGCGAGAGGTAGACCGAGAAAAGATGGATAGGCAGCGTAAACGAAATCTTCTGTAAAATGGGGATAAGTGTAATTCGGGCTACGAGAGACAAATACATATCACGACACTGGGCTACAACCCGGTAGGAGGTAAGACGACACTGGGCTACAACCCGGTAGGAGGTAAGACGACACTGGGCTACAACCCGGTAGGAGGTAAGACGACACTGGGCTACAACCCGGTAGGAGGTAAGACGACACTGGGCTACAACCCGGTAGAAAGTGAAACGATAAAAAGAAAACAAAAAAAAACGCCAGAATATGTAGAAGAGATAATGGGAAAAAAAACTATAAAACACAACAGATTGTTTAAACAGCGCAAAGCACGGCATATATTGACAGAACGAATATTGGAGGATGTTGACATTTCACATGAAAGAGTCCAAACGTATCCAGCACATGAACCTATAACACCAGACAGAGCAACCGATACGGCACTAAATGTGGATTGATACTGTCGAACAAGCAAAGAATATAGATACAAAAAGTAACAGAAACACAGATGTCCCAAGAAAGAAGACTGCATTTGTCTCATATGTCTAACGTCATAATTATTAACCCTTTACAGTCCAGCCTAATTGATTATATATGTTTAAGACACGAATCTTATGAATTAGGCCGGATTGTAAAACGTTTAGACACAAATCTAATCAATTTGGCAGGTTTGTAAAGGGTTAAAACACAAATCTAATCGATTTGGTCAGGCCGTTAAGAATTTTGACACAAATATAATGGATTTAGACCGGGCTGTAAAGGTTTAAGTAAGCTTGTGAACAGACTCCGTACCATCCATTTGTGGGTCTGTGTTCTCTGCTATAGTCTCAACCAATAGGCGTTGTAACATTCCTTCCGGAGAAGACACTCTGCCTCTCTCTCTCTCCACTTTCTTTCCCTAATGTAAAACTGTACACTGTGTACAAAATAAATGTACAAGAACAGAGAGGTTAAAAAAAAACACATCCAGATGTAGTACACTCGCCGAAACAAAGAACATACATAATCACGTTTGCTTGAGTGGAATGTTCATACAATTATAAAATAGTAACAGAGAGTATTTAAACAATATAATGGTCTGGATATATATATATATATATATATATAAATACAATGGCTGTTAGGATGTTACACGGATCAGTATCCATACTACAACACGTCCACAGCATCACTGAAGAACATCCACGTCACACATATGACACATGCACGTCATACATAAAACATATTCACTTCACACATAAAACACATTCACTTCACACATAAAACACATTCACTTCACACATAAAACACATTCACTTCACACATAAAACACATTCACTTCACACATAAAACACATTCACTTCACACATAAAACACATGCACGTCATACATAAAACACATTCACTTCACACATAAAACACATGCACGTCATACATAACACACATGCACGTCATACATAAAACACATGCACGCCATACATAAAACACATTCACTTCACACATAAAACACATTCACTTCACACATAAAGCACATGCACGTCATACATAAAACACATACACGTCAAACATAAAACACATGCACGTCATACATAAAACACATGCACGTCATACATAAAACACATGCACTTCATACATAAAACACATGCACGTCATACATAAAACATATTTCACGTCATACATAGAACACATGCACGTCATATATAAAACACATTCACTTCACACATAAAACACATTAACTTCACATATAAACCACATTCACTTCACACATAAAACACATTCACTTCACACATAAAACACATCGACTTCACACATAAAACACATTCACTTCACACATAAAACACATTCATTTCACACATAAAACACATTCACTTCACACATAAAACTCATTTACTTCACACATAGAATACATGCACGTCATACATAAAACACATTCACTTCACACATAAAACACATGCACGTCATACAAAAAACACATGCACGTCATACATAAAACACATGCATGCCATACATAAAACACATTCACTTCACACATAAAACACATTCACTTCACACATAAAGCACATGCACGTCATACATAAAACACATTCACGTCAAACATAAAACACATGCACGTCATACGTAAAACACATGCACGTCATACATAAAACACATTTACTTCACACATAAAACACATTCACTTCACACATAAAACACATTCACTTCACACATAAAACACATTCACTTCACACATTAAACACATTCACTTCACACATAAAATACATTTACTTCACACATAAAACACATTCACTTCACACATAAAAAACATTCACTTCACACATAAAACACATTCACTTCACACATAAAACACATTCACTTCACACATAAAACACATTCACTTCACACATAAAACACATTCACTTCAAACATAAAACACATCGACATCACACATAAAACACATCGAGACCACAAAAAAACACATATTCACGACCAAAAAAAAAGCACATTCACATCACACATAAGACACACCCACAACACACATAAAACACACGTGCAGTAAACACATGTTTCCCCACACCTGAAAAACATATGCTAACTTGTACACGTAAGTTCAGAAAACGTACCAGAAGAGAACCATTAAACGGAACTCCCAAAACGTCTTCGTCGGGAACAAAAACCAACAGAAATGGAAGCATCTAAAAATCACAACAATAGCAACAGATACTCGAATATTGATGTCGCGTCATCATTGCTTCAAATGGACACAAATGCGGGTAGCATTTGTGAATATTATGCTCATCTTCACTATTGTGATTTGTTAGATGTTTTTATTTATTTTTATTTTTTGTCTCAGACGAAGACCTTTCGTTGTTCTGTTCAAGTGCAGTATCTGTCCCACACTTCCGGTTGCTATAGTCAACCTTTGATCTTCATTACTGTCACAGCATCGGTTGATTATTTCCCTTGAAAAATAAAAATCGTCGTTTCTCAGAGCTGCTAGAAAAACAATTCCTTATATCGAAAAAAAGGAACGACTTGTTCGATATAGAAATAATAAGATCGATATAAAACACACAGGCAAATTTTACCTAATCAACAGATGGACCGATGTTTACATTGATGGATTAGCTACTAAAGGCAGGACCCCGGATGTCCGTGTTCTTGACATCGCGTGTATCCCTAACATTCATTCTATTCTGCCGCAGTCACAGATCCGTTAACTAGGTCATGTTCGTCTGCATGCCAAAATCGGCTACCAAAAATACAATTTTATGACGATATGAAGAACAATAAACGCTTAAACGGTGAACAGAAAAACTTCCTCAAAGACAAGTTCAAGGTTTCACTAAAAGCCTTTTTCGTAATGCCTACAACTTTGGCATATCCTGCACAAGACCGACCAGCCTAGAGCACATATCCTCGTGAAGGTGTGACGTCATTCGAGGTTTCCATAACTTTAGAAGAGGGACAATGGAGACAGGCTAGACAAGTCCATGAGATGAAGCTGTCGCATTAGGCGAATATTCCTTGCATATGCTGTTCAAAATCATGTTAGGTACTTCAGGAATCAGGTATCAGGGAATCAGGTACTTCAATCGCCTTCGAACACATCAACTGACAGAAAGTATTCAAAATGGATGAATGGAGAGCGGCCTTCGTGTACCCATGATGAACGCACAACAGCTAGTAAAGGATCACACTCCTTTTTCTGAATCGATAAAACAGAACTAAAGAAAACTATGAGCAGCATTATGCAAATTGTCAAGTAACTTCACACCAGGTGCAGAAGCCTAGAAAACTACAGAATAAGTTCTAGGGATAAATAAAAAGGCAGAGACAACGTGTTCACAGACTCGCTGTTAGTGCTTGCTTCTAAGCGATTGATTTCGTGACTGGACTTACAATGTTAAAGTTTCAACAAGAATACTGATAAAAGGTCTATCATTTTGGTTGAGCACGTGTAAAAATTCAGTTGGTTTCAAAATTAAGTAAAACTCTACAAGTTTAATCTTCGACATTGGAATCCTTCAATGAATACTCTCTTGTTTCACGGAGCCCATCTAAACAATAGATCAGGTCTCATTGTTATTCTTCCACGTAAGCAACGAATAGATTCCTTACTGTTCGGAGATATCATGGTTTGCCGTGACGTGATGGAACGTACAGGACACTCGAGTTATCCTTAGCAACCACATTAACACGTGGACCATATTTTGATCGTTGCTACCACAAATATAACATTTGATTTATCGTTTGGTATAATCCAAATATTGTTGAAGTTTCCAATATTGTCAACTTATACACCTTCAAAATTACAATTTATCGTTTGGTATAATCCAAATATTGTTGAAGTTTCCAATATTGTCAACTTATACACCTTCAAAATTACAATTTATCGTTTGGTATAATCCAAATATTGTTGAAGTTTCCAATATTGTCAACTTATACACCTTCAAAATTACAATTTGTCGTTTGGTATAATCCAAATATTGTTGAAGTTTCCAATATTGTCAACTTATACACCTTCAAAATTACAATTTATCGTTTGGTATAATCCAAATATTGTTGAAGTTTCCAATATTGTCAACTTATACACCTTCAAAATTACAATTTATCGTTTGGATTAATCCAAATATTGTTGAAGTTTCCAATATTGTCAACTTATACACCTTCAAAATTACAATTTGTCGTTTCAATATTCCTGTCATTTCTTTCTTTATTAAAAAAATTCTTTTAATGTATTTCCAATAATGAAACATGTACCCATTCACTGGCAGGGGCGTTTTCACAAACAATTGTTTTTCATGCTTTTAGCTTTCTACAATCATCTTTTTAAACTACTTTTAAAAGTTTTTAAAAAATCTCATGGGTGTTTTTTATATTATGTCTTTCTTTGGTACCACTCAACGAATCTAAGCATATACACACATATGTATATGTGCGCAAACATACACACACAAACTCATTCACCCACACGTACATGTATGTGTCAAAATTGTGAATATATATATATATATATATATATATATATATATATATATATATATATATATATATATATATGCAGCCTTGAATATCGAAGCGGAGCAAAATTATGCAAGGAGATATAAATCATACATTAAAAAAACAGTAAAAGAAGTAATAAAAAATGTACATGTAAGTAACATAATTTTTAACAAATTTAGTCAAAGTATGTGAAAACATAAATGATAAATTCATATGGCAATGTCATGAATGCGAACGTTGTCGTTATACGCACATACCATACAATACAGGTAGTCCTCATTGTATAGTTTTCTTCAATTTACGAATACTTGTTCTTACGAACTATTGAAATAATCCGACTATAATATTGACCAGAACGTTATGTTTTGTTTGGTCTTAAAGTGATATTCTGAAAACCATTTCCTAACATTTATCACACACAAAAAAAGTAACCTGTTAATTACTAGAACTATATCGGGTAGGTCGTGCAAGAATCACGTGACTTGCTAAAAGGACGCTAACAACCCGGCAACCAACAAAGTGACCGCTATTGTGAATGAAAAGTGGCTATCTTTTTTATGACTCAGGTTAGGTCAGGTCAGGTCAGGTCATCCCGTAACCGGTGTGGTCGTTGGGGCATGCATGAAGACACCCTCAAAATGCCACGCCACCCATCTCTGTCAGCGGCCGCTGCCTGTGACTCTTCTGGTCGGAGGGAGATTGGTCCATTCTTGTATGTTGTCCTCCCATCTCTTTTTGGGACTGGCCTCTTCGTCGTCTGCGATGCACCTTTCCGTGGAGGATTATATTTGCAAGACCCTTTGATCTCGATATGTGACCGTACCAAGCGAGTTTCCTTCTTTCGACAGTTGCCAAGAGCTCTTGAAAAGGCCCTATTGCTGTAGTAACTCTATCTTGTAATTCCTCATTTATAACTCGATCTTCGTACGTGACGTTTAAGTCTTCGGAAACATCTAATCTCCAAGGCCTGTATCCTTCGTTGAAGGTCAGCGGGCCACATCTGCATCTGGCCTGGAGGAACCCATCTCCCCAGGCGAGCCATTGCCTCGTTTTATGACTTACACACAAACAAAAAAAACGAGCAAAATTGGTTATAAATATAATTTAACATTATTTGAGTTTTTAGAAACGCAATTTCCTAACATAATCTTTTAAATCACGAACTAGCGGCTTCAAATTAAAACCTGATATGTATGTTTTTGGTAAGTTTACCCATGTTTCAACTCCAGTGACAATTCTTGCTAGGAAATCATCATTTCCTGCTTCAAAGCGCGGTAAATGTTCCTGACAGGCATTGTTTGCTATGTTTGTTGTGTAATGCCCACAATGAGTATGTTTACTTTTGTGTGTGCCCTGAAAAGAACATTAAGTGGCTGGTTGTAGTAAAAAGTAAAGTAAAGTAAAGTATCCCATATAATTACTGCCGTAGGGGTGTGAGGTGTTAGGGATCTTACATTTCAAAGGCTCGGCTATATGAGGGCGGTAGCCATCTCCTCTGCCTCGCCGCTTTTACTTTCCGGACTGAACCGGTACCCATTTAAGGCTGGGTCGACCCGGGTCTGAAAAAAACATTACCGCCTCAACTGGGGAATGAACCCAGGACCCCTCAGATGCGAAGCCAGCGCGCTAACCACTGTGTGTACCCTGAAAAGAACATTAAGTGGCTGGTTGCAGTAGCTTCCATCATATCCTGAGCATACGCGTCGTTGTTTCAATTCTGGAGTAAGCTGTCGTGGCACTCACCTTTGTGGTACTGTAGCACATCATAGATGCTGTTCGAATGTTGTTCACATGTGGCGGCAATTTCTTTCACAGCCAATTGGCTATTTTCTTATACCAGGCGGTCAATGGCTACAATCGACTCTGCGGTTACTACTCTGTGTACCTGACCCCGTCTTGAGCAGTCTGTCACAGAAATCGCCCAGTTTTAAAACTACATGCTCCCCTCATACACTTGCTGGAATAAAACGCACGAGTCACAGTACGAGACCTTCATTTGCTGAGGAATGTCTATAGGTTTCAGCCCGTCGCTGCTAAACAAGAACATAACAGAACGCTGCTCCTTTTTGGTGCATGTCAATAGTGAGGCGGCCATCTTTTACTTACAATGATGACGTCATGTTTTTCGTCTGAATCATGATGACACGTACATGACACTCGTGCTATCCTTAACAACCATATTAACACGTTACAATACAAAGGCATGGTTTCTCTGTTTTCTATCCAAATTTTTAGGTTTCCATTTTGAGCCCACTTGTTTAATACAGCAGTTGCTTTTCTATTTCCTTAAAATTAACGACAATTTCGACTTACGACTCAATTGTCAGACCGGACCCCCGATGTACGACAAGGACTACCTGCATTGCGTCTTGAATTTCACGTTATTTACAAAATGAGCAAACATGTGCCGTTGTTGGTGGCAGCATCATCATGTCATAAAACATAGTGAGTCTGTCCTTGTCAGGCCTAGTGGAAGGTCATGGTAAACTTTGAGATTACATTTATTGAGCTGGGAATGAAGTTGTCTTAAACTATTAACAAGTATTTTCGTATACCCACCCTTCACAGATGGCTTCTCACGCAGATAGCGATCATTTCAACAGATGGCGTCTTTCATGGCAAAACCAAACTCCATCCACTATCAAGTTGTTCACACGTTATTTTTCTGAGATCAATGGCCCATGACTGACAAAGTCAAGTCAAGTCATATGAATACACGGCGTAACACATGATAGTGTTATAAATAGTGTTTTTTTGCGTGAACCTGTGCGTTACCGGGCCCTGAATGAAGAGTAGAGAATTGTAACTCTGTAAACTTTTAGGCATAAGGTAAGAGGCGACTGAGGAACGAACTGACTACTGGATGCTGTAGATATTATAACCTACAGGAAATATTAAAATGACTTCTATCTCATGGTAGAAGATTCTATACCTCATGCTTGGTTTTTTATTGTTGCTCAAACCACTAGTACTTGAGTTAGGTTCACTTGACGTCTTACTTTCACAGCGGGTTACAGTGGCTCTTCTCACCTCATAAAGCGTACTTGACAAGGTGGACTTCAAGCTGCAGTGTAATTAAGACACTGAGTGAGTTATTCACTTTGGGGATCACAGTGCCGATACCCACCTCATCGTCCAGACTGCCATGAAACAGCCTTTTCCCAGAGAGAACTGCCTGTGAGGGAGGTGGGGGCTTAGACAATTATGTTTCACCTGACCCTGACTAACATAGTGTGATCAGAGTGTTTCACCTGACCCTGACTAACATAGTGTGATCAGAGTGTTTCACCTGACCTGACTAACATAGTGTGATCAGAGTGTTTCACATGACCCTGACTAACATAGTGTGATCAGAGTGTTTCATCTGACCCTGACTAACATAGTGTGATCAGAGTGTTTCACCTCACCCTGACTTACATTGTCTGATCAGTATGTCTCACTCAAAACTGACTAACATAATCTGATAGAATTGTTTCACCTCACCCTGACTAACATTGTCTGATCAGTATGTCTCATTCAAAACTGACTAACATAATCTGATAGGATTATTTCACCTCACCCTGACTAACATTGTCTGATCAGTATGTCTCCCTCAAAACTGACTAATATAATCTGATAAGATTGTTTCACCTCACCCTGACTAACATAGTGTGATCAGTATGTTTCACCCCACCCTGACTAACATAGTGTGATCAGAATGTTTCACCTCCCCCTGACTAACATAGTGTGATTAGAATGTTTCACCTCCCCCTGACTAACATAGTGTGATCAGTATGTTTCACCTGATCCAGACTAACATAGTCTGATCAGCATGTTTCACCAAACCTTGACCAGTTGTGTCACAGCAGCCTCACCAACGAGGTGGGGATCGACACCTTGATCCACACAGTGGTGAGCTTAGAGAGAAGCTTCTCATGCCACTACAGTTAGAGTGAACGTAGCACACCTTCTCAAGTACGCCTCGGGATGTATAAAGAGCCACTGTAACCCGCTTCCAAAGACAAGTCAAGAGTTAAGAGAATTTAACACGATCATTTTTGATTTGAGTTGATAGCCCAGACTGAAACCTGACTAGCAGGAAATGGTAAACATGGTCGTTCAGCAAAGTGAAAACATAGGCCTCAGTTTAAATACCAAGAAATCGAAGGTGACGGTAAAGACTAAGAAAGCGGACTCTCCAAAAGGCTGTGTTAAGACGAAGGTGACGGTAAAGACTAAGAAAGCGGACTCTCCAAAAGGCTGTGTCAAGACGAAGGTGACGGTAAAGACTAAGAAAGCGGACTCTCTAAAAGGCTGTGTCAAGACGAAGGTGACAGTAAAGACTAAGAAAGCGGACTCTCCAAAAGGCTGTGTCAAGACGAAGGTGACGGTAAAGACTAAGAAAGCGGACTCTCTAAAAGGCTGTGTCAAGATGAAGGTGACGGTAAAGACTAAGAAAGCGGACTCTCCAAAAGGCTGTGTCAAGATGAAGGTGACGGTAAAGACTAAGAAAGCGGACTCTCCAAAAGGCTGTGTCAAGACGAAGGTGACGGTAAAGACTAAGAAAGCGGACTCTCCAAAAGGCTGTGTCAAGACGAAGGTGACGGTAAAGACTAAGAAAGCGGACTCTCCAAAAGGCTGTGTCAAGATGAAGGTGACGGTAAAGACTAAGAAAGCGGACTCTCCAAAAGGCTGTGTCAAGACGAAGGTGACGGTAAAGACTAAGAAAGCGGACTCTCCAAAAGGCTGTGTCAAGACGAAGGTGACGGTAAAGACTAAGAAAGCGGACTCTCCAAAAGGCCGTGTCAAGACGAAGGTGACGGTAAAGACTAAGAAAGCGGACTCTCCAAAAGGCTGTGTCAAGACGAAGGTGACGGTAAAGACTAAGAAAGCGGACTCTCCAAAAAGCTGTGTCAAGACGAAGGTGACGGTAAAGGCTAAGAAAGCTGACTCTCCAAAAGGCCGTGTCAAGACGAAGGTGACCGAATTGAGACGTTAACACTTTTAAATACCTGGGCACATACATAAAATCAGAAGGGGGATGGATACCTGGGCACATACATAACATCAGATGGGGGGTAGATACCTGGGCACATACATAACATCAGATGGAGGGTGGATACCTGGGCACATACATAACATCAGATGGGGGGTAGATACCTGGGCACATACATAACATCAGATGGAGGGTGGATACCTGGGCACATACATAACATCAGATGGAAGAAGCAAATACAAAATAGAATGCAGAATAGCTCAAGCAAAACTGATCTTTCTGACCATGAAGGGAATAAAACAACAAAACCTTGTCGCTGGAACTGAGAAAGAGAATCCTTGTATGCTACGTGAACCGTTATTGAGATATCTAAAGTGAATCATTTACAATCAGCAAGCAAGCGCATAGATCTTTGTAAGCAACTGAAGTGTGGTTTTACAGAAGATTGTTCCTGATCCCACGGATTGCAAGAAAGACAAATGATAAGAGTAGTCGAGGAGGTACAAAGACAGTTCATTGTAAGGATCAGAACAAAGCTGTCATTCTTTTTGGAGAATGTTATGAGAAGAGGCGGTTTGGAATACGTTGTGACAACGGGAAAGATAGCAGAATACAGAGACAGAGGGGGAGAAAGAGAGAAGATGTTGGACAACAAGAGAGAATGAAACGGGCAACAATCAACAACAGAGTTGGTAAACGACACACATGATAGAAGCGGACGGAGGTCCATGATCGCCATCTCCAACCGGTAAGGCACCTGATGATGATGATAATTTTCGAACAACAGAGAAGAGTGACTTTTGTCTATCTGAGACTTTGTTGTACGAGGCGACTAAGACGTGTTGGGCATAGGACCGACTAATACTTGCAGAACTACACGGAATTCAGAAAAAACTGCATCCAATGGTAGAAAACCAGCTATTAAGTAGTCAACTTTGACAGAAACGCTCTAACCACTCCGCCAGTCACACATATTTGAGGAAAAGTGTAATACCAAAACATACATGCAGAAGAGAGCTTGGGACATAAGTTCTGTAGAATTTGACGCGTAATTTTTGGACGACCTGTACTCCGTATCAGCCTGAAAGGTTTTAATTAATGACACTCAGACAATTTGGCGGATTGATGTTATAAATCCATTTCCGGTTTCCCGTCCGACCTTTTGCAGATCAACATGACTCCCGCGCGCTATTTATTTCCGGTTAGTTTCGATTATGCAAATAAATAAATTCTCTTCGATTTCGCTTTTTAAATTTATTTTGACAAACTTTCATTTAGTTAGTGTCCTTTACACGCGTCCCGTTGAGCGTCGTGGTGAGCTTGAGTCGCTTATCATGCGCCAAGTGCGTTGCTCCGGTCAATGTAAGCCCGTGTCGCTGCACAATCACTCTGTCATCTATCCACCTGCATCGTGGTCGCCTCCTTCCCCATGTAGCCAGATCTACCAGCGGTGTAAGCCATCAGTGGAAGATGATGAAGGTGCATTCTCATGAGATGACCAAACCAACTTATTTTCTGCCTGGAAA
Source organism: Ariolimax columbianus (assembly GCA_036924085.1). NCBI lineage: Eukaryota > Metazoa > Mollusca > Gastropoda > Stylommatophora > Arionidae > Ariolimax > Ariolimax columbianus. The sequence goes on along the minus strand of JAVGWX010000002.1, from coordinate 75,450,179 downwards.
TGTATTCGACACAAGATGTAGTGCCGACCATACTTAGAATGTCTGAGTTCCGCATTCTGTCTCTCCTAGTAACACTAATGACCGTTCTTAAACACTTTATTTTACACGTCGAAATTCGACTCTCACGCGCCCTGGTCAGAGGTAATGTTTGGCAGTTGTAGCACAGAGTCGGCATAAATATACTGTTTATCAGCTGTTGATCTATTTCTTTATCAGCTTACATTTATGATGGAATAACCATTGTCTATTTGCGTGGACTTATATTTCTCCTATTTTAACTAACTTCAGAGATGACATTTTGTACACCGCCTCTACTGTTAATCCATTAACATTTGAGTGACACTGAAACATGTCATTCAAAAGTTTGTACCGAAAAAACATTTTTTTAAATTACTTATTTAAAAACTATCGTAGATCATTGAGTTTCTGAGTGGTCTAACATATAGAGTGGCCGTCTATCGCGGTAGAGGGGTCATGTTCAATCCATCGTCTTCAAGTTCTCTAGTATACCTAAGTATTGCTTCGGATTTTATTGCGCCCTAGACAATGCTATGTATTTGAATGTCCCCTTCTCCCCGTTCACTAAAAAAGTCCCTAAATTGTGAACCCCACCAACAAAAATGACTAAATGCAAATGAATTGTCACAAGTTTGCTTGCATTGTTAGTGATGAGCAAAGCGAACAGTTTTTGCCCCCTGATATTTTTAATGATTATTCTGGTTTCTCATACCTAAAAAACAGGGGACAGCGTGGGCTAGTGGTTAAGTGACACGGCTCACAACCAAAGGTGCTGGGTTCGATCACCATCACAGCACCGGCCGTTAACCCGGGGAAGCAAACCCTTAGAAAATGCAGGAGGAAGCAGACCCTTACATAAAATGCCTGCTGAAGTCGGATTCACTGGGCCGACAGGCGCAAATTAAAAACCACAGTACAACGCACACCGCCTTGGGGATTAGAGAAATAAGGCGAACGCAAAAAAAACAAAAAAAACAAACAAACCGCACTCTACACTCTGCACCACTCTGACGTTTGCGCCCAAAGCAGTTGCCTAATGTTATCACTGGTCCTGCGTTAACCCCGCTACGAATGGGATTTGGTTCAGTTAATTCAAGTAGTTTGTTTTCTCAGAAGTCTGGCAAACGAGATGGGAGATCGACGTAGTCCCCGAAGTAGTGAGTGACACGCCGATGAAGCCAAGCATAGCATATTAAACCTAGAGGACTTCCCCTTCACCAACACAGGATGTGAAGGAAACTACCTCACGATTATGCTTGATAATAGAGCGAACAAGTGAAGGACTACACATCTTTAGAAACAATTAATCAACACCATCCAGCACACTGTGGAGCACATGTGTTCAGCAACTACACGCCAAGTCTTCCAGTCCTGTGCCATCTGTTCCATCTTTGTCCAAGTCCTCCCCATTTCCTTGTTTTTTTTAAGGAGTACTTCTACTTATATTTAATTTGGTCTACCACTACTTCTCTTGCTTTGAGGGTTCCAGAAAAGAGAATGTCTTGTATTGATGTCAACTGGTTTACTTAATGTTTCCTATACAACTCCTGCGCCTTGTCCTCATGTTAGGCCCCAATGATAATGTCTGGTTTTTTTTTCTCCAAAAATGTTAATTTTTAATGATCGTATAGTACCATTTCAATCTTTCTGTACTGCGCAATCCTCCGTTTGTGAAAGTCTGTTCCGTTGTCATTAGCTGTTTTTGTTTTCTATATCTATAAACAGAGGACCGCGTGGCCGAATGATTTCGAGGCCTGGCTGCCGACAAGGAGGGCAGTGGTTCGAATCCCTTGAATAGCATATGCTGTTTTTCTGTTGGGGGTAAAATAAACAAACATAGCCAGCACACGACACGACGACAGCTTTCAAAACCCCTCGATTACCCCAGCAATGTGGAAAATGTCGTATGACAGTTTTTTTTAAATCCATGAACACGGTTCTGAACGGTTGCCAAGCCTCCCCCTTCCACTCTGCTCCCTGCGATGTGCTTCGGTCCTGAGACATGGACACTAACAAAATCACCGGAGAACAAATTGAGAGTGACCCGGGCCTTTCTTAAGAGCAGCTTGGTCAGAATCACTCCCCGCAATCTGCGTATGAAAAATCTCAACAATTCTGACAAACGACGATTGTCCTTGGTGAATGATGCAGTAATCTATACAGACAAGGCAAAACATACATGGGCAGGTCACATGTTGCAACGAAAGGAAGGCCTATTGGTCGAAACGCAGGTTTTCTTTGTGTTCTCGCCTCGGTGCGGTATCTGACCATACCCATTACAAAATTTTGATTAAACTCAACCTTAATGAACTTTTACAATTTGTTTTCCATGTTTTTTTTTTCCGAAGGATGGCCGATGGAGCGGGGTGACGTCAATTTGGTACCCCGAAGTGAAAAGAGACCGCGGGGACAACCTCCAATGTATTGGTCAGACTCTCTTGCTGCACACATCAACACCCGAGACACCTCTGAAGGACAGCTTTTCGTGTACTGGATGTCCGTGACCCAAGCCAGATCCCGCTGGAGCAGAAGTTAGGACACGCAGCTACACCGAGGAACGGCTCATGGCGATTCAAGAAGATCATGATATGTTTGATCCATGCAATAGATCAGACTTAACATTCAAATATTTTTACTTAATTTTTTTCTTCTGTTTTCCATCAGTTCCTCAACGAACTGGACACGATCCTCTGATCATTGCAAAGGACAAGACAGTCATTCTTTTTCGGGCATGCAATGAGAAGAAGCGGCTTGGAGCACGATGTGACAACGATAAAGGTAGCTGGAAAGAGAGACAGAGGAAGGCAGGGGGAGAGAAGATGTTGAACAGCCTGAGAGAATGGCACTGGCTACAATCAACAACAGAGTTGGTAAACGACACACGTGATAGTAGTGGATGGCGGTCCACGATCGCCAACGACAACCGACAAGGCACCTGATGATGGTGATGAAATGAGATGCTTCAGAATAATCATCAAAGTCACCAACAAGAGACAGAATGCCGACGTATGAAAACAATTTGTGGAAATATCATGCTCTCAAACCACATACGTAGACAGAAAACCAAATGGTTTGTCCATCTAATCAGAAAGAAATGAGATCGACTGTTGAAACATGGCGGGAAAGCTATGAACAACGACACAACGCATTCCGTTCTCTAGGCAACATCCTGCTACTCGCAAAACTCTTTTCAGGATTTGGAAGCGGGAGATTGAGATCGAACCTAGAAGATTAAGAAAGAAACATACAATAGTAGGAGGTCGGGGTTTGGAGCAAAAGAAAGACCGAGAGGCAAATGGATAGACAACATCAAAGACATAAGCCAGCATGGGTTCACGACAACCACAGCAACACATCTGGCCTGTGCGATCCCTACAGCTCACCCACCGCGCGTTACGGCAACAACGGAAGGATAAAGTAAAAGTAGGGTACTGTCGTAGATGGGGCATGCCTGTATTACCGGATTTAGTGTTCCAGACTTGTTCGGAAAGGGTCACATTTTTGAAGAGGTCGGGTGGACATTTACATTTCCCTTCTAATCAAACCCTTATCAGCTCCCTGTGGAGCAGAGGTAATCGTAAAACACATGCTAGGCTCCGAAACGTTGACCTGTCCTATCTATAGAGGTTGTTGTGGCTTTGAAGGTTATATAGGATGGGGTACCCACTCCCTTTAATCTGCTCTTATGATATGAATTGTAGATTACAGTTTTTGTTACTATTTTCTCCCAAGTCAGGCCCCGGCAACACATACTGTTTATATTAAAAAGGAAGAGGTGTAAGCAGTCCTATAACAGACACTGCTATCGGAGATGAAGTGTTGGCTATTTCTTTCAAATAGACACCATCTTATTTATGAGACTGCATGTTCAGTTTCCAAACTCGCTGCCTTTTCTTCCGTAGCAGTCGGTCATGTAACCATTTTCAGCTGGGTCAACGTAAACATGTCAGTAGCGGAAATTGAACTGTTGTCCTAAAAAGCCGGTGTTTTGTGACACTAAAGCTACACAGAATTTAAACATCGTTCTCCAATTACAGCTTCAGAATAAGTCACTCTTAAGAGTATCAATTATGTATGTCGTTATAGTTAACGCTGCCACACGGAATACAGGACGGGCTCTGAGTTATTGAGGCGTTCGAAGGCTACCTCTAGGGTCAAGTGAAACATGTAGACCAAGACCACACCTCAGGCTCACTATCTGCACTTGGAAACAGGATGTATTACAGCAGCCTCGTCAATGAGGTGGGGATCAAGACTGTAATAATCCTTCTGGGATTCCTTATATTGCATTACATGGAGGATGACCTGGGAATACCTTCTTTAGTATGATCTAGGATTAAATAAGAAACTACAAACCTGGTCCCACAGAAAATTTGACAAGATTGACCAACTCGATACGAGAAACCCTGAAAACGGAACAAGCTTTATGTGAGTACGCTGATTACTTCCCTTTCTAGCTATCTGTCCGTTCCTAATTGTGGATCAGATACATTTTTCATAGCTATGTTTGTTGGGAACGTGGGCAAACCTGGTCCTTGTTCTGTAATAGACAAACGCCTTAACCAGTTAACCACTCTTAGATTTAGTTGGTTAGTTAATTAGTTAATCGTCGGATCATCTTCACAGAACAAGTCCATATGCACTCATATTTGATTAAGCAAAGGTAGTACCTTCGATATTGATATATTTCAACATATGCCTCTACTCCTAACTACTCTTTCTCCCCCACCCCCCTTTTTTCATACCCCGTATCCATGTCTTTATTATGCGAAATTGTTCACTGTCGTGAGCCTCCAACAGGACCAGGGCAGTAGATCCTCACAAACCGTGCAAGAAATCAGGCCCTTATGTTTACTATCAGCCAGCCTGCATTGTCTCAAACTCAAATATGACCGGATCAGCAGATCCACGCGATGACTGAAGTTCACTCTCAGCTAACCTTAATTCATGTGAACCTCAAAGCGACCAGATCAGCAGATCCGCGCGATGACTGATGTTCACATGTCTGCTCTCAGTTAACCTTAATTCCTGTGAACCTCAAAGAGACCAGAGCAGCAGGTCCAGATAACCACTGGGTCCTATATATATCCACTTGTCCACGTTCTTGATACTATAGCTTTCAAACCGAACGTATGTCCAGCCGAAATTATGTCTGTGGGGTTGTTTAAGCAAGAAGTAACGATAACACTATTATCCAAACAGTCTGCTGTTTACGAAAAGAGACTGTACGCCCAATCTCTGCCCGGGATGAAATCATTTTGACACTTCACGTGAGATTATCCGAAATTTCATGCAGGATTACATTTACACAATTATCGATGACGTCACGGCTTTTCGCTTTGACCCGCCCCTGACCTTTTGTTGAAGGTAGCGATGGCGGCGTTGTTGATGGCCGATGTTAGAGGTTGGAGGAAAGGTGACACTGTAGATATATGTGAGCAAGATGTTGATATATACATACACATACATCGTTGATGCTGTGAGAGTCGTGAAGAGAGCCTATGGTCGTAGATATACTCGAATTTAAGGAAATAAAACATGTGTTCTTCACTTGTACACTTGCAGACATCAGCGTGAATCTACCCCAAGAAGGCAGTGGAGAGCCTGTTATCAGAATCTCCATTGAGCTTGTTCAGGAATGTGTCGGACACTTCCACAGCCGATGTTTAGTCATTCCAACAGAATCACAACTGCAATGATCAGGGGGTCATACTCTTAGCGTATTGAATAGATGGTGTCTCAATCTGATGTGATTTGCATGCCCTGAAGATCATCAGTTTATCATTTCTGCTGAGATTGTAACATGCATCATTATCTTATTGTGATGCAGCGTGAAGTGTCCGCGCGGCTTAGTCCTTTAATGGTTGACGGTTCGCTGCAGGGTAACGGGTAAAATCCCAAATTTCTTCACGCTCTAATTTATTCAGATGTTAATGAGTACTTGATTTACTGTAAGGAAGGAAAGACAACGAAGAAAGGAACGTATCATCCCGCAAAGACCTAGCTCAATAAAGTCTCTAACACTTTATCCTTGACAGCAATGTTTGTTATTGGAGTGATTTTAAGTTACGTTACATATGAGAAAGTGGTACAGTGCTGTTGTCTGGCGAGGCGGATAGGTGGTGACCGTTCATGGCATAATGTTGCTGCATTTGCTGAAGCCGCTGTTGTGCGGCCATAAAGGCGGATTGTTGGTCGTTGCCCATTACGTGTTCGGACTGTCCTGGAAGGTACATGGAAATGAACTCGCGAAACTCATTTCCGGTCTGGATGGTTGAGGGGTTAGAGTAAGCAGACTTACTAGAGGCAGTGTGAGATGAAAGGGTAGAGACTTGACCTCCTTGTGTGGGAGTGCCTGTTTCTCGTTTGATGCCTGGGGCATTTGAGTGACCCTGAGGAGTTGGGGACATGTTCTGAGGCGCGTAAGGATTCATTTGAGGCATATTCATATTGTAGTTATTTGCACCGTTCATATATCCTGCTGGGTTAACCTGAGCTTGCATAGATTGTGAGGAGAAATTCTGATAGTACTGAGCAGTGGAGAGACTTGGCAGATGCCCAGTCATTTGTTGGTAAGGGTTATGATCACCCATCATATGCGCGTAGCCGCTGGACATATACGAGTTCATGTGGCCAGGATACATTCCTGTAGGATCTCTACCGCCCTGCGCCATAGCTTGGCTTGGCATTCCAGGAAGCGCGTATTTATCCTTTTTCATAATAGTCTTCGTTTTTCGACGGGGTCTGTATTTGTAGTCGGGATGTTCTTTCATGTGGATAGCTCTTAGTCTCTTAGCCTCGTCGATGAACGGCCTTTTTTCCCCTTCGCTGAGTAGCTTCCATTCAGCTCCTAATCGCTTGCTAATCTCAGAATTGTGCATTTTGGGGTTTTCCTGCGCCATCTTTCTTCTCTGACCACGTGACCACACCATAAAGGCGTTCATTGGACGCTTAACCCGGCTAGGATCCATGTTGTTTTTAGAATTTGTCGAGTTGTTGTTTGTGGGGCTGCACTCATTGGCGTTACCACCTTGTTGTCCGTGATTTGTTGGGGCGAGGTCAGAGTGCTCCCCTGAGCCAGGCCGCGGCGATGTCTGCTGAGGATGTTGCATCGAATGATGTGTTTGGTGGATTTGCGCACCAGTAGGTGGCGGAAGCTGGGTTTGCTGGGAGGGGTGCAGTATCTGGGGCTTCACATCCAACTCCATCATCTTGGAGCGGTAGGAGTCCCGGGGATCGTAGCTTGAGTAGAAAATTTTGAGGCCGTAGTTGGATCAACTGGAAAAGAAGAATGAAGGAAAAAATGATTAAAATGGCTGAATTGCAACAACAGCAGCAATAACAACAATAACAACAATAACAATAACATTTGCAAATATAATCATAACAATAGCAACAATTACAAGAGCAATATCAGCAAGACAAGCGATAAAGGCAAGAAGAACATGAACAATAACAAGAGCAATATCAGCAAGACAAGCGATAAAGGCAATAAGAACATGAACAATAACAAGAGCAATATCAGCAAGACAAGGGATAAAGGCAATAAGAACAAGAACAATTACACGAGCAATATCAGCAAGACAAGCGATAAAGGCAATAAGAACAAGAACAATTACAACAGGACAGCAAGAATAACAAATACAACAACTACAAAAGTAAGATTATGTTGTTAGTCACTGTCTGGGCCAAAACTACAACAGTAATTAAATTGCTAACCTGATCGAGCGGAAAGGCAAAAGCAGAACCAAAATATCGTTCCTATATCGAATCTGCTGCATCGATAAGCGCAGATTTCGCTGTAAAACTACGACACAATGTCACGAAACAGCATTTTCAAGAAGAACGCCAGGAAGAAAGAATAATAAGGCGAAGAGGGTGAAGAAGAAGAAGAGGCCTCTGAAGAAGATGACGATGAGGATGGGAAGGAGGAAGAAGTAAAAGAGAACGAAAAGAAAGAAAAAGAACAGGATGAAGAAGCAAAAGAGTGCGCAAAACAGTAGGACGATGAGGATATAAAGAAAAAAATAGAAGAAGACGACGAATCAGAAGAAGAAGAAGAATTAAAAGAGCACAAGGAAGAAGAAGACAAATAGGACTAGTAAAAAGAAGAAGAGAACGAAAAGAAAGAAAAAGAACAGGACGATGACGAAGAAAAAGAAGAAGAAGAAGAAGAAGAAGAAAACGAAGAAGAAAAAGAAGAAGAAAAAGAAGAAGAAGAAGATTGCGATAAAGAAGAAGAAGAAGATTCCTTGCTCACAAATTACAACCCGCAAATATTTGAATTCATTGTCTGAATCGTGTGACCATTTCTATTGAAGAAGAAGAAGAAAAAGAAGAAGATGGCGATGAAGAAGAAGAAGAAGATTTCTTGTTCACAAATTACAGCCTGTAAATATTTGAATTGATTGTTTGAATCGAGTGTCAATTTATATTGAAGAAGAAGATAACGATGAAGAAGAAACAGATTCCTTGTTCACAAATTACAGCCCGTAAATATTTGAATTGATTTGTCTGAATCGAGTGTCAATTTATATTGAAGAAGAAGATAACGATGAAGAAGAAACAGATTCCTTGTTCACAAATTACAGCCTGCAAATATTTGAATTGATTTGTCTGAATCGAGTGCCCATTTATATTGAAGAAGAAGATAACGATGAAGAAGAAACAGATTCCTTGTTCACAAATTACAGCCTGCAAATATTTGAATTGATTTGTCTGAATCGAGTGCCCATTTATATTGAAGAAGAAGATAACGATGAAGAAGAAACAGATTCCTTGTTCACAAATTACAGCCTGCAAATATTTGAATTGATTTGTCTGAATCGAGTGCCCATTTATATTGATCTTACCATTGAAACCATTGCTTTCCTTTGTCCTTACATTTGTTTTTTCTGTGTTGATTTGTTTGCATCACACAATTGGTTCATTGGAAGAAAATATAAATACGACCTTTATTCCATCTGTAATGGAGATTCATACGTTGTGGAATAAAGTCTGCTTGTCTCAACAATTACCCCCGCAGTGTGCAGGTTATATTTGACTAAACGCCGGAAATCTAAGGATTTGACTCCGTGTCGTCTTGTCAGGATGTATATATCCAAACGCGTTTAGCCACTGGCGCTTCAAAACTATGATTATAGTGTTTATTCTCAGTGCTACACCGGGCGATCGGAATGTATATAACTGAGGAATAAAGGTAGCTTTCCAATGTTGTCCCCGCACAGAGTACATGTTTGAATATTATTTAAGCTCCACTTAAAAATCAGACAGATATACACACACGCATACATGCTTTTGCCAATACGGCCTGGTATAGTTTACTTAGACTTCAGTTTGGGGTTGAAAGGACCTTGCCTATGCAATGAGAATGCATAAATAATTACCTTTAATAAACAACAATTGTGTCCAGTTTTGAACCCACGCCCTCTTGGTCAATTGATCAGAGTCACAACAGCTTCAGTAAATGTTTGTACCAGAGTAGTTACACTTCTGTTGGGAAATGATGTTGCTAGATACTTCAGTAAAGGTTTGTCCTACAGTAGTTACACTTCTGTGAGGGTATGAATGTGTTAGAGACTTCAGTAAGGGTTTGTCCTGTAGTAGTTACACTTCTGTGAGAGTATGAATTTGTTAGAGACCTCAGTAATTGTTTGTCCTACAGTAGCTACACTTCTGTGAGAGTATGAATTTGTTAGAGACTTCAGTAAGGGTTTGTCCTGTAGTAGTTACACTTCTGTGAGAGTATGAATTTGTTAGAGACCTCAGTAAAGGTTTGTCCTACAGTAGCTACACTTCTGTGAAAGTATGAATTTGTTAGAGACCTCAGTAATTGTTTGTCCTACAGTAGCTACACTTCTGTGAGAGTATGAATTTGTTAGAGACTTCAGTAAGGGTTTGTCCTGTAGTAGTTACACTTCTGTGAGAGTATGAATTTGTTAGAGACCTCAGTAAAGGTTTGTCCTACAGTAGCTACACTTCTGTGAAAGTATGAATTTGTTAGAGACCTCAGTAATTGTTTGTCCTACAGTAGCTACACTTCTGTGAGAGTATGAATTTGTTAGAGACTTCAGTAAGGGTTTGTCCTGTAGTAGTTACACTTCTGTGACAGTATGAATTTGTTAGAGACCTCAGTAAAGGTTTGTCCTACAGTAGCTACACTTCTGTGAAAGTATGAATTTGTTAGAGACCTCAGTAAAGGTTTGTACTACAGTAGCTACACTTCTGTGAGAGTATGAATTTGTTAGAGACTTCAGTAAGGGTTTGTCCTGTAGTAGTTACACTTCTGTGAGAGTATGAATTTGTTAGAGACTTCAGTAAGGGTTTGTCCTGTAGTAGTTACACTACTTTCGGGAAATGAAGTTGTTAGAGACTTTAGCATACTAAAGTCTACTTGAGGTAGGTTGACCAGTTCCATTCTTCGCTGCATTTAACTTCCCTAGTCGGAATAAAGGTACTCATTTGCACATAGGTTGACTGAAGCGTATCCACTTTGGAATTGAACCTCTGCCACTAGGCTAATCAGATGCCCCCTGAGGATAGATGGAAGAGCAAAGTTACGTCATGTTGGTCCGACACCTACAATTAGGGCGTCAACTAATACAAGATCTTAGTCCAGTATGGTCCTCCAACGCGTACGACAGAGATGAGTTAAGACTACATTTGGTTAGTCTGGCAGAGGGCACTCGATGTGCCCAAGTGAACGCTAAGATTACCGTAATCAAGTTGTCTTAAGTGTCCTCTGGTTGAGGCCACTGAGCCGTTTCCTATATGTTTTCATCTACGTTCCACCTTTTCATTTTTATTTATTCTACGTGTAATCATATTGCCCTTTTCATTTATATTATTCTACGTGTAATCATATTGCCCTTTTCATTTATATATATTCTACGTGTAATCATATTGCCCTTTTCATTTTTATTTATTCTAAGTATAATCATATTACCCACTTCATTTATATTTATTCTACGTGTAATCATATTGCCCTTTTCATTTATATTTATTCTAAGTGTAATCATATTACCCACTTCATTTATATATATTCTACGTGTAATCATATTGCCCTTTTCATTTATATTATTCTACGTGTAATCATATTGCCATTTTCATTTGGTTTACTTTTTTTAATGTGTTTGCAAAACGTGGCTTCTTACAACGGCTAACTTATTTGTTATAAGTTTCTTGGCAGGTGTGCGGTACGGTAGGATGGTAAGTTGCCATTACTTCCGGTACGTGGAGGAGCTATCGCACCGAAAAAAACTAACCCGTGTCAATCAAACTAAACATGGGGGGGGGGAAAGGGGGGGGGGGGGAGGAGATTTCTAATCCGGTGCGTAGGGATTGTGAAACGGACGTTTCGCCCCTAGGTCAAGTTGCCTCACTCAATTTGTAATTAACAATCGCAAATTGTTTATCCTCGTTGTCTAACTTTTAAATGAACATTAATTCGAATAAGTAATGATCAGTGCTTTTTAGAAAGACTCCTCTAATGTCTTTAAAAGTGGATTCATGTTTATACTGATGGGTCTGCTTATAAGACCACCATTACATCGGGATATGGGGTCTACATAGAGTATAAAAAAAAAAAAACATCTGATGAGCAATTTGATGCCTCTCGAAAGATGTACTATTCGTCTTCTTCTTCATCGTACGCAGTCAGACAGTAACCATTATTTTTTCGAAAAAGCAGCGGTCATCCTGAGGCTGTCGACACTGCCGTAGAGCTTGTCTAGTGTTGCCACTGGTGATGGCCACATCTGCTCTCTCTGATCCTCGTATGTCGGGCAGTTTTGCAGCAAATGCTCAGCGGTCATTTTCCCGGTACCACACGGGCATTCGTCGGTGCCACCTATCTTCAATTTGTTGAATAGGTGATACCTGAGTCTATTGTGGCCAGTGCGAAGTCTGAAGACCCCGACCTGCTCTTTTCTGTTCAACTGGTAATATGCATCGTTTTTTGTGTAGCCAGTATGTTCGATTTCCCATTTGGTCATGTATCTAGCTCTAATGAGCCGTTTTGACTCTTCGTATGTCATACTAGTATCAGGTTGTGGTAGTTTTGCACCTTCTTTTGCCAGTCTGTCTGCCTCCTCGTTGCCTTGGATGTTGCAGTGAGATGGGACCCACTGCACCACTACTCTTTTGGTGCGGCCTGCTGGCATAGTTGACAGAGTACTGCTCTTAAATCATTAAGTTCAGTATTTTTCTGGCTTTTCAGTGCTGTGACTACGGCTAGTACATCTGTAAGCAGGACTATGTGGCTTTCATTCCTTTTACCTATCACCATTTCTTCCACTGCCGCCCTCAGTGCCTCTGCCTCCACTCGGAAATTGCTTGTGTATTTTCCAGTAGCGAATGACAGTGTTCTTTTTCTGCCATTTGGTAGGCTCAGGAATGCTCCTGCCCTCCGTACTGTGTTGTATTTGTTACGGAACCGTCGGTGTATGCATGGGTCCAGTCCATGCTTTGGGTAGTTTTCCGTAATGTAACTCGGGGTAGTATCTCTTCTTTCTTTTTCAGACTGGCAGTTTTTTGTTTCTAATACCTGGTATATTTTCTACCACCTCTGGAAATGTATGCTGCCTCCAGGTAGGTTTTCGTACAGTAGTGATGGGCTTTGGTGTTGTTAGTGCGTTCATGGGGTTTTCGTGCATCTTTGCTTTGGCTATTTCTGCAAAGTTTTTTCGCTTTAGTTTCCCACTTCCGAAATTGTTTAGTCTCTGGTGCGTTGGATGGTCAGTCAGTCTTCTGAGTTTCTCTGATTGCAGCTGAGCTCTGCAGTCTCTTCTGTCGGCCATGGATTGCAGTTTTGTAATCTTTTCAAGTTCTACAATTGGCGTTGACTTCATGCCTCCTGTTATAACTCTTATGGTTTGGTTTTGGAGTTTGCTAACTTTATCGAAGTTCGTCTTTGCTGCTGTTGTCCATGCCGCAATGCCGTACTCGAGAACTGGTCTCACTCTTCCAGTGTACAGTTTCTTTAGTATACTTTCGTCTGCTCCCCAGCTTGTGCCAGCAAGTTTCCTCATGATTGCCATTCTTTCTCTGGCTCTCATTCGGTTTCGCTCGATCTGACTTTTCCATGTCCTGCGCCGATCAAATGTGACTCCCAGATAGTTTGGGTTGTCGTTTGGCTGTAGGTATTTGCCGTTTAGACTTAATTTGGTGTTTTGTGGTTTTAATGAAAGCGAGAATATTGTACATGTGGTCTTTTCCTCGTTTATATTGACCAGCCATGAGTTCGCCCACTCTTCCATCGATGTTAGGGCCTGCTGCATCCGATTTCTTGCTATGGTGAGATTCTATTCAGAGGTCCACATAGCCAGATCGTCTGCAAACATTGAGCTATGAACTCTTCTTGGTATATTCTTTGTAATGTCATTTATATACACCAGGAAGAGTGTGGGTGACAGTACTCCCCCTTGGGGTACTCCCTGCTCAAGTGTCACCTTTTTGCTCATCTGCCCTTGTACTTTGACTCTGGCCGTTCTGTTTTTGAGGTAGTGGTTGATCCACTTGTACATTTTCCCACAAACTTCACTTCTTCTTATCTTTCCAGACTTTGTCAAATGCCTTTTCCAGGTCCACCTAAACCGCTACGGTATGCTTTTGCTCCTGGTAGGCATCTTCTTTTTCCTGGGCTATGAGGATGACCTGGTCCTCAGTGGATCTGTGCTGTCTAAAGCCTGCTTGCTGTGAAATTAGTATCCGTTTTTCTTCCAGATGCCACATCAGTCTGGTGTTTATCATACAGTTTGCCGACACAGCTCAGTAGGCTGATAGGCCTGTATCCATTTGGATCTGTTTTGTCTTTTCCTTTCTTTGGTACTGGTACAAGTACTGCGTCTTTCCATGCCTGGGGTACAATACCCCTTTTCCAGCTTTGGTTCGGGACTGATAGCAGTTTCCTCTTTGCTGTTTGGCCCAGCCCCATCAGTATTTCGTTTGTTATCCAGTCTTTTCTGGGAGATTTCCTTTTCTTTAATGTTCTCATGGCCTCTTCCGTTTCGCTCATTGTTAAATTTGCCATCATATGCTCTTCTGGTGCCATATTGATGTTGTCGTGCCCCTTTTGCTCTTCATTAATGTCCGTATGCCTATCTGCAGGGACATCTATGTGGTTCGCTTTGGCATAATGTTCGACAAAGGCGTTTGCGGCTTTTTTTTCCAGTGAGCAAGTTTTCGTCCTGCTCGATGGTAATTTGTTTGTTTGACGGAGTTTCGTCATTCATGGCTCTGACTAACTTCCAGAGTTTTGTTCCCTTCTTTGACTAAGTTGAGACTTTCTGTTTTGTTTTTCCAGCTTTCTCTTGCTGTTTGGTTTAGAGTGTATTTGTATTTCGCCGTGGCGGCTTTGAGGGCGATATTTGCCTCTATTGATTGTTCTCGCTCTGCCATGTTCCTAGCATTTGTGACTGCGTCTTCCATTTTCTGCAACTCATCATTCCAATAGGGCTTATACTTTTTCCTTGCCTTTCTTGGGATGGTTTCAGTGGCAGCTTGCATTATTGCTTTGCTTAGGCTTTCCACCATGGGCTTCATTTTGTTGTTCCAGGTGTTGATGGTTTCACACAGCCCATCTGTCAGGATTGCAAATCTGTCCCAGTCGGCTCGTTTGTAATTCCAACGTGGGAGCGATTTTGTTTCCTGTGGGCCTACTTCCATATCGATTTCAAGCCTAATAGGCCTGTGGTCGCTACCTGCCAATTGGTTTAGCACCTGGTGGTCTATTTTATGGTGAATGTCCATTATGGAGAAGGCCAAATCTGGAGTAGAGGTGTATGCCATGTTCTAGAATAGAAGCTAGGGCTATCCTCCGGCCTATTGATTGGATGGAGATTTGTGTCTATCTCCCAATCTTCCACTTCGTCACCTCTGCTGTCTGTGTCCGAGTATCCCCATCTCTCCGAGTGGCTGTTGAAGTCTCCAACTACTATGCAGTTAGAGTTTTTGACTTCCATACTCGAGAGCGATAGGTCTTTATTTGGTAGTCCGTACAGGTTGAAGATGCGGATCTTCGTCTCTTGAGCCATTATGTCAACTCCTACAATTTCTGCTTGTCCGGTGTGATTGACAGCTACCGCGCTACTCGGTATGCAGTTACGGGTCAGTATCAGAACCCCTCCTTTGTGACCTTCTCTGTCCAGGCGGAAGGCCTGGTATCCTCTGATTGAGAATTTATGGTTGCTGTTGAGGTGCGTTTCTTGGATACATGCCACGTCAATCTTACCTTCATGCAAGTGATGTGTTAGGGAAAGCTTTTTGTTAAGGACTCCCTCCGCATTCCACTGTAGTTTTTTGAGGGTCTTGAGCTTTTGGTCAATAGAAATTGCCCCATAGCCATGTGCCTTGACTCCATGACACATGGGTGGGTGACCACGAGTAGTCAAGGGTGGGCCCCTTCGAGGCATGAGGCCCGGCACTCTCGTTGCCTGGCGGGACTCCGCAAGATGAGCGCCATACGTTTTTCTGATAAGTTGTACTGTCATCATACTGCGATTTACGTTGCACTGTTTCGTTAAGCCTGTGTCCCAGTGCATCCGATTTCAACAGGCGTTTCTGTAGGGATGCCCTCCTTAGCCTTTGGCTGTCCCCAGCCTATCTGCAAGGCAGCAGTTGTTTGTGATCAGAGTTGTCTCTCTTATGGAAGTTGTCTTACAGGACTAACGAGTCTTCACTACTCGTGTCTATAGGGTGCGGTGATGATATATGAGATATGATATATGATATGGACTATGTACTGGTTTCTACTAACCCGGAAGAGAGGCAGTCCAGTGTGTCTGTATCCCAGGATCGTCACGTCCTGGCAGAACGTAGCATTTGCATGTGAGTAGGGTATCTCTTTTCTCCCTTTATTTTCTCGGCTTCTCTGCAGTGATGGTACGCCTAGCATTCCCCGCCACCTGGGAGGTTGACACAATAGGGCAGATGTGCAATGTCCGCTACTCTGCATCTCTTCTGCGTCCATTGGTATGGCTGATAGCGTACAGAGGTAGAGATCGAGGCAGTAGTGCATTTAACCAGGGGACAAGCTTGGTAATGTCACGGAGATGTTGTTCGCCTAGTGTGCGGACAAATCTCATGGTCATTGGTTGAGTCTCGGCAGTTCACAGTGAGGTGGCTGCTCTACTTCTTTTCGACACCCCGACCAAGAACTAAGTCTTATGTTGGTGGTTTAACACCCCATCGCCGTATAGGGTGAATATCAAGCAGCTATCCGCCCGCTTTGATCGGCGGACGGCAGAGACCTCTTTCAGAGGATAGGGCTGA
The DNA here is from genome assembly GCA_036924085.1 of Ariolimax columbianus. NCBI lineage: Eukaryota > Metazoa > Mollusca > Gastropoda > Stylommatophora > Arionidae > Ariolimax > Ariolimax columbianus. The sequence goes on along the minus strand of JAVGWX010000002.1, from coordinate 75,433,892 downwards.
GGCGCGAGCCCTAGGTCCCGACCATGTCGAAGCCTCCCATTGCAGTGGTGCTGAGATTCTTGGCGGGATTCCGGTTTACAGGTGTTCGGCCGTAATCCCTCACATGGTATTCTCGCGCAATTGGCTTATCAGCCTGGTACGTGAACCGAAATGTCTGCGGCTCCTCTCGAATTGAGCAGGATTACCTGTCATTAGTAGGGTAAAACTGACTTGTCTTTCAATGGTCTATTTCCAGCACCCGTTCACTATTAGATCAGACGAATTAATAGAGGGCTTTTGTTTGTCAATGACCAGGTATCTGAAATCTGCGGTTTATTGCGGGGTTAAGCACGATTTCCGTAGCGTTCTTTCATTAAAAGGTTAAAGAGCTGACTTGTCTTCCGTGAGTCTAATACCAGCACACGTTCACTATTAGACCCAACGAAAGTGCTCTCGATTCGTCAGTCATTCTACAGTATTGGCGTGTTGAGTCAAATTAAGCCGCAGACTCCACTCCTGGTGGTGCCCTTCCGTCAATTTCTTGGAGATGTACTCAAATGTGTAGACAGACATAACAGCATTGGAAGTAGTTATGTACCACTTTAGGACTGTATTTGATGCTTTCCCATCAAAAACCCAAAGTATCGTAATCTTTACAGACTCATTATCTGTCATTCAAGCTGTAGAAGATCGTGGTCATTGTGAGCCTGAATTTAACTAAATATTCCTAGATGCCAACCAAATTCTCACATTCCATGAAATCAGAAAAGTTATACACCAGGCAATGACAAGACAGGCAGACTGGCTAAGAAGGGATCAAGTCAAGAACAACAATACACACCGACAACCCTACCGACAGTCAAACAACTACTGACGATTGTGAGCAAAGAGGCCTGGCTGAATAGATGGGTAATGGGAAATACTGGGAGTGAAATCTACAAACATATGATCATCCCAAATCCCAAAGATAAATTCAACCTCCTGAAAATGAGAGACCAAAGCACCATTTTCCGACTTCGCACTTAACACAAACGACTAAACAGACACTTGAACAGAATCCAATCAGAACATACTCCAGAATGCCGGTTGTACATACATCCCTAAGAAACTGCTCAACATCATCTTTTGGAATGTCCAGCTCTTGCGGGTGTTAGGAAAGAGCTTCTTCCTCCGAGGCCAGATAAATGGAACACTATGTACGGAACTAAACAGCAGCTTACAAACACTTACATATACCACTATATGACATTTGGCCAATAGGAAGAAACGCAAAGGCCGTTGGATCGTTAACCAACTAACCATACAACCACCGTATCCAGGGACTCGTCGTTGGCTGCTTGCATAAGATTCAGCGAGCCAGAGCTGTCTAAGACCACACAAGCGGTGACGACGGAAACAGGCTACATTAGTAAAGTATGGCTAAATGAATAGAGATCGCTGTCAGAACCCGAAACATAAAAGTCTGCTGAAATCGCATGTGTCGGGCCGCTAAACGCAGAAATCGAAGACTCGCCGTAAACTACGACACAACGTCACACTGCCGTTTTCAGTGGGAGCGACGAAGAAGATGAACATTTACAATACAGACAGCAAGAGAGAAAGAGAGAGAGCGAGTGAGAGAGAGAGAGGGGGAGAGGGAGAGAGGGAGATAGAGAGAGGGAGAGAAAGGGAGGGAGAGATAGAGAGATAGATAGAGGGAGGGTGGGGGGGGTGGGGTGGGGGGGGGGGGTCGTTATGGAGTTTATGAAAACGGAAATAAATTCAGTCCACAAAAATACAATTATTCAAGATTTAAAATTACAAATTGAAGCCCTTTTTATCATTTTTGTCTTCATTACTCATAACTAAACAAAGGATAAGGCCGCCGTCCATCTTAGACGATGAGGGCATAATTGATTTTGCTAGCGCTATTTTTAGTAAGGATTAACTGCGCTACTTTTTATCCTCACTCTCTCGTCTCGAGCTGCCCGACCCCAGTGGCAAGCCCAGGACAAGACAACTAGGGGGCGACTACGAGATGCATCGAGCTCCGTATCAACCCCCCGTGAAAAAGGCGGCGGAGTCCGGAGTCGAACCCACACTTAACGACTTCGCCACGGAATCCCCCAACTAAAGTATGAACAATAGGCGCTGGTAAAATAAAAAGAACATAATAAACATCAAAAACGTTCTAGCTACCCGCGGAGCATAGGTCTTCAACAAATATACGCAAAGACTTCAAATATTGACTTGTCCCCCACCTAGGGGACGTTTTTGTGGCTGAAAGTTTATGCAATCCTATGTGTAACAGCCCTATGCCCAACATATTTAGTATCCTCTTATATCATACTTTGCAGCTTACATTGTTGCTCTTATTCGTTATTTTCAGAAACGTTCGGGCGAAACAAAAATATAGAGATCTTCTTTTCGGAAGAACAGAGCCCAGATTAGATTGAGAAGAACTTATCCCACAACACCGCAGTGATACAAAATGGGAATACTGTCATCCTTACGGGAAAAACGTCAGTGGGTTTCAATTGACCGAAGATAAAAATATTTGACAACAACCTGTTGATGTCCTTGTCAGTTGAACAGTAAGACTTAAATATACAAATCTACTAAATAATTTGAGTGCTGCCTGGGCAGAATATGTCTCGAGCGTTTCACAAAGTGGTGATTCAATGGATATTTTCACGCTGTAGCGTCAATCGGGCAGATTGGGCTCATTAGTCTTGGTAGGTAGCCAATCTAAGAGAAGGTAAACTCTGACTTTAAACCCGGGTAGATTAAGTTCGTTAGCCTGTCCATGCATTTTATCTAGGAGAGGGGCAACTCTGTTGTTAAGCCTACAAATCCCAGGGAGTGATGGCTAGTTTTGCGATGATTAGAGTATCATCGGATGTCTCGAGTAACTAGCATCTTCGGGCAACGACTCCCCTGCCTTGTAGAAACCTCGGGAGTGGGTAGGACTGCTGGAGTAAACCCAGACAGAAAATTCGGAGTGGTAGCACCTAAGTTTCAAAATTTCGAACTAATTCCAGCAGCTCCTGCAGCTGAACTAATACCAAATTTTCATGATTTGCATTCCTTTGGATTACAGCAGGCAGGCCAAGATGGAGATCCTGCAGTTTGGACGCCCCACTGTCTCCATTTTCAGCGCCCAGGCTTGCGCCCTGGAGATGTTATTCATACGGCGCATTGCGATTAGTCTACAGAGACGGAGGCACTTATGATGTTAGCATCAAGTGAAACGAGGACAACAGTCTAGCTAAAGAGGAAGCGACAATTATACAATAAGAAAATATGGTCAATTACAAAGTAGCAGAAGCCACAATAAAGCGGCAATACGATGTAAAGTGGCAGGAAGACCACACCAAACACATACTACCAACTGTCCAGAAATGACCAGGTTATCATACTTTCTCTCCAAACTGGAAACAAGACAATAAGACACTACTTGTGCATCAAGTTCAAGGTCAGTACCAGAAGCCTAAATTACTTTAACCCACTGTGCGATCCCTAGAAACAAGAAAGCAGATGAGCTTGCAAAGGTCGGAAGTGGTGGTACGTAGACTCACCATCCACAGAGCTGTAAAGAAGCAAATACACTCATCGCACGATACATTCGAACGAAATTGAGAGACCAGCACAAAGAATGAAAGACAGAAAATGGCAGCATAAACACATTTGGCAGATTTACCAAGACAAAGATCTTCAGACTCGGTAGGGGACATTGAAGATTAAAAGCCCACCTCCACACGATGAGTCTTAGAGAAACCGCCACTTGAGATTGTCGAGCAGTCAAGCAAACACCAAAACATATCCTGCAGAACTGCATTCGTATGCAGGCCAAAGAGAAGCAGTCTGGCGTGGAAAAGCAGTCATGCTCTACAAGCTGGAGGCGACCGGCGAAGATCTTAAACGCGGTCTCCTTCGTTAACCTCGTCAGGATAGAAGCATAGCATTAGTTGATCGAAGAATAAAAAGAAAATAATAATAATAAGAAGAAGAAGAAAAAGATGAAGAATGTGACTTGACAAACATGACCGGATGACATGACATGTACTATAGGACTGCCTCCAGCACACGTATCTGATAAGAAGGATGTGGGCCACTTAGCTCAAATAGAAACAGTACGTCGGTATTGAGACCCTGAAAAAGACAACATACTTTACTGAATGGTGTAAACGTTTTAAAGAAAACCGTATATCCGTGAGTCAGGATCCCGGCCTTTGTGGCTCTCCCCCTCATACGGCTCAGCACTATGTTTCATCTGCAGCAACCGGCTGGGAGGTATTGCCACATCCATCGTACAGCCCTACTATTCGGATTTCGAAAAGAATTCCTGGGAGATCAGCATTTCAGCACTGATGACGAAGTGAAACAGGCTGTCCTGGATTGGTTCGGACATACCGACAAATCTTTCTACTCTGAAACGTTTCAAGCATTACTTGAACGCTCGGATAGATACATAAACGTTGCAGGAGATTATATCGAAAATAAATGGCAGTTTGACTACTTGAAAAAAAAAATATTTCATTTAAAAAAAAGTTGCAGTTTGACTTGAACCTCCTAGAAATAGCCGTGATGTCTGTTCATGATTACGGTACAAAGAAGCCTAACAAAATTCAGACCTAGCTGAGCTAATCTTAAGAGAACAACTCTATCTACTATAGCATCTGTTAACTTAACATAACTTAACTTCTTTATATTAGTTTAGAAGACTCTGCAGAGTCTGTATACAACCATTTCAAGAGAATTAAGATGCTATGGATTCCATCTCATTGTTGCATTTTTGTCAATGATTTCTGTTGTGGTTGTTTGTTGCGTTCGCCTTATTTCTCTAATCCCCAAGTCGGGGGCGTTGTACTGGGGTTTTTATTTTGCGCCTGTGGGCCCAGTGCATCTGACTTCAGCATGTATTTTATGCAAAGGTCTAATTCCTCCTGCATTTTCTAAGGGTTTGCTTCCCCGGGGTAACGGCCGGTGCTATGATGGGGATCGAACCCAGGACCTTCGGAATGTGAGCCGTGCCACTTAACCACTAGGCCGCGCCGTCCCCTTGTCAATGATAAGACTGACAGACTGTTGTGATTTAGGTGTGACGTATGAAGAAGCCAATAGTTGCCCTTTTCAGTCATGATTACATGATAATGCGACCTTAGAGTAGCAACTCTCTGTTCACTTTTAGTTTTCCTATTTCCTTGAGACGTTGACTTTTCATTTATGTGCTCTTCTTTCTTCTTGTTTTGTCGTCTTACTTTCTACCGGGTTATAGCCCAGTGTCGTCTCACATTCTACCGGGTTGTAGTCCAGTGTCGTGGTATTTATTTGTATTTCGCTTCTCTCGAGGTTCGAGTAACGCCTCCCCCCCCCCCCCCACCCCCTCAACATTTTACAGCAGGTCTCATTTACGCTGTCTATCCACCTTTTCCTCGGTCTACCTCTAGCCCTTCTTCATAATGTTCTGTTAAATGTTGCATGAACTTTGTGCTTGCATTCTCACAACGTGGCCAAACCAATTCATTCTCTGTTGCTCTATATACTGTAGGCAGGGAATGGTTCCAACCTTTTCTCGAAAATTCATATTTGTGATTATGTCTCTTCTGGTGTTGTTAGTGACCTTTCGTAGGCACTGCATTTCGCAGGCTGCTAACTTTCGTTCCTGTGCCTTATTCAATGCCCATGTCTGGCACTGGTAGCACAAAGTTGGGATGAAGATACTATTGATCATCTGATTTTTTGCTTGGAGGGAAATCTTGGGGTGTTTTGGTAGTGGGGACAGCTGGTAGGTGACAGCGTTTGCCCTCTGCACTCTCGTCCCTATCTCTCAATCGAGTCTGCCATCCTCAGTAAAAACAGCTCCCAAATAACTAAATTCTTGTACCTGCTTTATTCTTGTTTCATTCACATTGATATCAAGTGTGGTGTTTATTCATCGCCTCTGTTTTTGATGTATTGATATTCATATCATACTTTTGACAGTTCAACTATTCAATATGACTTTGTAGGTTTCGTTTATTAGAGTGGATCAGACATTGGTCGTCTGCAAAGAGCAATTCATTGGTACTTTTCTGTTTTGTTTTTGCCTCCAGGGTGATTTTATTCATATAAGTGACAAACGATTCCGACATACCTTCTGTTGTTCTTACTACACTCTGCTGTCCTGATATAGGGACTTTGATGTTACTAAGGAGAAGACCTTGTAGTCCATAATCTGCCAGGATCTCCCATAATTTATTCTGTTAACTATCGAACGCCGTTTCTGTGTTGCAAGATCTTATTTTCGACGTGTCTGAGGTGGCTCTTCAGGTTGCATCTCCATTTGGACCGGTCTGCACCTATGTTATCTTAAGATGTCGGATTCATATCCAGTGTATACATGTCCCGGTTACATGCGTCTTTGAACCTCAACTGTGGTCGGCCAACTGTTCTTTTACGATACGCCAGCTGTGGATAACGAATATCTTTGTACATTCGATCGTTTTCCACGCCACGAACATGACCAAACCATTAGTTTTACCAGGTACATATACAGACACACGTAAGAAGAAGCGCGGTCAGACAAACAACCAAATGACGCATATTACCAGCTTAAAATAGGTGAACAGGTGGTAATCTGTCGAATCCGCACAGGACACAACACATTGAGAAAACATCCGTTCAATAAAATAAGGATAGGAATTGGTGATGAATGTGTCTGTGGCACTGATAAAATGATTCATGTACATCTGCTACACAGTTGTCCAATATACGAGAAATATAGACAGCCGACATGGGCATGACGAATATCATTCCTGGACAAAATTTACAGATACCCAAAGCCTCAGTCTGACCACTACTTTATTTAAATATGTATTCAAGTTCACGTCTAGAAATGTACGAAGAAAAAGAAGATTAAGAAGATAAAGAAGAAGAAGAAGAAGAAGAAGAAGAAGAAGAAGAAGAAGAAGGTGAAGGAGAAGGAGAATAAGAAGGTGAAGGAGAAGGAGAAGAAGAAGAAGGAGAAGCAGATGAAGAAGGAGAAGAAGAATAAGAAGAATAAGAAGAAGTAATAGTAGATGAAAAACAAGCAGAAGAAGAAGAAGAATTAGTAGTAGTAGTAGTAGAAGAAGAAGAACAAGAAGAAGACGAAATAGTAGTAGTAGTAGAAGAATAAAAAGAAAAAGAAGAAGAAGAAGAAAAAGAATTAGAAGAATTAGTAGTAATAGATGATGAAGAAGAAGAAGAAGAAGAAGAAGAAGAATTTGTAGTATTAGATGAAGAAGAAGAAGAAGAAGAAGAAGAAGAAGAAGAAGTAGTAGTAGTAGTAGATGAAGAAGAAGAAGAAGAGGAATAAGAAGAAGTAATAGTAGATGAAGAACAAGAAGAAGAAGTAGTAGTAGTAGTAGTAGATGATGAAGAAGAAGAAGAAGAAGAAGAAGAAGAAGAAGAAGAAGAAGAAGAAGAAGAAGAAGAAGAAGAAGAAGAAAAAAGAATATTTATTTCATGTTAATTTTTTATTTTCATTTCGTGTCCTGAGCATTTTCTGTTATGGCTTTTGTTTTCTTTCATCTGTCTTCTAATCTCTGTTTTGCACAGTAAATAAATTTGATGCCTTAATCTACCAGAAAGTCTGCTGCAAAGCATTCAACAGTAGCACTTTGTTTTACACGATGAGGGTGCTAGTCCCACGCACAACTCTCTTTAGTCATCTTTTACGGAGTGTCGCTGTGGTCGAGAGGTAAATCACTCGCCTTTCAAAGCGATGAACAGAAACAGTTGGAGATCAAATCCCGCAAGTTTCAAGCGACCTAATGTCTCAAGGAAGGTAAGACCAGAATACCTGCATCGTGAGTTCAGTCATCTTGACTTACGTCTGGCCACTGGTTCAATTGGGCTAGTGACGGGAGAGCTAGGTTGACGACCTGCGTAGTTACTTTAACACTATGATCCAAATACAGCGCAAGTTAGTTTCCTAAAAATGTACATGATCTCTTATCTCGCACGTAAGTCTCTATAATATTGTCCAAACTGGATCATCCTTACTCTAAAGATAAAACGCTAATAATATCACGGGCCGCAGAAAGCAGCTTTGAGGACCAAATCGCCCAGAGAGCCGCCAATTTAAGAATTTCTGCCTTACAGGAAGCCCGTGTCAAAGCATTTTCAGTGGTCGATTAACGGATACATACCTATCCAAAATCAATTCTACAAAAAAATTACTCCATTTGTGTGCGTGGTCTAATTAATTCATTGAAGATCGCCCTCAGGAATATTTTTCCACCCTCTGCTCGTTTGGGGGCGGAGACATGAATATGTCAATCATATCCTGGTGATTGACAACTTTCTCTTGTTTTCTGTCCTATATTGAGTTACTGTGTGTTCATGTGTGAGATATTGAAAAAAAAAGCGAACGCCGCATTTTTTACATTTGTTTTGAATTTACCAAACAGGCGAGCGTTACGGTTAGGATACGTAGCTGATAATCAGGAGATACGGGTTCCAACCCAGGTGTGGTGTACGTTTTTTTTCTATCTCATTTTGCATATGAGGGGGGGGGGGGTGGGAAGGTGTGGCGGGCAACCATAAGAGGAACAGTTTTTTTCTCTCTCAAGTTTTACATATATATTACATACGACGAATCTCAGCGCTATGGATATTTTTCTTGTATATATTCGTCTATTCGTATGTTTCTCTTTCATCTTATTACATTCATATTCATGGTGTGACAGCTTCTACCAGCTGTCATTAAGTACCATGGAAATTCAAGGATTTTCTTATTTTTCTTTTTCTTCTTCTTCTTCTTCTTCTTCTTCTTATTATTATTATTATTATGATTATTCTTCGTCTTCTTCTTAACTGAACTAACTTAACTTAATGTCATTATACTGATTAACAAAATATTGTACAGCCAGTTTTTTTTACTTCACTTGATTTTTAAATAGCCGTACGCATCCAATATATTTTTGAATGCATTAGTTAATCCTGCCACCACTATTTCAAGTGGCAATGCATTTGAAGCATTCACCACTCTCTTACTACAACCAATATTTTCTGGTATATAATCTGGTAATTGGAAAGGTCAGTCCCATGGAAACAATTGCCGTCGGGGATCAAGATATTGTTTTGGCACTAATCCACAGCCTATGTGAGGTGGGTTGGGCAGTTTCTTCCTTGTTGCTTATACTTTCTCCAGCTCATACAACAGGTGCCCATTTACAGCTGGATCAGGTCTACTTGAGGAACGGTTGTACCAGCTGTACTTTGAAATACTTTGTATAGTCAAATTGATCGTTTCATTTGATTATCTTATAAACCTGTATTAAGTCACCTTGAATTCTTCTCTTTTCTTGACACTACGGGTCAGTTTTTCTGAGTCTTCCCACATAACTATAATTCTGAATCCCACTATCAGTTTTGCCTATCTTTTTTGTAACCTTTTCAGCATGTTTATATCTCCTCTACGATAAGGACTCCACCTGAACGCAGTAGTTCAAACTAAGTCTAACTAATGGTTTATACAATTTGACTATCAACTTCTTGCTCCTATGTTTAGTATTTCTTTAAAATCATACCCAACATTGCATTTGTCTTTTTTACTACTACCTGGACTTGCTCATTCGCTTTACCTGTATGGTCAATTATAACTCCTATGCCCCTTTCCTGTTCTATCACTCTAATATTGTTCTTTTCTTCTTCTCATGCTCCTTCTTCTGCGATCAGACTTGAATAAAGTCTTGTTCGTGATCGCAATTGCGCTGTACAGTTTCTTCTTAAGCCTAGGTCACACCTCACTCATCAGATCTGTGTTCAGTGGTCAGTCTAGAAGTTCAATAATGCCGTCATGTTTGCCGGACCGTAATAGCAAAGTCGGGGGGGGGGGGGGGGGCAGTATCTTTAACTTGATCAACAGGGACCGTCTCCTTCTGTTGTGGCCTGTTCGAAACTAAAAGGGCTTATCTTTCCCAGCCATTTAAATTCTACTAGTGGACCACATCAGTGGATATAAACACTGTACTGAAAGTTTCTTGTTATTGAAGACTAAGAAGAATGACGTGTTTATCATTTCTCTTACTGAATAATATTTGGGAATCCAGGGAACTAATTAGTAAAACATAACACGTTTAAATGTCCTAATTCTTCTTCCTCTTCTTCTACTTATTCTTCGTTCGTTCACAAACTCCATCGAACCAGAGCTTCCAAGATCCTTCTTCGCCTCCACGTGGTGATCCTGGATAACAGGCTGCAACAGAGCAGACTGGCTAGAGACAAGGTATCGAAGAGGGAAGGCTGACCGGGTACCCAGAAATGCCTGCTGAAGTCGGATGTGTTGGATCAAAAGGTGCAAATATCGCAATCAATCTGTAAACTACGGCACAACGCGTTCCGTTCTCTGGACAATATCCTGCTGCCTGCAACGTCCTTTTCTGGGCTTGGTAAGGGAGACTGAGAACGAACGAAGAAGAAGAAGAAGCTGTTTGAACAAGAACAGACTCAGAATGCATGCCACTATGCGGAAACCACGTGGCAAAGTCAGACAATACACAGCAATCGCGAATCAAGCAAACATTAAAAAAAGCCGAAGAAGTTTGATTTCTAGTGTCTTACGTCAGTCAGCTAACCAGAGTTGTCAAAGAACATGTTTCTTCTCCAAGGGGCGGCCACGGAAACAGATTGCATCCGTGTTAACTGGTCGAGAGAGAATGTGGATCGATATGAGAATGCAAACTCAGCCATTAAGAATGACTACGCTGAAACCTGATGTGTCAGGACTACCGACGCACATATCGCAGCCTCGCTGCAAACTGCTTCACAATGTAACGAAACATCATTTTCAACTACAAGGAAGAGGAAGCTACATTCATGTCCAGTGTACAACATGTGACACAAATTTGATCCGCAAGAAAGGGTTTTAGGGAATACGACAAAAGCCAACATATTCGCTGCCACTTCGCTGTACAGACTTGGCTCGTCAGGGTATCGCTTGCGTTCTGTCTTTTGGAAGGACCAATTGGTGATTATTCGCTATAATTATGGCTATCTTAAGTGAATTGTTGGTTTTCGGTTTATATTCCGCACCAATTTTCACTAAAAGGAACAGTCGACTTTTCGTATCACATGTGGTAAGAACTAATTATCAAGATTTATTCAGCTGTGCACTTTCTTTTCCAAAAATTGATGACGTCGCCGTAATAGCCACCGATAAACATAGAAGGCTATGCATATTCTCATGCGTATTCCGCATGAACATTTCTGTTACGACTTCTTTCTGTCTGGTACGTTTCAATAGACAAAACTGCTTGTAACTTTACTTCATCACTATTTGGTTGGACTACCTCCGCTGTCTCCTGTGGATTTCGGGTATGCCGAAATATGTATGTAAGATACAATTGAGGTGACTTATGACCTCAGCGGTTCCATTTCTGCCCCCACTTCTTCTTCTTCTTCTTCTTCTTCTTCTTCTTCTTCTTCTTCTGCGTTTGTTCTAAATATTCCGCTACCAAACCCTGTACAAGACTTCGCAAGTAGCATGATGTAGTCCGTAGAACGGAATGCGTTGCTTCGCTAGTTTATAGCTTGACTGCGATATTTGCACCTTTCGGTCCGACACATCCGTCTTCGGCAGGAATGCCTTGCTGATTGCCTACCTGATCGCAGGAAAGGCTTCGAGAGAAAACTCTAAGAAAAATCTCCATCCGCTTCTGCCCTGTCACCTTGATAATGTCTTGCCACTGAATCAGGGTAGTTGAGGACGAGAGAGTGAGGCTGACGTGCGAACTTCTTCACTTTAATCAAATCTAGGCTCAAGTCACTTTGTTGTCATCTCATTACTATGAAGTGTACAATGAAAGTGTGTTTGATATTTGGTGCATGGATCGTTCACACCCTCATGGGCTGAGTGCAAAAAATCCTCCCCCTCAGTGGAAACGGAGTGTCCTATTTGCTCGTACTAAGTGCAGCAGAAAATGAAGGGATCGGATAAGCTTATTTAGCGATATTCAAATTCATGCGCAAAGTGAATGCTAACAAAATGGACCACATTATGATGGTCGAACACAAATTTGTAAAAGTGACTGCAGTCAACTTCTTCTTCTTCTTCTTCTTTTTCTTTGATCAAATAATGTTATGCTCTTAGACCGGTGAGGCTCACGAAGGAGACATCGTTTCAGATCTTCGTCGGTCCCCACAATTTCTGGAGATTGGTCGCTTCACCGCGCCACATTGCCACTTTTTGGTGTGCATAACTGTCGCAGTCCTGCATAACTCTGGAGAAACAATTTGCTGAGAGCCAACCACGAGAGAAGCGGCAGGTTTCAGTCAATTCTGCTCAACCTGCAACCACTTCTACAAGAAAATATAAAGTGAGTACTACAGAAGTCTTAAAATTACTGATCGGGAAAGAAGTGTTACAAGACTTCAGTATTCTAAGCAACATCTTGTATACTCTCTTTCTCTCTCCGTTTCACTACAGCGTACACATATTTATAGAACCTGAAGAATATACTTTCGTTTGTACGAATATATTGCAGCTGAAGAGCCATTTTGGTTGTAGAAAAATAAGCTTGGGATATAGGTCACGTGCTTAAGGTACGATACTTGTCGGCCATACTGGAATGATGTCCGTGCTTGTGACAATAACATTCAAAATGGCGTTTTGTTTCGACATAGCTCTGAGTACCTTGTCGGATGTCCTGTCGATGTTGACTGGTCACCAGTTTACGTGAAAAGTTTCGGGAGTAAGCCCTGTTGACAAATCCGCATCCCGTGTTACCTACAGTCGTCTTGACTGCACCTTGCTACCGGATTAAGGTAGCTGAGGACGAGAGAGTAGGTCTGACACTGCACAATGCTTTTTCCATTTTACTCTATTCAAGCGCAAGTAACAGCATCATGCGAAAAAAATAAATTCAGATAAAAGAAAAGCTTTTAATCACATCTCGATATTACTGTTACTGTATAATGTGGGGTGATCAGTTTCCCCTTCCTCGCAACCTGTCATTGCCTAAAAGTCAGCCATGTATCCATTTTCAACAGGGTCAACTGGAGTGTACTGAAAGCTGTAGTTGAACTCCGTACCTGTGCTGTAAGATGTGAGTGCTTTAGCATTACGCTAATCATACGTTCAGCTTCTGCACAATTAACCAGTTAATAGAGAGACCACGGGAAGTACAGATGCTCTTGCGCGTGAGGGATTTTGAAAAGCTTTAACAGCGTGAAATAGTAGCAGTCGACAAATGACACGAGAGACCAAAACAAGTGCCCTTGGTTGATAAAATGGATAGTTAGTTCTGGATATAATATTCCTGTCGAGGATTTAAGGGACTGATATTTCATTCGCATTAAGGATCGGCGTTTTATGAAATATAGAAGATCAATCCTCTTCATGTCTGCATGTTCTTCCCTAAGAGTAAGCCAGGTACCCATTTACAGATGAGACTTGAGCGTGTCTATTACACAGATGAATTCCAGTTTCTTTGACGTAAAGAGTAATCTGCTACAGATATGCTCAATCTGTTGATAGAAGTAAATACGATCTATCTATCTATCTATCTATCTATCTATCTATCTATCTATCTATCTATCTATCTATCTATCTATCTATCTATCTATCTATCTATCTATCTATCTATCTATCTATCTATCTATCTATCTATCGATCGATCGATCGATCTATCAATCTATCTATCTATCTATCTATCTATCTATCTATCTATCTATCTATCTATCTATCTATCTATCTATCTATCTATCTATCTATCTATCTATAGGTAAATCAGTCAATCAATCAATCAAATATATATATATATATATATATATATATATATATATATATATACCGTCAATCAATCATTTGCTCAATCAATCAATCAGTCAATAAATCATTCAATTAATCAAACAAAATCTTCAAATTCTCTATGGAGCACATGTCTGTAACAAATGATCCTGTCCTATACCATCTGTTTCTGCTCGGCCCATGAGGTTCCGTTTCCTGTTTGTGTCCTCGAGCTCTCTTCTCAACATGTTTTTTGGCCTGCTTTTAATTTTATTTCCTTGGGGAATCCAGTTAAGCGACTATCTTGTAAATGTTATTAAATAGTTTTGTTAATGTGTGTCCTAGCCAATGCTAGCGAGTTTTTTTGACCTCATGTTCCCCTGATATCTGTTTGGTGTTTCTCCAAGTTTCAGATTAATGATCCTTTCATACCATTTCAATCTTTCAATTCTGGGTAACCTTTCATTTATGAAGGCCTGCACCTTATACGGTTTTTATTTGGAAAAAAAAATTTCTTTTTATTTTCAGAGCAGTACAATTGTGGGGACGGCGTGGGCTAGTGGTTAAGTGACGAGGCTCAGAACCAGAAGGTGCTGGGTTCGATCCCCATGATAGAACCGGCCGTTACCCTGGGCAAGGAGGCTCTTAGAAAATGCAGAAGGAAGCAGATCCTTACATAAAATGCATGCTGAAATCGGATGCACTTGGATGAAAGGCGCAAAATAAAAAAATCACAGTGCAACGCACACATCCTTGCGGATCAGAGAATAAGGCGAACGCAAAAAAAAACACAAAAAAAACCAAAAAAAAAACAAAACAGCAGTACAATCGAACGGACATTACGCGGGAGATGAAGATTGTTATTTTTGTGCTGAACGTCATTTCTTTTCTTCTTTGTCTTCTTCTTCTTTGTCTGCTTCTTCTTTTTCTTCTTCTTCTTCTTCTTTTTCTTCTTCTTTCCCAATAGCCTGCTACCAAGCCCTGAAAAGGGCATTGCAAGTTGCAGGATGTTCTCCGTAGAACGAAATGCACTGTGTCGTAGTTTACAGCTTGACTGCAATATTTGCACCCTTTGGTCCAACACATCTGACTTCAGCAGGCATATTTTAGTACATGATTAACCTTCCATTTCCCTTCTCCTTAGCCAGCCTGCCCTGTTACAGTCTGCTGTCCAGGATCACCGCGTGGAGGTGTAGAAGATTATTTCTTGTCTGCTCTAGTTCGCTGGCCCAGACGCTAGCAGTCACCTATGAGTCGCTGACCACTGCAACTACTTCGTATCTTGATCCATTTTTTTCCATAAGTTCCCCACTGCAATGAAAGTTTCTCGTATTTTTGTATTCTTACTTTGATATCTTTATCTGAACCTCCTATGTTTTCTATATTGCTATATAGCTACATTCCTTTACATAATCTTATTTTTTTTCCCTCTGTGTATTCTTAGTACTTTCACTGAAGGACTTGTCAATTCGATAGACAATTGGTTAACAGGCATAATGTACACAGTTGGCATACACAAGGAGTACCAAAGTGTCATCATAACCTTAACCAAGGAATGCAGGAAAAACAGCAGCCGAAGAACAGAGCACGAGGTGAATCAGTTGATAATTGAGAACACGCAGGACGGAGTGATGCCGTCATATATACCGACGGATCAGTGCTGCGCAGTGGGACATTAAACTCGGGCTTCTCGGCTAGAGTGAGAGGACAGGTCGTTGCTGAGCGCAGTAGGGCATACATGTCAAAAACCTCCAGTTTGAGAGTGACCTCAGCTTTGAGATGGATATTTGAGACTTCTTTAACAAAGGCAGCCATCATGACAAACGCGTAATCTTTACTTCAGAAGGTACAGAAGGGAAGGCTTAGGTACGAGTGGATAGCAGCTGTTGAGGCCTCAAACCTCCAGGGGTTGACATGGATCTACAATGAAAGAGCTGACATCATGGCTTGACAAGCTCCCATTACGAGCACATTAGTGATGGATAGAAGTGACATTTTGAAATCAATCAATGACGCCTGCTAGATGAGGACACCGCAATAGATGAAGCAGCAATCCACAGGCTGCAGTTTCGACATTAAACGAGGTTGGAGAGGAGTATGGCGCATGAGAGGACGGAGCAGGAGAGTGTACAACCAGCGACCTACAGGGACCATCAGCATCCGTACCCTACGCCATTTGCCGAGAGCCACTGAGCACCTTGGTATGCCCAGAGTGCAGTGACGTCGATTCTTAGAAACAAACAGAAACAGGAGTACTCTGATTGGTGGGATGTAATAAATAAGTGGAGTACCCCAGCGATCGGTATTGCGACCAATTTTGTTCTTTATATACAAGACTTGGACATCGGGTCAATGATTGCAAACTTCATGGATGACACACAACTATGGGCCGGCTGTCGTCTCAGCCAGAGGAGGATCTTCTGAGATCGGATTGAGATCAAATTGAATCCACACAATTATTTCTAGTATCGGTGGAGTGGAATAAACTGGTTGTATACAGACTATGTATAGCCTTCTAAAACAGTATAATGGAGCTGAGTTAAAGTTAAGTTATTTAGTAAACTTATTTTCTTTTGCGTTTGATAGAAGCGTCAAGTGATAGATAAAGTGCAGATGATCAAATGTTATCAAAAGTAAAGTATCCCATAGCATTACTGCCGTAGGGGTGTGAGGTGTTAACGATCTCACATTTCAAAGGCTCGACTATATGAGGGCGGTAGCCATCTCCTCTCCCTCGCCCCTTTTACTTCCCGGACTGAACCGGTACCCATTTAGGCTGGGTCGACCCGGGAGCCATTGCGGTCTGAAAAAAACATTACCGCCTCAACTGGGGAATGAACCCAGGACCACTCAGATGCGAAGCCAACGCGCAAACCACTGCACCGCGCGGCTCCCGAATAATAACTACTCAAAGAGCATCATCATATTTTTTCACCTAACCATCATCATCATATCATCTGCCCAAATAAGACGGTGGACGGCGGGAGGGGGTGCAATTTTCTGTCGTGAGCCAATTTCAATTCATATGCTCTCTTTTGTTTCTTTGTGATTGTATAAATGTATAGATGATCACTTCTCTCTTGATGAATTCTGTCGTGCATTAAGTCGAATGAGAGCTTGAACTATTTGGGCCACACAAATGTCCCATCTGGAGGTACATATTTATATGTAAGGATCAGAATTTAAAAGGCAAAAGGGGCATTCCTGACAATAAATGACATATTTAAGAGAAATCAACATTCACACTAAAAGTAGAATATGCAACACCAGTGTCATGTCAGTGTTGTTGTATGAAGCGGTTCATGGAGAAAGATTGAGGCCATAAAACAAAGACTAGTCCTTCGTTAACAGATGCCTACTAAAGATAATTGACATAAAGTGACAGGGCACGGTGAGAAATGGAGACACATTAGAAAGAAGTCAACAACATCCACTGAAACAACGAATTAAGCGAAGAAAATGGCACTGTTTAGGGCAACGTTCAACATAGTCAGACATGCTCTCATATTTAATCCTCAAGGAAAGAGAGAGTAAGAGAGAAAGAGAGAGAGAGAGAGAGAGAGAGAGATAGAGAGCGGGAGAGAAAAAGAGGAAGACACAAAAATACACGAGAAGTGAATGTAAGAAAGAACTAAGATAAAATGATTATACCTGGAGAGAGGCAGAAAGAGCAGTCCAGGACCAGGATCGTGCATGGTGGCGGGATGTTGCCAATGGCATATACACAGAGAAGAGGGCCAGGCTTTGCTTGTTTGATTAATTGATTAGGTAGTATCGTATTTTCGTATCTCCACAGGCGTACTGGAGACGGTATGCATGGATCCTTCAATATGTAGTGCAATGCTAGAATTCACAGCATGCTCACCCCTACGGGGGTTCATGGTATATATTCCCACCTCGTAGTCCAGGCTGCTTCCGTGTGCACAGCTTGGACGTAAAGTGGGGCATTAGTTTACATGTTTCATCTAACGAGAACTAGTTAGCAACTGTTTTATTAACAAAGTAATCAATCCGTTTCTTTGTCTTCTTCGTGTGTTTACCATCTAATCAACATAAAGATACAACGAGACAGATTTATTGTTGATAAAACCTGTAGTTCCCAATTTGGGCCACGGTAACATTCGGGCAATTAACTGTTGATTGATGAAAGCATGTTTGACAGCAGCCTCCAGTATGGGAAAGGAGATGGAGTTAGTGATATCTACCAGGAGGTGGATATTGGAGATCTACTTAATGTAGGTCGTCTTCGTATCTGGCTCTCAAGTTTTGGTTCGGTAAACAACAGGAGGGTTGGCTATGATGGGGGGAGGATGGAGAACATAGAGGTACCAAACGTTCTTCTTCTTCTTGATGTTCTTGTTCTTGTTCTTCTTGTTCTTGTTTTTGTTCTTCTTGTTCTTGATGTTCTTGTTATTCTTGTATTTGTCCTTTGTCTTCTTGTTCATGTTTATCTTCTTGCTCTTCTTCCTGGTCTTGTTTTCATTCTTGTTTTTTGTTCTTTTTGTTCTTCTTGTTCCTGTTCTTCTTCTTTTTGTTCTTCTTGTTCCTGTTCTTCTTCTTTTTGTTCTTCTTGTTCCTGTTCTTCTTCTTTTTGTTCTTCTTGTTCCTGTTCTTCTTCTTTTTGTTCTTCTTGTTCCTGTTCTTCTTCTTTTTGTTCTTCTTGTTCCTGTTCTTCTTCTTTTTGTTCTTCTTGTTCCTGTTCTTCTTCTTTTTGTTCTTCTTGTTCCTGTTCTTCTTCTTTTTGTTCTTCTTGTTCCTGTTCTTCTTCTTTTTGTTCTTCTCGTTCTTGTTCTTCGTGTTTTTGTTCTTTATGTTCTTGTTCTTCTTGTTTTAGTTCTACTTGGTCTTTATGTTCTTGTTCGTCTTGTTTTAGTTCTACTTGGTCTTTATGTTCTTGTTCTTCTTGTTTTAGTTCTACTTGGTCTTTATGTTCTTGTTCTTCTTGTTTTAGTTCTACTTGGTCTTTATGTTCTTGTTCTTCTTGTTTTAGTTCTACTTGGTCTTTATGTTCTTGTTCTTCTTCCTTTTGTTCTACTTGGTCTTTATGTTCTTGTTCTTCTTGTTTTAGTTCTACTTGGTCTTTATGTTCTTGTTCTTCTTGTTTTAGTTCTACTTGGTCTTTATGTTCTTGTTCTTCTTCCTTTTGTTCTACTTGGTCTTTATGTTCTTGTTCTTCTTGTTTTAGTTCTACTTGTTCTTTATGTTCTTGTTCTTCTTCCTTTAGTTCTACTTGGTCTTTATGTTCTTGTTCTTCTTGTTTTAGTTCTACTTGTTCTTTATGTTCTTGTTCTTCTTGTTTTAGTTCTACTTGGTCTTTATGTTCTTGTTCTTCTTGTTTTAGTTCTACTTGTTCTTTATGTTCTTGTTCTTCTTGTTTTAGTTCTACTTGTTCTTTATGTTCTTGTTCTTCTTGTTTTAGTTCTACTTGTTCTTTATGTTCTTGTTCTTCTTGTTTTAGTTCTACTTGGTCTTTATGTTCTTGTTCTTCTTGTTTTAGTTCTACTTGTTCTTTATGTTCTTGTTCTTCTTGTTTTAGTTCTACTTGGTCTTTATGTTCTTGTTCTTCTTGTTTTAGTTCTACTTGGTCTTTATGTTCTTGTTCTTCTTGTTTTAGTTCTACTTGTTCTTTATGTTCTTGTTCTTCTTGTTTTAGTTCTACTTGGTCTTTATGTTCTTGTTCTTCTTGTTTTAGTTCTACTTGTTCTTTATGTTCTTGTTCTTCTTGTTTTAGTTCTACTTGGTCTTTATGTTCTTGTTCTTCTTGTTTTAGTTCTACTTGGTCTTTATGTTCTTGTTCTTCTTGTTTTAGTTCTACTTGGTCTTTATGTTCTTGTTCTTCTTGTTTTTGTTCTACTTGGTCTTTATGTTCTTGTTCTTCTTGTTTTAGTTCTACTTGTTCTTTATGTTCTTGTTCTTCTTCCTTTAGTTCTACTTGGTCTTTATGTTCTTGTTCTTCTTGTTTTTGTTCTACTTGGTCTTTATGTTCTTGTTCTTCTTGTTTTAGTTCTACTTGTTCTTTATGTTCTTGTTCTTCTTCCTTTAGTTCTACTTGGTCTTTATGTTCTTGTTCTTCTTGTTTTTGTTCTACTTGGTCTTTATGTTCTTGTTCTTCTTGTTTTAGTTCTACTTGGTCTTTATGTTCTTGTTCTTCTTGTTTTAGTTCTACTTGGTCTTTATGTTCTTGTTCTTCTTGTTTTTGTTCTACTTGGTCTTTATGTTCTTGTTCTTCTTGTTTTAGTTCTACTTGTTCTTTATGTTCTTGTTCTTCTTGTTTTAGTTCTACTTGGTCTTTATGTTCTTGTTCTTCTTCCTTTAGTTCTACTTGGTCTTTATGTTCTTGTTCTTCTTGTTTTAGTTCTACTTGTTCTTTATGTTCTTGTTCTTCTTCCTTTAGTTCTACTTGGTCTTTATGTTCTTGTTCTTCTTGTTTTTGTTCTACTTGGTCTTTATGTTCTTGTTCTTCTTGTTTTAGTTCTACTTGTTCTTTATGTTCTTGTTCTTCTTCCTTTAGTTCTACTTGGTCTTTATGTTCTTGTTCTTCTTCCTTTAGTTCTACTTGGTCTTTATGTTCTTGTTCTTCTTGTTTTAGTTCTACTTGGTCTTTATGTTCTTGTTCTATTTTCTTGCTCTACTTCTTGTTCTGGTTTTCATTCTTGTTTTTGTTGTTTTTGTTTATGTTCTTCGTGTTCCTTTTTTTCTTGTTCTTGTTCTTCTTCCTTTTGTTCTGCTTGGTCTTCTTGTTATTGTAATCCTTCTTATCGTTCATGTTCTTAGTCTACTTTTTATTCGTCTTCTTCTTCGTCCTCTTCTTCTTCATCTTTTCTTTCTTCTTCTTCTTCAACTTTTTTTCCGACTTTTTCTTCTTCTTCTTCTTCTTCTTCTTCTTCTTCTTCTTCTTCTTCTTCTTCTTCTTCTTCTTCTTCTTCTTCATCATCTTATTATTATTTTTCTTCTTTTTCTGAGAAGTTGTATCGTAGTTGAAAGCGAGGCTTTCAGAACAGCTGTCCTCACATCCCGAGCGTGCTGATGAAAAGGGACCAGCCTCACTACTATGGGGAATACATCCATCCCCGCTTTGTTAGCCAAGCTGCCAAGGAGAACAGTCCGTTGTAATGGCGACATGCCTGGAAGTGAGGTGGGTGTCTTGACCAATACATTTTACCTGACCCTGACTAATATGTCGGATCAGTTTGTTTTACCGGACCCTGACTAACATGTCTGATCAGTACATTTTGCCTGACCCTGACTAACATGTCTGATCATTATGTTTTACCTGACCCAGACTAACATGTCCAATCAGTTTGATTTACCTGACCCTGACTAACATGTCCAATCAGTTTGATTTACCTGACCCTGACTAACATGTCTGATCAATATGTTTTACTTGACCCAGACTAACATGTCCCATCAATATGTTTTACCTGACCCAGACTAACATGTCCCATCAATATGTTTTACTTGACCCAGACTAACATGTCCTATCATAATGTTTTACCTGACCCAGACTAACATGTCCAATCAGTTTGATTTACCTGACCCTGACTAACATGTCTGATCATTATGTTTTACCTGACCCTGACTAACATGTCCTATCATTATGTTTTACCTGACCAGTCTCCTCTCTTCAGTTATGCAATATATTTCATTAAATTTATACATCCTGATGTGAAGCTTATTTTCGTGTGTGCATTTTCATGTTAAAGATACTACTTTTTCTTCTTTTTTGTACATCTCTGTCACAGTATGTCACTTAAGGCTGGATACGTTACGTCATGTCACACGCGTAGCTGATCGCATTTTTTGTATGGAGGGAGAAGGTAGGGGGTTGAGGGGGGTGGTTTACGTGGGAACAGCTTCTAGGCGAAATACGTGGAATTGAGGTGGATGCTTTCGGCAATACATTTTACCTGACCTTGACTAACATGTCCAATCAGTATGTTTCATCTAACCCTGACTAACATGTCCAATCAGTATGTTTTACCTGACCCTGACTAACATGTCTGTTCAAACGAGAAATAATAACTTCTAACAATCAATATTGATCTGCCTAATAGAACTATTGTTGACCATACATATCTGCTCTATAAATGAGTACGGCCCGTAAACGGCCTGAAAGCGGTGAAGCAAAGACCTGAAAAGCCCATGAAAACTTGACATGTGTGGTGCTATCGAATATTGCAAACGTCTATGGACAATAATCATGCGAAACGAGCAAGTACTAAAAGAAAGGAAGCACATATACAAGTAATGAAAACAATAATTCTTCTTAGGTCGTTCTCTAACAACTTCCGTACCAAGCCCTGAAAATGGTTTTGCAAGTAGAAGGAAGTGGTCCGTAGAAATAAAGGCGCTGTGTGGTAGTTAATAGCCTGACTTCGATTGTTACACCTTCCGGTACGACACATACGATTTCAGCATATCATTTTTTGGGTACCTGTTTATCCTTTCCTCTTCGATCCCTTCTTCTTAGCCAGTCTTCTCTGCTGCAGCATGTTATCCAGGACAACCACGTGGAGGTGGATAAGGGTCACTGGTTCTGACACTATTAAAAAGTGCTGGGATGCCGCAAAATTCAGAGGAACAGAAGAAAAGGGCATCCAAGAAACAAGTATAAACCACAGGCGCAGAGGAGCATTATGATACAGACATAAAGAGTTAAAGAGAACGGCAAAGAACAGAGAACAACTGATTGATATGAATCAGACAACTTAAGTAATGTAAGATGTTAGCCTTGCGTAGAACGCAGGGTAGTCTGAGACTGGCTCTGACAAAGATGGAAACAGACCAAGATGTGATGGGAAGAAGAGTAAAGATGCTGAGCAGCACATGAGCTGCAGCGGTCAGCGACCCCTAGCGTCAGGGTCAGCGAACCAGAGCTGCCAAGACCATTCTACACCTTCACGTGGTGATCTTGGAAAACAGGTTGCAACAGAGCAGGCTGGCTAAGGAGAAGGGATCAAAGAGGGAAGGCCAACCCGGTACGAAATAAAAAATGCCTACTGCCAAAGACGGATGTGTCTGACCGAATGGTCCAAATATCGCAGTCAGTCTATAAACTAGCCACACAACGGATTCCGTTTTCCGGACTACATCCTGCTACTTACAAAGCCCTGTTCAGAACGAGAGCAAAAGAAGAAGAAGCAGCAGCAGAAGAAGAAGAAGAAGAAGAAGCAGCAGCAGCAGCAGAAGAAGAAATTAAGGTAAGAATAACCCCAAATCGATTTGTATTATTCTATCTTGCCCAGAATTTGGGTCTGTAAATACACCAAACCAAATCACGGGTTCTAAATTTCAATGCAATTATCCATTACCATATTCAGTCACTCACACACACACAGTAACATGCGCCCTCAAGGTTAGGTCCTTGCATTGCATTTTGGTTGGGGTTGACCACTGAGATCGCCGTAACTATCATAAGTACATACAGACGCACAAACGCACTCAAGCACTGGTTACTACGTCTTGATATCGCATAAAGGACTACGGTCTGGGGTAGAAAAGGCCGTGCCTCCGTCACTAGAACACAGAAAAGCAAAGCTTTTCTTCCCCCCCCCCCCCCCCTTTCCCCAAAGCCAACAAAAACACAAAATGGTAGACAGGAATACATATGTTAAATTACGCATACAAAAGGATTTGATTCGTTTTTATGGCTTTGCGGAATTTATGGAAATCAAAAGAAATTAAATCCAACATGAAAATACAAATCTTCAACTCCAATATAAAGTGGATTCTAATGCATGGCTCTAAAACACGAAGAAACACATCAAAGATAAAAACCGAAGGTGTAAACTTTCATGAATGGGTGTCTGCGCTGAACAGAGGGACTAAAATCGTGTAATAAGATCACTAATGTGGGCCTGTGGCTGAGAAGCGGGCAGGTGGAACAGGACATGAAGACGAGGTGTAGGTGTTGGACAGGTCATGCATTAAGGCAACAAGGTGGTAACATCACTACAAGGCAGGCTCTGATATAGAAACAGATAGTTAACAGAAAGGAAGACCACCCATTCATGAAGGAGAGTTGTGAGGCAAATATTAGAGAGACTGGGAGCTTTGACTTGACAGGCATCCTTGCATTTGTTGAAGACCTGGGATCAAGATGTTGAGCAGTGCATGAGCTGTAACTGTCAGCGACCCATAGCTGATTACTTGCATTTGTTGAAGACCTGGGATCAAGATGTTGAGCAGTGCATGAGCTGTAACTGTCAGCGACCCATAGCTGATTACTTGCATTTGTTGAAGACCTGGGTGGGATCAAAGATGTTGAGCAGTGCATGAGCTGTAACTGTCAGCGACCCATAGCTGATTACTTGCATTTGTTGAAGACAAATTGCCTTGCTAAAGTCAGATGTGTCGGACCGAAAGGTGCAAATATAGCAGTCAAGCTGCAAACTACAACACAACTCATGTTTTTCTCCGGACTACATCCTGCTACTTGCAAAGTATTTTTAAGAGCTTGGTAGCGGGAGTTTAAGAACGGACACCAAAGAACAAGATTAAGACCTGAGCTGGGCAGGGGGTGGTAAAGGGTGGGGGGGGGGGGGGAATGCCAGAGGTTCATAGTGATTAATTGACAGTCTCAGAATATAAAAATCTGCAAGACTCATAAAATAGTTATTTGGCGAATTCCAAGACCCATGACTTTCGTCGGGAACATGAGTTCCTCTCCTAGATGGTCATAGTTCGAACTCTTTAAAAGCGATGTAGACTGTCTAATTAAAACACAGAAATGCTCAAACAAATGGTTCGTTACAGAGGATTTGTTGGCACAGCAGATGGCAAACATCTTTGTCGCTTGTACACGTTAATGCTCCTAAAAGTTGGTTGTCAACATTTAGAAGTCTCTAGTAAACCTTTCACACGCGCCTTCTGGTGAGGCCCTTCCATTGCACTTTTGTTGTGCTGGCTTCTGAGAGCGCACAACGTTAGGATAGGTACATACAAACGCACACACACATTCCAGCACTGGTTGATGCGTCTTAATATCGCCCAATTGACTTAGGCCTTCTTCTTCTTCTTCTTCTTTTTCTTCTTCTTCGTTCTCAATCTCCCACTATCAAACCCTGAAAGGGTAAGTAGCAGAATGTAGTCCAGAGAACGAAATGCGCTGTGACGTAGTTTACAGCTTGGCTGCGATATTTGCACCTTTCGGTCCAACACATCCTACTTCAGAAAGCATTTTTTGAGTACTGGGTTAGCATTCCCTCTTCGATCCCTTCTCCTTAGCAAACCTGCCCTACTGCAGCCTGTTATCCAGGATCACCGCGTGGAGGTGTAGAAGGGTCTTGGCAGCTCTGGTTCGCTGGCCCTGACGTTAGCAGTCAGCTATGGGTCGCTGACCACTGCAGCTCATGCGCTGCTCAACATCTTGATCCCCAATATAATGTTCAAATCAACATTACTCGGGAATGTATCTTGGTAGCAGAATAAACGCGATATCGTCAAATGTGAACTGCAGAGTGATTTATTAGATGGGGTCATCCGCCGAAGACGGATGTGTCTGACCGAAAGGTGCAAATATCGTAGCGAAGCTGTAAACTAGCGACACAACGCATTCCGTTCTCTGGACTACATCCTGCTACATGCGAAGACCTGTACAGGGCTTGGTAGCGAGAGATTGAGAACGAACGCCGAAGAAGAAGAAGAAGAAGAAGAAGAAGAAGAAGAAGAAGAAGAAGAAGAAGAAGAAGAAGAAGATGGGGTCATAGAACAGACGATCAACAGCAACGCTGATCGTCCTTAGACATACTCGCATGGACGTCTGACTGGTTCTCTATTTAATTCCCGACTGGGGTTGGGGCTAGCAACATCACCATGGTAAACCATTGCTACCGAAACTGAAGCCCCTCACATGGATTCAGGATTCACCAGAAGTTAGTTAGGGTAAACCAACTGTTCTGCTGGACTTGTGTGGGGCTAAAGTAGCAACAGTCAGTGAGCTAAAGGTCGAGGCAGGTCAAGTCAGCTCGTAACCAGGGATGTCGTTGGGGCACATATGAAGACATCCTCACAACCCTGCGCCACCCTTCTCTGTCAGCGGCCGCTGCCTGTGCCTCTTCTGGTCGGAGATTGGTCCATTCTTTTATGTTGTCCTCCCACCTCTTTTGGAACGCCTCACCTTTCCGCGGAGGATCGTATTTACAAGACTATTTGATCTCGATACGTGACCGTACCAAGCGAGTTTCCTTCTTTTGACAGTTGCTAAGAGGTCTTCAAAAGGCCCTATTGATGCTGTAATTCTATCTCGTATTTTCTCATTTGTAACTCGATCTTTGTACGTGATGTTCAAATGTCTTCGGAAACATCTCATCTCCAAGGCATGTATCCTCCGCTGCAGGTCAGCTGTAATTGTCCATGTCTCACAAGCATAGAGGAATATTGACAGGACCAGTGTACGCATTAATCTGATTTTCGTGCATATCGCTAACTTTTCTTGCCAGATGTTGTTAAGCCGTGCAAGCGCTGCTATTGTCTGTGCTATTCTGGCCTTCACATTTTGATCCTTCATGAGCTAATCGTAGCCAGCGATTTATCAAGACCGTTAGAGGAAACAGCAGAAGAATAAGAGAAAAATGGAGAAGATCTGAGGGGGAGAAGAAGATGAAGAAAACGATGAAGAGGAAGGTTCAGGTGGCAGCAAGAGAACATTAACAATGAGGAGAATGAGGTATAGTAGAACAAGAATAATAATAAGAAAAAAAACAGAAGAGTAAAAAGAAGAACAAGAAACAAAAAGGAGTAGGAGAAGACCAAGACCGTATTTAGTCTTCAATGACGGCCCTGGAAACAGGCTGCACTCAATTAGTTTGGCTAAAAGATTAGGGATTGAAGAGAGAAGAAAAAAAAGTCCCCAAAAATGCTGTGCTTAAATAGGATTTGCAGGTGAAGATATAACAGCATCGATATATACCTCACGGTCGTTATTTTCAGACCGAAAGCTGAAGAGGAAGAGGATGAGGAAGAAGATTTGATACTAATAAACTTATGGTAAACAGTATCTCTTTTGGTATAATGAACTTGATGTTTGCATGAATGCAAAGAAGAAATAGCTAAAAAGAAGCAGAAGATAAAGAACTAGAGAAAGATGAAGCCAAAAAGGACAAGAGAGGAACAAGGAGAGGAAAGACAGAACAGAAGAAGCAGAAGAGGAAACGGCTTAAGAGGAAGAACAAAGAAGAAGCAGATGAGGGGAAGAATTAAAAAAATAAAGAAGAAGATGAAGAAAAAGAAGAAAACAATAGAATAAGAAGAAAAACAAGAAGAGAATTGGAAAAGCAGCAGAAGAAAAAGAAGAAGACGAAGAAGAAGAGCAAAAAAAAAAGAAAACGAAGAAGAAGAAAAAGAAGAAGAATGAGAAGAGAAATGGAAGACGAAAAAGAAAATAAGAAAAAAAAATTATAACTAAAAAATGAAGAAGCAGCAGGAAAAATGATAAGAAGAAGAAGACGAAGAAAAAGGAAGAAGAGAGATGAAGAAAAAGAAAAAAGCGAAGAAAAACAAGAAGAAAAGAAGGAGAACAACAACAATAACAAGATATAGAAGAGGATTAAGCAGAAGAAGAAGAAGAAAAGACAATAGAAGAAGAAAAAGAAGAATGCGAAGAAAAAAAGGAAGGCAAAGAAGAAGAAGATGAAATCAAAAATAAAGAGTAGAAAAAGAAGAAGACATAGAAGAGGATTAAGAATAAGAAAAAGAAGAAGAAAAAGAAGGTTAGAAAGAAGAAAGGTAAGAAGACGAAGTAGAAGAAGAAGGGAAAAAGTACAAGCTCCGTGATCATGAGTGAGAGGAGAGTGATGATGAATGTCGTAAGTCGATAATCTCAAACAAAAACAGAGAAAACTCACTTATAACACCGGGACATGCACAAAACGAAACAAGAGTTTCTGACCCAGTCCAATAACTGACAACTCACACTATACATGTTTATGTGAGTATCGACTTTTGACATACAGAACCGTTTCGTCAGCGCGAGGGCTTTGGCAAAAAGAGGAAAAGGCGTTTACACACATTTTAATAATCGACGGGCATGGAAATAGTCAGTGGTGCTGGACAATTCTCCAATGTCCTCATAACAGAGGGTGGGACATTAACAACAGTTGTAATCCATCATTGACAACACGGACGATACTAGTGACAATTTAATTTTCTCATAGATTCTCTATCAGTCATAATGGTCTTCAGAAAAGATAAAAGCAATGAATTGGACAGCATGTCTGAGGCCCCCATAAATACCAGCTAGAAATTTCAGTGGATTTCTGCAGACTAGATGATACACGGAAATGAGAAGGAAGATAGACTGACAAACGAAGGACGAGGCAAACCCCAAATCAAAGGCAGAGCTACATATGAAGCAATAAAATACACTGATAAAAGTTATCTTCAAAGACAAAAGGTTCAGAGAACACTCATGATCTTCTTCTTCTTCTTTGCGTTCGGTTTCGTATGCTCGTTTTCTGCCACCAGATGGTTTGCCTCCATGAAGTGACACGTCAGTCGCAGGTCCTCGATGGTTCCCCACAGTTTGTCTTATATATTTCTTTCCTGGGACCAGGTTTTCTCACGGGAGCCTTGGTGCAGTGGACATGTTTGGAGGATGTGTAATGGAGTCTGGGGTCCTCTCTAACATGTGCAGTCTGTGCTGCTTTAATTTTATGCTTGTGTGCATTTAGTCTGCATTGACCTGGTCTGAGGCTGAAAAGTGCTGTTTCGTATTCAGTCTATTGATTTAGTCATGTGGGTATTTACTGTTTGTTCTCTCTATCCACAGTTGTTTATGTGTTTTTTTTTTATGTGTGCCGTGACTTCTGGCAGTGACACTGCCTCAGGATCTGATACAGAAGAGACGTATTACTCTTTGCCAAGAATAGATCAAGTGACAGTATTCAGTCTGGGAATAGGCCACTACATATTGAACACACATCTTTTGAACAAATTAGAAATTGAACACACATGCGTTTGTCCAGGTGCGGAGAACAAACGAACGGTGACATCATTACAAGACAGTCTCTATTCTTGAATATCTAGGTCAAGAGAAGTAGAGGCAGACCTGTTGTTATAGTTAATGGTGGTAATGGCATTATTATTTTTGAGATATGTACATTTTATGACATTCTTTGGTGGAGGTTTTCAGTGGTTTGTTCTTCCATTCCGAACCGTACTTGAGAAGATATACCTGGGTCTTCCTGGATGCAGTGCAATGATGTGCTTGTTAGTAAGCTAACAATTATAGTGATCACAGTAGTCGATTCCAACCTCATTAGCCAGACTGCCTTAATTCAGTTTGTTTCAAGAGAGTGAGGTGGGACTTTATAAGTATGTTTCACCTGACCCTGACTGACATAGTGTGATCAGTATGTTTCACCTGACCCTGACTGACATAGTGTGAACAGTATGTTTCACCTGACCCTGACTGACATAGTGTGAACAATATGTTTCACAACTAAGACTAACATAGTTCGTTTTTTGATAGTTTCAGTAAAATAAAACTTTTACTTATGTTGATACTTCCGATTAAATAAAACCTTTCGTTATGTTGCAACAATAAAATCAAGCCATTTAGGCATATTGATGTCACGAGGTAAGGTGTTCGTCTCGTGTGCTGGAGGTCGCGGGTTCAAACCCCGGTGGAAACTATGATTTTCTCACATGGATCATCCGGTAAACATTACCACTGATCTCTGGGTAGTGAGATAAGACACCAGTGCACAGTGACGCCCGCGTTAAAAATTCTTAAACGGTTGAAAATCGAAAAGATTTGGCTTAACGGCCGCTGCTCGGGCAAAATTCAAAGTTAAAATTATACTCTAATTATTCGCCACACAGAGAACATGTCTCAAAAAGGGGACTGTTTAGCTATAACATCCCGTCTTGGTTATGTGGTTAGCAGAGCGGCATAGATGGTGTCTGCTAGGCTGCGGGTCTACCTTGATCTAATTTACACTTCCTCCAGTCTCAACAATAGTCGATCGTATATTCCAGGGGCTAACAGGTGCTGGGATTGACCTGGCAAGTCACCAGTGGATATTCGCCTTAAAAAAATATGAAACAAAGGGGGTCACACCTCCTCACGACATCTAACGACGTAAGTGGACTGAAGATAGATAGATAGATAAATAGAAGGATAGATAGATAGATAGATAGATAGATAGATAGATAGATAGATAGATAGATAGATAGATAGATAGATAGATAGATAGATAGATAGATAGATAGATAGATGGCTAAGATATGGGGTTCAATTTCCGCTACCAGTACCTCAGGTCGACCTAGCTGTAAACTGACGGCTAGGGAGGAAAAGAGGCAGCGAGGAAGGCAACTGACACGCGAAACCTTACAATGAGGAGGCTTAGTACAATGACAGCTCTAACACATCATTCCCGACGACAGTATCTGCTAAGTCCTTTACTTTACCTCCCCCACGAAGTCTAACCACACAAGTGGATAGAAAATCCCAATGAAAGGATGATGTTTTGGATAAAAATCAAACCTTAAGATGTATTGATGCTTTCAATAAAATCAATGTTTCAACTAGTATACTCTATCGTAGGGTGGAAGGGGACCTCAAACGTTAGTCTAGTCAGGCACAACATACTGACCAGAACGTTGTGTCAGGGTCAGGCACAACATACTGACCAGAACGTTGTGTCAGGGTCAGGCACAACATACTGACCAGAACGTTGTGTCAGGGTCAGGCACAACATACTGACCAGAACGTCGTGTCAGGGTCAGGCACAACATACTGACCAGAACGTCGTGTCAGGGTCAGGCACAACATACTGACCAGAACGTCGTGTCAGGGTCAGGCACAACATACTGACCAGAACGTCGTGTCAGGGTCAGGCACAACATACTGACCAGAACGTCGTGTCAGGGTCAGGCACAACATACTGACCAGAACGTCGTGTCAGGGTCAGGCACAACATACTGACCAGAACGTCGTGTCAGGGTCAGGCACAACATACTGACCAGAACGTCGTGTCAGGGTCAGGCACAACATACTGACCAGAACGTCGTGTCAGGGTCAGGCACAACATACTGACCAGAACGTCGTGTCAGGGTCAGGCACAACATACTGACCAAGACCACAATTTCTCTTCCATTTAGCGAACAACCGGTGCTGTGATGAGGATCGAACCCAGTACCTTCGCTTTGTGAGCCGTGTCACTTAACCACTAGCCCTTGCCGTTCCCTCTACATAATGATGACCGCTTACTCGATCCCCCTCGAACTTTCTTGTATTTCTGCTTTCCCTAACATTCCTTTCTAGCCATGCACGTTTTTTTTTCCTTTTCTCTAGACCTGACCAAAGTTCGTAGAGCTACTTTCCAATCGTTTTGCTGTTCACCCTGCCCCTAATCCCTCCGTTTGGATGAATCTATATTTTATTCATCTTCTTGTTCTGTATATCATTTCTAGGAATTATATTTAGTTCCTTGTTTCAATTATTCCTGATTATAAAAACAAAACAAAACGAACTCAATGTCCAATGTCCATTGGTACACACAGACCCCAACACAAGTTCCCTATTCGTAATGAAGAAATTGAACACGTGATTACTTTGAATACCACTGCTCTATGATACCAAACGATGGGGACTGTGCAGGGGAGATCAGGAGACGATTGTTCATAGCGATGTAGAAACTGAATAGCGTGCACAATGTGTGGCACAATACTGACAATGAATTGTAATTGAAGATCCCCAGAACATGCGTATTCTAGGTGGTAATGTATTACAAATTTAAGAAAGAAGATTAGAGCTGTCGAGACAAAATGCTACAGAAGAATCATCAAAACACCTTGGGTAAAGCAAATAAACTATCCTGCGAGATTTGAGTGTAGAAGAGAACGTAATGTATAGGAAACTGGGGCTCATCGGCCATAACACGTTTGCCTGATCCTGATTAACATCAGTAAGGTTTGCCTGATCCTGATTAACATCAGTAAGGTTTGCCTGATCCTGATTAACATCAGCAAGGTTTGTCTGACCCTGATTAACATCAGTTTGGTTTGCTTAACCCTAATATGTTTGACAAGTATGTTTTGTCTGAACCTAACATGTTTGACAAGTATGTTTTGTCTGACCCTAACATGTCCGATCAGTATGTTTTGCCTAACCAGACGTCAGTCTCTTCTCCCGTATGTTGACACAGGAAATGAAGTATTCTACACTAGAGAGATTAGACATCACTGCTAGTCACTTCCGCCGACTTACTTCAGTATGGCAGTGACCCAATTTTCGTCTCTGTCCACAAAAGCCCTCCAAAGAAACCAATCCAACAACTGTGTGACACATACTACACATCACATACCACACCCTGTAACAGATGTTCCGACGCGAACACACTATTGGTGTAAAGTCCATGTTTGGCGACACAAGGTAGACCTCCAATGGTGTAGATCTGGCAGGTTTGAACTGTAGTGTTAACTTGACTTTAAGCTTACAAATTTAAAAATATTCGCAAATCAGACGCCGTTGTTAACGAAGAAGTGTTAAATTAAAACGAAACTGAAGTTTTATTTCAGGTCAACAGTTTATAAGAACCCCTATAGCTAGATTGGTAATTCGAAACGAAACGATATGTCAAATTACCTCTGCTCTGTCCCCGTTAGTTCTAGTCAAACACGAGAGTAACAGCTTGGTAGCAAAACAAAAACTGATAACACGTATTTTCATACCAACGTCATGCTTCCAATTTTAAGCGTGACCTACATCCACAGCAACATAGAGAAACATTACTATGTGTGAAATTACATTTATAGCAAAAGCCATTGAAGAGTTTGTTGTTTGAATCCAATCCTAGACGGTCAAGATGCTTAGCAGTGCATGAGCTGCAGTGGTCAGCAACCCGTACCTGACTGCTACCATTAGGGACAGCAAACCAGAACTGCCAAGATACGGAGTGATCCTGGATAACAGGCTGCAACAGCGAAGACTGGCTAAGGAGAATGGATCGAAGCCGGTATTAAAAAATGCCTGCTAAAGTCGGATTAGTTCGATCAAAAAGTGCAAATATTGCAGTCAAGTTGCAAACTGCGACACAGCACATTCCGTTCTCCGGACTACATCCTCATAGTTGCTAAGCCCTTTTCAGGGCTTGGTAGCGGGAGATTGAGAACGTTCAGAGCTTGGTAGCGGGAGATTGGGAACGTCCAGGACTTGGTTCAGGATTGAGAAAAAGAACGCATAAAAAGAAGAAGAAAAATTCCGTTCTCATGAATACATTCTGCTACTTCCCTTTTTCAGGCAGAGACTGCAAAGTTTCGACATTAAACGAGGTTCGAGCGGAGTGTGGCGCATGAGTAGACTGAGCGGGAGAGTGTACAACCAGCGAGCTACAGGGACTATGAGCATCAATACCTTACGCCATTTGATGAGAGAGAGAGAGACTGAGCACCTATGAGTGTGCCCGGAGTGCAGTGACGTCAATTCTTAGAAACAGAAACACAGCTTCGTAGCGAGTGAATTAAAACGAACGAAGCCAACCTGTATTAACCCTAAGGGTTTTAGTAAATATTGTGTAAGTGATACTAATGATATTTTTTTTACCGTTATTAGCCGAAGATACAGCCGTCTGCATGCTTAAGCATCATCGAACCACAGCTAGCCAAGCCATATTCCGTCTCCATCTTGGAAACAAACTGCTCTAGTGTAGTCTGAACAAGAGAATAGGGAAAGACAAACCCACTAACGAAAAAAGGGGGCTGAAATCGGATGTGTCAGACCGAAAGGAGTAGATATTACAGCCTGGCTGTAAAAAAATTTTACATCGTTCTTTTCCGGACGAAGAAGAAGAAGAAGAAGAAGTAGAAGAAGAAGAAGAAAAAGAAGAAATAGGAGGAGAAGAAAAATAAATAGAAGGAGAGCAAAAATAAATAGAAGGAGAGCAAAAATAATAATAAGAACACTTCTATTGCTGGCTGAATTTCTTCTTGTTGTTCGAAGCAAGTTAACTCTTGACGACACGTCTTCAATAGCGGATTACAGTGACTCTGTTACATCCAGGGATGTACTTGATAAGGTAGACCGTGGTCCTCCTGACTGTAGTGAAATGCGAGGGTTCGAATATGATATGAGAACTAAAATGTTGTCCCCCACCTCTTTGACCAGACTGCTGTAACACATCATGTTTCCAAGAGCATGAACAAGGACGTGAACTAGAGTTTCTATAAGTATGTTTCACCTGACCCTGCTTACTCTTCACTCCCACCTTGATCAGTATGTTTCACCTGACCTTACTCTTCACTCCCACCCTGATCAGTATGTTTCACCTGACATTACGCTTCACTCCCACCCTGATCAGTATGTTTCACCTGACCTTACTCTTCACTCCCACATTGATCAGTATGTTTCACCTGACCCTGCTTACTCTTCACTCCCACATTGATCAGTATGTTTCACCTGACCTTACTCTTCACTCCCACATTGATCAGTATGTTTCACCTGACCTTACTCTTCACTCCCACATTGATCAGTATGTTTCACCTGACCTTACTCTTCACTCCCACATTGATCAGTATGTTTCACCTGACCCTGCTTACTCTTCACTCCCACATTGATCAGTATGTTTCACCTGACCCTGCTTACTCTTCACTCCCACATTGATCAGTATGTTTCACCTGACCTTACTCTTCACTCCCACATTGATCAGTATGTTTCACCTGACCTTACTCTTCACTCCCACATTGATCAGTATGTTTCACCTGACCTTACTCTTCACTTCCACATTGATCAGTATGTTTCACCTGACCTTACTCTTCACTCCCACATTGATCAGTATGTTTCACCTGACCTTACTCTTCACTCCCACATTGATCAGTATGTTTCACCTGACCTTACTCTTCACTTCCACATTGATCAGTATGTTTCACCTGACCTTACTCTTCACTCCCACATTGATCAGTATGTTTCACCTGACCTTACTCTTCACTCCCACATTGATCAGTATGTTTCACCTGACCTTACTCTTCACTTCCACATTGATCAGTATGTTTCACCTGACCTTACTCTTCACTCCCACATTGATCAGTATGTTTCACCTGACCTTACTCTTCACTCCCACATTGATCAGTATGTTTCACCTGACCTTACTCTTCACTCCCACATTGATCAGTATGTTTCACCTGACCTTACTCTTCACTCCCACATTGATCAGTATGTTTCACCTGACCTTACTCTTCACTCCCACATTGATCAGTATGTTTCACTTGACCCTGCTTACTCTTCACTCCTCTAATTCTTATTTGTCCATCCTTAAATTACCCCACCAATCAATCAATCAAATTCAGTTGCTTCTCTCCGTGCATTGACAACATCTACCCAGCATACACGGTCCTTGCCTGCCCTTTCTCCTCCTCTCCAGGTCTAATCATTAAACCCTAGTACCTTCTCACAATATCATCTCCCTGTACTCTTAGGTCTACATCTCCTTCTCTTCCCTTGAGGACTTCTTGAAAGACCTGTCTGGCAATGTTGGAATGTGCCTTTCGCGAAGAATATAATACCATATTCAGCCATATTTTCTTCGCTTAATGTGAGGTTCAAGTAGCTGTTATTGTCTTCCCTCATATATCTTACACATAATTTGACTTCCCTGCTTCGTTATTTTTTGTTTTCATGCCCTCCTATTCCCGTAATTTCACACTGTGCAAGTCTGTTGTTTATTTGTACTACGGCTATTCCATTTCTACGGCTCTGGGACTCTCAGCAAGGAAATGAACTAGCACAAATGGGGGAGACGACCTGGTGCGCTGAAGTAGTGAAGATAGTTCTTTGAGCCATTACCATTGATTTTGCACAATTCTTATAAGTAACTAGTTATACTGATCGTCTTCGCAGGCAGACGTAACAACAATTAAGGCATTCAGCGCAAAAAGTATGCGCTACTAGGAATCGCAACGTTAGAGCACTTTTTTTGCAGCTTCTACTTGCCTATTCTCAGCTTGACCAGTGTGTGGTCCGCCGGAGTCTTTGTGGCAAGGACAAGAATGGGGCCACTGCCCCACAGAGAGCATTTCGTAAGAGGCGACTAACTGGGGAACATGGCGTAACACCGGCCAATGTTAAGTGGTTTGTTTAGAGCAGCATAGATGGCGCCTAATAGGCTGCGCGTCTACTTTGCTCTAGTGTTTGAATCAATCAAGATGGACTCGCACTTCCGTTAACCATTCTTCCCGGAACTTCTCTCTCTCTCTCTCTCTGTCTCTCTCTCCCTCTCTCTCTCTCTCTCTCTCTGGTTGTCTTTAAATTGAATTCCCCTACCCACGCATACTTCCCCTCCCTCACACAAATTAATACGGGGGGTAGTGCCACTGACAGACTGGACCTCAAAGGCTTCGGACAATTAGCGGTACAGACACAAGGCAATGAAAGCACAGCAGCGCAGCATAAACACACACTCATCCGGAATATGTATTATCTGCCCTTATATAACCTAAAAGTCAATGTTTTCTTGGCAGAAAATTAATGTGAACTTTCAGCTAACAATACAAATATCTTCAATATATATTTAGAAAAACGAAGCTGCAAAAGACGAATATCACTTTGGTTGGAGCAATTTCAACTTATGGGATTTGGCGAATCTGCAGCGTGAAGAAGATCGGCTACAACGGCAGACGTTGGAAACAAAACGCCAAGGATCGACGACAAAAGTCCTCTGGGATGACAGTATAAGAAACCGAGGATTAGACTGGAACCAGGCTAAGAGGAAGACAGTGGATATAATAGTCTGGCGTTCTTACTAGAAAACAAACTTCTACATATCAGAGTAGAAGAGCAGTGACCATGTTCTTAGTTTTTAGTCAACCTGTACTTCTACAGGGTTAGATGCTTCTGTGCAGGTCCCAGCTCTGGTATGAGCTGGATATAGCCGAGAGAAGGATTTCCTGCTTAGGGAGCTAGTCTCGAGCAGGTTAATAATCCACTGCGTTAGGTGGTAAACCGATGTTCATCTTAAAAGACTTAACACTAGAGCAAAGTAGACCCGTAGCCTGTTAGGCGCCATCTATGCTGCTCTAAACAAACCACATAGACATGGTCGGTGTTATATGTACCTATGTTTATATTTAAAGGGGTCCCGATTGTGACATAGACCCCTATGTTATCAAAGACCACTGTGAGCGCGGAAGTTCCCATAATGACAGAGGTTCCTTTGCTCACAGTCCTCTGCGCTGTAGCCAGTGTCCATTCGTTAATCCAGGACTATCCAGCTGTAAACTTGTACCTGATTTACAGTTAGGAAAGGAAAGGCTGAGATGAAGTGAACAAGCCACACATCTCATCTTCTTCATTCGCTTTTTTCGTTTGTCTCGTATTTATTTCATTGATATACGCGGCAGTCGGTCTCATACTTCTCCTATCGCTATACAACTAATCTCTCAACTGAGGCCTCGTGAAAGAACACTTAATCCCACATAGCAGCGTCTTCGAGGAAACTGTATATTTGTTGTTATAGAAGGACAACGGTATAGAAGGACAACGTTATAGAAGGACACCGTTATAGAAGGACAACGTTATAGAAGGACAACGTTATAGAAGGACAACGTTATAGAAGGACACCGTTATAGAAGGACAACGTGATAGAAGGACAACGTTATGGAAGGACAATGTGAAGGACAACGTTATAGAAGGACAACGTTATAGAAGGACAACGTGAAGGACAACGTTATAGAAGGACAACGTTATAGAAGGACAACGTTATAGAAGGACACCGTTATAGAAGGACACCGTTATAGAAGGACAACGTTATAGAAGGACAACGTTATAGAAGGACACCGTTATAGAAGGACAACGTTATAGAAGGACACCGTTATAGAAGGACACCGTTATAGAAGGACAACGTTATAGAAGGACAACGTTATAGAAGGACAATGTGAAGGACAACGTTTTAGAAGGACAACGGTATAGAAGGACAACGTTATAGAAGGACAACCTGAAGGACAACGTTATAGAAGGACAACGTTATAATAGGACAACGTGAAGGACAACGTTATAATAGGACAACGTGAAGGACAACGGTATAGAAGGACAACGGTATAGAAGGACAACGTTATAGAAGGACAACCTGAAGGACAACGTTATAATAGGACAACGTGAAGGACAACGTTATAATAGGACAACGTGAAGGACAACGTTATAGAAGGACAACGTGAAGGACAACGTTATAGAAGGACAACGGTATAGAAGGACAACGGTATAGAAGGATAACGTTATAGAAGGACAACGGTATAGAAGGACAACGGTATAGAAGGACAACGGTATAGAAGGACAACGGTATAGAAGGACAACGGTATAGAAGGATAACGTTATAGAAGGACAACGGTATAGAAGGATAACGTTATAGAAGGACAACGGTATAGAAGGATAACGTTATAGAAGGACAACCTGAAGGACAACGTTATAGAAGGACAACGTTATAGAAGGACAACGTTATAGAAGGACAACCTGAAGGACAACGTTATAGAAGGACAACGTTATAGAAGGACAACGTTATAGAAGGACAACGTTATAGAAGGACAACGTTATAGAAGGACAACGTTATAGAAGGACAACGTTATAGGAGGACATGAGCAGAGAGCGGACATCTTCTTCTTTGTCATTCGTGCTGATAAGTACTTTGTGTCATAGTATACAGCGATGATGATACATATGCGTCTTTCAGCCCGACACATTCGGTCTGAGTTTGCTTTTTTTGGGTACCGGGCTTACCTTTCCACTGCAATCGCCATTCGCTAAGTTAGACCATATTAGTGTTGCCTACAGCCAGGTCTGCCACGACCCGTAGATGTTGATTACGGGTTTTTGTTATCTCTGTTTCTATGACTATGTTGCTATCAGCCAACTATGAATCGATGTCGGCTGCCAACTGACTCATCGTTTTGTATCTTAGGCCACAATTATGGACCCATCGGTCTTGTACCCTCTGTATCTTAGGCCACAATTGTGGACCCATCGGTCTTGGACGTTCTATATCTTTAGACCCAATTGTGGACACATCGGTCTTGTACGCTCTGTATCTTTAGACCCAACTGTGGACCCATCGGTCTTGTACGCTCTGTATCTTTAGACCCGTGGACCCATCGGTCTTGTACGCTCTGTATCTTTAGACCCGTGGACCCATCGGTCTTGTACGCTCTGTATCTTTAGACCCGTGGACCCATCGGTCTTGTACGCTCTGTATCCGATGTAAATCTACTGAACTGGTTATGGTCGAGTTTGTAGAAATGAAAAAAACTAAAATCCTGTGGCCTAACGGGTACCCGTAGTGGGGACATTGGCTATGGTTCTTCATCATCATCATCATTTTAGTCAGTCAGGGGTCTGGCCTTGAAGTCTTCTGATCATGCCACGCCAGTGTCCTCAGTTCCTAACCGATCCCTACTGTTCAATATAAAAATGCACACGATGTTCTTTCATGCTTGTGTGATGTAATAGTTTCTTAGAAGACCTCTTTTTTTTTCCCCTTAAATTTGTCTTGAAGTATTTTCAATGGTAAACTTTCATGTCTCATGTTGCGGGTAAGCCAAGACATTCTAACATTTTGTTATGGGGAACTGAGACGCTAGTCCGGTCAGGCAAAGAATACTGACGAGGACGTCGGGTCAGAGTCAATACACTGACCAAGACCACAATCTCTCTTCCATGTACCGTTTCTTGGAAACAAGCTGTTTTCAATGCAGCCTTACTGAAGAGATGTGGATCAATGTGATCCCCGTGGTAGAGGCTACGGCGTGGGCAATTTGTTAAGTCACATAGCTCACAAGCCGAAGGTACTAGTTTCCCCATCAAAGCACCGGCCGTTACCCCGGGGGAAGCAAAATCTTAGAAAATG
This sequence comes from Ariolimax columbianus, assembly GCA_036924085.1. Taxonomy (NCBI): domain Eukaryota; kingdom Metazoa; phylum Mollusca; class Gastropoda; order Stylommatophora; family Arionidae; genus Ariolimax; species Ariolimax columbianus. Next base: position 75,394,352 of record JAVGWX010000002.1, on the reverse strand, counting down.
CAGGACGAAGCAGACCATTACATAAAATGCATGCCAAAGACGGATGAACCGGGACGACAGGCGAAAATAAAAACCGTAGTGCAACGCACACCGCCTTGGGGAATAGAGAAATAAGGCGAATGCAAGACTAAAAAAAATATCCGTAGTAGTGAGCATCCACGCAAGTGAAGCCAAGCATAGCACAACCACCATGGAGACCGCGGTCCACCTTCATCAGCATGCTCGGGATGTGAGGAAATCTACTACAACCTGCCACTTAACGTCCTTTTCAGGGTGCACAAAAACGTAAACTTACTTATTGTGGGCATTAAACAACAATAAACAACAACAACAAACATTTTTTATACTCGTCATTAGCTAAGTGACCCTATATCTTTAAATACTTGTTCGTTTCACATGTTTTCTGTCCAGCCCCACTTTGTTTTATCCTGCGATATCACCCCATCTCAAAAGCGTCAATGTCTTGTAATGTCTACGTTTTATAGCCGTACAAATCTACGGACCAGATATGCCTTGTGATTATTCATTAACGAAGCCCAATATTTATGTTATTTGTTGCTCGTGGTTTTTGTTTTCCGCGGAATGCCTTTTTTTTGCGGCTGCAATCCTGGTTCTAATTTCAACCTCGCAGCAGGCATCCTCTGTAATTATATGGTTCAATTGGCGATGTTAGATGTGACATTTTACATTTGATTAACGACCGCCTATTGGATGAAGACAATACAATATATTGATCGGCGATGCATAGATTGAGGAGTTTTGAAATCATACGTCGGTCCAGAAGGAAGCTACGAGAGCTGCCAGAATCTACACTATCATCATTTACTGATCGTATTGCAATAACGTCGATTTTTAAAGATCAGGACGAAACTGTGTGCGAATTCAATGACCTTTCACTGCCACCTACGTATCATCCCAAATGACTTTCGTAAAAAAGACTGAACAGGGTTGTGCATGTTTCTATGAAACTGAGCATGACTAATAGTTTGACAAACCATCACTGTGAGTAAATCTATACATCTCTACATTCCGTGTATGGAAGTCTCTACACCCCATGTCAGAAGTATATACATCCAGTTGTAGAAGTCTCTTCACCCCATGTCAGAAGTATATACATCCCGTGGCAGATGTCCTACACCCCGTGCCAGAAGTATATGAATCCAGTTGTAGAAGTCTCTACATCCCATACCAAAAGTCTCTTCACCCCATGTCAGAAGTCTCTTCACCACATGCCATAAATCTCTTCACTCACTACATGTCAGAAGTCTATACATCCTATGCCAGATATCGCTTCATTCCTTGCCAGAAGTCTCTTCACCCCATGTCAGAAATCTATACATCCCATGTCAGAAGTTTATACATCCTGTGACAGAAATCTCTGCATCCCGTGACAGAAATCTCTACATCCAAAAACCCGAAGTCTATACATCATGTGGCAGAAGTCTCTAGATCCGGTGGCATACATTTTGCCACAAAAAAAACGTTAATAGATATAGACAGGTTATCGTTTAATGACTTGGCTTGTATTTGTTGAAAGCCTATGCTTCAAACGGAGCTTATATTGTTTTAAATGATTAATTTATTGCATGACTTAAGGTTAACACAAAGTAGGGGTCCAATTATTTTCTCATCATTAAAGAGTGGAAGGACATATTGTTAAGACCCCATCCTCTCGTCCCCGTCGGATTTCTGTAGACCAACGAGAAGGGAATCGACACTGTGATCTACATAATGATGAGATTACTGAGAAGCAGAAAGACTAGGATGACCTAGGTCCATCTTCTCAAGTATGCCACAGGTTGGGGGTTCTCTGGTAGATTGAGAGGTCACGTTGCTAATGTGCTGCTGAACTGAACAGAATAGGGTGATCAGAACATATTATTTATCTTTCTTCATCGATCAACTGATGCTGTGCTTCTAGTCCGGTGAGGTTCACGATCAACTGATGCTGTGCTTCTAGGCCGGTGATGTTCACAATCAACTGATGCTATGCTTCTAGTCCGGTGAGGTTCACAATCAACTGATGCTATGCGTCTAGGCCGGTGAGGTTCACGATCAACTGATGCTATGCTTCTAGGCCTGTGAGGTTCACGATCAACTGATGCTATGCTTCTAGGCCGGTGAGGTTCACGAAGGAGACTGTGCGTTTCACACAGCATTTCAAGCATGATCGCTCCCCAGGGCCAGACTGCCTCACTTTGGTCTGCATAAGACGGGCAGTGCTGCAGTATATGTTCTAGTGTTCGCTTGGGTGCTCCGCGATCGCAAGTGATGGTGTCTCTAAGACCCATTCTTTGGAGGTGGGCTTTGAGTCTGCAATATCTCGTTCTGAGTCTGAAGATTTTTGTATGTATCTCTGCCAAGTTTGTCAATGCTGTCATTTTCTGGTATGTATTCTTTGTGCGATTCTCTCTTTCTCTCTCTCTTCCGTCCTCGTGAATCGTTTTATGAGCGTCTTTGCTTCTTTATAGTTCTGTGGATGGCGAGTCTTCGTGCTTCGATTTCTTGCTTTTGTGAGCTCATCTGCCTTCTCGTTTCCATACAGTATAACAGCCTTCAGCATGAGGATGAAGATGCATTCAGTGACCTCTGCTCTTTAATAGAAATTTGAGCTCTCTTTAACAAGTTCGGTCATAATTTACGACACACAATCCTTTCTTTGGAAGATACAGACTGACTGGCATGTCATGAGCAAATTAGAGCTGTAGTGGGCTTTACCTTCAGGTGCTGGTGCGTGTGTACTGTTCTGGTCAAGCTGGGATTCCGAGAAACGAAAGAGCTGACATCTAAGCTTTGCAAGCCAAATTTAAGGTCACATTGTATATTGAAACGAGTGACATTTTGAATTATAACACAACTCGTCTTCTGAATGATGACATTGTAATAGAATGTTGTTTGTCCCAAGAGGGCCACAATGTCATCTGTGATTAGATGACAATATGATTTAAGTGAAGAAGAGTTGCGCAGCGTCAGTCTCACTCTCTCGTCCTGATTCCATTTGATCCAGTGGCAAGACATGATCAAGGCGACTGGAGCAGTAATCCAGATGCAGTGGACGACCAAGGCGATCTTCTGTGTCTAGCTTTTCCCCTAACCCTCCACAGCGAGTTGCTGGTAGTCGTCTTACTGCCCGTTGACCAGCCGGTGATTCTTCCGCACAGTCCACCGAATCAAGTCTACACATACTTAGGTAGACAAGCCCTATATCACCGCGGGTTTATTAGACTCATCGACTACCCTCACTTGGTTTAGCCGGTCATGTCGGGACCGTTTCCAGGGGTAAGGCCACTGCCGCTTGCTGGCAGCTACGTGGAGACACATGTAAGAGTTGAGTGCCAGGTGGGGACTAATAACGGACAAAGTACCCAAGATAGGGCACAACATGTCCGCCCCTGGAGGTCCTACCCCTCCCTGACACCCCATACACTTCAATGGACTATTCAGCAATTCACAGACTGCAGAACTTTGAAAATTAAAGCAAAGGTTACGGAAGAGACAAGAGCGGAGACAGATTGTGCACAGCCAATAGCTACAATACAGCGAACGTTACATCATTAAGACAACCCTGTCTGAAGATGAGCAACTAACTTAAACAAAAATTAAGAGGAACAAAAAGTATGCATTTCCTTTGCCGTCTACTGGCAGAGACTAAGCACTTATGGTTAAGCCTGGATTGCATTGTCGCGAATTCCTGCTAACAGAATTACGCATTCGGATGTAAGAAGAGTCACTGTAATCAGCTATTAAATAAACGTCTTGAAAGATGAAATTAACCACGTGCTAGAGCTTTGACATCAACATACAGTAATAGAAGGCAAAGCTGCCATGAATAGAGAGTTAGGAGCCTTCATTGTGCGATGTTTAGACGAAACGATGGGGCGCAGTGTCATGTGAAACATTCTGACTAGGACCCTACCTCGCGCCTTCGTCAAGACTGGTTTTTGTTCGAACGGAGTGGGACACTTGTGAGGGTGAAGCAGGTAGTGTGTATAGCCAACGAGCTACATGAACCATCAGTATCCACCTACTTCACCATTTGCCGAGAGAGACTAAGCGCAAGACATACAGCGAAGTCGATTCTTACGAACAGAACAGACCAGAACCGAGAGAACATCCTTGAAAGTTAGATCAAGGTACCTGATACTTGCCCCACAGAACTAGGTGGGCTGATGCATTTGCATTTTTTGGTTGTAATTTGTTTCACATGTTGCGGTTGCTAATTGCATTTACAACTCTTTTTGGTAGACGTGTACAAAATAATTGGAAAGCTATAGTAGCCCTTTATGTTGTATCCCTGTACCTAAGTGATGACCAAAAGCTAATAGACTACACATAATCGATATTTCCACTTCTTCAACACTTAAAGAATTCTTACGGCGTTCAGCTTGAAGTACTCAGTCACCGAATGTCCACCACGAAGTGTAGAGTCGTCTACTATAGGGTGTAGACAATTATATATTATGTTGTGGCTTATGCTTTCTACTGGACAGGGTATCTCGCCTCAATCCCAACCCTCCTTAGTCACCTCTTACAAAATGCTCTCAGACAGACTTGAGTTAAGTCACCTCTTACAACATGCTCTCAGACAGACTTGAGTTAAGTCACCTCTTACAACATGCTCTCAGTGAGACTTGAGCTAGTCACCTCTTACAAAATGCTCTCAGACAGACTTGAGTTAAGTCACCTCTTACAACATGCTCTCAGACAGACTTGAGTTAAGTCACCTCTTACAACATGCTCTCAGTGAGACTTGAGCTAGTCACCTCTTACAAAATGCTCTCAGACAGACTTGAGCTAATCACCTCTTACAACATGCTCTCAGTGAGACTTGAGCTAGTCACCTCTTACAACATGCTCTTAGTCTGAATTGACTAAGACATCTCTTACAACATACTCTCACTGTGACTTGAATTAGTCCCCCCCCCCCCCCTCCTTACAACTTGCTCTCACTGTGACTTGAATTAGTTCTCCTCTTACAACATGCTCTCACTGTGACTTGAATTAGCCCCCCCCCCCCCTACAACATACTCTCACTGTGACTTGAATTAGTCTCCCTCTTACAACATACTCTCGCTGTGACTTGAATTAGTCCCCCTCTTATAACATACTCTCACTGTGACTTGAATTAGTCCCCCTCTTACAACATACTCCAACTGTGACTTGAATTTGTCCCTCTCTTACAACATACTCCCACTGTGACTTGAATTAGTCCCCCTCTTACAACATGCTCTCACTATGACTTGAATTAGTCCCTCTCTTACAACATACTCTCAGCGTGACTTGAATTAGTCCCCCTCTTACAACATACTCTCAGTGTGACTTGAATTAGTCCCCCGATTACAACATGCTCTCAATGTGACTTGAATTAGTCCCCCTTTTACAACATGCTCTCACTGAGACTTGTAGTAGTCCCCCTCTTACAACATGCTCTCACTGAGACTTGAAGTAGTCCCCCTCTTACAATATGCTCTAGCTGAGACTTGTAGTAGTCCCCCTCTTACAACATACTCTCAATGTGACTTCTTCCTCCTCTAACGCGAAGATTTTTCACCTATGATATATATAGTCTTCTACCATGGGGTTTATGTTATTTACGAATGTCCACAATGAGCAGGTTGCTCTTTTGTGTGCGCTAAAAAGGGCATTAAGTGGCAGGCTGTCGTTGCTTTCCTCACATCCCGAGGGTGCTGATGAAAGTTTACCAGAATCCTTCAGGCGGTTGTGCTATGCTTCGTTGCCTCTGCGTAGAGCTCACTACTACGGGGATCACGTCGAACCTCACCTTGTTAGCCTCATCATCCCACCATAAGGTAAAAGGTCTTCTTATGTTAGTCTTGTGATTTATGTTTTCATGGTGCCGGATTAAGATTTCGTATGCCACAGATACGGAGAAGCTACGAATAAACTATTCAATCTAAAAAATAAGAAAAAACGCCGAATAGAAATATAGATTAATTCATCTTTAGAGGCTCCGTGTTGGACAGGGACAGGTTACCTGTTGCCCCTAAAGACCATGCCTTAATTCAGCACAGGCTCCATGCCCAAACACACTTTAGTGACCCAGTGAAACATGTTCTCAGTATGAATTGGCATATTCGCCCCTCTCATCTATTATGTCTTCTTCGCCCGTGGCTTATAATTTGTATACAACGAGATAGTCAAGCCAATACCTAACTTTATATTATTGTTTTTTTTCTCTCCAACATACCTGGTAGATTACAGGGCAGCTTTCCTTTCCTCTCCTTTCTGACCACTGTAACACACGTTAAATCTAATTATATAACAACAAATATTGATACACATAGTCCATAATAAATGAGAAAACTTCATAACTTACACGGCACCAGAAAATAGACAGCGTCAATCGTTCATGAACTCACAACAGGGCAGCGATAACAAACCTCATTTTGCAACACAAAACGTGAAATAATAATCAATAGGCAGATTCCAAAATCTGGGGGAAAAGATCCTCGATAAAATCACCTGTAAATAGCAGTTATCAATAGTTCCTTTCTCACTTGCTGTCTGAAATGTGTTGATGAAATGATAAATTGTATTCGAAATCAAACGTGGGCTTTCTTACTATTCGCTCGCCATGTCTCAAGCGCAGTGCAGGGTTTGTGTTATTGATTGTGAGTGGAGGGCCAGTTCATGTTTCCGCCAATGACAACACGAGGCTTATCGTGTTATCTTTTGCTTCGACACAAAGGCTGTCTACCAACCAGACAGGCGGTGAATGAAAGGGGGAGGTGCTTAAAGAATAAGCCCCGCCTCCCTTGGGACTGGCTAAATAAACACTCGTCAGCGGGAACGGAGGGAATGCCAAATAATTTTTGAGGTGTCGAGTTTTGACAGCTTCAAAATAGCCAATAATCGGAATCATTCCACGTTTGTAGGCTAATTTAAAGGTAACCCAGGGTGTTAGACGGTTTGAAATGAATAGCACCCCTGTCACCCTCCAAGCTTGTAGTAGTGAGGGTTGTGCATAGAGCTGGCAATCTCATCGTGTAAAAAAAAATTACCATTATTATTTAATCAATCACCGCAAAAACTCGAATACAGGCTTCATGTAAAAGAACCAGCTGCAGTTAAAATCTATGCTTCATGTTTGAGCGGTAAGAAGAATGATTGCAAATGCTTGGAAACAGACTTACTTTAAAAGAGACCAGCTGTTGTGGTGACATGTGCTTCACATTGGGACGATAAGGTGAATGATTCGAAGTTCGCCGTGTAGCAGATATTGCTTTCAGGGACGAAGTCAATCAACCAATAAATCAATCACCCGATTCAAGTGTGACTTACGAAGAAAAGGTTTACAATGCCAGATACATGGACAAATGGGAAACAGAGGATACTGACTACACAAGAAATGATGCTTGTTACACGTTAAATATAAAAGAGCAGGTGGTGGTCTTCAGAGACAGGCCACAACAAACTGAGGTACCATCCATTCAATAAACTGAAAATAGGTACTGGAGGGAGACCCCTAAACATCTGCTGCAAAATTACCCGACGGTGTCAACACTAGACAAACTCAATGGTAGTTTAGACAGCCCAAGGATGGCCGCTGCTTTCATTGAACAAATTCAAGTAGACGTCTAACAGCGTACGAAGAAGAAGAAATCAATCAATCTGTCAATCAAAAAAGGTTTAGCTCCCAGTGTACCATAGGTTATCAAAAAATATTGACCAGGTCTGTCCATTTTGCACCAACCGCTCAAGGTGTGATCACGACATTGTTTTTGTCAGTTTGTCAACAAGCACCCGTTTTCACGAATATATTGGTTTTCCCCTACGTATTCTACTCTGTGGATTTCGGAATAGGGAATGCCTGGTTATATTCTCGGCAGGCTTCCTTAATGTGCTGTCTACTGCCCCTGAATTAGGGCAATGCTTTCGGCAGACTACGAGAAAACGTTTGGGCCCGACGGGGAATCAGTGTTGCTATCACGATAAGTGTGTATCGTGCTGTTGTGCTAATCACCTTTCTGTACACATGCAAAACATGGACAGTCTATAGCAGGCATGTCAGGAAACGTATTCATGTCCATGTAAACTATCTCCGCCCAATTATGTAGTCCTCAGCAGCGACTAACTCTCTGGCATCCATTAGCTGCCACAGAGAAACCAAACCAGATGGCAGGATAGAGGGCCCAATTATGTAGTCCTCAGCAGCGACTAACTCTCTGGCATCCATTCGCTGCCACAGAGAAACCAAACCAGATGGCAGGATAGAGTGCCCACTTATGTAGTCCTCAGCAGCGACTAACTCTCTGGCATCCATTCGCTGCCACAGAGAAGCCAGACCAGATGGCAGGATAGAGTGCCCACTTATGTAGTCCTCAGCAGCGACTAACTCTCTGGCATCCATTCTCTGCCACAGAGAAACCAGACCAGATGGCAGGATAGAGTGCCCAATTATGTAGTCCTCAGCAGCGACTAACTCTCTGGCATCCATTCGCTGCCACAGAGAAACCAGACCAGATGGCAGGATAGAGTGCCCAATTATGTAGTCCTCAGCAGCGACTAACTTTCTGGCATCTATTCGCTGCCATAGAGAAACCAGGCCAGATGGCAGGATAGAGTGCCCAATTATGTAGTCCTCAGCAGCGACTAACTCTCTGGCATCTATTCGCTGCCACAGAGAAACCAGACCAGATGGCAGGATAGAGTGCCCACTTATGTAGTCCTCAGCAGCGACTTACTCTCTGGCATCCATTCGCTGCCACAGAGAAACCAGATCAGATGGCAGGATAGAGTGCCCAATTATGTAGTCCTCAGCAGCGCGAGACTCTGGCATCCATACGCTGCTACATAGAGCCCAGATCAGATGGACTGGGCCTGTTTTATGCAAGTCAGATGAGCGCCTCCCTAAACGACTATTGTACGGTGAGCTCGGACAAGGCAGCTTCCGCATGGTGGACCAAAGAAACGATACAAAGATACTCTGAACGTTTCTTTGAATAGTTTCTCCATTAGTGATGCTGTCTTGGAGCTGCTTGCTCCGAACCGCTCAGACTGGTGCACTGCCATCACAAGGTGCTTGCCCTTCTGAGCAGAAGGCCAAAGCGGAGGCGCATGAACAGCGAGCTGCATAAAAGGAAAGAATGCAAGACTGCCGAATTACAAATGTTGTCCACGTGTGCCCAGCATGCGGTAGAGTTTTCACGCTCAGATAGGATTTTACAGTCATATACAGTCACATCTGAATAAACAAGTCTGACGTTGTCACCATCTTCGCTTGTGATAGGCAACTAACTAACTAAGGCAATGAAAGAGCTGACAACTCTGTATTGAGTGCTAATAATGTATATGATTAGGAATAACATTGCACTTTGTTTCAATCTTTTAAGAAAGGGTGTAACGAGTTGACTTCCGCGTTGCATTTTCTTCCCAGACATAAAAACTACCCTTCTTGCAGCAGGGTGAACTGTTGCGTGTCGATGGGGAGGATCGAAATTGGTACTTATACCGTGGCTGTTTTTGTTGTTGTGAATGCACAAAATAAGTAAGTTTATTCTTTTCCAAGCAGTCTTCCTTGAAAATAGTATTTGCAGTCTGGCTAACAAGGTAGGGAGGCATTGCGGTCCCTATAGTTGTAAGCTTGTCGCAGAGTCTTGCATTGCATTACATCTAGAAGACCAGGCATATCTTTTCAAGTACACCCTGGGAAGAACCTTTGCAACCCTACCACCAAACAAAGAAGTCCATTGTACTTGATTCAAGTACTAGTGGCATTTGCAGAAACAACACCAACAGCAGCATCATCAGCGCTATATCTTTTGTTTTAAGGTTTTGCAGGCTGAAGACTGTATTGTACTGCTAATAAGTGTTTTCAGTATCGTGTGTCCTATCTAACGCCAGCTCCGTCTCCTTACGGCAGGCCCTGACTGACATCTGTCTGGTTCTTTCCTGCAGCTCCATATTAGTGGATGTATTACATTTGAATCTGCAAGTATACATTGCTGAAAATTATACAATTGTCGTTGTAATTGTTGTTGTGAATGTCGTTGTAATTGTTGTTGTGAATGTCATTGTAATTGTTGTTGTGAATGTCGTTGGCGACATGTCTGACACTGCTGTGTAAGCTCAACTGTCAGCAGGGGTAAAAACGAGGCTCAACAAAGAACAGGAAAGAAACCAGTCACACTTCCAACTAATAGTAAAATGGGGGAAACCAAGTGGGATATTGAATTCCATTATATAAGGGCCGATCAGATAACTTTACAGAACAAAAGGGTCGTTTTTAACTATCTGAGTGGGTAGCTGTAGACGTCATGTAAGTAAAGTAAAGTATTACTGCCGTAGGGGCGTGAGGTGTTAGCGATCTCACATTTCAAAGGCTCGGCTATATGAGGGCGGTAGCCATCTCCTCTCCCTCGCCGCTTTTACTTCCCGGACTGAACCGGTACCCATTAAAGGCTGGGTCGACCCGGGAGCCATTGCGGTCTGAAAAAACATTACCGTCTCAACTGGGGAATGAACGCAGAACCACTCAGATGCGAAGCCAGGGCGCTAACCACTGCGCTACGCGGCTCCCTTAGACGTCATGTAGAACCTACTAATATGACATCTTCTTAGATCAACTGATGCTGTGCTTCCAGATGGGTGATGTTCTTGAAGGAGACTGCGCGTTTCAGGTCTTCGCTGGTCTCTCGACAGCCTTTCGAGCAGGGTCACCCCCACGGGCCAGACTGCCTCTGTTTGGTATGCATAAGTGGGGCAGTCCTGTAGGACATGTTCTGATGTTAGCTTGGGTCCTCAACAATCGCACGTGATAGTGTGTCTAAGACCTATTCTGTATAAGAACGGGGGAGGGGGTGTTGTGGTGGGTTGGGAGAGGAGTGGGGGTTTCTTGATTCTGCAGTGTCCCGTTCTGAGTCTGAAGATCTTTGTCTGCCCATCTCTGACAAGTTAGTCTATTTGGTAATTTTCTGGCTGGTATACTTAGTGCTGGTTTCACCATTTCCCATTCTGCTCTCATAAATCTGTTGATGAGTGTCTTTGCTTCTGTATACCTCTGTGAATGGCGAGTCTGCTTGCAACATCAGTATCCGCTCACTTCACAATTTACTGACATCGGCGGACCACCAATCTGCCCGGAGAACAATACCCTTGGTTCTAACTAGAACAGAACAGAATTATAAGTCCCAAAGATTTCAGTTAGTTTGGAATGTCTGTTTGTCGGACAGACTTTATTCCCACGACTGGGGTGAGGTTTACGAATACATGTCGCTTTGCCACTGCTGTCGCCTAGTAGTGTGTTGGCTATGTTCGTTTATTTTACCACCAAGAGAAAAATCCACCTACATATGGCGTACCAGGGATTTGATCCACTGCCCTGATTGTCAGCTAGCAGGCATCGAGCCCATTTGGCTAAGTGCTCTGGACAAAAATTAGCAAGCCAATTATAAGAAAATGCAACTCAACCATCAAATACCAAAGAAGGTCCTCTGTTGAGAGGACAGATGACGCGGTGCAGATAACGCCTTAAGAATTCCGCATTGCTGACATGAATGATTTCTTCTTGGACAATCTCCAGAATGTGGACAGACATGGAGAACTGTGCTGGATGTGAACAGGAAGCAGAAATAGGTTGGATCATAACAGGAGAACGAGTGGTGTATGTGTTCAAGACATATGCTCCACTGGGAGCTAAACAACTTTTTATTGTTTGATTGATTGTTTGATGAATTGTTTGATTGATTGATTGATGACAGTTTAATGGTGGTAGAACGACAGATTGCTGCGATCATCACAACACTGGACCGGGAATGCAGAGAGTGGTGCAACGGAAGTGCAGAGATCGAGGTTAACAAGCTGATACCATGCAGTGCAGTGATGCCATTATGGGGTCAAGACGCTTAGTAACACATGTACTGCAGCAGTTGGTGCCCTGTAGAGGACCGCCATTGTCAGGGTCAGCATACCAGAGCTGCCAGGACCATTCTACACCTCCACACGATGATCTTGGATCACAGGCTGCAACAGGGCAGACTGCCTAAGTAGAAGGGATCGAAGAGGGAAGGCAACCACGTACTCAAATAGGACATTCTGAAGTTGGATGTGTTGACCGACATGTGCAAATATCTCAGTCAAGCTGTAAACTACAACACCGCGCCATTCCGTTGTCTGGATTACATTCTACTACTTGCAAAGCTTGGTAGCGGGAGATTGGGAACGAACGAAGAAGAAGAAGATGACATTATGTTAACCGACGGATCGATGCAACGTAGTGAGACATCTGGTTGGTGGCTTTTCAGCAAGAGTGACAGGACATGTCGTCGCTGAGCAGAACAGGGCATACAGAACAGAAACCTCCAGTGCGAAAATGTCGATGGAAGCAGTGACTGCAGCTATGAGATGTTAATCTAGGACCTCTTTAACAGAGACATTCATTGTTTCAAACTCACAATCCTTGCTATGGAAGGTTCCAGAAGAGCTGATTGAGGCATGAGTGAATGGCAGCTGTAGGGGCATCAAACCTGGAGAGGCTGTCGTGGATCTACTGCCCAGTTCATTCTGGCGTTCATGGCAGCGAAATAGATGATATATTGGCTTCACTTACACCAATTAAGGGGAGACTAGATATAATTATGAGTGCTATTTTGAAATCTATCAATGACCGACTGATTGACGATGACACCACAATAGATTATTGAAATACTTTTAATCCTGATATTCAAACTGCACGTTAATGACTTTTGCCACATATTCTAAGGTTATCAGTTGCATGTATTTTAAACTTCTTGCGACTTACTAGACCTGAGGGAAGGTACAAATAATTTGGGTACATTTTAAACTAGAATCTTGAATTTTCTCCGGCCAGCGGCCGTTAAGCCTATTATTTTCGATTTCTAATTGTCAGGGGATTTTTAAAGTACTCAACACTTTACACGGGAGTCAGTCCGATCTCACTACCCAGGGATCAGTGGGATTTTTATCAGAAGGTCGACGTAAATAAATCCCGGTCTTCACCGTGATTTGAACTGCGATCTCCGGCATCCGAGGCGGACACGTCCTCGAGACCACTGAATTCCTCCGGCAATAGAGGAATCAGCAATTCATAGAGGGCAGCTCTTTGATATTGAACGAGTTTCGGGCGAACTGGGGTGCAAGTAAGGGCGGGACAGTAGTGTGTATAACCAACGAGCTGCAGATACCATCAATATCCATGCCCTTCGCCATTTACTGAGAGAGACTGACCCCATATAGGTATGTCCTAAGTACAGTGAAGTAGATTCTTAAGCATTTGACGGAACAACATCCAACAGTCTGTGGAGAGCTGACGATTTTTGTCAAGCGTGTTTTGTTGGTTGTTGTAAATCTGCGAAGAACTGACGTTTTCTGCCTCGCGTCAAGCGTGTTTTGTCAGTTGTAAATCTGTGGAGTACTGCCGTTTTCTGTCTCGCCTCAAGCGTGTTTTGTTGGTTGTTGTAAATCTGTTGAGAACTGAAGTTTTCTGCCTCGCGTCAAACGTGTTTTGTTGGTTGTTGTAAGAACTGATATGTTCACGCTTGATCCAAGTCTTTTGTGTTTGCTGCTTTAACGTTACTCTTTTTGTTTTATTAAGCAGAATCTACATCACTGCACTTCAAGTAGAGTTATAGGTGTTCAATCTGAATGAAAATTTGGTGAAGGGAATTTATTCTCAAAAAAGTCACTTGCGTTGCTCATCAAATATCTTTATCTATCCTTTATAACACCATTGCTAATATTTTCTTGTATGTTTCTATGTGTTGTTATACAGGTTTTTCATATTCGACAAGCTGCACGTTTTTGCTGCTTTTCTTGACACCTGCTAAATATATTTTATCTTGTGTCCTCTAATGCTCTAGCTTTCTTCTTTGCTGACTTTAGCGAATATTTTCTCAGCTTTTGCGCTAGCATATCTGGTTTTGTTGTTGTATAATTCTGCCTTTTTCATTTAACGTGAGAATACAAGTAAGAAGTTTTCATTGCATTTGGAAAGTTTTTGAAATCAAAGGAAAATAAATCTAACACAAAAATCTTTAATTGTAATGTCCACTCCTGTTTTCTATTTGGTCGTGAAACACGAAGAACAGCAAAAACAACAACGAAAAAAGGTACAATCTTTCATAAATTGTTGTCTGCACAGAATAGTGAGATTGAAATGGTATGATAAGATCATTAATGTGGAATTGTTGGACAGAACCAGGCAGAAATCAGTTTAACACGATGTAAGGAGACAGCGCTGACGTTGGATATGATTTATGGTAAGGGCACCAGCAGATGGAATTACCGTTAATTACAATTTAATGACAAAACAGTCTCTGTTCTGGAATACTCAAGACAACAGAACTATTTCATCTTCATCTTTTCTTCATTTTCTTTTCTTCTTCTTCTTCTTCTTTTTCTTCTTCTTCTTCTTCTTCTTCTTCTTCTTCTTCTTCTTCTTCTTCTTCTTCTGCGTCTTCTTCTTCTTTTTCTTCTTCTTCTTCTTCTTCTTCTTCTTCTTCTTTTTCTTCTTCTTCTTCTTCTTCTTCTTCTTTTTCTTCTTCTTCTTCTTCTTCTTCTTCTTCTTCTTCTTCTTCTGCTTCTTCTTCTTCTTCTTCTGCGTCTTCTTCTTCTTTTTCTTCTTCTTCTTCTTCTTCTTCTTCTTCTTTTTCTTCTTCTTCTTCTTCTTCTTCTTCTTCTTCTTCTGCTTCTTCTAATTATCCTAATTGTAATTCTTCTTCATCATCGTCTTTTCTTTTTCTTCTTCTTCTTTTTATTATTATTATTATTATTCGGCGTTCGTTCTGAAAGTGACATTGTGTCGTAGTTTACAGCGAAGCAGCGATATCTGCGACTTTCAGCACGACACTTCCGATTTCATCTGGCCTTTTTGTCGGTAACAAGTTTGCCTTCCCAATGCAATCCGTTTTCTTTCACCCAGCCTGTTTGGGGAAGGTGGATGGGACACGGTCTTTATCATCTCTGGTTGGCTAACCCTGATGCAAGCAGCCAGCTAAGATTTACCAGCTGCTGTCAACTCATTCACTGTTGTGTATCTTCGTCCCAAAGCGAAGTACCGGAAACCGAAACACTGATGGAGAAAAGAGCTCGTGACGAACATTAAAGCAACAGGAAAGAAGTTGACTTATGTATGTCCATGTGGAACAGGAGGCCAGAATCATGAACACATTTTACAGGAATGCCAACTCTATGGGGAAATTGGATACCAGACCTGGCCAGAGGGTGCGGAGCTGAGACAAAAGCTGTGGGGCAGGCGCTCCAACCTGGTGAAGACTATAGACTTCATCATGGCGACTGGCCTGTAGATATAGCATGACCAAAAAGATCCTGAAAGCAAAGAAGAGGAAAATAAAAGATGTAACTAATGCTACAGGACAATAGGATGGAAGGAAAACTAACTGGTCAGACATGTTAGTCAGGGTCAGGCAAAACAAACTCGTCAGACATGTTAGTCAGGGTCAGGTAAAACAAACTCGTCAGACATGTTAGTCAGGGTCAGGTAAAACAAACTCGTCAAACATGTTAGTCAGGGTCAGGCAAAACAAACTCGTCAGACATGTTAGTCAGGGTCAGGTAAAACAAACTGGTCAGACATGTTAGTCAGGGTCAGGCAAAACAAACTCGTCAGACATGTTATTCAGGGTCAGGCAAAACAAAACTGGTCAGACATGTTAGTCAGGGTCAGGCAAAAAAAACTGGTCAGACATGTTAGTCAGGGTCAGGTAAAACAAACTCGTCAGACATGTTAGTCAGGGTCAGGTAAAACAAACTCGTCAGACATGTTAGTCAGGGTCAGGCTAAACAAAACTGGTCAGACATGTTAGTCAGGGTCAGGTAAAACAAACTCGTCAGACATGTTAGTCAGGGTCAGGCAAAACAAACTGGTCAGACATGTTAGTCAGGGTCAGGTAAAACAAACTGGTCAGACATGTTAGTCAGGGTCAGGTAAAACAAACTCGTCAGACATGTTAGTCAGGGTCAGGCAAAACAAACTGGTCAGACATGTTAGTCAGGGTCAGGTAAAACAAAACTGGTCAGACATGTTAGTCAGGATCAGGTAAAACGAAACTGGTCAGACATGTTAGTCAGGGTCAGGCAAAACAAAACTGGTCAGACATGTTAGTCAGGGTCAGGTAAAACAAACTCGTCAAACATGTTAGTCAGGGTCAGGCAAAACAAACTGGTCAGACATGTTAGTCAGGGTCAGGTAAAACAAACTCGTCAGACATGTTAGTCAGGTTCAGGAAAAACAAAACTGGTCAGACATGTTAGTCATGGTCAGGTAAAACAAACTGGTCAGACATGTTAGTCAGGGTCAGGCAAAACAAACTGGTCAGACATATTAGTCAGGGTCCACGATCATCCTCTCGGCCTCCCTACGTCGAAACGAATTGTTTTCATGGAAGCCTGACTAACGAGGTGAGGGATCGACGTGATCCCCATAAAGCAAAGCAAAGCAAACCCGTCTGGTGGACCCCGAACAACTTCATCAGCACGCTCAGGATGTGAGGAAAGCTACGACAACCCGCCAATTAACATCCTTTTCAGGGCCCACAAAAGAGTAATCCTACTCATTGTGGACATTCAACAACAACAACAACAACAACAACAGCAACAACAACAACAACAACAACAACAATAACAAGAGGACATGCGGTATATTTGTTGAAACATGTCCTATCCGCCGATGCTGAAATATTTTGATAAACACTTTGATCATGGCTGCCTCCTGATATCAGTGTCAAACTTGGGCCCTTTTAGGCAGGCACAAACGTAATATCGGGACTTGTGAGAATCGTTGTGGACGAAATGCAGCAAGAAAGACAATTCACGACACAAATCGCAACAGTACGTTGAGAACAATGGTAAAGATTACATTCTGTTAATTGCTATATTCAAACACAGTCAATAAAGTGGTTTGGACTTTTGGCAGGGACAAGTATGATCAATCTGCAATGAGGTCATACTACACGGGGGTTTCAAGATCACGATGGAGCGTGTAGCTGGCTTACTAGACTGGGATTACAGCGTTTTATATATTTTTCTACTTCGTTCGTTCTCAGTCTCCGGCTACCAAGCCGTGAAAAGAGTTTTGAAAGTATCAGGATGTTGCCTAAAGAAAGGAATCCGCTGTGTAGTAGTTTTCAGCCAGAATGCGATATTTGCACCTTTCGGTCCGACATATCCGACTTTAGCAGGCATTTTCTATTACCAGGTTAGCCTTACCTCTACGATCCCTTCTCCTTAGGCAGTCTGCTCTGTTGCAGTCTGTTATTTAGGATCACCGCTTGGAGGTGCAGAAGGGTCTTGGCAGTTCTGGTGCTGACGCTAGCATTCAGATATGAGTCGCTGCAGCTCATGCGGTGCTTAGCATCTTGATCCCCCTAGTCGTCAGTGAGCTGGCTTACTAGACTGGGATTACAGCATGATAGGGGTTCGAGTTCACGGACGGACATATATTTTTTGTAATGCGGGCCGTGGCTCGTGCCTGTTACGAGCCTTCTCCAATTGACCCAGCAGTAAATGGGTACCAGACGTATGAGTTGTGGAAGGTAAAAACAGCAAGGAAGGGAACTGATCACCCCATCTCATAAAGGCTGCGTCTTAGTACGTGACGAGTTATCTTCATCCCCGACAGCAACTGTTGCCATGGGATCCACTTTTACATTTACCAAAGGCACGTCGAAGACTTCAGTCTAGTCGATGATGGATTGAGAGGATTGCAAAAAAACAAAACAAAACACCACTCCGTAGATTCAACACGTCAGCGTCACAAGTCACCCACCTAACACAATCCAGAAGTCTACACATACCTCGTCCCTGCATCGTCGCAAGGCAAACAGCGCAGTATGGCAAAACAAGGAGCCGATGATTACGCTAATGAAGAAACATCGCCGTGACTGACCAACAAAAATACCAGCAAGGACAGAAATATAGCCACGTTACCTGAGAACACAGAGAACTGCGGACACAATCACCGTAACTTGTCACAGCTGAAGACAACACAAGTTGACTAACTTGACGCGACAACCCATCTGGTCTCTCGTTCACCTATTATCACGTCCAACTAACTTCGTCCGTCCTTCGTTCGGCTGGACCTAGTCATCATCTCCAAGCTTTGTGCTGGCAATGTCCAGACTACAGCCTTGAGACTACATGTCGCCGAGGCCGCCTTGGACATTTGTCATTAAGAAAGCCATCAAAGTCCTATTGCTCGTACAGTAGGTTACCACTTGGTGCGGTATCTGACCATGCCCATTTATAATATTGTTTTCACTTTGTTGTTTTACATTATATATCCACAATCCCACCACAACCTCGCATTATTTTATTAAGAAATCCGGGATTTGAATGGTCGTTTAGTTAGCACAGTGGTACAGACATCACTTCTCGTGTTACATGGGACAGGGCTAAGTAAAGTAAATACAGTTCCATGTCCGAAATTGCTGTCTGTGATGAAGTGTCAGATCCTTCCTTGAAGGGGTCCTAGCTTGTTTGTGATGTATAGTAGCCAGTTCCTTTTCTCTCTTTCTTTTCTTTCCTAATAGTAAGTCGTGTACCCCTATATAGCTAAGCCGACTGGTGCGTGTCAGCAATGGTAGTTGAGCCCCATCCATTTGTCGGGAATATGGCGTGCTCTACCATTTGGGTAATAAGATGCTGAATTCTGAAAACGCTCCCGTCCACTCAGCTGTAAATAGGTAAATGTAAAGACCAGATGTATGGCAACAATTGCCGTTGGGGATGATGATAACTCTTCATGTACTTGAACCGCAGCTTATGTGAGATGGGGTGACCAGTTCCCTTCCTTGCTGTTTTTACTTCCCCATTCAATACGCAGGTAATCATTTACAGCTGGGTCAACTGGCGGAGCGGTCGTATCAGGCACGATCCACGTCCTTGATTTTTGTCTGCTAGTCCGTGATTTTGAACCCTATCTCGCTGTAATCCCAGTCTAGTAAGCCAGCTCGCTGTCGACTAGCCCAGTGTACCCCAACCAACGTTTTCTTTACACATGTAAACCAGTAAAAATGTGTAACCATTTAGGTGGACAGGTAACAATAGAATTAAAATTAAGAAAGTTATTGCTATTTTAATTTTGTTGTGTGTCTCCATCTTGTAGAATTCAAATTATACAATCCAATAACACGCAAAACTTGCCTTCCCTAATATCACAACACAGTATTGGCCCAATAAATTAACCTCTGAAACAAGTCCATCAATTCGAATAACCTAATTTACGTATCACGATAGTGTAGGCATTCCCCCCTGGCTCCCCCTCAACACGGCTCCCCCCCCCCTTCTCGGACACGCCCCCCCCCCTCCCGGTCCCCCACCCCTCCAAAAAGAACCCCCAAAAAACCGTCTCATATACTTCGGTAAAGATACACACCAAATACAGATGAGCTCTTTCGTTGGAAAAGTAGGGATACTTGTGTAGCTGACGTCATTCGAGTTTAAACATTAGCTAGTCAGAGCTAGGATCACCTTAAGCTAATCTCAGAATTTGGTGGCCCCATCACTTTTTCGTGGATCGGCCGGGAAATCCTGCCGACTTGCGGCGGTGGGGAAACACGAGACTAGGCTACTCCACCCACCTACACCTGTAAATAGGTGCATAGCAAAATGTGGAGGACATACAGGGATATCTTAGTAATCAGATAGATGAGAGCTGAAATCGGATGTTGTGGACCGAGGAGTACAATCATCAAAGTCAAGCTGTAAACTACGACACAACGCATTCCGTTCTCACGACAACACACTGGTACTTGCAAAGCCCTTTTCATGGCTTGGTAGCGGGAGTTTGAGAACGTTCAGGGCTTGGTAGCGGGAGTTTGAGAACGTTCAGGGCTTGGTAGCGGGAGTTTGAGAACGTTTAGGGCTTGGTAGCGGGAGTTTGAGAACGGTCGGGGCCTGGTAGCGGGAGTTTGAGAACGGTCGGGGTCTGGTAGCGGGAGTTTGAGAACGACCGACGATGAAGGATCAGGTAGATTAAGTTCTGCTGCCAGCTGTGCAAAAGCTGTCCTGTTTGTTCTAAAAACCCACCTAGTTGACCTTTAGAAAGTGTCGCCACATATCTTTCATGGTTTGTCATCATCGTCATCTTATATCTATTTCTGTGGTTAGACGTCGTGGTGAGGTGTAGTTTTCTGTCGCGTACCAGCTTTGTCGTCGATGCTGTTGTCGTTCCGTATTTCTTCAGTGTCTCACTGACAACATCTATCCATCTTTTACGTGCTCTGCCTCTTGCTCTGTAACCCTGATGTCTGGTATTATAGATACGAGCAGCTGGTAACTTTGGTTGAATTCTTGTCAGGGGTCTGAACCATGTTATTATCTACCTTTCTATATAATCCATGCAAGGTGTTGCACCCATCATCTGTCTGATTACTTCGTTTCATACTCTGTCCAGCCTTGTGACCCCGACAGCCTTTCTCAGGCACCTCATTTCGCATACCATCATATTTCTTTCTTGTGCATTGGTGAGAATCCATGTCTGACACTGGTAGCAGAGAGAACCATAGCTGCCAAGACCCTTCTACACCTCCACACGGTGATCCTGGATAACAGGCTGCATCAGGGCAGACTGGCTAAGGAAGAGGGATCCAAGAGGGAATACTAACTCGGTACTAAAAAAATGCTTGCTGAAGTCGGATGTGTTGGACAGAAAGGTGCAAATATCGCAGCCAAGCTGTAAACTACGATACAACGCATTCCGTTCTCTGGACTACATTCTGCTACTTAAGCCTTTTCAGTGTTTGGTAGCTGGAGATTGAAAACGAACGAAGAAGAAGAAGAAGAAATGTATTAGTGACTTAATAATGGTGAGAGCTGATAGGAAACCGCGTCAAGTATGTTGGTAGTTTCCATAATGAAGCTTGCATTACGTGAGGGGTGTGCAGCTCTTAGATACCCCGTCTCCAGTCTTTTCCATGTTGACATTTCGTTTAACCGTCAGTTCATGACTTGTACTCTGGCTTCGGCGATTCTGTAGCCGCCAGTTCATGACTTGTACTCTGGCTTCGGCGATTCTGTAGCCGCCAGTTCATGACTTGTACTCTGGCTTCGGCGATTCTGTAACCGTCAGTTCATGACTTGTACTCTGGCTTCGGCGATTCTGTAGCCGCCAGTTCATGACTTGTACTCTGGCTTCGGCGATTCTGTAGCCGCCAGTTCATGACTTGTACTCTGGCTTCGGCGATTCTGTAGCCGCCAGTTCATGACTTGTACTCTGGCTTCGGCGATTCTGTAACCGTCAGTTCATGACTTGTACTCTGGCTTCGGCGATTCTGTAGCCGCCAGTTCATGACTTGTACTCTGGCTTCGGCGATTCTGTAGCCGCCAGCTGGCATTTTGTTACATGTCGTTTCCTGCCATCTTTTATGGAATTTTTATCTTATACTTCTTCCTCCTCTTCTTCTTCTTCTTCATCTTCGTCTAATTCTGTTTCTTCTTCTTCTTCTTCTTCTTCTTCTTCTTCTTCTTCTTCTTCTTCTTCCTCTTGTTTTTCTTTTTCTTCTGTTTCTTCTTCCTCTTCGTCTTATTCTTTTCCTTCTGTTTCTTCTCCGTCTTCTTTTTAGATCAACTGATGTCATACTTCTAGCCCGGTGAGGTTCGGAGACAGCGTTTCCCCAGCCGTGTTCCTCGCAGTTTTTCGAACATGATCGTTTCCCAGGACAAGACTGCCTCTCTTTGGGCGGTATAAGTTGGGCAGTCCTGCGTGATATGGTCTGGTGTTGTCTGTCTTTGGGCGGTATAAGTTGGGCAGTCCTGCGTGATATGGTCTGGTGTTGTCTCTCTTTGGTCTGTATAAGTTGGGCAGTCCTGCGTGATATGGTCTGGTGTTGTCTCTCTTTGGGCGGTATAAGTTGGGCAGTCCTGCACGATATGGTCTGGTGGTGTCTCTCTTTGGGCGGTATAAGTTGGGCAGTTCTGCATGATATGGTCTGGTGTTTGGTTGAATGCTCCAAAATTGCCCTTTGTGGAGTCTGTAAGAACCATTCTATGGAGGTGAGCCTTGAGTCTGCAATGTCCCGATCTGAGTCTGAAAATCCATGACTGTCCATCACTGCCAAGTTTGTTTATGCTCTCATTTTCTGGGTTGTATGTATTTGTGCTGGTCTATCCATACCGTCCACATGGACCGTTTGATGAGTGTCTTTGCTCTGTGGATGGCGAGTCTGCATGTCGCCAATTCTTATATTTTCCAAGCTCATCTACTTTCTTATTGCCAGGGATCACAGAATGTGTCGAAGTCCACTGTAAGACTATATGTTTTAATTTTAAAGTGAGAGTCTATCTTGTTGGGGACTTGAGAGAACTTGCTCCTGAAGTTTGTTGAAATTACCGTTTTCTGAGTAGTTG
Source organism: Ariolimax columbianus (assembly GCA_036924085.1). Classification (NCBI taxonomy): domain Eukaryota; kingdom Metazoa; phylum Mollusca; class Gastropoda; order Stylommatophora; family Arionidae; genus Ariolimax; species Ariolimax columbianus. The sequence continues at coordinate 75,372,008 of JAVGWX010000002.1, read as the reverse complement.
TGTTTTGGCTGTTACGAATCCTCGTTTTTGCACAAACAGCCGTTGCTTCAGCTCTGAAATCTGCACAGGTGCCTCCTATCAGTATGTAGTGATTGTCTATGTACAGTAGGTATATCAAAGCAGATAATCTTTGTAATTGGCATTTGTTGTTGGTGTTGGTAATACCCACGATGAGTCAATTTACTAATTTGTTCTCACCGAATACACATTAAGTGCAGGTTGCAGTAGTTTTCCTTGCATTATGAGGGTGCTGAGGAAGAGGATATAGGGCTTTCCATGTTGTTGTGCTATGCTTGATTTCATCTGCGCAACGCACAATACTGCTGGGATCATGCCAATCCCCCACCCCGCTAGATAGACTGCCATGACACTGCCTCTTTCCAGTTAGAATTACATGGAAGTGAGGACGGGGTCGTGGCCAGTTATGGTTTATCTTGATCTGACCAACATTATCCGATCTGTATGTTTTACTTTGCCCTGACCAACATTATCCGATCAGTATGTTTTACCTTGCCCTGACCAACATTATCCGATCAGTATGTTTTACCTTGCCTTGACCAACATTATCCGATCAGTATGTTTTACCTTGCCTTGACCAACATTATCCGATCAGTATGTTTTACCTTGCCCTGACCAACATTATCCGATAAGTATGTTTTACCTTGCCTTGACCAACATTATCCGATCAGTATGTTTTACCTTGCCTTGACCAACATTATCCGATCAGTATGTTTTACCTTGCCCTGACCAACATTATCTGATCAATTGTTTTACCTTTCCCTGACCAACATTATCTGATCAATTGTTTTACCTTTCCCTGACCAACATTATCCGATCTGTATGTTTTACTTTGCCCTGACCAACATTATCAGATCTGTATGTTTTACTTTGTCCTGACCAACATTTTCCGATCAGTTACTTAACAAGACGTCTGTCTTCTCTCCCCGTCAATGTCAATAGAACTATTTGTGATGCCTCATCAACAACTGAAGTCTAATAGAGTGATGTATATTACACTTCAGCCGTGACAACAGTGCTTTTAAATTTGTCTGACTTCAATTTACCTAATATAGACATGTTTCAAGGCAAAGATACGGAGACCAAATTCCGTTATCGGTACAACCAATCTTCCCATCTGTAAATGAGTACCTGGCATACGACTTGGGACGTAAACGGCAGCAAGGAAGTGAACTTGAACTGCCTACCCTATTTATACAAACCCTGACTTAGTATATTGAAGTCTCTAACAACTTCATTCCCCGACAGTAGTGTAACTACTATGGGACACACCTTGACTTAGTATACTGAAGTCTCTAACAACTTCATTCACCGACAGTAGTGTAACTACTATGGGACAAACCGTGGCTTAATATACGGAAGTCTCTAACAACTTCATTCCCCGACAGTAGTATAACTAGTATGGGACACACCTTGAATTTACTAGTATAGACATGAGAGCTAGTATGCAGACGTTACGCAAATCTTTGGAATCAACATGCCACTAAGTCTACAGACGAAGCTGATATCGCACAGAGCTGTGCGTCTCCAGTGCTGCGTATCTGTCTCTTTCTGTAGTTCGTCCTTAAGAGCATGTTGTGAAATTGTGTCGTAGTTTACACAGGGGCTGCAATATCTATTCCTTTTATGTCCGACACAGCCGATTTCAGCAGCCATCTTTAAACCAAGTTAGCTTTCCCTCTTTAATCTCCATTCTCTTAGTCAGATTGTACTAGAGCAGTCTGCTTCAAGCAAAGTCACTTGGGGACGTAATAAGGTATGGGATCGCTCCTGTTCGTTGATCCTGACGCAAGCAGCCAAGTATGAGTCACTGACTGCTGCCAGCTCATTGACTGCTGCATCTGCAGCTTCGCATCATGTGAAACCTGGACTCTATACAATTGCCACATAAGTTTTATTTTTGTTACGGATCCAGCAGCATCTGAGCTCTCCATCTTCGGCATAATGACATGTATAGGTATCTGTACGTGTTCGTCAGCTGTTATTTAATCCCATACAACGTTTTTTCAACACAGAATGTCGGGGGAGGGGTATTCCTGAGTCTAACAAACGGTAGAAAGATGAAACTGTCAGTGGCAAACTGGAAAATTGTAAAGCAATTTCAGAGCGGAGGCAGAGGCACTGAAGGCTTCAGTAGAAACAATGCTGACTGGCGAAAGCAATGAAAGCCAGATGGTCTTGTTTGTAGATGCCCTCTCCGTGGTTACAGCACAAGAAAGCCAGAAAAATACAGAACTTAATGACTTAAGAGCAGTACTCTATCAACTATGCCAGCAGTCCATACCCAAAAGAGTAGTGGTACAGTGGGTTCCATCCCATTGTACCATTCAATGCAACAATGAGGCAGACAGACTGGCAAAAGGAGATACAAGGTTACCACAAACAGATTCTAGTGTGACCTACGAAGAGTCTAAAAGATTTATTAGGGCCAGATACATGGCCAAATGGGAAACAGAGCATACTGGCTACACAAAAAGTGATGCTTATTACCAGTTGAACAGAAGAGAGCAGGTCGTGGTCTTCAGACTCCGCACTGGCCACAATAGACTGAGGTACCATCTTTTCAATAAACTGAAGATAGGTGGCACTGACGAATGCACCTGTGGTACAAGGAAAATGACCGCTGAACATCTGCTGCAAAATTGCTCGACATACGAGGACCAGGAAAGCACATGTGGCCATCACCAGTGGCAACACTAGACAAGCTCTATGGCAGTGTCGACAGCCTCAGGATGACTGCTGCTTTATTCGAACAAATTCAAGTTGACGTCTGATTGCGTACGAAGAAGAAGAAGAAGAAGAAGAAGAAGAAGAAGACGAAGAAGAAGAAGAAGAGGATACAAAGTATTTCATGTATCTGGACGCGGAGGAAGAAGCATTTTCATTAAATCGCTGAGCACCGAGCGCTCAGAGAGATGATGACCAACGGTTTCAAATGGGTGTGTACACAGCTAGCGCTCAGGAGTGTGTTGTGGTTGAATTCTGTTCAGTTGCTTGTTTAGTTGGATTTGTTGGGTTCTCAGTCGGAAAAAGATGCTATAATCCTTCCCTGTGAGTTGATTTACACTGTCATTTGGAATAGAGCTTGCAATATTTCTGTAGACCTCTCTTCCCGTGTCTCCCGTGGCCTATCTGTTCAGCCAACTTTCTTTTTTTGCTGTTCTTATGAGATGTTTGGCTGTTTGTAAAGTTGTTCCTGTGTGATTGCCAGGTAAATAGTCAAACTGTATATATATATATATATCATTGATGAGACCTAGATTGGGGTACTGTGTGAGTACTGAGTAATGTGTGAAGTCATTTTCATAGATTGGATATGAACATGCTAAAAAGAATACAAAAAAGTTTAGAAATTCATCAACAGAAAGGATACATGAGTCTTTAACACGTTTTTCAAAGTACAGCCGGCCACAAGAACAAGAGGGCACAGCTTAAAACTGTTTTAAGACAGGTCCAGATTAGATAATACAAAAAATGTTTTTCAGTCAAAGAGTGGTGAATGCTCGAAATGAATTGTCACAGGAAATAGTGGGAGAATGATCAGTTAATGCATTTAAAAAAACGATTGGATGCTCAGTTATTTTTAGTATTGGTGGAGTTGAATAGATTGATTATATACAAACTCTGTAAAACCTTCTAAACCAGTATAATGAAGTTAAATAAAGAAGCTAAACCACTTTCACGTATTCTGTCTCCGATTGGTTGGGACGTACCGCCATTCTGTAAAATGGTGGCATTCCTCATGCCTATATTTGTTCGTTTTTTTTGTTTTTTGCGTTCGCCTTATTTCTCTTTTCCCCAAGGTGGTGTGCGTTGCACTGTTGTTTTTATTTTGCGTCTGTCGGCGCAGTGCATCCGACTTCAGCATGCATTTTGAATGTAAGAGTCTGCTTCCTCCTGCGTTTTCTAAGGGTTTTCTTCCGCGGGGTAACGGCTGGTGCTGTGATGGGAAATCGAACCTAGCACCTTCGTGTTGTGAGTCGTGCCACTTAACCACTACCCCACGCCGTCCCCACAATATACTATTCTCATGCACAGTCCGCATGTCAAATTACCGCTGCAAATAAATATTATTTGCAAAAGTACGGGGTTCAACTTCCCACGACTGTCTTGCTCCAATCGACAAAGCTGTAATTTTGGAACCTCACAAAGCTCTGACTTAGTCCACTGAAGTCTCTAACATTTCATTCCCGACTAGCGATTTAATCTGCCAAAGGACAACCTTTAGTTTACAGCGACAGGGAAGAGAAGGATTGTGTACAACCAGCGACACGACATGACTGTGTATAACCAGTGACAGGACAGAGACGCACTGTGTACAACCAGCGACAGCGAAGAGAAGGATTGTACAACCAGCGACAGGGGAAAGAAGGATTGTACAACTAGCGACAGGGGAAAGAAGGAGTGTACAACCAGCGACAGGGGAAAGAAGGAGTGTACAACCAGCGATAGGGGAAAGAGGATTGTACAACCAGCGATAGGGGAAAGAGGATTGTACAACCAGCGACAGGGGAAAGAGGATTGTACAACCAGCGACAGGGGAAAGAGGATTGTACAACCAGCGACAGGGGAAAGAAGGAGTGTACAACTAGCGACAGGGGAAAGAAGGATTGTACAACTAGCGACAGGGGAAAGAAGGAGTGTACAACTAGCGACAGGGGAAAGAAGGATTGTACAACTAGCGACAGGGGAAAGAGGATTGTACAACCAGCGACAGGGGAAAGAGGATTGTACAACTAGCGACAGGGGAAAGAGGATTGTACAACTAGCGACAGGGGAAAGAGGATTGTACAACTAGCGACAGGGGAAAGAGGATTGTACAACCAGCGACAGGGGAAAGAGGATTGTACAACTAGCGACAGGGGAAAGAAGGAGTGTACAACCAGCGATAGGCGAAGAGAAAGATTGTGTATAACCAGCGACAGAGAAGAAAACGATTGTATAACCAGCGACAGGGAAGAGAACGATTGTATAACCAGCGACAGGGAAGAGAACGATTGTATAACCAGCGACACGGAAGAGAACGATTGTATAACCAGCGACAGGGAAGAGAAGGATTGTGTATAACCAGCGACAGGGAAGAGCAGGATTGTGTATAACCAGCGACATGACGGTAGAACTGTGTACAACCAGAGGCATGGTAGAACTGTGTTGAACCAGCGAGCTACATGATACAGGATAGTTAATACGCGTCACCAAATTTTAAATGAAAGCTCTACACAATTGATCCAAAACTCAAAATGCCAGCTCTGCACAGGCTTATTCGAGCCAATAGAACACGTCTTGTCCAAAATACGAAACGTCAGCTCTCCATAGACTTACACCAACCAACAGCACACCTGATCAAAGAGATAAAACGTCAGCTCTCCAAAGACTAACACCAACCAACTGAACACCTAATCAAAGAGATAAAACGTCCACTCTCCATATACTAACACCAACCAACAGAACACACTTGGTCCAAGAGAAGAAACGTCAGCTCTCCATAGACTAACACCAACCAACTGAACACCTGATCAAAGAGATAAAACGTCCACTCTCCATATACTTACACCAACCAACAGAACACACTTGGTCCAAGAGAAGAAACGTCAGCTCTCCATAGACTAACACCAACCAACTGAACACCTGATCAAAGAGATAAAACGTCCACTCTCCATATACTAACACCAACCAACAGAACACACTTGGTCCAAGAGAAGAAACGTCAGCTCTCCATAGACTAACACCAACCAACAGTACACCTGATCAAAGAGATACAACCTCAGCTCTCCATAGACTTACACCAACCAACATCCCACCTGATCAAAGAGATAAAAACGTCAGCTCTCCATAGACTTATACGTACCAACAGCACACCTGATCAAAGAGATAAAACGCCCACTCTCCATAAACTAACACCAACCAACAGAACACACTTGGTCTAAGAGTTAAAAAGTCCACTCTTAATAGACTTACACAAACCAGAACGACATACTTGACACACGAGAGAAGACTTCAGCACCCACGTACTCAGCAATATAAGTAAAAGGACAAACTTCATGAAGATAAACGACATAATCCAATATTTCAAGTCTCCATGTACAGTCGTCATCCTAATCGCGTCATTGATTTGTATTCTCTCAATTCGAACCATAACTTGTCACACCTGTTCCCAAATTCAACCATAGCCCCTTAGAAAAGGTGACCGCTTTCATCAATACCAGTCCCCGAGCACTCCCACAGAAGCACACCTGAAAGATCCCGTGAACAAAACCCTAAAATTTACATGACAAAGAATCCACGAAATCGTTTCCCAACGTTAGCCATTTTATTTAAAACTTTAAAAAAAAACAGAATCACACGCCCGTGTAAAAACAGCGGAACAAAAGACTCGAAAACGTCAGCTTCACAATATTAACAAAAATATATTTTATGATTCCGTTGGGAACGAGGACATAGAAGAACTAACAGTGCGGAACTAAACAGGCATTTAAAGAAAAAAAATTAAATAAATATTAATATATTTTTACGGATGCCAGGATCCAAATGTAGGTCAGGTAAACATAGATTAACGAACTAAAGACATACATCATATAAATCTGGGTTTTTACAAAAATAAGAAGAACAGTTATCGGAAGACAAATCGACATTCGTTTGGAACAATGCGACTGGTATTAAAAACAGTTGTCATCATCATCATCATAACATGTCGATTGTCCTTTGCAGAACGATTACAGCCGATCTATAAGAAACTCGATCCCTAGCCAGCTCCACTGCTTCTGTCAACCTCAGAGCCTCTGTAATGTCCATGTCCCATATTCTACTCGGTCTGCCATTGTCTCTTTTGCCATGTACCATACCCTCCAGTACCGTTCTTTCTAGACCATTGTGACGTACGATGTGACTAATATGACGTTTGATTTGAGCAATGGGACGTTTGATGTGACGTTCGATGTGACCAATGTGACGTTCGATGTAACCAATGTAACGTTCGATGTGACCAATGTCACGTTTGATGTGACGTTCGATGTGACCAATGAGACGTTCGATGTGACCAATGGGACGTTCGATGTGACCAATGGGATGTTCGGTGTGACCAATGTGAGTCAATGTCCTAGACGCTTGTTGCTTACTATCCAGTTTTTGTTCTATATCGAGCTCTTGTAGTGTTTCTAGTTCCATATGTATAGTATTTCCATCACTCTCCTGTAGCATTTTAGCTCGAAGGATTCAACCTTCTGCCGTTGGGCTTGCGTGGTTGGCCATGTTTTCCATCCGAGAAGTTGCAAGTCTTCTTAATGTTACTGTCATTTTGTTAGTTTCCAGCCATATGTTAACTTCTCAATTACCATGGCCAATCGTCTCCGTATCTCTTTTTGACGGGTTAAATGACACGGCTCACAAACCGAAGGTGCTGAGTTCGATCCCTATCATAGAAGAAGAAGAAGAAGAAGAAGATGAAGAAGAAAATGAAGAAGAAGAAGAAGAAGAAGAAGAAGAAAAAGAAAAAAAAGAAGCAGAAGAAGAAGAAAAAGGAGGAGGAGGTATTTGTCAAGGCTAATTCATCAGAGAACCTGAGTGGTAAACCACTCACTTTTACCAGTCAAGGTACTGGATTCGATTCCGGTAATATACACGCTCCAGTAGACTAAGTCGTTAATGGGTACCTGCCTTGCTATTTGAAAATAAAATGCAGCGAGAACGGTAAATGACCACTGTACCTCATAACATTTTTAAAATTGCAAAACATTTTTTTTAGACATGAGCAATCTGGGAAGCAAAGGAGGCTGGCGTAAACTGAATACATCACCCATTCTGTACCGTCGATCGCCAAATGCTGACTACATGACCCATTCTGTACCGTCGATCGCCAAATACTAACTACATCGCCCATTCTGTACCGTCGATCGCCAAATACTAACTACATCACCCATTCTGTGCCGTCGATCGCCAAATACTGACTACATGACCCATTCTGTACCATCGATCGCCAAATACTGACTACATCACCCATTCTGTACCGTCGATCGCCAAATACTGACTACATCGCCCATTATGTGCCGTCGATCGCCAAATACTGACTACATCACCCATTCTGTACCGTCGATCGCCAAATACTGACTACATCACCCATTATGTGCCGTCGATCGCCAAATACTGACTACATGACCCACTCTGTACCGTCGATCGCCAAATACTGACTACATCACCCATTATGTGCCGTCGATCGCCAAATAATATGGCCTGAACACAAAATTGCACATACGCCGTGCGGAGTTAAACGGGATATGTACTCCCTTTTGTACTGACACAATGAAGTACCTAATGTTGTTGTTTAGGGCCCATAATGAGCATGTTTCCTTTTTTGTGTGCCCTGAATATGGCGTTAAATGGTGGGCTGTTGCAGATTTCCTTATATCGCCAGTGTGCCTATGAAAGTGGACCGTGCCTCTACCAGGCGGTTGTACAATTCATGAAATGACGCTTAGTACTATGGGGAGCATGTCGATCCACATCTCGTCAGACAGACTGTCTTGAAAGCAGTCTGTTTTGAGAGAACGCTATCTGGAAGCGTGTCGCCTAGTCGGCAGTGAGCTGGTTTGCGAGACTGAGATTACAACGTGTCCGGGTTCGAGTTCATGGACCAACATTAAAGAATCCTGACCAGGGTTCGTGCCTAGGTTGACTGTATATGGGTACCTGACGTATGAGTTTGGGATGGTAAAAACAGCACGAAAAGGAACTGGCCCCTCCATCTCACATAGGCAGTAGCTTAGAACATCAAACGTTCTCTTTATCCCGACGGAATTGCTGTCGCGGTTCTAACCCTTACCTTTTATTTCATAGAACGGAGATTTGGGCTTTGGTCAGTATATTGAACCAGATCCTAATTTGACGTCCTGGTCAGTATGTTGTGCCTGACCCTAACGCGACATCCTTGTTAGTATATTGTGTCTGGCCCTAACCCGACGTCATGGTCAGTATAATGGGCCCATCCCTGACTCGACGTCGTGGGTAGTAAAATGGGCCCGACCCTAACGAGACGTCCTGGTCAGTATAATGGTCAGTATAATGGACAGTAAAATAGAATAATTCACCGCCAACAGCAGTAAAAAAGAACATTTACACTTTATTTTAATCTACCGTGCCACTCAGCCTCGCCTTATTTTTAATGTTATATTTTCTCAAATAACTGTCTCAGAATATGAGACAGCCTTTGTCGCTAACCCCGGTTGTTGATCAGACTAAAGAATTCGGCAAAGTGTGGTCTGTGAAGTGATTGACAGCCTACAGCTATGTATACGTACACTATCTACTTCAGCTGTTCCACATTTTATGTGTAAGCGTAAGGTACGTTGACAAACATTTTGAGCTTAGGAAAACCATCACTGGCCTGACATTTCTATCTTAAAGACTATGGCACAAGGTGTAAAGTGCATGAATATGACGTAGATCACATTACAAACAGATAATGACAACAATATTCTTTTTCTTCTTCTTCGTTTATTCTCAATCTCCCTCTACCAAACTGTTTAAAGTGGTTTTGCAAGTAGATGGATGTTGTCCGTAGAACGGAATGCGTTGTGGTGTAGATTACAACTCGACTGCGATATTTCTACCTTTCGATCCTACACATCCGACTTCAGTAACCATTTTTGGGTACCATGTTAGCTTTCGATCTCTTCTCCTTAGTGAGTCTGCTCTGTTGCAACTTGTTTTTCATGATCATCGCGTGGAGGTGTAGACAACTCTGGTTACTTGGCCCTGACAATACCAGTCAACTTTAAGTCTCTGACCGCTGCAGCTCATGCACTTCTCAGCCTCTTGATCCAAACAACAATATGATATTACATCCAATGGATAAATCCATTTTGATATCAAGACTGCTAAAGATTGCAGCCATTTTGAAAGGCCCTAGAGTGTTTCTTTCAACTAAGAGGAGGCTGATAAATACGTTATTTATTCCTACATTGTGTTACGAATTTCAATCTTGGTCCTCAATAGAAACTAATTCGAGTTAGATCGAGGGCTGTGAGATATGTTGTGGCAGAAGTGCAGCCGGAAAGACAATCCGTGACCGATTCCGCAACACTACGCTGAGCTGAGGCAAACAGTGGGGACAAACCCAGTTAGTGTCTACATTAACTCCCCAACAAATCAAGTGGTTTGGTCATTTAGTCAGAATGCATTATGACCAGCCTGCAGCGAAAGCATGTCATATGGAGGTCCACGTGCAAGAGACCAACATCGACGTCGGTAGATCGAGGGTGTCTCTGATACACTCATGATGTTACACTCAACGACAGCTCAAGCCTCTCACCTGGCAAAAACCATAAATTTACGTTTCCCGTATCTCCGCGACGCCTCACGGTAAGAGCAGTAGGATAAAATTTGAAGTCATCATCATCATGATGTGGCATGTCCTTTATAGAACGTTGCTCCCATCACAGTCTGCCTGAAAGAAACTTATTCCCTTGCCAAAACGCCAGCCTTCGCTACAGTCATACCCAGGCATTTCTTGATATCTTGGCGCCATCGTCTTCTTGTTCTATCCCTGCCTCTTTTACCTGGCACCATACTTTCCATCATTGTTCTCTCAAGACCGTTGATGTGATCAAAGTATTTCAATTTCTGGCCAAAATGGAATTGATAAACCAGATCTCCTCTATTTTTAACTGTTGTCGAATGTCTAAATTGTTTTTTTTTCTTTCTGTGCGGAGTATTCTGATGATCTTCCGGTAACATTTTGACTCAGTATTCGATTCTTTTTCTAAAAGTTTTTTTTTTAGTAGAAGAGGGTAAAATAAGAAGTAGAAAAAGAAAAGAAATGGAAGATAAGCAGAATTATACAGCCAGAAGTAGAAGTAGCAAACACATGACAGAAGTAGAAGTAGCAAACACATGACAGAAGTAGAAGAAGCAAACACATGACAGAAGTAGAAGTAGCAAACACATGACAGAAGTAGAAGTAGCAAACACATGATACGAGTACTTAGCGTTAATGTAATCTCTGGATTCACATATGGTTGTGAAAGTTGGAAAATGACAAAGACGCATACAAATAGGTTGAATACGTTTGAAAATAAATGCCGTAGGCGTCTATTGGGCATTGGCTGGAATGAATTCATGAATAATGAGCAAGTACGACTACAATCCAACCAAAATTATGTTCCTAACGTCATTAGGAAGAAATGTTTGGCGTAGACCAGACACGCGCTGCAGATGAACAATAATATTCTCTTGTTACAGGCGATTGTGTGGAAACCTTGAGGCAACAGGAAGCAGGGTAGACCCAGAGAGACTGTATGGAGACCAATCACCATGGGGCTAGAAAACATGCAAGAACTAGAGAGCGTGATGACTGGCCGATTGAACTGGATAATTTTGAGTTATGCCTTCTGCGTCGTCATAGGCGCTGAAAGACTCGAAGGAGAGAGAGAGAAAAAGATAGAAGAGAGAGAGAAAGAGAGAGAGAGAGAGAAAGAAAGAGAGAGAAAGAGAGAGAAAGAGAGAGAGAGAAAGAGTGAGAGAGAGAGTACTATACATTGGTCTTATAAATCAATCACAAGATGTTGTTTGCGAATGTCCGCAATGAGTAGGTTTATTCATTTGTGCCTTGAAAAAAAACGTTAAGTGGCTGGTTGCAGTAGCTTTCCTCACGTTCCAAGCGTGCTGATGAAGGTAGACAGGGATCTTCCAGGCGGCTGTGCTATACTTGGCTTCATCTACTACGGGAATCACGTCGATCCGTCACCTTGTTAGGCAGGTTGCCACGAAAACAGCTCGTTTCCACGGAGGGCTACTAGGAAGGCGAGGTGAGGGTCTCGGCCAGTAAGTTTTGCCTGACCCTGACTGACAAGTCCGATCAGTAAGTTTTGCCTGACCCTGACTGACAAGTCCGATCAGTAAGTTTTGCCTGACCCTGACTGACAAGTCCGATCAGTAAGTTTTGCCTGACCCTGACTGACAAGTCCGATCAGTAAGTTTTGCCTGACCCTGACTGACAAGTCCGATCAGTATATTTTGCCTGACCAGACGTTAGTCTTTCTCTCCAATCACAAAATATCAAGATGAATTACTAGAGACCACTAATGAGGTTGTTGTTGAATGTCCCCATTGAGTATATTTACTCTTTCGACCGTCCTGAAATTGGCGTTAAGTGGCAGGTTGCAGCAACTTTCCTGTCATCCTGAGGGTGCTGATAAAGGTTGGACCGTGGCATTCAGATGTTCGTGCTAAACTTGACTTTCTCTTTGTGTTACTCACTACTACGGGGATCACATCGATGCCCCAACACGATAACCATCATGTTTTCATAGAGATCTGCGGGGAAGTGAGATGTGGGTCTTGATCAGTCTATTCCTCATGATCATGACTAACATTGTCTGATCAGTATGTTTTTCCTCAGCAGATTTTGGTGTCCTTTCCCCTTACTAAGTAGATAAATCCATTACTCCTTTCAACCTCATCCGAACAACACCAAAATCTCCTGCCCCATTAGAGTAAGACACAATGCAAATGAAAACAGGAGCATGCGAGATGAACTAAGAACGATATTCAAGAGAAGCATGCATTCAACTAGATACTGACACATCATTAAACAGGATCAGGGAATAATGGAAGCAAAAGAATCTATTCTGTTTACCCAGATAAAGCTCAACTAGTTCATCCTCTGGAAATCTGTGTTCAAACATCGCAGAAGTGTATACATTAAGCACTGCCACTGATATAATATAAGATATTCAACATAATCATCTTGGACTGATAACAAATGGAAGTGGACAAAATGCTCCTATTGGAACAGGCAGAATTTTGCCAAGGAAGATCATACACAGAAACATATAGCTATTCTGCGCATTATAGTAAAACAAAGTAGAATGGAAATCATCTTTATATGCAAATTGTATAGACTATGAAAAGAGGTTTGACAGTGTGGATCGATCTACGCTATGGCGACTGTTAAGGTACTATGGGATACCAGAGGAATTCATAACCCTCATACGGAATGTGTACGAAGATACGGTTAGTACAATGGAACACGATTGAGCAATGGCTGAAAGTTGAAATAATAAACAACACAACAAGTCAATATCAGCAGGTTGAATTCCTTATAGGTGCAATACACGTCAGTGACATCACAAGGACAAAAACACATACAGGTAATGACTCAGTGAGCACAGCAGGACAAAAACATACAAAGGTAAGGGCTCAGTGACCACTACAGGACATAGAACACATATAGGTCAGTGACCTCACCAGGAGAAAGACATATATACGTAAATACGACTCAGTGACCACAACATGACAATAACATATATATGTAAATACGACCCAATGACCTCACCAGGGCAAAAACATACATAGGTCAATGACCTCACGAGGACAACAACACAAATGGCTTGGCTTGGCTACGTTCGTTCTCAATCTTCCGCTACCAAACCCTGAAAGGGCTTAAATAGCAGAATGTATTCCAGAGAATGGAATGCGTTGTGTCGTAGTTTACAACTTGACTGCGATATTTGCACCTTTCAGTCCAACACATACGACTTCAGCAAGCATTTTTTTAGTACCGGGTTAGCATTCCCTCTTCGATCCCTTCTCCTTAGTCAGTCTGATCTGTTGCAGCTTGTTATCTAGGATCACCAGGTGGAGGTGTAGAAGGGTCTTGGCAGCTCCTGTTCGCTGGCCCTGACGCTAGCAGTCAGCTATGGGTCGCTGACCGCTGCAGTTCATGCGCTGCTCAGCATATTGATCCAAAAACACATATAGGTCAGTGACCTCATCAGGATAAAACATATATAGATCAGTGACCACACCTGGACAAAAAGACATAAAGGTCAGTGACCTGACCAGTTCAAAAACACATATAGGTCAAGCCTCAGTGCCTGCACCAGGACCCACAAACAAAACGACACTTACACAGTTCTCCCTGCAAACAGGCTGTTTCACGTTAGTCTAGCTAACAAGCTGAGGATCGACGCAATCCCGGTAGTAGTGAGCGACACGCAGATGAAGCCAAGCATAGCTCAGCCTACTGGAGGACCCCAGTTCACCTGCATCAGCACGCTCTGGATGTGAGTAAAACTACCGCAACCCGCCACATAATGCAATTTTCAGAGTGCATAGAAGAGTAAATTGACACGCTTGGGCATTCAGCAACAACAACAATGACAACAACAACAACAACAACAACACATTGCCACCCTACATTCTACGCCCATCTCATATCTGCGCTCTAGACAGTTGACAAGTTGGCCTAGTGTTAGCAACGCCCATGCAAACATGGCGACACTCTAAGATGTGTTCTCATTCCATCCTCAAATATTTATCTTCACGATCATTGCCACTAAACTGGAACGTAAATCTTACACACTGACAGCACATCAAATCACCAGCAAACGAGGTCTTCAAAACAGGTCCTACAACAAGCACCTCACGCCTACGCAACCTCACCAACCCCCTTTCCTCGCTCAACCATCCGCGACGACGCAATGCCAATTTGGCAGAGATCAGGTTTCAGATTTACAAAATCATGGCTGCATTTTTTTCCCCCTCATATTTATCGTTGGTGCTTTCAAAATATGAAATATGAGCTGACTGAAATAATAGTGCGTACATTTTAAAATATTCGGAACAAAATACAGACACATAATGTTATATAATGCTGAGGTTAGGAATATGGGTTTTGTGGAGGGTAAAGGGGGGTTTGGGAAGGTGAGGTGGGGAGGAAGGGGGTTTGGGGGTGGGAATTTGATGTGCATGAAACGAGGCATGCGTGGATATATGAGAGATTGCAAGGTTCTGAGGGAAGAGCGTTGCTGGATGTGTGTGTGTACAAGAGTGATGCAGTCGGCTATAATGGGTGCAGAAGGTTGAGCAGGGAAGATCGGAGCGTGAAGGGTAAATGAGGATGGGATAGAGAGTCTACTTAGTGGATTAGTCTTGCTGCTGTCGCCTTATTTCTCTTTTCCACAAACCAGTGTTCGTTGCACTACGGTTTTTATTTTGCGCCTGTCGGCCCAGTGCATCCGACTTCGGCATGCATTTTATGTAAGGGTCTGCTTCCTCCTGCATTTTCTAAGGGTTTTTGCTTCCTCGGGGTAACGGCCGGTGCTGTGATGGGGATCGAACCCAGCGTGTTCGGGTTGTGATTGGTATCACTTAACCATTAGGCCACGCCATCCCCTACATGGACCAACAATAGTGGAGCATCTATCTATCTATCTATCTATCTATCTATCTATCTATCTATCTATCTATCTATCTATCTATCTATCTATCTATCTATCTATCTATCTATCTATCTGTCTGTCTGTCTGTCTGTCTATCTATCTATCTATCTATTTATCTATATATCTGTCTGTCTGTCCGTCCGCCTGTCTTTCTGGCTGGCTGTCTTCTGTCTGTCTCTCAATTCAACTAAATAGCTAACTAACGAACTAACTAACTAGCTAACTAACTAGCTAACAAACAAACTAACTAGCTAATTAATTAGCTAACAAAAAACTAATCAGCTAACTAACTAGCTAACTAACTAGCTAACTAACTAACAAACTAACTAATTAACTAACCAGATAACTTACTAACTAACAAACTAACTAAAAAAACTAACTTACTAACGAACAAACTAACTAACCTACTACCTAAATAACCAGATAACTTACTAACGAACAGACTAACAAACAGACTAACTAACCAACTAACTAACTAGCTAACTAATTAACTAACCAACTAACTAACTAGCTAACTAACTAACTAACTAGCTAACTAACTAACTAACTAGCTAACTAACTAGCTTACTAACTAACTAGTTAACTAACTTAATAATTAACTAACTAACTGACTAGCTAACTAATTAACTAACTAACTAGCTTGAACTAACTAACTATTATTTAGGAAGTGATTAATATCCTCGTTTTTCTTGCTTGATCATTTTTCTCCATTAGTGTGTTTGTATTCGTTCCCTTTATACATGGCGCACGGTACAGAGGAGGTGTTCATATGCCGTCCTCGCAGTTGTGTAATACAAGGTGTTTTATCGGCTCACTACTACCAGAAGCTACTTCGCCAGGCAAAACACAGTTCTACAGATACCACATATGAAAGTTTACGCACACGATTTGTGACAGACTTCCTGACAGGAATTCAGCTGTAGGCGTGACTCTAAGCGCCTATGGGAATGTAAGAGGACAAGAACCATGGAGATAGTCGATTTGTGATAAGATGATAAGATATAGGGGCTAGAAATAGTAACAAAGATGTGTAGCACAGTAATTTGCCCGATATGTTGTGTGGGGAGACTAAGGAGACATCGGCATGGGACTGGCTACCTTCTTTTTCTTCCTCTTCTTATTCTCGTTCTTATTTTTTTCTTCTTGGACCAACTTATGATGTGCTTCTAGCCTTGTGAGGTTTAAGAAGGAGGATGTGATTCGAGTTTTTGGAGATTTACCACAGCTTTTCGAGCAATGTCGTTTTCCGATCCAGAATCTGACTCTTTAGCCTGCACAAGCAGGGCAGTCCTACGTGGATAGGTTCTGGTGTTTGTTTGGGATCTACCTGGCCGTGTCTCTGAGACCCATTCTGTGGAGGTAGACCTTTAGTCTGCAAAGTCTCGTTCCAAGTCTGACGATCTTAATCTGCCCATTTTTGCCAAGTTTGTCAGTGCTGTAATTTTCTGGTTTGTATGGCTAAGGGTGCGTTCCTGGAGTATATCTTGTTTGGGGCTTGACATGGCTTGGAGTGCGCTCCTGGAGTCTATCTTGTTTGGGGCTTGACATGGCTTGGAGTGCGCTCCTGGAGTCTATCTTGTTTGGGGCTTAACATGGCTTGCAGTGCGTTCCTGGAGTCGTTTAGGATGACCGTTTTCAATCACTATTACTGTTGCCACTGTTATTACCCCCACCATTACTACTACCCCCACCATTACTACTACCCCCACCATTACTACTACAACAACCAAATTTAGAAATACAATTGCAACAACAAATATAAGATGTACAGACGGAAGCATGAAAATACAAACATTTATTATAAAAAACGATCCTACGACTTTTCCCATTGCTGGGGTAGTCGAACGGTCTTTAGGCTGAGGACTACAGGCCGCTTGACCTTTGCTGTCACCACGTCGTGTGCTGGCTATATTTGTTTATTTCACCGCCAACAGAAAAACAACATATGCCGTACCGGGGATTCGAACCTCTGCCATCATTGTCGGCAAGCAGACATCGAAACCATTCTAGAACCAAAAAAAAGGAAAAAAATTAGCTCACAAAAATATCTAGACAAGAATGACAAATTAATGGCTTTATTTAAAAACAGCAAATCAAAAGATGAAAGATTTGACATATTTAGGGAGCATGTTACCAGCAGACGGATAAATTACCACGGAAATCCCACAAGGATGCAATAAGGCAAATCAGATCACAGGGCTGATGTGGCATCTGGAAGAAAAACGAATACTAATTCCACAGCAAGCAGGCTTTAGACAGCACAGATCCACTGAGGACCAGGTCATCCTCATAGCCCAGGAAATAGAAGATGCCTACCAGGCACAGAAACACACAGTAGCGGTTTGGGTGGACCTGGAAAAGGCATTTGACAAAGTCTGGAAAGACGGACTTAGTCAAGCTAAGAAGAAGTGAAGTTTGCGGGAGAATGTACAAGTGGATCAACCACTACCTCAAAAAAAGAACGGCCAGAGTCCAAGTACAAAAGCAGATGAGCAAAAAGGTGACACTCGAGCAGGGAGTACCCCAAGGGGGAGTACTGTCACCCACACTCTTCCTGGTGTATATAAACGACATTACAGAGAATATACCAAGAAGAGTCCATAGCTAAATGTTTGCAGACGATCTGGCTATGTGGACCTCTGAAAAGAATCTCACCATAGCAAGAAATCGGATGCAGCAGGCCCTAACATCGCTGGAAGAGTAGGCGAACTCATGGCTGGTAAAAATAAACGAGGGGAAAACCACATGCACAATATTCTCGCTTTCAATCAAATCCCAAAACACCAAATTAAGTCTAAATGGCAAATTCCTGCAGCAAAGCGACAAAATAAACTATCTGAGAGTCACATTTGATCGGCGCATGACATGGAAGATTCAGATCGAGAGAAACCGAATGAGAGCCAGAGAAAGAATGGCAATCATGAGGAAACTTGCTGGCACAAGCTGGGCAGCAGACGAAAGTATACTAAAGAAACTTTACACTGGAAGAGGGAGACCAGTTCTCGAGTATGGCATTGCGACTAAGTAAAGTCACACTGAGACCATATTGTAAGAGGCGACTAAGTCAAATCACACTGGGAGCATATTGTAAGAGGCGACTAAGTCAAGTCACACTGGGAGTATATTGTAAGAGGCGACTAAGTCAAATCACACTGGGAGCATATTGTAAGAGGCGACTAAGTAAAGTCACACTGAGACCATATTGTAAGAGGCGACTAAGTCAAATCACACTGGGAGCATATTGTAAGAGGCGACTAAGTCAAGTCACACTGGGAGCATATTGTAAGAGGCGACTAAGTCAAATCACACTGGGAGCATATTGTAAGAGGCGACTAAGTCAAGTCACACTGAGACCCTATTGTAAGAGGCGACTAAGTCAAATCAAACTGGGAGCATATTGTAAGAGGCGACTAAGTCAAGTCACACTGGGAGCATATTGTAAGAGGCGACTAAGTCAAATCACACTGGAAGCATATTGTAATAGGCGACTAAGTCAAGTCACACTGGGAGCATATTGTAAGAGGCGACTAAGTCAAATCACACTGGGAGCATATTGTAAGAGGCGACTAAGTCAAGTCACACTGGGAGCATATTGTAAGAGGCGACTAACTCAAGTCACGCTGGGAGCATATTGTAAGAGGCGACTAAGTCAAGTCACACTGAGAGCATATTCTAAGAGGCGACTAAGTCAAGTCACACTGAGAGCATATTGTTAGAAGTGACTAAGTCAAGTCACACTGAGAGCATATTGTAAGAGGCGACTAAGTCAAGTCACACTGAGAGCATATTGTAAGAGGCGACTAAGTCAAGTCACACTGAGAGCATATTGTAAGACGCGACAAAAGCTGGTCATGCGACAGACTACACATTCCTGTATGAACTGTAATCCACATGACAGAAGTAAAGACATCCACATACTAAGGTAAAAGAAGACCAATTCAAAATATTGAGAAAGATCACGGCAGCATCACCATATTATCTCGCCGTGGGGTGGGTTGATGCTTCTTACTACAACAACAACAAAAAAAGAGCAAAAATGCCTTGCATAGTTTACAGACCGGACTTGCTTTAAACTGAAAGATCAAACAGAATTAAGAACAGAGGGATATCAGAATAGGTTGCAGAAATATTCGGAGTGCGCGGAACAATACGTTAATCTGTTAGATTCTCATCTAAATTCAAGAACTCCCAGCCATTGTGCTCAGTTTATCTTCCAAATCTAGAACCGCTTCAGATGCGACAAAATGGCCGACTTTAAATCTAGGTCACCAGCTTAGCAAGGGGATTTAAGCAGAGAACAAGAGCGGTGAGAGGAGTAAGTGCCCTTTGTTATGAAGACCTATGCACCATTGTTAGCTCATTATTCATTTTTAAAATTCTTTTTTGTGTAAGATTATATCAGAACTTTTTTTTTAAATTTTAGGTAAGCCCTTTCAACCACTGAGCTGGTCCTTTTAGTTATACCATATGTAAGATACCTGGGTCACTTCCTGGGGTCTCTAGTTAATGATACGCTCTCCCTTTAAAGCTACTGTCATATCCTCTCGTCTTACAACACGCGTCCTGGGAAAACCCCGTACTTACAGCCAAGCCTAAGGTCATGGTCTACAATGCCTATGTCGTCAGTATGCTTATATGGCAGTGAAATGTGGACAATCTAAACCAAATATGATCATAGGCTCAACACTTTTCACCTACGGCGCGGACATCCATCTTTGGCGTTTCATGGAGAGACAGAGTGACAAATGTGGAGGTGCATTCTCGTACACCAGTATGTACACCCTCTTTCAATAAATAACACTGCGATGGCTTGGTCATGTTCGTCGTATCCACCAAGATAGTCTCTATGGGCAGCTGGTGTGGGATATAAGAACATCTGACCCACCGCAGCTGAGGTTTAAAGAGACATGTCAGCGGAAATGAAGACACTGAATATGAATCTGATATCAACGAGGAGAAAGCCACATGCACAATATTCTCGCTTTCAATCAAACCCCAAAATACCAAATTAAGTTTAAATGGCAAATTCCTGCAGCCAAACGACAACCTAAACTAGCTGGGAGTCACATTTGATCGGCGCATGACATGGAAAAGTCAGATCGAGAGAAACCGAATGAGAGCCAGAGAAAGAATGGCAATCATGAGGAAACTTGCTGGCACAAGCTGGGGAGCAGGCGAAAGCATACTAAAGAAACTGTACACTGGAAGAGGGAGATCAGTTCTCGAGTATGGCATTGCGGCATGGACAACAGCAGCGAAGGCGAACTTCGATAAAGTTAACAAACTTCAAAACCAAGCCATGAGAATCATAACAGGTGGCATGAAGTCAACGCCAATTGTAGAACTTGAAAAGATTACAAAACTGCAATCCATGACCGACAGAAGAGACTGCAGAGCCCAGCTGCAGTCAGAGAAACTCCGAAGACTGACGGACCATCCAATGTACCAGAGGCTAAACAATTTGGGAACTGGGAAACTAAAGCGGAGAAACTTTGCAGAAATAGCCAAAGCAAAGATGCACGAAGATCCCATAAACGCACTAACAACACCAAAACCCATCACTACTGTACGAAAACCTACCTGGAGGCAGGAGATATTTCCAGAGGTGGTAGAAAATATACCAGGTATTGGAAACAAAAACTGCCAGACTGAAAAAGAAAGGAGAGATACTACCCTAAGCTTTATATCGAAAAGCTACCCAAGCATGGACTGGACCCATGCATACACCGACGGTTCTGTAACAAACACTACACAGAATGGAGGGGCAGGAGCATTCCTGAACTTACCAAATGGCAGACAAATAACACTGTCATTCGCTACTGGTAAGTACACAAGCAATTTCAGAGCGGAGGCAGAGGCACTGAGGGCGGCAGTGGAAGAAATGGTGACACATAAAGAAAATGAAAGCCATATAGTCCTGCTTACAGATGCCCTCGCCGTAGTCACAGCGCTAAAAAGCCAGAAAAACACTGAGCTTAATGACTTAAGAGCAGCACTCTGCAAACTGTGCCAGCAGTCCGCACCAAAAAGGGTAGTGGTACAGTGGGTCCCATCACACTGCAACATCCAAGGCAACGAGGAGGCAGACAGACTGGCAAAAGAAGGTGCAAGACTACCACAAACAGATACTAGTATGACGTACGAAGAGTCAAAACGGCTTATCAAAGCCAGATACATGACCAAATAGGAAACCGAACATACTGGTTACACCAAAAACGATGCCTATTACCAGTTGAACAGAAGAGAGCAGGTCGTTGTCTTCAGACTTCGCACTGGCCACAATAGACTGAGGTACCACCTATTCAACAAATTGAAGATAGGTGGTACCGACGAATGCCCGTGCGGTACCGGTAAAAATAACCGCTGAACATCTGCTGCAGAACTGCCCGACATACGAGGATCAGAGAGAGCAGATGTGGCCATCACCAGTGGAACTGCAAGACAAGCTCTATGGCAGTGTCGACAGCCTCAGGATGACCGCCGCTTTTTTCGAAAAAATAATGGTTACTGTTTGACTGCGTACGAAGAAGAAGAAGAAGAATCTGATATCTTGAGAAGACATCAATGTAGAGCAATCCAAATGGAGATGTAACCTGAAAAGCCACTTTAGGTTGGGACATAAGTTCATGCAACAGAAGTGAAACGATAACGTCGGAAGGAAAAGGAAATCCAAAAACTCGGTAGAAAGTTGCTAATCCAAGATCGTTTTAACCTAAAGTTAGACATGATTTAACAGTGGCTTCCTAAAATAACCAGTGTGACGTTACGATTTTGGACTAAGGTATTGCGATCATAATGACAATGTTTGTCCAGAGATCAGTTCATTGATGGAGCTACTGAGTTCATGCTTTGTGCGATGCTCTCGGCAGACGGCGTACATTTCTGCGGCGAGAGACCGAGCCATAAGAGGAAACCTGCGACAATGAAGCCGAACCCAAAACTGTTATCTTTTAACTAAGATATTGGTGCGTCTATCAATAATAAGATGTTATTGGGTTAATTCTCTCTCAATCTATTTGTTGTCATCAGTCTTCCTGCAAGGCAGCAGGTTTAAAATGAGTTTTCTCCTCCTAGAGAAAATACCACGCATGGTTTCCACCTTCACCTACTCATTATAGCTCTGGTTTTAGAGTGGCAGAGACTCGCTTAGTGCACCGTGTCCTGTTAGGGCGAACAGACGTGTGGTTAACCATCTAACCACCAGTGTCTAACCATCAGTTATGCTGACTTATGCTGTCTGATGATATGTATTTAACGCACCTACAGAGGATTTATTTAGATTTGATTGCAATCTTCAATTTCTCTACCATCTGTGATAGCATTTAATGTCTGAATGTGACCATATGCATTTATAAGTGTCTTTAAAGAAACCTTTGTTTGGTCTCATCGGTCTTCTCTATTTGAATGTTTTCTTCTCCATCTTGTCTGTATCTTCTCTCTATAGCATGTGTCAAAGACAGGGTAAGCAGTGAGTGACCATCAAAGATGGCGGTGTCTAAAAGGACAGCAACAACTGCCTCCACTTCACCAGGTCTGCAAACAATCCTCACATAGTGCCCTAGCTTTGAATCATGTTTTCATTTTCCTGACGTTCCAAAATTCAGTTCTTGTATCTTCTCCTTCCTCGTCGTTCGTCTCGTCTACAAACTCCAAAAGTATGTGCAAGTAGCTTGATGTTATCAGGAGAACGGAATGCGATTAACCGATGTGCGAGTCTATCTTAATAGACTAAAACACTATAGCAAAGTAGACCGGCAGTCTGTTAGGCGCCATCCATGCTGCTCTAAGCAAACCACTTAACCATGGCCAGTGTTATGCCATGCCACGCCACACAGAAATGTCTCAGTAGTAATTGTACATTGGTTTGGTCTATACTGTCAAACTAATTCTCATAGTCTATTACTTTCTGTTAGTACTACGAACAGTGCTAATATAACTACGGATACTAACAGCATCATCACTATCCTGCCATTCCAACGATTAACTGATGCTATGCGTCTAGCGTGGTGAGGTTCACAGATGAGACTGCGGTTCAGGTATTCCGCTATCCCACACCCCCCCCCCCTCCCCCCACCATTCCTCCAGTTTTTCAAAAATTGGTTCTTTCACCTGGGCCAGACTGCTTCTCGTTGGTCTGTATAAATAGGGCAGTCCTGCATGATATGTTCTATGTTCGCTTGGGTTCTCCGCAATCGCAGGAGGCGGTGTTTCTGAGACCCAATCTGTGTAGGTGGACTTTGTCTGCAGTGCCCCGATCCAAGTCTGACGATCTTCGTGCTGGTCAATTCATTCAGTCCTCATGGATCGTGTGATGAGTTTCTTTGCTTCTTTAAGGCTCTATGTACGGCGAGCTTCTGGCTCTTACGAGCTCATCTACCTTCTCGTATTCCAAGATCCCAGAGTGGACAGAATCCACTGTAGGACAAAATGTATTTATTTTTTATTTTTTGTAGGAGGGCGGGGGTAAGGGAGCAGCAATCTGAAGTCGTATTTTATTTCGTATGAAAGTTTATCTTGTTTGGGGCTTGACATGGCTTGGAGTGCGTTCCTGGAGTTTATCTTGCTTGGGGCTTGGCATGACCTGGAGTGCGCTCCTGGAGTCTATCTTGTTTGGGGCTTGGCATGACCTGGAGTGCGCTCCTGGAGTTTATCTTGCTTGGGGCTTGGCATGACTTGGAGTGCGCTTCTGGATTCAATCTTGCTTGGGGCTTAACATGGCTTGGAGTGCGCTCATGGATTCTGTCTTGTTTGGAGCTTGACATGGCGTTGAGTGCACTCCTGCAGTCTGTTAGAATGACTATTTTCAATCACTATTACTGCTGCTACTGTTATTAACCACCTTTATTACTACTACCACCACCATTACTACTACAACAACCACGCCCACAGAAGTATATAAGAGACACAGAACTGCACTAGAACAGGAGCAATCAATTGTCATTTCTCTTATATGAACAGCAAATTTAGAAATACAATTGCAACAACAAATATAAGATGTACAAAATGAAACATGAAAATTCAAACATTTATTTTTTTTAAACGATCCTACGACTTTTTCCTCTTGCTGGGGTAGTCGAGGGTCTTTAGATTGAGGACTACAGGCCGCTTGATCTTTACTGTCGCCATGTCGTGTGCTGGCTATATTTGTTTATTTGACCGTCAACAGAATTAACAACGTCTGCCGTACCGGGGATTCTTCGTCTTCTTCTTCTTCGTTCGTTCTCACTCTCCCACTACCAATCCCTGAAAGGGTAAGTAGCAGAATGTAGTCCAGAGAACCGAATGCGTTGTGTTGTAGTTTACAACTTGGCTGCGATATTTGCACCTTTCGGTCCAACACATCCGACTTCAGCAAGCATTTTTTAAGTACCGGGTTAGCATTCCCTCATTGATCCCTTCTCCTTAGCCAGTCTGCCCTTCTGCAGCCTATCCAGGATCACCACGTGGAGGTGTAGAAGGGTCTTGGCAGCTATGGTTCGCTGGCCCTGACGCTAGCAGTCAGCTATGAGTCGCTGACCACTGCAGCTCATGCGCTGCTCAGCATTTTGATCCCGTACCGGGGATTCGAACCGCTGCCATCCTTTTCGGCAGACAGATATGGAAACCATTCTAAAACAAAAATATAGAAACAAATAAGCTCACAAAAATATCTAGACAAGAATAACAAATCAATAGCTTTATTTAAAAACAGCAAATCAAAAGGTGAAAGATTTGACATATTTAGGGAGCATGTTACCAGCAGACGGATAAATTACCACGGAAATCCCACAAGGATGCAATAAGGCAAATCAGATCACAGGGCAATTAACACAAATACTTAAATGCAAGCACGTGACAATAACTAGCAAAAAGAGCTTTATGCAACAAAATTTTCGTCCCGATACTATGCTATCAATGTCAAAACTGAACAATAACATCACATGAAAAAAGCTGCATCGTATCAACAGAAAGTAAATGCCTACAATGAATATTTGGTGTAACAAGAATAGACAAGAACAGAAACGATGACATCAGGAGACTGGTGGGAACAACACCAGAATGGCTTGGCTTGGCTTCGTTCATTCTCAATCTCCCACTACCAAACACTGAAAGGGCTTAAGTAGCAGAATGTAGTCCAGAGAATGGAATGTGTTGTGTCGTAGTTTACAGCTTGACTGCAGTCCAACACATCCGACTTCAGCAAGCATTTTTTGAGTACCGGGTTAGCATTTCCTCTTCGATCTCTTCTCCTTAACCAGTCTGCCCTTCTGCAGCCTGTTATCCACCACTTGTAGGTATAGAAGGGTCTTGGCAGCTCTGGTTCGCTGGCCCTGACGCTAGCAGTCAGTTATGGGTCGCTGACCACTGCAGCTCATTCACTGCTCAGCATCTTGATCGCAACACCAGAATAAGACAACATCAAAAGACAGCAACTAAAATGGTTTGGCCTCGTAATATATCTTTCACCAAACAGCAAACTTCTCCCCCCCCCCCTCCCTCTATCTCTCTCAACATACAACGCTATTTAGATACAATAAATTCAAGGCCAAAGGTCGACCACGACAAATGTGGCTTAAGGACATATCTGAGACGGTGCATGCCACTGTGCATGAGGTACACAATGGGGATCGTTCTATAGATCTCTTCATAAACTGACGCTGAAAGGCAAATCAAGATAAGCGAAAAGAAGAAGAAGAAACGCTTTCACTTTTTGCAAACCTTTGCACTTCAGGGTGTAGGTGAAGTTACAAAATCTGTCTGAAATTATGGTTTAACATACACCTTAGAGCTGATGGTGAGAATTACCCACTGCTGTGATCTCATACAACGACTGCCATAGACAGATTGCAGGTCATATACTACTGGTAGGACTAAACGTCAACAGAGAAACGCCTGGAAACTCGATATCTAAGCTACACCTTCCCCGGTCTAGAAAGTCGTAATAGAGATATCACCGATACACTAACTACTTTCTGTCTGTCAAACCTTTTCACTCCAAGGTAGAAATGGAGTGGTTAAGTAATTATATAATTGATGGATGTTCTCTTTAGCAAACCTTTAACCCCGAGGTAGAAATGGAGTGATTGAGTAATTACATAATTGATGACTGTTCTCTATACCAAGCCTTTAACTCCGATGTAGAAATAGAGCTTCTAAGTAGATATAGAATAGTTCGCCGTTATCTCTGGCAAACCAAGGCATCCCACAGCAAACCTGGCAAACCAAGGTATAAATATAGTGGTTTAGTAAGTATGTAATTGATGGCTGTTATCTTTAGCAAACCCTTAACCCCGAAGTAGAAATAGAGCTACTAAGTAGATATTGAATAGTTCGCCGTTATCTCTGGCAAAACGTTTCACCCCAAGGTAGAAATATAGTGGTTAAGTAAGTACATAATTGATTGTTATTCTCTTTAGCAAACTGTTAACCCCAAGGTAGAAAAAGAGTTGTTAAGTAGATTTACAATAGTTCGTCTTTCTTTCTGGCAAACCTTTTCATTTCAATTCGGAGGTGTAACAACTAACTATGAACAACCAAAACAAAAATCCAACTGGGATTTTTTGTTGTCAGAGGCTATGTGTTGTGTTGTTTGGTTGTGTATGCCTAGGGAGTATTTAGGCGAATTTGGGAGCTCATCCAAAATTCCACTCCCGGATATGGCAGCGTCTGGGACCCTTAAAAGCACTGTATTTTACAAATAAGCATTGGGATTTCCACCTTTTGTTCCGGGTTTTCTCCCCTATTCAACAAGGAATAGTTATTCTTTCCCCTGGTGGGTAATCCCCTTTCAAGGACCAGAATTTAACTCCTTCCAATGTCCGTAATACGTAACATCAAAGAGAAGCAATCAATCGTACACAACAAGCTGAACCATATGTCGACAAATTTCCAACAATTTCGCAGACTCAAAAATGTCACAATTGCATACAAACCGCGAGAATCACCAACGATATGATTTCCCTGAAGTTTGATAATGTGCAAGTAATTGCTGTTCTTCAAATGTTCGTTGCTGTTCGGTCTTTTGACGAACCAGAAGTGAAGTGGGTTTTCAAAAAAACATCACTTCCGATTATATCAACAGCGGAAGACAAGGGACAATAAAAGCTTATTGAATAATGTAATTGAGTATTCAGAATGTATACCGATTATCTGTTAATGTTTAATGTACCACAAATAGTTCGCATGTCACTGGACCGAATAGGGAGCAGAGAACAGCTACGCTGTAACCTGCAATTAATGTGGTATAGGAAGACCACATGAATTTGAAGTAGGTACTCGTGACGGCTTTTCTGGCGGTGGGTTACAGTTGCTTCTCTCGGATCTAGAGGAGTACTTGAGAGAGTGGATTGATGGGTTCTCTTGGCTTTAGCGCAACTAGGGGCTCCTCGGTGAGATCACCACTATGGAGATCACAGTGCCGATCCTCACATCGTTGGCCAGACTGCCTTGAAACAGCCTGTTGCCAGAAATAACTGCTTGGAAGTAAGATGGGGTTTTGAATATGACGTTTTGTCTGACCCTGACTACATAGTTGGATCAGTATGTTTTGCCTGACCCTGACTAGTCTGATCAATATGTTTCATCTGGCCGTGACTAACATAGCCTGATCAGTATGTTTCATATGGCCGTGACTAACAAAGCCTGATCAGTATGTTTAATCTGGCCTTGACTAACATAGCCTGATCAGTATGTTTCACCAGTCCCTGACTAACATAGCCTGATCAGTATGTTTAATCTGGCCTTGACTAACATAGCCTAATCAGTATGTTTCATCAGTCCCTGACTAACATAGCCTGATCAATATGTTTCACCTGACCCTGACTAACATAGCCTGATCAGTATGTTTCACCTGACCCTGACTAACATAGCCTGATCAGTATGTTTCACTTGACCCTGACTAACAAAGCCTAATCAGTATGTTTCACCTGACCCTGACTAACATAGCCTGATCAGTATGTTTCACCTGACCATGACTAACATAGCCTGATCAGTGTGTTTCACCAGTCCCTGACTAACATAGCCTGATCAGAATGTTTAATCTGGCCTTGACTAACATAGCCTGATCAGTATGTTTCACCTAACCCTGACTAACAAAGCCTGATCAGTATGTTTCACATGACTCTAACATGGTCAGATAAGTATGTTTTTCCTAATCGGATGCTGGTCTCCCCAGAGGCAGACCTAAACATTCGTTGAGAAGAGAATTGGTGACGAACGTAAATGTTGAAGTACAGAAGTGAAATGGATTGCGGATGGCAGGAAGACTTGCTTATGTTTGTTGAAGATATATGCTCCGCAATTAGTTGGCAGGTTGCTATTGTTTTAATAAAACAGAAATCCCTTTCTCTCCCGCACCAATACCGTTATGTTTAATAAGTAAAGATAATTTATGTGCTAGCTTTATGTTCTTGAATGGGCATAAAGAGTTAACTTAACTTAATGTCTTTATACTGTTATAGAAGACTCTACAGAGTCTGTATACAACCAGTTTCTTGGACGGTCGTTTAACCGATGTGCGAGTACATCTTAATTAGTAGCCAGTTAGGCGCCATCTATAGGTGCTCTTCACAAACCACCTGGTCAGGCAGGTCAGTGCATCCCGTAACTAACCAGTGAGGTCGTTGGGGAATACATGACGACATCCTCACAACCCCACGCCACCATTCTCTGTCAGCGGCCGCTGCCTGTGCCTCGTCTGGTCGGAGATTGGTGCATTATGTTATGTTCTCCTCCAAACTCTTTTTGGGACGGCCTCTTCGTCGTTTGCCTTGCACCTTTCCGTGGAGGATCGTATTTGCAAGACCATTTAATCTCGATATGTGACCGTACCAAGCGAGTTTCCTTCTTTTGACAGTCGCCAAGAGGTCTTCAAAAGGCCGTATTGTTGTTGTAATTCTATCTTCGTATTTCTCTAAAACCACTAGGGGAAAGGTACAATTAACTTGGGCAAATTTTTAGCTTGAATTTTGTCCGGGCCGTTAAGCCTATTCTTTTTAAATTCCAACTGCCAAGGAATTTTTAACGTGCTTGACACTCTACGCGGGAGTCCGATCTCAGCACCCAGAGATCAGGA
The DNA here is from genome assembly GCA_036924085.1 of Ariolimax columbianus. Lineage (NCBI taxonomy): Eukaryota > Metazoa > Mollusca > Gastropoda > Stylommatophora > Arionidae > Ariolimax > Ariolimax columbianus. The sequence goes on along the minus strand of JAVGWX010000002.1, from coordinate 75,342,722 downwards.
GAATTTTTATCAAACAGATTCTCGTGAAAAAAATCCCGGTTTTCATCGTGATTCGACCCTGCGACCTACGGCACCCGAAGCGGACATCCTACCACGAGCCCACTTATGTTTGCTCTTTAGCGCGACCTGAAAAGAGCGTTAAGTTGTGGGTTGCAGTAGCTTGCTTCACATCCTGTGTGTGCTGATGAAGGTGGACCGGGGTCATTCAGCCGGTTCTGTCGTGCTTCGCTTCATCTGTGTGTCGCTGACTATTACTGGTATCACGTGGCTAGTCAGGCTGTCATGAAACAGTATGTGTCCAGGGAGAACTTCGTGGAAGTAAAGTAGGGTCTTGTTCAGTATATTTCGCCGGACTCTTGACTGCTGCCAATTAGCTAAGTGGTAAACACTCTCTTTTCACAGCAAAGAGGCGGATTACACTCCAGTCGAGCCTAATGTGATATGGGTACTTGGCGGAACATTTAAGTTCAGTTCATCCCGTGACCTTTTGAGATCGCCGGGGCAGCCTTGCTGACACCTCCACAAGCCTGCGTCATGCCTCTCTGTCTGTAGTTGCTGTTTGTGCCTCCTCGAGTCGTAGGTTAGTCCATTCATGGATGATGTCTTCCCAAAGTCTTCTAGCTTGCCCTGTACTGTGCCCTCTATATTATTGTCAAGGCGTTTGGACCTCGAGACGTAGCCATACCAAGTCAGCTGTCGCCTTTTGGTCGTTGTGAGGAGGTGGTCGAACTGCCCCCTTGCATTCTCGACTCTACGTCGTACTTCATCATTTGTCATTCGGTCTTTGTCGGGGTGACACTTTGGAGTCTTCTAAAACATCTAATCTTCTTGACATGCATTCTTCTCTGGAGGTCTGTTGTAATAGTCCATGTTTCGCAGGCGTAGAGGAATATCGTTTACGGAAAGAAATGCAGAGAAGAGTGGAAATGGTAATCCTGCCTGAACCAAGCTGTGGCTTAGAATAGTGAAGGCCCTAAACACTCCATTCCCGACCAGCAGTTAACATCTGCTGTGGGACTCCATTTACAATTTTATTTATTCCAATATCAAATAAAAACTGAAAGATTGCGTTTCACAAAATAATGGTTAGTTTCCACAAATATATTACGTTTTTTAGAGTGCAACGGGTTAAGCGATGGCCGGCCGAGAGCCACAGTCGGTGCTTATCGCCGGCATTTCACGCCAAATATTCAAAGCCGACAATCACGTTTCCTCGACAGGCTATTGTCCGTACTGGCCGTCACAGCCTCAATTCCCAACACCAGTGAAAACTATTCACCAGCTCCTCCACCGAATTTCCATTCACTGGGAAACGATCATTTAACCCTTAAGGTTGAATCTCTTTTTTTCCCAGCATTCTCTGATCTGCTACCAGCGGGGATGTTCTGAAAACGAGGTACTGTTATTGTGTTCTCTCTTTGAACGAGAATTTCAATAAGCGTGAAAGAAATCCCGTTATACGGCCGGTTCAGAAATTGGGCGTTTAAATTGATGTATTCAAAATCTGACAGCGGTAAATACGCCGTATGTTTTAGAAATAGGGACAGTTGGATTTATGCGGGTGATCTGTGAAGTTAGACGTTTCAGGATGAAGCAAGGATGTGTGTACAAAACATAAAACGCAGGATAAGCTAGGACAACAGAGTGGGGCAGTGTTTTGACATCAGTTATGTCACCAAATATCTAAGATAGAACGTTCCACAACATCTGTACTGTTAGCGAAATTACAGGCAATTTTAAAATGATTTGAGCGATTTCAGCTTGCTTTATTTCATTCATAATTTGTCAAATCAACAGTAATTTCATACACATTTAATGTAGCTGGCCAAGTTTAGTTGCCAATAGTTTTACCGAAGTTACCTCACAAATGGTCAATTTGAGCCTCTTTTGTTACTCTACAAATGCCAATGCGCTAATCTAAATCTTTCCAAGACGCGTTACAGCATGTTTTAATCAGTGGTTTGCATTGCAGCGGTAATACGATCTTGTAGGTCACGCACATCTTGGGAGAGGTGGTGGTTTGTAGACAATGTCTTTAACATACGCTCATAAAAGAGTCACATGGTGTGAGGTCCAGTGGTCTTGGTGGCCAGTGTATAAGATGATGATCACTGTGACTTATACGCCCTATCCATCGATGTGACAATCTCTCATTAAGGATGTTCCTTACATTATGATGGTAGTGATATGAGGCTACATCGAGCTGCAAGATGACGTCGGCACTGTCATGTTCCAGCTGGTTTTTGGGGATGCGGGAGGGGGAGGGTGAGGGTTTGCGTTCCCCTTATTTCTCTATTCCCCAAGGCAGGGTGCGTTGCACTGTGGTTTTTATTTTGCGCATGTCGTCCCAGTGCATCCGACTTCAGCACTCATTTTATGTAATGGTCTGCTTCTAAGGGTTTGCTTCCCCAGGGTAAAGGCTGGTGCTGTGGTGGGGATCGAGCCCAGCATCTTCGGTTTGTTAGCCGTGTCACTTAACCACTAGCCCACGCCGTCCCCATGTTCCAGCTGTGACATAGCATTTACAGAATTGTTTCACCGTTTACGGTTCAAATCATTTTGAAATGCCTTGGAGTTCTGACGGAATTATTTTTAATCGAAAATATGAATCCAATAATTTTGTACCTCAGCATATAAGTGCAGAAAGGAATAATCAGTACATATTATGGCCAGTTGTACTGTATGGGATTGATACATGCACTCTGGAAATGAGGTTGAACAATGCCATTGAAATGTGGTGCTATCGAAAAATGGAATGTGTGAGTTGTACAGAAATAAGATCCAATGACAATGTTCTCAATCAGATGGCGCACAAAGACAAATATTTCAAATGTTACTTCTTCTTCTCTTTCTTCTTCTTCTTCGTCGTCGTTCGTTCTCAAACTTTTGATACCAAGCCCTGAAAAGGACTTTGTAAGTACTAGGATGTAGTCCGGATTGCAGAATGAGTTGTGTCGTAGTTTACAGGTTGGCTGACATATTTGCACCTTTTGGTCCGACACATCCGATTTCAGCATGCCATTTTTGGGTACAGGGTTAGCCATCCCTCTTCGATCCCTTCCCCTTAGCCAGTCTGGGTACATATTAGCCTTCCCTTTTCCATCCCTTCTCCTTAGCCAGTCTGGGTACAGGGTTGGCCTTCCCTCTTCGATCCCTTCTCCTTAGCCAGTCTGGGTACAGAATTAGGCTTTCCTCTTCGATTACTTCTTCTTAGCCAGTCTGGGTACAGGGTTAACCTTCCCTCTTCGACCCCCTTCTCCTTAGCCAGTCTGGGTACAGGGTTAGCCTTTCCTGTTCGATTCCTTCTCATTAGTCTGTACTATGTTGCAACCCGTTTTCCAGCATCACCACGTGATGGTGTTGAAGGGTCTTTGCAGGTCTGTGTCGCTAGCTCAGACTCTTGCATTCAGCCTCGGGTCGCTGACGGTTGCAGTTCATGCACTGCTCAGCATCTTGATCCAGAATGATACAGAAAGGAAGACTAGGTTGGCTGGGACAAGGTGTGAGACATGAAGGTCTTCTACAGAAGATACTGGAAGTAAACATCCAGTGGAGTCGAGGACGTGGCTACTAAGACTCACCTCTATACCTCAGGCATGCGGAGATATTAAAGTATTAACCTTTGCTGAAATGAAGAGAGCTTCAGGGTAAAGTATCAAATTGAGAGACATGCTCGTGTAATCTTACAACTAGTCTCAGATTTAGTCAACTTATAGCATAGGGTCAAATGGAGAGACATGATCAGTCAACCTTCGAACAAGTTTTAGGACTGATCAACAAGAGTATAGGGTAAAATAGAGAGACATGCTCAGACAACCTTACAACCAGCCTTAGGACTGATCAACCAGATGATGATGTTGATGAATAAGTAACCCTGTGGTGTTATGTATCCATCAAAATACACAATTAATAACAGAATAAAAAATAAATGGCTCTTTTAATGTTGCATGTTTCTTATCACGATTTCTCATACTGCTAGCTATATCCTTGATAATTGAGAACACAGCTTCCAACAACAACCACAACCAATTCAGAGCATTTGACAAAACGATACGGTCTTTAATGATGATTTGGGTCTTCAGCATCGCAGCCACGCCCAGCTACAAAATACAATAAGTACACTGGATGAATGGTTATCACAATTGGGACTAAGGGTACACAGTGGAAAAAAAAAGATTATGAAAATATTAGCGTTGAACGTCAATCAAACTGTGTTGAGAGTCAGTACACGACTGGAAGTTAATTCGTTCGAGTCTTGGTAGTTATATAGTCAAGGTAGGAAGTATATACAGATAAATGTAGGAGGTGCATATAAAGATAAAAGTAGGAGGTACAGATACAAATAAAAGTAGGAGGTGCAGATAAAGATAAAGGAATGAGGTGCAGGAAAAGATAAAAGAAGGTGGTGTAACTAAAGGTAAAAAAGGAGGTGCAAATGAAGATAAAAGTAGGAGGTGCAGGTAAAGGTGAAAGTAGGGGGTACAGATAAAGATAAAATATGAGGGTATAGATACATATACCAATAGGAGGTACATATAATGATAACAGTAAGAGGTATATAAAGATAAGAGTAGGTGCAGATACAGATAAAAGTAGGAGGTAAATAAAGATAACAGTAGAAAGTACAGATACAAATAACAGTAGGAGGTGTAAAGATAAAAGTAGAAAGTACAGATACAAATACATTTAGGAGATGCGGATACAGATAGAAGTATGAGACGCAGATAAAGATAACAGTAGGAGGTATATACAGTTAAAAGTAGGATGTGCAGATAAAGATACAAGTAGGATATGCAGATACATATTAAAGTTGGAAGTACAGATAAAGGATAAAAGTGGGAGGTGCGGATACAGATAAATGTAGGAAGGACAGATACAGGATAAAAGTGGGAGATGCGTATACAGGTAATAAATTAAGAATATAAAAAGCGAGAGGGGCTTTTATTGCATTCTGGGATTTATCGAAATCAAAATAATTCATTCTACCATAAAAACACAGATCTTCAAGTCCAATATGTCCGTCGTATTGTATGGCTCTGTATCTTCAAGTCCAATATAAAGTCCGTCCTATTGAATGGCTCTGTATCTTCAAGTCTAACATAAAGTCCGTCCTATTGTATGGCTCTGTATCTTCAAGTCCAATATAAAGTCAGTCATATTGTATGGCTCTGTATCCTGAAGTTCAATATAAAGTCCGGCCTATTGTATGGCTCTGTATCCTGAAGTTCAATATAAAGTCCGGCCTATTGTATGGCTCTGTATCCTGAAGTTCAATATAAAGTCCGGCCTATTGTATGGCCCTGTATCCTGAAGTTCAATATAAAGTCCGTCCTATTGTATGGCTCTGTATCCTGAAGTTCAATATAAAGTCCGGCCTATTGTATGGCTCTGTATCCTGAAGTTCAATATAAAGTCCGGCCTTATTGTATGGCTCTGTATCTTCAAGTCTAATATAAAGTCCGTCCTATTGTATGGCTCTGTATCTTCAAGTCCAATATAAAGTCCGTCCTATTGTATGGCTCTGTATCTTCAAGTCCAATATAAAGTCCGTCCTAGTGTATGGCTCTGTATCTTCAAGTCCAATATAAAGTCCGTCCTATTGTATGGCTCTGTATCTTCAAGTCCAATATAAAGTCCGTCCTATTGTATGGCTCTGTATCTTCAAGTCCAATATAAAGTCCGTCCTATTGTATGGCTCTGTATCTTCAAGTCCAACATAAAGTCCGTCCTATTGTATGGCTCTGTTACGTAAGGAACAGGGACACTGACAATGAAAAGACTTCGAGCTGCCATCAATGAGTTCAGGTATCGAATAATGGATTTAAAACGGCATGATAAGGTCCATAACGTGGAACCGTCGGACAGACGTCACACTGCGGAACTTGACGGAAGCAGAAGGCGCTGGCATTAGATAGGATGCACACTTCGAAAAACAGTTGACAGCATTACGAGACATGCTCTAGCCAGCAAAAAGAGGTAGAGACACACCTATAGACTCATGCAGAAGAGAGATTGTGGCAAACATTAAAGCAGCTGGGAAGACTGGAACAGAACTGGAAATGATGGCGCACGACAGGAATATTTGGCGAATATCCGTTGAAGACAAATGCTTCCCATGGATTGATTGATTGATTATGCTTTTGTTATTGTTAAGCATTTGGTTGTCTCCGTACTAGATCGTATTACCAATTTTTTTTTTTTTAAACAGTTTTTCTGTTCCTATTATTGTTATGCATACATCAGTATTTGGGCTCTCCTCCTTCGGCCCAATGCAACGTATTAGTATCTACCCATGTTTGTTAGGTATTGTTAAATTCCATTCAAAGGGTTTCACTTATCTGACTTCTGGGAAGAAGCATATTACTAACATCCAAAGGGATGATGATCAACGGTATCGTATGGCTGTGTACACAGCTGGTACCCCCTGGGGTGTGTTGTGGCTGGATTCAGCGCAGGTGATTGTGTAGTGGGACGACACGCTAGCGTTATAACTGAAACCTGTTTTATTTTGTGAAAATTTATAAGTTTTTAAAAGAAAACTGCAACCCACAATCACGTCTAGCCTCGAGCTGTTGTTTGATTTGTTTGTGTGTGTGTGTGTGTGTGTGGGTGTGTGTGTGTGTGTGTGTGTGTGTGCATGTGTGTTTGTGTGTGAATTATTTATGAGTGTGTGTTAATTTTGTGTTGTTTTGTGTGTGTGTGTGTGTGGCCAATTCAGATTATGGTTGCTTTTTCTTGATTTGTATATTTGAAACTTTGAATCCTGGTCTTTTTCTTCTTTTTCTTATTCCTGTTCTTTTTCTTGTTTTTTTTCTTTTTCTCCTTGCTCTTCTTCTTCTTCTTTTTCTTCTTCGTCTTCTTCTTGTTCTTCTTTTTCTTTTTATTCTTCCTCTTCTTCGTCTTCTTCTTCTTCTTCTTCTTCTTCTTCTTCTTCTTCTTCTTCTTCGCTGTGTGTTCGCAAACTCCCGCTACCAAGCCTTGAAAAGTAGCAGGATGTATTCCGGAGAACGGAATGTGCTGTGTCGTAGTTTACAGCTTGACTTCGATATTTGCACCTTTGGGTCTGATACATCTAACCTCAGCATGGTATATTTGGTTACCGGGTTAGCTTTCCTTTCTTCTGAGTCAGTCTGCTCTGTTGGAGCCTTTTATCCAGGATCACTACTTGAAGCTGAAGAAAGGTCTTGGCAACTCTGATTCAGAACATGAAGAGATGGGGTCTCTCAGACTTCGATACGTGTGACTGCGATACGGTACAAGATCCAGGTCATCTGTTGATTTGTCTCAATCTACCGGATACATGTGACGAGGGTGACATGCTGAAGCCGATCCAGCAATTCAAGTCGCTGAACTCTGGATTAATGGTATATGACGTGGTTCTTGGACACGGAAAGTAGATAAGTTCTGGTTCGCTGACCCTGACGCTGGCAGTCGGTTGTGGGTCACTGCCCTCTAAGTGTATGCACTGCTTAGCGACTTGATCCCTTTTTATTTGTGATATTGTGACGGTGGGCCTTAAACGTCGATCTAGCGCATTATTGTTTGACTGGACTTTTCCCGGTTCATCTTGTGTTAGTCTTTTTTTAATTTTTTATTTCATTAAACAGATTACATTTTGCTATGTTTTACGCCTTAACGGGCCGGTTCATACGATATCAACGCGATTTTAAAAACTGGTTTATCTTCCATAGACTTCCTCTTTCATGAAATCGAACACACGCAAGTGTGTAGAAATGATTAACGCTAGTATCCGTTGAAGAAATAATTATATAGAATCTGTAGCGGTACTGAATGCTAAATGTATATAAAAACACATATAGGTAATGGCTCAGTGAACATTTCGTTTAGTTTAGTCGAAGAATCAACGTGATTGCACACCGTTTAGCTCATACGTGCTTAATTCTTCTCCATATTTGCTGGAGAATCTCATCAGAGTAGACAATCTCTGTAGCACCGGCGAGGATCGTGTTACACATTGGGTGGATTGTTTACATAATTTTAGTCTACTGCCTCGTATTTTCAATTTCCAGGGATACTTTAACTGCCGAATGATTTTTAACGTATGCCACACTGAACACGGGTGTCCGATCTCCTCTACCAAAAGATCCGGGGAAATTCCAGAAAATCCACGTTAGAAAATTCCGGTCCCCACCGCGATTTGAACCCGCGACATCTAGAACCGTAGGCAAACGTCTTGCCTTGAGACCACTCAATGACCATATCAGAACTAAAACAAAACGATACCTACGTTACGGTCAAATAGCCTTCGTCAAAAAAAAAAACCTGCGAAAACAACTAAAAAAAATCCCACACAAAACAAGACATGGAGGAAAATGTTTAAATTCGCCGCCATTTTCTTAACACCGCCTGTCTCTCACACGATCCTGGCAGATCCCGTTATAGTAATGCCTCGTCATCTGAAAATCCATTCGATATGTTCCCATTCAACATTGGATTGTTCGCATGGCGGACGATCACAATCTCCACCTTCCTCTTGCACATTGGTGGATCATACCACAGCAGACTAGCTTCGATACCTGTGTGAAGTGAATCTTGGGGTAAACTAAATATGTCCACTGTTTCCTTTCCGGATTGTCGCAAGAATCAACTTGGAAAGGTTGTACATGGGACTAGCAATCTCATTATGTAAAATTCATTGCTACGTAAATTGCAATGCACATAAAGCGGTTCAGGTTTTCTTGAAAGTGAGTTTGGGTAAACTAAATGCAGTGCTGGACTTATACTCCATCATCTGGTGTAATAAGATAACAAGATTAATGATGATTTTGATGATGATGATGATGATAGTGGTACTCATTTATCATTAATTACTCCAACGTACAAGATAACCACCGACTTGTTATTTGAAGATATACCTTAGAGAAATATCAATTCGCGATATATTCAACTTTATCGAAATGAACTGATCCGATCTTTGTATAGACGCATGCGAAATTCTGCCTCGACCAGCTAAATTTGTATTCAAATAATTGAACTGTGTTTTATGGATGGGAAACAGAATTAGGTTTCCGAAGAAATGCCCCAGTAGCTTATTCAGGCGTTACAGATAACACAGCTTTTTTTAGACTGAATTATGGGAAATATCCTAAATAAATGCAAAAATAACTACTTTTGGGATTTTCCTATATACATGTTTTTTACAGTTATTTTGTTTAAATTGTTAGAATCATTCGTCCTAACGGATATAATACCGGGATTGTTTCCCTGTGGTGTCTACCCGGCTGTAGATAGATACACGGCTTAATACTAGGGAAGGTAATGCACCGAGAAAAGAAAATTGTTTCTGTACCTCAAAGAGAGTTGAAAGATCGTTCAATCATTCTCTTCAACTTTAACAATTGTATTTTATTGTTGGACGTATAATTCTTTCCAGCTGATGGCATTGGCTGAAAGTCTGCAGGGTGTGGGCACCAGTTAAAACCTCTAAGGAAGAAGTATCTACAACTAAATTAGTTACATACCCCACCACTTACAGAAGACAAATCTCCGCTGACTAATGGTGTTGTTGTTGTTGAATGCCAACAGTGAGTGAGTTGGATTATTCTTGTGTGCCCCCCAAAAAGGACGTTAAGCGGCGGGTTGTCGTATCTTTCCTGACATACGGAGCGTGCTGATGAAGGTCGACCGTGGTCGTTCAGGTGGTTGTGCTATTCTTAGCCTCATTTTCGTGACGCCCACCACTACGGGGATCACATTGAACCCTTACATTGTTAGCCAGCCTGTCATGAAAACAGTTCGAATGGCTACAAGGAAGGAAAGGTGAGGGTCTTGGCCATTATGTTTTGCCTGACCCTGACTAACATGTCTGACCAGTACGTTTTGCCTGACTCTGACTAACATGTCTGACCAGTACGTTTTGCCTGACTCTGACTAACATGTCTGACCAGTACGTTTTGCCGGACCAGACGTTTGCCTTCCTCCCCGTACGCTGACTATGATCTTGAAGGATGGCAAGCTCTATAAAGATCCCAATGATCTTTACATGACTATTATATAGAAGTAAGTCGCGTAGCTTCTTACACCCGCCACCTACTTGGCTGTTATAAGATTCTTGGCAAGTGTGCAGTATGGTAGGCTGCCATTACTTTCCGTACCCCACGCTAGCCCACGCAGCCTCCCCTATTATATATATATATATATATATATATATATATATATATATATATATATATATATATATATATATTTATATATATATATATATATATATATATATATATATATATATATATATATTTATTTATATATATTTATATATAAAGAAAGATATAAAAACCCACTCGAGAATTGGAAACAGGATGAAGGAACCTTACTACGACGAAGAACATTATGTCTGCACGATCAGGCGTTTTTTAGAATAAGAGACAAAATATTTGGTTCGATGTAATTGAAAAACAAAGCACAATGATGGATATGGCGTAAATATCTTATCCTAATATGGTTCATTATTTGTGGCCTGATATAGAAACATTATTATGAACCCACATCAGGCGATTGAAGCAGGTAGAATAGCGCGACAACCGGACTAAAAGGGTCGGCAGCCTGTAAAGCGCTTTACCGGAATTTGCTGTCTCTCTCTCTCTCTCTCTCTCTCTCTATATATATATATATATATATATATATATATATATATATATATATTTATATATATATATATATATATATATATATATATATATATACATACTCTCTGGAGCAGTTGCTATTTTTATGGAGCTAGACATTCAAAATGTGTGATCTGTTCTATTTCCTCATCACCTAATGTAAATTTATGTTGACATTGCGTTCCGTCGGCGGTCATTATCTTTGTTTTGTTTATGTTTATAAACAGGTTTTGATCTACTTCCTATGTGAGTTTACGGCTGAAAGTAGCTGTTCTAGCCCTTTCGCACTTCTTTATAATATCACCCTATCGTAACTCTGAAATATCGCACCCGCCAATCATAAATCGATCGAAACTTTCAAAGTTTTCGTCTTTTCTAACGTTTGCCATTAAACGTTCCACATATATGATATATAGATACGGTCAGACGATACATCCCTGTCTTACTCCCTTTTACACTGCGAAGCAATCTGATGTTTGGGCAGACACGCGGACAGCTGTCTGTTGATCTTTATATAATGTTTAAATCAGATGGACAATATGTACACCATCCCTTTCATGATATATTTATAAGTGCACAACAGTGGATGGTGGCAGAGGAAGTGGTGTTGCAGCTAGATGGAACTAATTACCCTGATCGGTACTGACTTTCTAATCAACAAAAATATGATCAATAACAACCACAGACCCTTTCAGCGTAGGCACAACTGGGCCGTAGAGACTTCGGTGAGCATGATTATCCCAATCATCCGATGGTCCCTTTGTAGCAAAACTACACGACTGGAATGAGAAATTGGATGTCCATAGACTAAGGCTTCTTTTTGGGGTCGATGTGGTCGAGGGGTCAGGAACTCGTCTGTCAAAGTGATGATCGGCGATCGATCAAATCCTGCAAGTTTTTCAAGTGACCCCTGGTTTCACGAGTGGTGAGACCATAATGTATGCATCATCAGTTACTCTCGATCATTGTGACTTATGTCTTGCTACTGGACCAAGGAAGCTCAGGACCAGAGAGTGAGATTGATGACCAAAGGCAGTTACCCTCTCACTAGAATCCAAATACATCAAGTTACATCAAGGTACACCAAGTTACATCAAGTTACATCAAGACCAAACCGCTTGACGATGTCGCCATCGTCGATTGCGATGGACAACTAATAATAATAATAATAAAAATAATAATAATAATTACATAAATATATAAATATATATATGTATGCTCCTCCACATAAGAAAAGTAATGGCAAACTATAGTACCGCACACTTGCCAAGAAAGTTATAATAGCCAAATAGGTTGCAAAGAAGCGATGGTCTGCAAAGGACATGCTATTTACTTATTATATATAAATTCAAGTTGAAATCAAAAAGTGAACGAAGAAGTACAAGCTCTATAGAGTTGCCAACATTCTCAGACTGACCACTGCTTTCTTTTGATATATTCAAGTTGAGCTCTGAAAGCCTTCGAAGAATTGCATTTCTAGCGGAAATACCAATTTTGTTCATCCATTTGGAATACGTCCATTGGTTCGAACGTGACAGAGTAATCCGATGCAGGTTAGTTGGACCTTGAACAGTTTCAGACGTGAAGTTTTGCCTAATGTCAAGGCTTTATTTCAGGGATGTGTCTATCCTGTTTCCGATGTTCAATTGCTATATATATATGGGCGCCTCGATTGACGCTGCTTCTTGACCAATAGATTTTGGATAAGCGGTTCGGTCTTGGGAGATACCAATATCCTCATTATGACCAATGGTTTCACTAGATACAAGATGGATACTCAAGTTGACGTCCCTTTCTTCTTCTTTTTCTTTGTACGTTGTCAGTCGTCGACTTGAATTTGTTCAACGACAGCAGTAGTCATCCTGAGGCTGTCGACACTGCTATAGCGATTATCTAGTGTTGGCCACATACTCTGGTTCTCGTATGTCGGGCAAATTTGCAGCAGATGTTCAGGAGTCATTTTCTCAGTACCCCATCAGCATTCGTCAGTAGCACATATCTTCAGTTTATTGAATAGATGGTACCTCAGTCTGTTGTGGCCTGTGCGGAGTCTGAAGACCACCACCTGCTCTCTTCTGTTCAACTGGTAATACGCATCATGTTTTGTGTAGCCAGTATGCTCTGTTTCACATTTTCCCATCTATCTGGCCCTAATAAACATTTTGGACTCTTCGTAGGTCACACTAGAATCTGGTTGTGGTAATCGTCCACCTTTTTTCGCCGGTCTGTTCGCCTCCTCGTTGCCTTGAATGTTACAGGGGAATGGGGCCCATTGTATTACGACTCTTCTGGGTTTGGACTGCTGGCATAGTTGACAGAGTACTGATATAAGTTCATTTATTTCTATATTTTTCTGGCTATTTAGCGCTGTAACCACGGACAAGACAGCTGTAAAAAAGGACTACTTGGCTTTCGCCTTGTCAGCATAGCTTCTACTGCAGCTTTCAATCCATCAGCCTCTGAAATTACTTGATAATCTTTGCACTTCCACTGACAGCGTTATCTCTCTATGGTTTGTTAGGCGCAGAAATCCCCCTCCACCTACATTTTTTATTGAGTTTGTTACAGAACCGTCAGTGAATGCATGGGTCCAATCAGTGCTTGGGTAGTTCTTCTCTATGTAAAGGATATGACTCTTCTGTTCTTTTCAGTCTGCCTGTTCTTCTTTCCGATACCTGGTATATTTTCTATAAACTGCTGCTTCTAGATGAGTTTAGTTTACAGTTAGGATGGGCTTTTGTGCTGATATGGCGTTCATAAGGTCTTCTCTCACCTTTATTTTGGCTATATCTACAAAATTATTTTTCTTTAATCTAACTTTTCTTAAAAAAAAACATTTTCTCTTCTTCTTCAATCAAGTGATGCTACGCTTCTAGTCCGGTGAGGTTCACGAAGGAAACTGCGTTTTAGGTCTTCGCCGGTCCTCCACAGCTTTTCGAGCATGGTCGCTATAACACGCCAGACTGCATCTATTTGGTCTGCAAAGGAAGGGCGACTAGTCCTGCCAGAGCTCTGCTATGGTAGCGAAACCTGGTATCTAAAAAATGCAGCAGAGAACCAACTGAGAAATGCACACACATCTCTTGAAAGACGCCTCGTGGGCATAACTCTGAGACAACAGCGGCAGAGCGAACTACACAATAGCGACATCCGGAGAATGTCATACATCAAGGATGTTCTACAGTACATCAACTATTCGAAACACCTCTAGGGTGGTCATATATCCAGAAGACAAGATGAAAGATGGAGTACCATAACCACCATGTGGTACCCGCGCGACAAAAAGTGACCTCTGGGACGGCCCCCAACTCGCTGGCGAGATTCACTAGAAAAATACAACATTCAAGACTCCACAACAGACTACTATCACACTGGACGACACACGCCTGCGACAGAAATGACTGGATCCTGAGTTGGTACCCGCTCAAGGGTGACCACCCCTTGGCGAAGAATGGGTGGAACTAAGAACTAAAGTTGGACAGTCCTGCAGAATATGTTCTGGTGTTTGCTTGGGTGCTCCACATTCCGACGTGGCGGTGTCTCTGAGACCCATTCTGTGGAGGTGGGCCTTGAGCCTGTCCTCAAGATCTTTGACTGCCCATCTCAGCCAAGTTTGTCTATGCTGTCATTTTATAGCTTGTATTTTTTGTGCTGTTTTCTCCATTCGGTTCTAATGGATCGTCTGATGAGTGTCTTTGCTTCTTTTTAGCTCTGTGGATGCGGAGTCTGCGTACAGCCACTTCCGGCTTTTGCGAGCTCATCTGCTTCTCGTTTCCAGTGATCCCACATTGGACCAGAAACCATTGTAGGACTAAATCTGTTTTTTTTAGACAGCAATTCTATGTTATATTTTATTTCATGTGAAAGTCTATCTTATTTCTAGCTTGAGATGGCTTGGAGTACACTCCTGGAGTCGGTTAGAACGATTGTTTTCCTTGTAGTTATGTTCTAGTTGATACAAATCTGAGTTGCTGCATGAACAGCTCTTACTTCAGCTCTGATATTGATACAAGAAGAAGACGTCTAAAAGTGTACACTGCGTAAGCTGTGTGGAAATACCATTAACCTCTCACTAAGAACTGCTGCCTTTAGATGTATGGACATGTCCTTCTCGTTTTAATCACTTGTGTCACGATACGGAATGGCGAGTCAGATATGTCTGTCAAAGGCAAGACTCGTCGCTGTTTTTGTCGACATCTTCGAGGTGGTTCAGGTTTTCCCTAACACGTCCTACCTCCGTAGTGTCACAACTGCGGACGTCCGATCACCGTAGGCTATCAGCGCACAGGGAAAGTCTTAGATGGTTGCATTCACATTAGCTGAAGAACCAACATAATTTTCTCCCTACCTGATTTTCTCCCTACCTGATTCTCTCCCTACATGATTCTATCCCTACATGATTCTCTCCCTACATGATTCTCTCTGTGCAAGGGCTTGCTTTAGCCTTTTTTCCGAATGTCATCATTCCTCATATTTTCTCTCATAGTGACTTGGTGGCTTTTCTCGAGAATCTTATCTCTCAGCTCTTAACCTTTCTCTCTTAGATATTTGTTAATGTGCATGTTTGGCACTGATAAAAGAGTGTTGGCACCAACTATTATTACAGCTGCCCATCGCAAGCGACGATGGTGACACCATATGACAGTATGTGTCTTGACCATGTTAAAGGTTAAAGGCGATATCTAGACTTCAATGATGCTGGTTTCTCCAAATGGCTCGATCTCTCTCGCGGTCTCTCGCTCCGCCTGCCGAAAGAATCGCACAAAGCACAAAATCAGTAGCTCCAGCGATGAACTCAGGGATCTCTGGACAAATTTTGCAATCATGAACCGACAGCCGTAGCTTGAATTCGAACGAGGCCACGAGGCCAACAGCTTGACCACTTCGTCATAGACAATGGATGAGAATGTGACTTGCGCTGCATTTGGATTATAGTGTTAAAGTAGCTGCGCTGGCCATTTACCTTTGAACAGTGAAAAGACATAAGTGAAGACTACTGGATGTAGCTTTGGATGTAGGCACTCTGGTACAACACCATTGAGGCCAGAGGTTGCTTGGAACCGTTTCCGTTCATCCCTTTGAGAGACGAGTGCCTTATCTCTTGACCACAGCGAATTTACTGGTGATCAATAATCTTGAAATGAACATTTTAATGGTAGTATGTTTCAGCAATGGAGACAGTTGATATGCATTTACTGTCGCCTTCTGGCAGCGAACCTCAGTATCTTTGTCTCATCTGCCATCCTGGGTGAAGATACTGCCCAGGTAATAGTATTTCTGCACGTGTTTTATCTTGGTCTCTTGTGGAACGTGTAGCCTAGTCGACAGTGAGTTGGCTTTCTCGACTGGGATTACAGCGTGTCAGTGGTTCGAGTTCACGGACGAACATTAATTTAAAAAAATCCGGACCTGGTACGATCGCTCTTCCAGTCGACCCAGCTGTAAATTAGTACCTGACATATTAGTTGTAGAAGGTAAAAACAGCATGTACGGAAACTGACCACGTCACCTCACATTGGCTGTGGCTAAGTATTTGAAGAGTTATCTCCATCCCCGATGGTAGGTTTTACCACAGGACTGTCCTTTTTTGTTTACTTGTACATTAATATTAAGGTCTACAAGTTATTTACTTATCTGTCTTTAAAATGTTTATCATATTGTGTCTTCCCAGTTTCGTAAATTAAGCTTTACTTACTTACTTCCCCTTGTCCAAGCGCCACGGTTTCACGGCATGCCTCCAGTATTCAGCGACATGGATTGACTTGTCATTTGCCTCCATTATGTCGCACCTAATGCACGTTTCCTGCAGGTTGGAGCAGGTCATCAGGTGGTCTGGGTCCTGTATTTCGCTAAAGTCACGCGTGTCATCAGCTGTGTATCCCTGTCGGTTAATATTCCTCCTGCATCGTAATACACTAGTTCGGAGTCTATTCAGTGACTTCCATGCTGTGTATGGTAGATGATGTCCGAGGGTTGCTTCCTCCTGAAGATTCCTCCTTAGGGTGATGACCTTCAGTGTTTGCCTGTTTGGGCTGTGTTGATTTTAGGAAACCTGGTCTGGACTTGAGTATTTGCTCTGTAAGTAGACATTGATCACATGTAAGCAGCAATTCATTTCGTACAGCGTTACTGTGTAAGAGTTTACTAGATTACTGGATCACCCGCCATTCAGCTACGGTTATACCGTAGGGGTACCCAACTTCTCTTATAACGGTCTCTGTTTTGGACCACGACTGTCCAGTGGACAATGAGTCGTCCAGCTGTGGCCTAATGAATGTTGTTGTTGGAAGCATGGGAGCGTTGGTGGTCATCCCAGTCGTCCCGTCTTGTCTCTGAAAAACCAAATTAACGTCGCTGTGCTGTATCGATCGTTCGTTCTTCGCGGAAATGTGGCTCACCCATCAATGTTTTATCTTGTCTCAACGAATAACTACATCTTCTGCAATGGGACAATTGACAAATGTAAGAGTTATGTAGACATTTTGTGCCCTGGCTGTGAAGTGTGATACCGGTCATGCGTTTCTCGAGGGAGACTTGAGCCCCTCTGATATTGAACTCCATCTCCGTCGTGAGTGTCCATGCTTACGTCACATAGTCCACTGCAGGTATTAATGTGGAGTTGGATAAAGAACGCAGGCTCTAGTTGTGGACGTTTTCAAGTACAGGCTTCATCGAAGAGAATGCTGCCCAACCCGGCTACGCCGTCTTGTCAACTCTGGACACGTCGTTCTGTGTGATGAACAGGTTGTCTAAGGTAGGTGTACTCATCTACGTCATCAAATCTCTCTCCGTCACGGATAACAGGGTCTTGTGAAGCGAAACAATTGCGCATGACATTCATCTTGGACGTGTTAATTTCCTGTTCCGCCTTCTAGCCCTCTCAGCGGAGCGCTGCTGTGTTAACGTTAATGTCTGAAAATGTACCAAGAAGGACACTCTCTCTAGAGACACCAATAACCCCAGGCTGACCACAACTGTCTTTATTTGTATTCAAGGTAATGTCAGGAAGTCTATGAAGAAGAAGAAACAGAAGAAACACCCATGGTTTCATATTGTAAAAACTTCATTAAGATCCTAATGAGGCTCTAGTTGCATCACTGGAGATATAATTGTGGTGTGAAGTTGCATGTTATATCGGCCATTGTGATAAAACACCAGTTCTATATCACACCCGTCCATATGAGCCTAGATTGCCATCTCTGCTACGTTCAACCAGAGGACATTTGATAATGACAAGTCGGTAATACAATAACACTTGAGTCACGAGACTTTGGACAGCTGATACGTAGGAATATCAAGTCATTGGAAAGTTGATAACTAACTAAAATTACTGCTAGTGATTATGTATAGTTGCGTCATCCTTGAGAAGGAAAGCATGCGATTGGGGGAGGAGGGGGTGTCATGAGACGTGGCGGAATGGTTAGAGACATGAGGGTAGCTTTGGTTGCAGGCACTCTGGTCCAACCTACCTTGAGACCAGAGGTCGCTTGGAACTTGCGGAGTTCGATCGTCCACCGTTTACGTTCGTCCCTTTGAGAGACGAGTGCCTTGCCCCTCGACCACAGCGAATTTACTGCTGATGAATAATCTTGTAGTGGCCATTGTAACGGTAGTATGTTTCAGCAATGGAGACAGTTAATATGCGTTTACTGTCGCCTTCTGGCAGTGAAGCTCAGTTTCTTTGTGTAATCTGCCATCCTGAGATTGGGGGGGGGGGGGGGGGATGTCATGACACGTGGTGAAATGGTAAGGCCCATAACTCATACCCCAAATTTGCCGTGTTTGGATTCCTGTAATGTTAAGACCGTATATCTATGACAATTCAAACCATTACCCCAACATTTGAGAACAAATTACCAAATGTAGTGACGGGTTGCAGTAGCTTTCCTCGCATCTCGAGCGTGCTGATGAAAGAGGACCGGGGTTCTCCAGGCGGTTGTGCAATGCTTGGCTTCACCTGCGTGTCACTCACTACTACCGAGATCACGTCGAATCTCATCTTCTTAAAGAGACTGTTGTCCTCGACAACAGTCCGTTTCCAGGACGTCCAACGAGGAGGTCAGGTGAGGGTCTTGGCCAGTATATTTCTCCTGAACCTGGCTAACATTGTTTGATCAGTGTGTTTTGCCTGACCAGACACTAGCCTCACCGTCCCGTCAGGTGAGGGTCTTGGCCAGTATATTTCTCCTGAACCTGGCTAACATTGTTTGATCAGTGTGTTTTGCCTAACCAGACGTTAGTCTCGTGGTCCCGTCAGGTGAGGGTCACGTAGGTTCTAGGAAAACATATTGCAACCATTCACACTGGCTAAGAGATTAGGGGTCAGAAAGGGAAGACAAGAGCGGTCACAGAAATGATTTGCTGAAATCGTGCGTGAAGGACTGAGTGGCGTAGAAATTGCAGCCTTGCTGTTAGCTACAAAATAACGTCATCAACGTCTTATTCAGGACGAACATCGCGGAAGAAAAAAATACAAGAAGAATAAGAATTGGAAGATAAATAAAGAGAAGAATAAGGAAGAAGACGAATTCAAGAAAGAAGTGGAAAAGGAAAGATGAAGAAAAAGGTGAGAAAGAAAAAAAAACAGAAGAAGAAGAAGAAGAAGAAAAAAGAATAATAATAATAACAAGAAGAAGAAGAAGAAGAAAAAGAATTGGACAATTAATAAACATAAAAATAAGGAAGAAGTCGAATTGAAAAAAGAAGAGGAAAAGGAAAATAAGAAGAAGAAGAAAAGAATAAGAAAAAAGAAAAAGAAGAAGAAGAAGAAAAAGAATAAGAAAAAGAAGATGAGGAATGAGAAGAACACGAAGAAGAAAAAGAAGAAAAAGGAAGACGACGAATTGAAGAAAGAAGAGTGGAAAAGGAAAGAAGAAGATGAAAAATAAGAAAAAGATGAAGAAAACGTCATAAAGCCATCATCCTTGGAGGTATATCGCCCACAGTGATATGTGAAACTCATCGTCACCTCATTAACTGTTGTCCCAAGTCACAACCTTAGCGTGTCCTTCAAGCGGTTTGGAATGGATAAACATGTGTAGGTATATTTACACAAACATTGCAGTCATGTGTGTGTCTGTATGTATCAATGTATACACATATATAGAGACAACCTTAGAACGAGACTGCGACATAGAAGATAGTGAGAGGGAGAGAGAGAGATACACATAATGGGCACATGCAAAATTACATTATGTAGACATACGCAGAGACAACGAGAGAGAGAGAGAGAGAGAGAGAGAGAGTGGGAGGAGAGGGGCAGAGAAAAAGAAAGCCAATGTGAGACACAGGGAAACGTATGTTTTGAAGGGGGATACACACTAATAGACACACATACACATACAGAGAAAGAGAAAGCGAGATAGACAATTAACGTATTTATAAAAGAAGCACACATATGTGAAAAGAGAGAGAGAGAGAGAAGGGAGAGCGAGAGAGATAGAGAGAGAAAAAGGGAAAGAGAGGGAGAGATAGGTAATTAACGTATTTATAAAAAAAGCACACATATATGAAAAGAGAAATGGAGAGAAAAGAGAGAGACATAGGCAGAGATAGGCAATTAACGTATTTATATAAGAAGCACATATATATGAGGGGGTGGTCAGTAATAACAAATACGATCATTTAGTTATGAAGACACTGACGGACATAGACAAAGAGAGAGATAACAAAATTGGTACTCAAATATAGTCACACACTTTTATGAAGGGCCTACATACACCCCCCCCCCCCTCTCCTCCTATCCACATCTACAGAAAGAGAGAATGAGATAGAGAGAGAGAGATACAGAGCGATATATATATATATATGATGGAAGGTGGTGGAAGGTATGGTGCCAGGCAAAAGATGAAAGAGTAGACCAAGAAGACGATGGCACCAAGATATCCAGGAATGCCTGGGTATGACTGTGCCGGAGGCTGGAGTTTTGGCAAGAGAACGAGTTTCTTTCAGACAGACTGTGATGGGAGCGACGTTCTACAAAGGACATGCTACATGATGATGATGATGATATATATATATATATATATATATATATATATATATATATATATATATATACATTCACATGTTTATACAGATACAGAGGGAGAGGGAGTTATAAGGAAAAAATATATGCATTTATAAACGTATATTTTGACACATACAGAATGCGACGGATCCCACGGACTGCAAGGAAGACTAATGATGCAGTACTCGAAGAGGCACAAACACAAAGACTAATGATACAGTACTCAAGGAGGCACAAACACAAAGCATAATGATACAGTACTCGAAGAGGCACACACACAAAGACTAATGATACAGTACTCGAAGAGGCACAAACACAAAAACTAATGATACAGTACTCGAAGAGGCACAAACACAAAGACTAATGATACAGTACTCGAAGAGGCACAAACACAAAGACTAATGATACAGTACTCGAAGAGGCACAAACACAAAGACTAATGATACAGTACTCGAAGAGGCACAAACACAAAGACAACTTGATCCAAGGATCAGAAAAAGGGAGTCAGTCATCCTTTTTCGGACATATTAGAGGAAGTGATGGTTTGGGACACGTTATTACAACGTGAAAGATATTAAGATAAAAAGACAGAGGAAGAGATATATATAGATAGATAGATAGAGAGATAGAGAGAGAGAGAGATAGAGCGAGAGAGAGAGAGAGAGAAGACGTCGGACAGCCTGACAGAAATGACATGGTGACAATCAACAACAGAGTTGGTAAACGACACACCAGATATAAGCGAATATAGGTCCATGGTCGCCAACGCCAAGGTCCCTGATCATGATGATGACAAATACATACCATATGCACACACACACACACGCACACTCATACAAACACACAGAGTAGGGATCCTTAAAACGGAGAGCTACTGACGTTTGGCTCTCCAGAAACTAAACATATAGACAGTGGGTTTTCAAATTTCACAAGTTTCATTCCTACTCTGATATCAAGGGCGAGTAGTAATTTTGGAGATTGACGAAAATTATGGAGATTCCGAGCACAAAGTTGGATATTAGTAATGGTAGGCTATATATATTTACGTACACACACGAGGGGGCTTCAAATGAAATCCGTAAAACGGATAGAAATTAGAAAACCCATGCCTTTATATTGTAACTTGTTAATATGGTTGTTAAGGATGTCAAGAATGTCATATGCGTGCCACCACAGTGCAGACGAACAACATGTCGTCATAATTAAAAGATGGCTGCTCTGCTTTTGAAATGCACCAAACAGTAACAACATTCTGTTCTGTTTTCTTTTAGCAGCGAAGAGGTGAAACCTATAGAAAATCATCAAGGTCTGGAAAGGTGATACATACCTTTCAGTATGGCTAACATAATCCGTTCAGTGTATTTTGCCTGACCCTGACAAACATAGTCTGATTATTGGGTTTTGTCTGACCCTGACTAACATAGTCTGATTATTGGGTTTTGTCTGACCCTGACTAACATAGTATGGTAAGGGGATTTTGTTGGCCCTGACTAACATAGTATGATCAATAGGTTTTGTCTGACCCTGACTAACATAGTATGATAGTGGGTTTTGTCTGACCCTGACTAACATAGTATGATAGTGGGTTTTGTCTGACCCTGACTAACATAGTATGATCAATAGGTTTTGTCTGACCCTGACTAACATAGTATGATAGTGGGTTTTGTCTGACCCTGACTAACATAGTCTGATCAATAGGTTTTGTCTGACCCTGACTAACATAGTCTGATCGGTATGTTTCACCTGATCCTATTTAACATAGCCTGATCAGTGTTTTACAAGACCCGAACTAACATAACCTGATCAGTGTTTTACAAGACCCGAACTAACATAGCCTGATCAGTGTTTTACAAGACCCGAACTAACATAACCTGATCAGTGTTTTACAAGACCCGAACTAACATAGCCTGATCAGTGTTTTACAAGACCCGAACTAACATAACCTGATCAGTGTTTTACAAGACCCGAACTAACATAGCCTGATCAGTGTTTTACAAGACCCGAACTAACATAGCCTGATCAGTGTTTTACAAGACCCGAACTAACATAACCTGATCAGTGTTTTACAAGACCCGAACTAACATAGCCTGATCAGTGTTTTACAAGACCCGAACTAACATAGCCTGATCAGTGTTTTACAAGACCCGAACTAACATAGCCTGATCAGTGTTTTACAAGACCCGAACTAACATAACCTGATCAGTGTTTTACAAGACCCGAACTAACATAACCTGATCAGTGTTTTACAAGACCCGAATTAACATAACCTGATCAGTGTTTTACAAGACCCGAACTAACATAGCCTGATCAGCGTTTCACAAGACACGAACTAACATAGCCTGATCAGCGTTTTTCAAGACCTGAACTAACATAACCTGATCAGTGTTTTACAAGACCCGAATTAACATAACCTGATCAGTGTTTTACAAGACCCGAACTAACATAGCCTGATCAGCGTTTCACAAGACCCGAACTAACATAACCTGATCAGTGTTTTACAAGACCCGAATTAACATAACCTGATCAGTGTTTTACAAGACCCGAACTAACATAGCCTGATCAGCGTTTCACAAGACCCGAACTAACATAACCTGATCAGTGTTTTACAAGACCCGAACTAACATAACCTGATCAGTGTTTTACAAGACCCGAATTAACATAACCTGATCAGTGTTTTACAAGACCCGAACTAACATAGCCTGATCAGCGTTTCACACGACACGAACTAACATAGCCTGATCAGCGTTTTTCAAGACCTGAACTAACATAACCTGATCAGCTGATTTATCATACTTTTGTTCAAGCACTCTGTAGAAGAAATCTCAGCGTGTTTGTCAGCACGCCCACTATCGGGTAAAAACGTTTCACATAAAAGGCAGTATCTAACATTAGTTAATGTTTTATATATTTCAATACGTGTTTGTCAATATAATTGCTTCTCTCTGTAACATTATATCTACTCGGTGCTATCGGGTTCTGTAACATGAGCAAACTGTAGTAGTAACGCTGGAACTTGCTAGACATGTCGTACGACAAGAATAAGGAGGGTTGTGAATGGCAGTCGGCTATCTCATTTTGTTGAACCTGTATTAAACAAAGAAACAAAGTGAACAGAAACCATTACACCCCAGGGTATACATAAAGCGTTTCTGTCCACTTCCTGCTAATGGCTGCCAACTCAAACCATATTGTTTCGATGCATATATCATGCCTTTTTTTTGTTTGTTGTGGTGAAATATTAGTTGTTTTTTGTGTGTGCTGTTTCCCTGACAATACCCTTGTGGCAATTATGTGAATTTTGTTTTGTTTTCCGCCCTGATGCGGTCGCTCAGCCATTACCATGATACGTTTTAATCGACTGTACCCTAGGGGTTAAGAGAGACGGCTAAATCAAATCACACTGAGAGCATATTTGAAAGAGACAAATAAGAGGCCTGGGCATGGGGCCGGCTAACTAACACTGTAGAAACTATTAGGAAAGGGGAAACCAAACTTGTACACTCCATCGTGCAGGATTCTTCTTCTTCTTCTTCTTCTTCTTCTTCTTCTTCTTCTTCTTCTTCTTCTTCTTCGTTCTCAATCTCCCGCTACCTAGCCCTGAAGAAAGTTTTGCAAGTAGCGGAATGTAGTCCAGAGAACGGAATGCATTGTGTCGTAGTTTACAGTTTGACTGCGATATTTGCCCCTTTCGGTCCAACACATCCGACTTCAGCAAGCATTTTTGACTGGACTGTAAGAGGTGCCAATAAGCTTTACTGGACTGTCAATCAGAGGTGTCAATAAGCTTTACTGGACTGTCAGAAGTGTCAATAAGTTTCAATGGACTGTTAGAGGTGTCAATAAGCTTCACTACGCTGTCAAATGTGTTACAAATCTGCAGTGGACAGTAATTGGTGTCAATAAATTTTAAAGGACTCTGTAAAAGGTGTTAGTAAGCTACTTTGAACTGCTAGAGGTGTCAAAAAGCTTCACTGGACCATCACAGATTTCAATAAGCTTTCCAAGACTCTGTAAAAGATGTCAATAAGCTACACTTGACCATCACAGATTTCAATAAGCTTTCCAAGACCCTGTAAAAGGTGTCAATAAGCTAAACTTGACCGTCAAAAATTTCAATAAGCTTTCCAAGACTCTGTAAAAGGTGTCAATAAGCTACACTTGACCATCAAAGGTGTCAATATGCTACACTTGACCATCAAAGATGTCAATAAGCTACACTTTACCGTCAAAGATGTCAATAAGCTACACTTGACCATCAAAGATGTCAATAAGCTACACTTGACCATCAAAGATGTCAATAAGCTACACTTGACCATCAAAGAAGGAAATGGGCTTCTGCCGAATTTACAAGGCGTCAATTCCGTTCACCGGACTGCCCAGATTGTTAAACGGCTTTACTGAATTGGGAAAGTTGTTAACAGGCTTTGCTAGATTGCCAACTGTGTCAGTAAGCTTCAGCGAATTTCCGAGAAGTCAACACGTTTTTCCGGACTGCGAAATGTAACAAAAATCTTCACCTGATCGTTAAAATTGTCAGTAAGCTTCCTCAGACTGCCAAATATGATAATCATTTTCATCAGATCGTTAAAAGTGGAAATAAGCATCACAAGACCGTCAAAAGTGTCAATAAGCCTTCCCAGACTGTCGAAAGTGTCAATAAGCCTTCCCAGACTGGAAATGGCGTCAGAAAGCTTTCCCAGACTGTCAAAAGTGTAAATCTTTCTCCAATCCGTCAAAAATGTCAATAAGCCTTCCCAGACTGTCGAAAGTGTCAATAAGCCTTCCGAGACTGATAAAAGTGTCAATAAGTCTTTCCAGACTGTTAAAAGTGTCAATAAGGCTTTCCAGACTGTCGAAAGTTTCAATAAGCCTTCCCAGACTGGAAATGGCGTCAGAAAGCTTTCCCAGACTGTCAAAAGTGTAAATCTTTCTCTAAACCGTCAAAAGTGTCAATAAGCCTTCTCAGACTGTCGAAAGTGTCAATAAGCTTCTCCAGACCGTTAAAAGCGTCAATAATAGTTCATAAGAACGTCAAAAGTGTCAATAAGCTTCTTCAGGCTGTCAAAGGTGTCAAAAAGCTAAATCAGGTAGTCATATAGTTTCATGGCCAAAAAAAATGTC
The DNA here is from genome assembly GCA_036924085.1 of Ariolimax columbianus. Lineage (NCBI taxonomy): Eukaryota > Metazoa > Mollusca > Gastropoda > Stylommatophora > Arionidae > Ariolimax > Ariolimax columbianus. The sequence goes on along the minus strand of JAVGWX010000002.1, from coordinate 75,316,967 downwards.
AGAACTTCTCTGCACCGAACTACCAAAAAGACACAGCCAGAGCACATGTCAATTGACCTGCGACAACACCTGAAACGGAACACAGCAAGGGTCAAGGTTGTCAAGACTGACACACAATCGCGGTTATTATTTCCTCCCGCCTCCCTGGACGGGAAACAATTTTCCCTTGTCCCGCTTGTGTTTAGACAGATGGCAGGTAGACAACACCAGGTGACACGATCACCTGATGGAGGACGGGGCATACTAGATGATTTGGTCGCCAAATCCTAGTCGTTAAACTTCGTTTCGTTTAAGTTCGTCAGCAGATGCTGCAGTGTCTTTGTTTTTAATGTTTTCTCTTCTTTTGATAATTATGTATTCTTTTTTGACTAGTCATTGTGATTATATCTTCGTTATTCGTTATCAAATAACTACCTCTATTTCATTCATACATGAAGCAGAAAGTTGAATCTCGCATCATGTGCGTCGGCTGGGTGGTGAATAGCTGAATGTCCTCTATATTTGGAGGTGAGCTATGAATAATACATAAACAAATTTGAAACAGAAATGACGGCCTGCATTGAGGTCAGAACGAGGTATCCCCTCCATCATGCAAAGACACAAGACAATCACCTGTTTATCTACCCACCCGATAACAAGTCACCAAAAGAAGAAAACAAGGCATACCTTAAAAATGGCGAGCTGAACAAATTATGGGCAAAAATTTTTAGAACATTTAATAAAAGTATAAACAGAAAGAAGAAAGATCTCAAGCAGGAAATGAAGAAATCCAATTTAAACATTCAAGCTCGTACAGAAATTCAGAAAAAGGGACAGATGGGTCAAAGATATTGAGGGCAGGATGCTTCTCTACAGCGGAGTTCTCACTACCGACAGATCCGAATGGAGCATTGTGCTGTATTGTGTCCAGCAGTCAAAGCCACAACATCAGAGGATGAAGGTAGGTCTTTAAGAGCATTATGGTACTGGACCATCCCTTGTCCTTAGCCAGTCTGCTCTGCTGCAGCCTGTTATCCAGGATCACCGGGTGGAGACGAAGAAGGGTCTTGGCAGCTCTGGTTCGCTGGTCCTGACGCTAGCAGTTCATGCGCTGCTCATCGTCTTGATCGCGCTTTTTACTTTCGACTTCTCACGCAATACATCTCCTGATATCTGATGGTGCGCACCCAAGAATGGCGATCTGAAGAGAGGTACTCACTACCGAACTACCGTTTTAACAAGTTATCATATCAAAACCATCACAAGAATCATCATAAAGAAGCTAACAAACAAACTTAACAAGGGAGTACATGAAGAAGAATAAGAGCAGTTTTAGACATAGGCACGAGGGATGCCATCATAATATCGGAAGGCGCAGAGATTACAATGTCAACTTACACACTTGCTTCATAGATTACATCAAAGCTTTTGACTGTGCAATATGAAAGTCTGTGGAGAATTGTGAAAAAAATAGGCGGTTCAATACTCATCTGACTCAACTAATACAAAACACTAGATTAGGAACAACAAGCAACTATCAGAATAACTGGAAAGACATTTCAATTCTTTGAGGTGCAAAAAAAACCCACTCAAAGTAAAACAATAAGGATGCATACTCTCCTCTTCTACTCTTATCCTTTCAACATTTATGCAGAACAACATAAGGAGAAATGTTAACAAGGATTAGAATATAAAACGTTCGACAAGTTCTCAATCGGCGGAAATGAAATACCAAAACTAAAGATAAATATTGAAATTCTTAAATTGCTGGATGTAGAACAAATCTAACTAGCAAAGAATATTCCTCTAGGAAACTAAAACACTTTAGCTACATCTAACGCCACAGTTGTCTAAAAAAAATTATGATATAGGAGAATATGGTACCTGGCGAGGCAGACCCGTGAGCAAATGGACACAGGATAATAAAGTGGTTCTTAGGATGACAGCCAAGGACGACCACGCAAAAGATTAATAGTAGAAATAACAGAAGCAGTAAAGTTCTATGTGTATACAGCACATACTAGGGCCCAGTCAAGAAACCTCTTCATAACTTTACGCTGTCCAAGCTGGACAAAAAAAGGTAGGAGAAACGACGGATGACAGCGTCGGAGTCAGAAGATCGAGTCTGACAGATTCGATGTTATGAGAACGACTCATAAAAAATACTCCATTAAAATATCTCTGACCGGCTTCAACATTGACGTAGACGCACGGAAATGTGTGGTACTGGACAGTCAGGCATGGCGTAGAACCTTCATCAGAAGCGTCTCCATACGTAAAGCACGCCAAGCATCCGATGCGTGGAGACAACTAACCATATGAAAAGACAAAACTTCTTCTTCTTCTTCTTCATCGTACGCAGTCAGACATCAACCTTTATTTTTTCGAAAAAAGCAGCGGTCATCCTGAGCTGGTCGACACTGCCATAGAGCTTGTCTAGTGTTGCCACTGGTGATGGCCACATCTGCTCTCTCTGATCCTCGTATGTCGGGCAGTTTTGCAGCAAATGCTCAGCGATCATTTTCCCGGTACCACACGGGCATTCGTCAGTGCCATCTATCTTATTTTACCAGTTTGTCTGCCTCCTCGTTGCCTTGGATGTTGCAGTGGGATGGAACCCACTACCCTTTTTGGTGCGAACTGCTGGCATAGTTGACAGAGTACTGCTCTTAAATCATTAACTTCAGTATTTTTCTGGCTTTTTAGTGATGTAACTACGGCCAGGGCATCTGTAAGCAGGACTATATGGCTTTCATTCCTTTTACCTGTCACCATTTCTTCCACTGCCGCCCTCAGTGCCTCTACCTCCGCTCTGAAATTGCTTGTGTATTTTCCAGTAGCGAATGACAGTGTTATTTTTCTGCCATTTAGTAGGTTCAGAAACGCTCCTGCCCCTACGTTCTGTGTCGTGTTTGTTACAGAACCGTCGGTGTATGCATGGTTCCAGTCCATGCTTGGGTAGTTTTTCGTTATGTAGCTCAGGGTAGTGTCTCTTCTTTCTTTTTCAGTTTGGCAGTTTTTGTTTCCAATACCTGGTATATTTTCTACCATCTCTGGAAATATATGCTGCCTCCAGGTAGGTTTTCGTACAGTAGGGATGGGATTCGGTGTTGTTAGTGCTTTCATGTGGTCTTAGTGCATATTTGCTTTGGCTATTTCTGCAAAGTTTCTCCGCTTTAGTTTCCCATTTCCGAAATTGTTTAGTCTGTGGTGCATTGGATGGTCAGTCAGTCTTCGGAGTTTCTCTGCTTGCTGCTGAGCTCTGCAGTCTCTTATGTCGGTCATGGATTGCAGTTTTGTAATCTGAAAAGACAAAACAACTTTCACATGTCCAACTCTGACCTTAAAGGATTCACTTGTGGAAGAGGTTTCTGTTGCAGAATTGGTCTACTCAGACACCTCGGTACTCACCAGGGAGGTGCACCACAACATGTCTGACTACTGATGCCTTCATCGCTGGCGTTAATATGCTAGTAGTGGATGGCACAAGACCCGATACGAAGTGTATCACGTGTATCAAGATGATGCTGACAGTTTGAACATTTTCTAAGACGAAAGCCGACTTGTCCAAAACTGTGTTTTTTTTTTAATGATGTAAAAACGGATACTGCTTTATTTTTTCGCTTGTGTCCTGCACGTGCCTTTCAGCGTCAGATTATGAAGAGGTTTATTGATGGGGCCCTAGTATGTGCTTCGTACACGGACAGCTTTACTGCTTCTCTTATTTCTGCTATCCATCTTTTGCGTGGTCTTGTATCCCTTGGCTATGTATCCATTGTATCTGTATAGCTTTGCTTTCTGAGGGATACTATCTGGTGTTTGACGTGTCACGTGGCCGAACCATCTGATTTGCTGTCTCTTGATGAGGTCTAGCACTGGTGTTGTACCTACTTGTTTCCTAATATCTCCGTTTCTGATTCTATCCATTATTGTTACTCCAGCCATTATACGTCAGCATTTCTTCTCTGTTGGTACTCGGATACTACGATGTATAAAGAATATGTCAGATGATGATGGAGATGATGACTTTTTTCACAAACTGTCCACCAACCTAGATGTTTTTCCGTCACCATAAACAAATCCCTCCAACAACCACATATCTTTCTCTAATAGGCATGTCTCTATTTCGTATGTGTGGAACTTGATAAAGACTTTCATGGTAAAAGCGTCGTGACTGTTACTGTTATTCTACAACTGTAAATTTAAGCCTCTGTCCGGCTAGCAACAAATTACATATATTATAAACACAAATAACTACGCATACAATAACTTGTGCTTTTTCCTTCCGGCATTCACGACCTGTTCAGTAGTCAGACAACATGGTGTTATTTTCGCCTATCCTTTACACAAATTCTAGCAGCGGAAGCAAGCGTCACATTTCAGTGTTTCACACGGTAACAATGGATTGGTAGCCTGGCTTTTTTCATAACAATAGTAAACCGATATAGCTGAAATCCGGTCTGCAATGCGGTTCCCATCCATCCATCCATCCACCCATAATCTATCCATCCATCCGTCTATTCATTCATTTATTCACCTGTTTGTCAATCTATATGTCAGTCTATACGTCTGTTTGAATGTTTCTTTGTTCGTCTTTGTATCTAATCTATCTATCTAATGTATCTATCTATCTATCTATCTATCTATCTATCTATCTATCTATCTATCTATCTATCTATCTATCTATCTATCTATCTATATATCTATCTATCTATCTATCTATTTATCTATATATATATATATATATATATATATATATATATATATATATATATATATATATCTGTCTATCTATCTGTCCGTCTATATATCTCTCTGTCTGGCTGTCTGTCCTTCTGTTTATATATTCATATGTCTATCCATCTATATATTTATCTCTCGATATATCTCCCTACCTGTCCGTCTTTATCTTACTTTTAGCCCCAATGACCGGTGACCCATTCTCTCTATCCATCTGCTCAATGTTTCTTGTTAACCTCTGTCTCTATCTCCCTCAATATCCGTCAATTGCTTCTCCATATCCCTAACCCTCTCGGCCCTCCGTCTACCTCTTCTCTCATTCCATTCCCTTTCCTAACACCTTTCCGTAACAACTCGGCAAAGAACAACAAATTTGCATGCGTATCTCCCAGCAATAGTCCTCGAGCGCTCACTCTGCAATTTCGCATAAATAATTGTCAACCCGAGCAGTAAGTATACCCCCCATTGTATTCTATTTTTCCCATTTCCCAGACTTTGTCTTTGATCTATCGATCCCGCCCAAGTGTTTATCTTAAAACCCTGGAAGAATTGCAGTTTGGCTAAATGATCTGCCTTATTTGCTGCTTCATCTCTGCGTGTCTCCTTTCCTCACTCGATATGGTTCCCATCCTTCTGTCAGTGGCGACACACTTTATACACAACGATGCGCTGGTAATCAGAAATTCGTTAGTTCAATCCATATCTTCTCAATCCCAACGTACCGGGTTCGAATGACGCTGTGTCCAGTTTGAGAGAAGCGGGTTTTTTTTTTCTCGGTGCAATCGCGTGAGTGCCTGGATCCTGAGTTGCTTCCAGTCATCTAGGCTAATAGTCTTGCCAGTGGTCAAAAGTAACTCGGGACTAGATAGTGAAGTATGTGATCAATGTCTTTCTCCTTATAATCCAAATACATGTTACATCATCAAGAGAAAATCGTCGGATGATATCACATTATCACTTTGCCAGGGATGCTTAAATATTTAGGTATCCACTCCGTAGCTATTTTGGCGACACGGAAGGTGATAATGTAGTCAACTTCTTGTGATCAAATCTTCAATGAGGAGTGTGTAGTCCGTTGTTGTTTAATGTCCACAATGGGTAAATTTACTCTTTTGTGGACAATGAAAAGGACGTTAAGTGGCTGATTGCAGTAGCTTTTTTATTGTTTTTATTTTACGTGTTTGCTTCACTAGTTTCTACTGGCGGAGGAACGCCTATTCCACGCCAGATTGTAGTCAATTGGGCGATATTAATACGCATAAACCAGTGATTTGATGTATGTATGCGTCTGTATGTACCTATTCTAGGTTTGTGTTCTGCCAGAAGCCAGCCCACCTATCAATGACAGGACGGATCAACGAGAGGATCAACAAATGACATGAAACACGTTTGCATCACTGAACCACTAGGTTAGGTACATATAGCTACACACATGCATCCAAGCACTGGTTTATGCGTCTTGATATCGCCCAATTGACTACGGTCTGGGGTGGAAAATGGCGCGTCTTCGCCAGTAGAAAGTAGTGAGGCAAACATCTAAGCAAAAAACAACCCTACTTCACATCCCAAGCATGTTGATGAAGGTTGAACACCGCTCTCCAGGTGATTGTGCTATGCTTGGCTTCATCTGCGTGGAGCTCACTACTACGGGGATCACATCGATCCCCATCTCTTCAGGCATGAACGCTACATGGAGGAGAGATGGTGGTCTTGGTCAGTGTATTGGGCTTAACCCTGACACGACGTCCTGGTCAGTATGGTGTGCCTGACTAGACTAGCGTCTGAGTATCCCAGCGTGAAGCCTAGCCGACAATGTGCTGACTTAATAGATTGGAATTACAACTTGCCACATGTTCAAGTTCGCGGTCCGTGGTTCGTGCCTGCCTAGTACGGTCGCTCTTCCATTCGACCCAGCTGTATATGGGTACCTGACATATGCGTTATGGAAGATAAATACAGCAAGGAAGGTAATTAGCAACCTCACCTAACATAGATGCAGATTAGTACATGAAGAACCATTTTCATCAACCGAGGTCAATTACTCCCATGGACTGACCATGGACTGACCATCGACTTCACAATCTCCAGACTAGCAAAGAAGGAATCAAGGCAAGACCAGCCACACATAGCAACAGCATAAGAACAGCAAACAACGAAACTTAGCTGAAGAAATCGGCCATCGGAAACACAGGGAGGGAGGTCTACAGACAAATGACAAGCTCCAATCCAAATTGGCAGTATCAATTAACACACAAGGAAGGATCAGAGCAGCATTTTCCAGACGAGAAACCAGCCGATGTAACAAGCACCTGAACAGAATCAAATCAGAACACACTCTAGAGAACCAGTGTGAACACACTCTACTTGTGCGTTCATACCCGGATCAAAGTCTCGGTTCCTCTTTCAAAGGACACCGTTGTTTGAAAGGCTGTTTTATCTCCATACAGCTTTTGTCTCATATCTCTCTCTCGAGACCAGTGTTCTTCTTTCTCTTCCTGTGTGAGCGTGCAGCTTTGTAGGGTGTGTCCCACGGTCATGGTATACTCCCCACATGGGCACCTGTCATCTGTCCCAATCCTGATTTTGTTGTAAAGATGACCCTTGAGTCTGTTATGCCCAGTTCTCAGTCTGAAAATTATGCTTTGTCGTTCTTTAGTTAAATTAAAGTAGCTGTCTTCTTTATGGAAGTGGGGGTGTTATCAGACCATTTTGCTCTGGTTGTGGCTTTAACTATGGCCTTGGTCTCATTATACGTTATGCCCATGTCATGTATGTGGGGAATCTTCTCCACACTTTGCTGGTTTGTTTATAGCTTCATTTCCTTGAATATTGCAGTGGGATGGGAACCACTGTATGAACAACCTTGGGTGTTTTGCAGAAAGCTGTGTCGGTGAGTACATTCATTGCTCGAGATCATCATCTTTATGATCCTTTAGCGCTGCTAATACTGACGCAGCATCAGTCCAGAACGCTACGTTTTCTTGGTGGACATCTTCATCTTGGATTAGAAACTTGTTAGTGGCCATACGTGCCTCTGCTTTCGTAATGAAGTTATTGGAGTATTTTCCCTTCGTTAGTATCATATTTTGGTCGTTCTCCGTTCCTCAGTCTGTAATACACCCCTCTGCCTCCATTGAATTGGGCTTTGTTAGCTGAGCCATCAGTATATACGTGCATCCGTGCTGCTGGCGGGTATACTCTGCTATGATATTCTCCCATGATAAATGCCCTTTCTAAATATGTCTGAGTTCCTCTCTTCCCTATTCCCTCAATGGTTTCTACCGTTTCAGGGAATACATTTTTTTCATGGTGGAATTTGGGATGTTTGTTGTAGATCTTTAGTCACTGTCTGGCTTATGATTTGGTCTGTTCTTGCAAGATCTTTTGTATTTGTTAAATGAAGTGGCTTCTCTTTAACCTTCCTTTTCTCATGCAACTTAACATGCAATTAATTGGATGATCCGACATTCGTGTGAGCCTCTTCACCTCCTGGAGTTTTTTTTTTTGGTGGTCCCTGCTTTTCTCCATATTCCCGTTTCTCGTGATGATCTTTCTTGCATTCATTAATTGTTGTTCTCGCTGCTCCAATAATGATAACCTGGGTTTTGGGTAATATTAATTGTTGTTCTTATTTGTTACTATGCTGCTATCCCGTATTTTATGGGGAAAAAACAGGGAAAAAAATGTAAATGTTGATTAAAGTTGAGTTTAATCAAAATTTAAAAATGGGTATGATCAGATATCGCACCGAGACGAGAACACAAACAAAACCTACGTTACGACCAATAGTCCTTCATCAGGGATAACAATACTGAACTAACAAATCAACATATAAGGACACAATGGTCAACTTATCTGATTGTAGACCCAGTCTGTCTAAGCGACCGTTTGAGCCAGATGCTTGACTGAAAATCATCCCGTATTCTAGCACTGGTCTCACGTAACCTGTGTACCTTTTCTTTAGCGTGCCGGTGTCAGCTCTCCATGTTGAGCCTGCTATCTTTCTCATTATGTCAATTCTGTTCTTAGTTTTGTTGGTAAACATTTTTGAGCTGGTTTTTCCATATCATCCTTAGGCTCATTGTTATTCCCAGATAAGTTGGACTTGTCAAGGGGGGGAGTCTGAACATTTAATCTTAGGATCACTTCTTGGGGTTTGGGAGATAGGGAGAAAATTGAATATGTGGTTTTTGGATTTGCTGGTAGAAATGTGCCACTTCTTTGTCTATGTCTAGCTGTTGGAAATTTGCCACTTCTTTGTCCATGTCTAGCTGGTGGAAATGTGCCACTTCTTTGCCCATGTCTATATATTATTTGGGGCCTCTTGCATGTGATTTCTAGGTATAGGTGTAGACTTTTCTGATATTCTTAGCACCAAATCAGCAACATATAGCGTACTGTGTACACCTTTCTGGATTTTTGTGATTAGATTATCTATATAGGGAGAAGAATGGGAGGTTGTAGACATTTATACAAAGCCGTTGATCTCTTTGAAGAGAGGTGACAGGGGGACATTCATGCAATAGGAAGATCTAATAAGGAATATATTTACATAATGCGGGAGAACAATATTCATCATCATCATGTAGCATGTTCTTTATAGAACGTCGCTCCAATCACAGTCTGTCAGAAAGAAACACTTTCCATTGCCAAAACTTCAGCCTTCACCACAGTCATACCCAAGCATTCATAGATATCTTAGTACCATCGTCTTCTTGGTATACTCCTGTATTTTTTGCCTGGCATTATACCTCCCATAGTGGTTAAGTGGCAGGGCTTATAACCCGTAAGTGCTGGGCTAGGTTCGATCCCCATCACAGCACCGGCCGTTACCCCGGGGAAGCAAACCCTTATAAAATGCAGGAGGAAGCAGACCCTTACATAAAAATGCATGATGAAGTCGGATGCACTGAGCCGACAGGCGCAAAATAAAAACCAGTGCAACGCACACCGCCTTGTGAATTGGAGAAATAAGGCGAACGCAAAAAAAAAATATTTAAAAAATACCTTCCATCACTGTTCTCTCAAGACCGGTGTGTCTCTTGATGTGGCCAAAGTATTTACATTTTCTGGCCATAACGGAATTGATAAGTGTACGATTTCTATGACATTTCACTTTACAAGAAACAATGGAAAAAGTAGAAAAAATAGACATCTTGATCATCACTGGAGATTTCAATGCAAAAGTTGGAGAGGAAAGAGCCGAAGAAAAGAGAAGTGTTCGATGACCTTTTGGTTTGGGACGCAGAAATAAGCGAGGATAAATCTGGTATAATTCTGCATGGAAAATATCCTCTCCATTGACAACACCTTATTTAAACAACATCCGCGTGAACTATACGGGTGGACCTCCCCTGATGGCAACAGCAGAAATCAAATCGATTACATCCTGGTACAACAAAGATGGAGATCAAATGTGCTGGCAACAAAAACGCTGCCAGGAGCGGACTGCGATACGGACCACGAATTACTGTTTGCAGTTTTTAAGACAAGACTTCGTAGGATTAACAAAGGTTTCCAGCCAATACGCTTCGATTTAAAAACAATACCTACTGAATACAACATCAGAGAAGAAAACAAATTTGAGGCGTTGCTTGCGGTAGATGAAGAGATGACATCTGAGGATTTGACATCGCACGAAAAGGATATTTTAATCTTGACAGCGAACGAAATGATTTACATGATGTCGCACAAGAAACAGAGCTATATATCAGACGAAACTGATTGAAGAAAGGAAACAATTAAAACAAATAGGAAGTCAAGGGACAAACACGGCATTAAACAACTGCGAAAGACAAGTTAGAAGAGAAATAACAAAAAATAAAAGAAGATACATAGTGGACACATGTAAGGCCATAGAAAATCGACTGTAACAAGGCAGGGAGAGAGATGCCTTTAAGGTGATAAGAACCATGACAAGGGAATTCCGTCCGAATAGACGGAGAGAGTACTGCAGAACCATGACAAGGGAATTCCGTCCGAATAGACCGAGAGAGTACTGCAGAACCATGACAAGGGAATTCCGTCCGAATAGACGGAGAGAGTACTGCAGAACCATGACAAGGGAATTCCGTCCGAATAGACGGAGAGAGTACTGCAGAACCATGACAAGGGAATTCCGTCCGAATAGACGGAGAGAGTACTGCAGAACCATGACAAGGGAATTCCGTCCGAATAGACGGAGAGAGTACTGCAGAACCATGACAAGGGAATTCCGTCCGAATAGACGGAGAGAGTACTGCAGATCCATGTATGAAAATAGCACAAAGAACAACATTAGGACGGTCAAAAAGGAAAGTGACCTAGGAGTTATAATAGATCATACAGGTAAGGTGCGGCAGCAAGTCCATGTGGCAGTGAAAAAGGCTAATGCAATGCTGGACATGATAGGAAAAGACATTCCACAAAAGAGCAAGGAAGTGTTAATCAAACTATATACATTACTAGGATCAAGATACTGAGCAGCGCATGAGCTGTAGCGGTCAGCGACCCAAGGCTGACTGCTAGAGTCACGGCCAGCGAACCAGAGCTGCAAAGACCCGTCTACACCTCCACGCGGTGATCCTGGATAACAGGCTGCAACAGGGCAGACTGGCTAAGTAGAAAGGGTTGAAGAGGAAAGGCAACCATGTACTCAAACTTGTCTGCTGAAGTCGGATGTGTCAGACCGGAATGTGCAAATATCGCACTGACACAGCGCATTCTGTTTTCTGGACTACATTATGTTACTTGCAAAGCCCTTTTCGTGGTTTTATAGAGGAAAATTGAGAACGAAGAAGAAGAAGAAATCATTAGTGAGACCTAAACTGAAGGACTGTGTTCAGGTGGAGAGTCCATATCAGAGAGTGGATATAAACATTCTAGAAAGGATACAAAGAAAATCTACAAAAATGATCGCGGGGTTTCAGAATTATACTTTTGAGGAAAGACTAAAACAAAACTGATCTTGTGTGTCTCGAACAGTAAAAGATTCTAGGTGACTTAATACAAGTTAATACATTAATCAATGGAAAAGATCAATTAGATGACAAGAAGTTGTTCACAATTAGCTACAAGAATAAGCGGGCACAGCTTCAATGATGTCACGAACATGATTCTACCCCCGAGGCCAGATAAGTGGAACACATTGTGTGGCACAAAACAATGTCTGACAAACTCGTGCAGATATCATCAAATGACAGTGGGCTGAAGGGAGAGAGCCTTATTATGCTGGATACGTATCACTAGCAATAGCAACAACATCAACACTAATATTGTCTGGTACTGAGGTGGAAGTCCGACTGAGTGGCAGAGAAGGCAGAGTCTCAGCTTGTTTTTACAAAGGTATCGTGTCCAATCCGATGCAGAGCGGACGAGTACTGGCCACCGTTCTAAGCGGAAATGGTGAGACCATATAGAATCAAATTAGGCACTTCATAGCAAGGCGACGTTTCGACAATATCACGACTGCATCGCGACCATACCACGGCCGTCTATCGACATAATCGAGACCGTAACAAGACTGTAACGAGACCCTATCAAGACAGTAACAAGACCGTAACGAGACCGTATCAAGACAGTAACGAGACCGTAACAAGACCGTATCAAGACCGTAACGAGACAGAAACCAGACCGTTTCAACACCGTATCAACACCGTATCAACGCCGTATCAAGACAGTAACGAGTGAGTAACGAGACCGTATCAACACCGTATCAAAACAGTAACGAGACAGCAACGAGTCGTAACAAGACCGTAACAAGACTGTAACGAGACCGAAACAAGACCGTATCAACATCGTATCAACACCGTATCAAGACCGTAACAAGACCGTATCAACACCGTATCAAGACCGTAAGACGACCGTATCAACACCGTATCAAGACCGTAACAAGACCGTATCAACACTGTATCAACACCGTATCAAGACCGTAGCAAGACCGTATCAACATCGTATCAAGACCGTAACAAGACCGTATCAACACCGTATCAAGACAGTAACGAGATAGTATCAAAACAGCAACGAGACCGTATCAATACCGTTTAGAGACCGTATCAAGACCGTATCAAGCCGGCATCAAGACAGAAACAATACCCTAAAGAGACCCTAACGAGACCGTGTCGAGACCGCATCTATAAATTTTTGAGAATGTGCAAAAAGCGATGAGTCTATCGTATCTGTTAATCAAGTTGGGGCTTTAAACGGCTCCCTGCCGCCTCAGCAGTACCATTTGTATTCATATGCAGCTCAATTCACCCCCCGTCTATTCATTGTCGCATATCCCTGTTTTGAAACTTCCCATTAATCTAGCGATTAACGGCACCATGAGAAACACTCCATTCCCTCGCTTCCCAAATGCATATCAAAGAAAACCTGGTTGTCTATCTCCTATTTCGTTATCACGTGCATCTCACGTGGTAGACCTCTATATCTTTTTACAGATCCCACTTGGGCAACCTCCCTGCCTCCACCTGGCATCATCCTGATTGCAACCCCCCCTCCTCCCCCTTTTAGTAACACTCCTCCTCCCACTGCCCCCCCCCCCTTCTAACATTCTTGTCACAAACCTCACTTGGGTAAAAGCCTTTCTACCCCCTTCCACCCTCGCTACCATTCTTGTCACAAACCTCACTCGGGTACACACCATTCAATTTCTCCCAACCCCCCAGCTACCATTTTTATCACAAAACCACAATTGGGTAAACCCTTGCCCCCCGCCACACACCCCCCCGCCACACCCCCCCCCGCCACACATCCCCGCCACACCCCCCGCCACCCCCCCCCCCCGCCACACCCCCTACCGCCTAGTCTCAATCCTTCTACAATCTTTATCAGAAGCCAAATTACAACAATCCCCATAACTTTCAAACAGACCGTAATTAGTTGTTCTGTTTGTGCGTTCGCCTTATTTCTCTATTCCCCAAAGTGGTGTTTTTATTTTGCGCCTGTCGGTCCAGTGAATCCGACTTCGCCCCGTATTTTCTGTAAGGGTCTGCTTCCTCCTGTACTTTCTAAGGATTTGCTTTTTCGCGCTAACGGCCAGTGCTGTGACTGGGGAGCGAACCGAGCACCTTCAGTTTGTGAGCACTGTCACGTAACTACTAGCCCTTAGACCTCAGTTTGGTAACAACTATCCTCTTCAGAGACCATCATTTTACAGCAAGAATTCAACATATACCACATACCCTGCTCGGAGAATACCACAGACCCCGCTCTGAGAATACCGCAGACCCCGCTCTGAGAATACCGCAGACCCCGCTCTGAGAATACCACAGACCCCGCTCTGAGAATACCACAGACCCCGCTCTGAGAATACCGCAGACCCCGCTCTGAGAATACCACAGACCCCGCTCTGAGAATACCACAGACCCCGCTCTGAGAATACCACGGACCCCGCTCTGAGAATACCACAGACCCCGCTCTGAGAATACCACAGACCCCGCTCTGAGAATACCACAGACCCCGCTCTGAGAATACCACAGACCCCGCTCTGAGAATACCACAGACCCCGCTCTGAGAATACCACAGACCCCGCTCTGAGAATACCACAGACCCCGCTCTGAGAATACCACAGACCCCGCTCTGAGAATACCACAGACCCCGCTCTGAGAATACCACAGACCCCGCTCTGAGAATACCACAGACCCCGCTCTGAGAATACCACAGACCCCGCTCTGAGAATACCACAGACCCCGCTCTGAGAATACCACAGACCCCGCTCTGAGAATACCACAGACCCCGCTCTGAGAATACCACAGACCCCGCTCTGAGAATACCACAGACCCCGCTCTGAGAATACCACAGACCCCGCTCTGAGAATACCACAGACCCCGCTCTGAGAATACCACAGACCCCGCTCTGAGAATACCACAGACCCCGCTCTGAGAATACCACAGACCCCGCTCGGAGAATACCACAGACCCCGCTCTGAGAATACCACAGACATCTCATATTTCTTCGATCAACTGATGTTATGCTTCTCGCACGGTGAAGTACATGAAGAAGATTATGGTTTTCCGGTCTTCGCCAGCTTACTACAGTTTCGCTACGTAGCATGGTCGCCCCCCCCTCCTCCTCCTCCCCCCCCCCCCCAAGACTTGTGAGGCTGACTCTCTATGGTCTCCTTAAGTGTGAAGTCATGCTGGATATGTTCTGGTTTCCGTATGAGTGTTCTGAATTCGCATATGACGGTGTCTCTAAGACCCATTCTGTGGTGGTGAGCCTTGAGTCTACGATGTCCCGTTCAAAGTCTGGAGATCTTTCTCTATGCTGTCATTTTCTGGCTTGTATTATTTATGCTGGTCTCTCGGTTCTGTATGCTTGGATCGCTTTATGAATATCTTTTCTTCTGTATAGCTCTGTGGATAGCGAGTCTGCGTGCCGATGGATCCGTCTTTTTCGAGCTCGCCTGCCTTCTTGTTTCCAACGATCCCACACTGCATCAGAATCAACTGTAAGAATAAAGTTGTTTTTATGGGACAGAGTAACCCGGTGCTATATTTTGTTTCATGTAAGAGGCTATCTTGTTTGGGGCTTGAGATGACTTGTAGTAGCTTCTAGAGCCTGTTAGACTTGTAATTGTCTTTTGGTTGATAAGAATCTGGATTGCTGAACACAGACATTAATCTTAGAATCCTCATTCATAACTTACCTTAAGGTAAAAGCGTTAAGAACCTTCTCGCCGAAATCACATGCCACAATATGAGAGCCTTTTTCATTACTTACCCCAGACCTCGACAAAAGAACGCTGATTGTGGCTTTACCACAGATACTCAACTTCTCTCTCATTACCATACACCAGATTAAGATACTTCATTCATCCAGGAAAAAAGTCCCTTAAGTGTCTGAGCCCTCTTTCTGCCCTTACTACAGATTGAAGCCTTAGAATCATCATTCGGGGTGGGGGGGGGGGGGTAGAGTGGGGCAAGATGAGGTAGTGAAAGAGCTGACAGCAGAAAGTGTTACATAGCTTGCTGTATGTATCAAGGCCAATGACTCATAGCTGGCTCTTTGAGTCGGGGTCAGTGACTCATAGCTGGCTGCTTGAATCAGGGTCAGAGAATCAAAGCTTGTTGCTTGCAGCAGGGTCCGAGACTCACAGTTGGCTGCTTGAATCACGGCCAGAGACTAATAGCTGGCTGTTTGTTTTAGGGTCAGTGACTCATAGCTGGCTGTTTGTTTTAGGGTCAGGGACTCATAGCTGACATACCCTATTCCTCCACTACGTGGCGGCCATGAAAACAGGCTGCACTCCTCACTAGTGTAGGCAGGCCAAGGGAAAAGGATCGAAATGAGAAGGCGCAAATTCGGTGCTAAAAAGAAACGCCAGCCGAAATAAGATGTGTCTGGCGGAAGGCGCAAATTTCGCAGCCTCGCTGTAAACTACGACACGCAGTCAGGACAAACGTTGGGAACGATGAAGAATCATTATTCTGCCTTAATGCAGCAGTGAAAAATCCGACAGAAGCCAGAAACTCATAGCTGACTGCTTGCGTAAGATTCAAAGATATTATTACGCCTTCAAGTGACGGTCCTGGAAACAGGCTGCACTCGTACAGACTGCCTAAGAGAGTAGGGATCGAATAAAGAACCAATAATGTCGTGCTGAGATCAAAAGTGCAGTGCTGAAAGGCGCAAATATCACAGCCTCGCTGTAAGCTACGACACACCGTCACAACGTATTTTGCAGGATAAACTTCAGATAGAAAAAAATAATACAGCTAGTCTGAAAGCAGAAGACGCAGCAGGGAAGGAGCTTCCAACAGCCAGCGAATCATAGTTGGCTCTCTGCTAATTGGTATAGATCCACCCACCTGCCATCAGAAAAAGCGTGACTGCTAAAATTGAACGCGAGAAACAGGAAAATGACCTTTCTTCTTCTTCTTCTTCATCGATCAACTGGTGCTGTGCTTCTAGTCCGGTGAGGTTCGCGATCAACTGGTGCTGTGCTTCTAGTCCGGTGAGGTTCACGATCAACTGGTGCTGTGCTTCTAGTCCGGTGAAGTTCACGATCAACTGGTGCTGTGCTTCTAGTCCGGTGAGGTTCACGATCAACTGGTGCTGTGCTTCTAGTCCGGTGAGGTTCACGATCAACTGATGCTGTGCTTCTAGTCCGGTGAGGTTCACGATCAATTGGTGCTGTGCTTCTATTCCGCTGAAGTTCACGAAGGAGAATATGCGTTTCAGGTCTTCACCGGTCCCAAACAGCATGGTCGCTCCCACAGACCAGACTGCCTCTTTTTGGTCTGCATGGGTAGGTCAGTCCTACAGAAACTGTTCTGGTGTTTGCTTGGGTGATCTACAGTCGCACGTGGCAGTGTCTCTGAAACCCATTCTGTGGAGGTGGGCTTTGAGTCTACAATGTCCTGTTCTGAGTCTGAAGATCTTTGTTTGCCCATCTCTGCCAAGTTAGTCTATACTATAGACACCAAATGTTTGGACACCAGAAGCAGATCACAAGACTCAAATCCAGGCAAAGTTTCCTTAAATCAACAAAGCCCATTCAGTCAAGCCGTAAAAGTCATCGCACTGAATTACGGCACAAAATGATACAGCACTCAGGGATTGACCTTCAGGAGGAACCCTGCCCCTGGACATCACTTATCCTACTCACTTTGGAAGACATTAAATAGACATCGGTGCAAGAGGAACGTAAAGAAATGGGGTCTCTCAGACAGCGCTACATCTGACTTCGGAGATGTACATGATTCCGGTCATCTGATGATTTTTTTTTAAATATTTGTTTTTGCGTTCGCCTTATTTCTCTAATTGCCAAGGCCGTGTGCGTCGCACTGTGATTTTTGTTTTGCGCCTGTCGGCTCATTACATCCGACATCAGCATGCATTTTATGTAAGGGTCTGCTTCCTCCTGCATTTTCTAAGGGTTTGCTTCCCCGGAGTAACGGCCGGTGCTGTAATGGGGATCAAACCCAGCACCTTCTGATTGTGAGCCGTGTCACTTAACCACTAGCTCACGTCGTCCCCAGATCTGATGATTTGTCCCAACCTCCATGATATGTGTGACGAGAGTGACAAGCTGACGGTGAATGACAGGACAATTCAAGTCGCTGATCACTGGATGAACGACGTGGTGCTTGGACATTGAAAGTAAGTAAGGGGGGGGGGGTGGAGGAAAAGGGGGGGGGGTGTCAGAGAACCATAATTGACCAAAACCGTATTTCACTTCCAAGTGGATGCTGGCCTTGTACCAGCCTCCTCTGGTGTAATATTGCTAAGAGAATAGGGTTCGAGGAAAGAAAGCAAAGGCGGCACCAACAAAATGGAGCGATGAAACCGGATGTGTCGGGCCAGTAGGCGCAGGTACCGCAGTAAACTACGACACAACTTGACATGATCTTTTTCAGGACGAACGTCATCAACAATAAAAAATAAAGAAAAAATAGATTTACGAAAAGCGATTAAATAAGAAAGAAAATTAATAAAGAAAGAAAAGATGTAAAAAAAGACAGAAGGTAAGAAAAAATGCACAAAGATAGTCCGAAAGAAGGAAGAAAGAAAGAAAAAAACAATTGAAAAAAAAATACACAAAAAGGCAGAAAGAAAGACAGGAGGAAAGACTGGACTAAAGTAAGAAAATACAAAGAAAGAAAGACTGGAAGAAAGGCAGAAAATATTTAAAAAATAAAAACAGAAAGAACTGAAGAAAGACAAGATACAAAGAAAGAGTGAATGCAGAACAGAAAGAATGGAAGACAAAAAAAGAAAGAAAAATTGAAATAAAGACAGACGAAGGACACACAAAAAAAAAACGGAAAGAAAAGCAGAAAAAAAAGAAATACAGACAAAAAGAAGGAAAGATATAAATACAAATATAAATGGCTTGGCATCGTTCGATCTCAATCTCCCGTTACCAAGCCTTGAAAAGGGCTTAAGTAGCAGAACGTAGTCCAGAGAACGGATTGCATTGTGTCGTAGCTTACAGTTTGACTGCACCATTAGGTCTGACACATCC
The DNA here is from genome assembly GCA_036924085.1 of Ariolimax columbianus. Taxonomy (NCBI): domain Eukaryota; kingdom Metazoa; phylum Mollusca; class Gastropoda; order Stylommatophora; family Arionidae; genus Ariolimax; species Ariolimax columbianus. Next base: position 75,298,297 of record JAVGWX010000002.1, on the reverse strand, counting down.
GACATCATCAAGAAAAAGAGATATATAGACAGAAGGAGGACAAAAAAGAACGAAAAAAAACTAAAAGGAAAAATAAAGAAAGAATGCACGAAAGAAAGAAAGAAAGACAGTCCCAAAACACATAAACGCAGAAAGAAAGAAAGAAAGAAAGACAGTCCCAAAACAAATAAACGCAGAAAGAAAGAAAGAAAGAAATAAAGAAAGATGAAAAATTAAGTAAGAAGTAGCACAGAAAAAAGGACAGAAAGAAAGTAAGAAATACAGACAGACAGAAAGAAGGTAAGAAATAGAGACAGAAAGAAAGTAAGAAATACAGACAGACAAAAAGAAAGTTGGAAATACAGACAGAAAGAAAGTAAGAAATACAGACAGACAGAAAGAAAGTAAGAAATACCGACAGACAGAAAGTAAGACATACAGACAGACAGAAAGAAAGTAAGAAATACAGACAGACAGAAAGAAAGTAAGAAATACAGACAGACAGAAAGAAAGTAAGAAATTAAGACAGACAGAAAGAAAGTAAGAAATACAGACAGACAGAAAGAAAGTAAGAAATACAGACAGACAGAAAGAAAGTAAGAAATACAGACAGACAGAAAGAAAGTAAGAAATTAAGACAGACAGAAAGAAAGTAAGAAATACAGACAGACAAAAAGAAAGTAAACAGTACAGGCAATCAAGAAAGTAAGACAGACCGACAGAAAGAAAGCAAAAAGAAAGAAATGGCCCTAATTTAACCACTTGTATGTCCCACAACCTGAGAACCCCCCCTCCCCCAACTCAACCAACAGGACTCGCCTTTCTCGACCGTGTACACTACCCTCTGTACTTAAACCCTCATTTTTGTTGTCAAACCATTCTTCCTACGGGATCCTCTATTCCGCAGGTCCTTAATAGAACTCAGTTCCAAGATAGTCCTCTCGATTGAGGTCTTAAATCTCGTTTTGTCCCGCTTAGGATACCTTTGAAAAAGGACCCCATCTAGTGTTCCGAGCGTCGTGGCATTCAATAGAGGGTCTACCCCGCTGGGTCTAATTTGAATTTAATCACACGTCTTCAAAATGAAATCCAGTTCTCAGTCAAGCTCTGTGACACACGGAAGTGGCGTTTTTGTTCACGTATGCTGAAAGCCAAACGCGAGAAGCTAGACAAACTGTAATAATAATAATAATAATAATAATAATAATAATAATAACATTAATAAATATAATTATTATTATAAACTGAAATCAATCACATTTTCAAAGCTCCCAGCGGACCACACGTTTAGAGCAAAAAACTCGCAAAATGTGTCACAACTTCTTTTCTACTAAATTTGCCATAAGTTACATTCTCCGCGCGTATCTAGGTCTGCCTCTATGTCTTTTGTTCTGTGTATTGTAGATCAGAGAGTATCTGTTAATACTATTAGTTATGTATACCCGACTCAACTCAAGTGCAACTGAACCCTGACTGATTCTCTGCCCCATGTCCACCAACTGGAAAAGGAAGGAACTGCAGACGAGCAACCAGATGTACCAGTTGCATATATAAAGAAGATAAATGTGATCAAATCAATCAGACGTTGGCCTCAGGTGCTGGAGGTCGCGGGTTCAAATCACGGAGTAGACAGATATTTGTTCACGTGGACTTTCTTGTATTTCCCCAAATCTCTGGGTAGTAGAGATCGGACGCCCGTGTGTAGTGTCACGCACGTTAAAAATCCCTCGGCAGTTGGAAATCAAAAAGAGTAGGCTTAACGGTCGGGGAAAATATTGAAAATGATGTTAAATAACTACCAAACCTATTGCGGGATCATCGTGGTGCTACGGAGTGCGTGTATTGTGCTCCAACAATATGGAGAATAACAGAGCACTAATAGGTTAAACCGTTTACAATGACGTTGATTCTTCTACTAAACTAAACTGAACTAATCTTAATCAATCAGAAAGCCATCAGCAAAAGACGATTACCATCAGATGAACAGACAAGAACAAACTGTTGTGGTGCGCCTTAGAACAAGACACAATCAGCTCCACAATCAGATGAACACAAAATTGAAGGTTGACAATTCAGCTGAGTGTACATGCGGGCAGACATCCCAGACTGCAGAACACAAACTACAGAACTGTACCGAATATGATATACAGAGACACAACCACTGGTCCATAGAAGCAAAACTGGAAGAGAAACTTTATGGACCTATATGTGAACTACATAAACAATGAAGTTTACTAAAGAGACAACATTGGCAGATAGAAACATTATATTTTCAAGCAAACGAACAAAGGAGAGGAAGAAGAAGAAAATGACAAAAATAGTTAAAATAAACATAAATATTAAATTTAAATAAAAATTATTCATAATAGTACCACAAATTTGGAAAATAATATTTAAAATATTAATAACATTTTAAAAACATTGAAAACATTAATAATAATTATGTGAATAATATAAATAAAATGTTAGTTAAAATCATGATTAAGTGAGTAATGTTAGTTACAATAATAATGATTAAAATAACAATGTTAGTTAAAATTATGATAACATTAACAATGTCAGAGTAAATGTTGATGATTAAATTAATAATGTTTGGTTAAAATGAGGATGATTAAATTAACGTAAGTTAAAATGAGGATGATTTAAATTAATGTTAGTCAAAATGACGATAATTAAATTAATGATCGTTGTATGAGGATGATTAAATTAATGTTAGTCAAAATGAGGTTGATTAAATTAAGGGTAGTTAAATGATGATGATTAAATTAATTATGTCACTTAAAATAATGATGATTAGATCAATAACTGTAGTCAAAATAACGATAATTAAATTAATGTTAGTTGAAACAATAATAAAATGAATATTAATTGTTGAAAAAAATTACATTAATAAAAACAGCTAAAATAATAATAACATGAACAACGTTAGTTAAAATAATAATGACAACATTAACAACAAAAGATTGAATTATAACAACTGAATTAATAATAGTTGTTCAATTACAACATTAATAATAATAGGCACATAAATAATCATGAACAAAATTAATAATAGTAGTTTTACAATTGATAAAATACAAAATTCATTTATAATGGTGATGAGCAGTAATAATATGTAAAATAATTATACTAGATAATTGCTAAAATATAAATTAAAATTAGGATTAAGATCATGAGCCGTGTATCAGCTGTAGGAGTCAGCGACCCATAGCTTACTGCTAGCGTCAAGTGTCTGCGCATCCACGCGATGATCCTTGGTAACAGTCTGCAACAGTGAGATTGGCTCAGGAGAAGAGATCGAAGAAGGAAGGCTTTCTCTGTGTCAAAAAATGATTGCTGAAGTCGGATGTGTCGGACCGAGTAGTGCAAATGTCGCAGTTAACTACGAAATAATGCATTACGGACAACATCCTGCTCCTTGCACAGCCCTTTCCAGGGCTTGGAAGCGGGAGTTTTAGAACAAACTAAGAAGAAGAAGAAGAAATAATAAAAATAATGGTAATATTAATTTTAGTAACATTGGCACACCTGCCAAGAAAGCTTGTAACAGCCAAATAGTTTGGCAGGTGAAAGAAGAGACGTTCTCTAAAACCCATGTTTCTTACATTTCACAGTGCCTCCAGTATGAGAATGGAGAAGGATGCTGAAATGGATATCTGAGACTTCTATAACAAGGGCAGTCAACGTGACATACGTGCAAGCCATACTTCAGAAGTTACAGAAGGGATGGCTTAGGTAGGAGTAGATAGCAGCTGTTGAGGTCTCAAACCTCCAGGGGTTGAGATGGATCTACTGTCCTGCTCATGCTGGGGTTCATGGCAATGAAAGAGCTGACATCATGGCTTCACAAGTTCCCACCATGGGCACATTAGTGATGGGTAGAAGTGAAGTTTTGAAATCTATTAATGACTGCCTGCTAGATGAGGACACTGCAATAAATGAAGACAAAGTTTCGACATTAAACGATTTTCGAGCGGACTGTGGCGCATGAAAGGACGGAGCAGGAGAGTGTACAACCCGCGACCATCAGAATCCATACCTTACGCCCTTTATGAGAAAGACTGAGCACCTATGTCTATGCCCAAAGTGCAGTGACGTCGATTCTTAGAAAGAGAAACAGAAACAGTGCCTGATTATATTTTCACTTACAAGTTACATGGCGTGTTTCCAGTGGCGTCGGTGTAAATGGGTTACTGTTAGAGAGGAAAAGGCAGGGAAGCCTGGAACTGCTCGCGCGGTCTCATGGACAAGATTTGAACTCGTAACATGAAGTCTCTAACACTTGATCCCCGATAGCAATATCTACTATGGGACTACCATAAACGATTACTTAACAATAGTAATATGAAAATTAATAATAATCGAATTAATAGATTATCATTCTTATGGTGCCCCATTGGAAGAGACAGATAGACATACAGACAGACGAATAAGCATGCAAACAGATTGGCAGGTGGACAGACAAACGGATCCATAGTCAGATACACGGACAGACAGATATGCAGTGGCACAGACGGAGTGACGTTCAGGTAGACGGATAAAAGGACAGACACAACTACAGACAGGTACGGAGACCGACGGATGGACAGAAGGTACGCCGGGCGTGTAGATAGACAGACAGGTCATGGACGGGCGGACAGACAGACAGATAGATAGACTCACATGGTTGGGTCAGCTCAAAATATGTTGGTTCAAAACCCGACGGATCCTATTTATGAAACTCCTGAACACAGTCCAACCCCAATACACTCTAGAGTGCCAGCTGTGTACACTGGCAAATGAAACTGTCAATCACTTTAACTCTATTGTTAGGAAAATGCTTCTTCGTTCAGGAAATACTGGTGTTGTTGAATGTTCACAATGTGTAAGTTGTCTCTTTCGTGCGCCCTGAAAAGGGCGTTAAATGGCGGGTTGCAGTAACTTTCCTCACATCCCGGGGTGCTGTTAAATGTGGGTCGGGGTCATCCAGGCGGTTCTACATTGTTTGCCTGCATCTGCTTGTCGCTTGCTCCTATAGGGATCACGTCGATCCCCCACCAATTAGACCCGGCTGCCATGAAAACAGGTAGATCTACGAGATCTTCAAGTGGGGGTCTTGGCCAGTATATTTAACCTGAGCCTGACTAACATGTCTGATCAGTATATTTTACCTGACCCTAACATGTCCTATCAGTATGTTTGTCTGATTAGACGTTATTCTCCCCTCTCCTTTCATGCGACATAAATGGAACACTTCGTATGAAATTAAACAACAATTAACAAATAAGTGCAAATATTAGTACATAGCATTGGATCGAAGGGCAAGAGCCCTAATGCTACTGGACGTATAACAACATCAACACATTTAATCGACCTTTATGCTTGTTGTGCATGCTCGACAAATTGGGCAGTCCAAGCAAAAGAAAAGATTCGAAACATTGCTGCAGTATCAAATGAGATCATGAAAACCAATCCCAGCATGCTTCATTCACTGACTCTGAAAAGAAAGACCTTTTTCCCTATCGCGTATGTACGGTGCGTGTTCAAATGAAACCGGACCAAACTGCCAACAAGTGAACGTAGGTACGATGCGCATGATGATGTCACTTCTGGTGTAAACAACACATACCAGCCGTCAAGTTTACAAAATGTCACAATCCTCCGACTTATGGTTTGATATTGAATTGATATTGTGTGATATTGAATCCGGCCAGAGTTGATCAGCGAGCGGTGATTCGGTTTCTAACAGCTGAAAGATGTCAACCGGTTGATATTCATCGTAGAATGCAGGCTGTGTATGGTGACAAAAGTGTGTCGAAGACAACAGTGTAAAACTGACAACGATGTTTAAAAAAGGATGTGAGTAAACGCAACAATATGCGCCTGGCCTGGTCTCGGACGTGAGTAAACGCAACAATATGCTCCTGGCCTGGTCTCGGACGTGAGTAAACGCAACAATATGCGCCTGGTCTGGTCTCGGACGTGAGTTAACACAACAATATGCGCCTGGCCTGGTCTCGGACGTGAGTAAACGCAACAATATGCGCCTGACCTGGTCTCGGACGTGAGTTAACGCAACAATATGCGCCTGGCCTGGTCTCGGACGTGAGTTAACGCAACAATATGCGCCTGTTCGGTCTTGGAAGATATTTCGTTAACTCACGTCCTTCTTTATATTAAACATCGAAGAGGACAAAAGGTCACAAACAGAGGAACCGAAAAAACAAAAAGTTACTAACTACATTAACACAACAATTTCCACCAACAAACCTGGACACATGTCTATACGGATGGTTCAGCTAAAGATGTAATTGAAAACGGGGGAGGAGGCATCATTATTTAACTCAAAAGTGAAGTATACTTAGCAACATCTACCACTGGGAGACGCTGCAGTGCTGATACCAGAGCCATGGGACAAGCAGCTGAAACTCTTATAGATACAAGGAATCAGGAGAAGAGCAAGTGAGCATTTTCACAGAGGCGCTGTCTGTGTTAACGACTCAAAAACCAGCTCAAAAAGGAACTCGGTGGCTTTGGCAGACACTCGAACACCTATCCCAGTGCTTCATAAAAAGCATAGTCCAGTTGATACCTTCCCACTGTAGCATTACAGGCAACGATGCAGTGGGCATACTCGCCAGAGAGGGAGAGGTACTGCAGCAGTTTTGTTATTGCTATTACTGTAATTCTGCCACTTATTCATTCTTTTGTCTTCTTTTTCTCCTTTTTCTTCTTCATCATTCTTCTTCCTGTTCTTCTTTTTGTTCTTCTACTTCGTCTTCATCTTTGTCACCGTCTTCTTTTTCTTATTCTTCTTTTTATTCTATACATTGTATGTCTTCTACCTCTGCTAACTTTGCTGATTCTATAACTAATACAGGAACTCAGAACAGAAGTAAATGTGAATCAAACATGACGGGACGTCAGACATGACATATCACGACAGCGTTGATCAAGCTAGCTACGGGAACTACTGACATTCAAAACCAAGGTTCGATACCGAACTACCTGTAGAATAACAAATTCTTCTTCTTTTACTTCTTCTTCTTCTCGTCTTCTCCTTCTCTTCCTTCTCCTTCTCATCATCCTCCTCCTTCTTCTCCTCTTCTCCTCTTCCTTCTCCTTCTCATCATCCTCCTCCTTCTTCTTCTCTTCTCCTTCTCATCCTCTTCTTCATCATCCTCCTCCTCCTTCTTCTCTTTCTTATTCTTTATCTCAAATGTCTTCTTCCCTTCCTTATTTTAATTGTTCTGCTTCTTCTTTTTTTCTTTTTAACCATTCCTGCTCTTCTTCTTCTTCTATTTGTGTTTCTTCTTCTTCTTCTTTTTCTTCTTCTTCTTCTCCTTCTTTTTACTCTTTTTGTTTTTGTTTTTCTCTTTCTTCTTCAATTTTCTTCTTCTTCTTCTGTTTCTTCTTCTTCTTCTTTTTCTTTTTCTTCTTCTTTTCATTTTGATTCTTCATCTCCAATGTCTTCTTCTTCTTCGTTTTCCTCTTTTCTTTTTTTTCTTCTTCTATGCCTCCTCCTCCTTCTCCTCCTCTTGCTCCTCCTCCTCCTCCTTCTTCTTCTTCTTCCTCTTCTTCTCCTAATTATTATTCATCTCAAATGTCTTTTTCTCTTCTTTCTTTTTCTGTTTTTACTTCTTCTTCTTCTTCTTCTTCTTCTTCTTCTTCTTCTTCTCTTCTTCTTCTTCCTCTTTCTTCTTCTCTTTCTTTTTTCTTCTTATTCTCGTTCTTTATCTTCTTCTTTTTATTGTTATTATTATTATTCGTATTATTTGTATTGTTATTATTATTCGATAAATGGTATGTCTTCTACCTCTACCACCTTTGCTGATTCTACAACTAATACGGGAGCTCAGATCATAATTAAATTTAAATCAAACACGACGGGGCGTCAGACAGGACAAATCTCGACACGTTTATCAAGCTAGCTACGGGAACTACTAGCATTCATAAGCCAGGGATCGATACAGAACCATTTGTCGAAGACACAAACACTCGCAGCTCGAAGCAAAAACAATGCTGAAAAAATACAACGCTATCCAGAAAGGGATCTCTCTGCAAAAACAGGAATGCGATGCAAGACAGCAGATCTGTCTGCGGGTAGTCGTGTTAAGGTGACATGCATAGGCGGAGTTTGTCGTTTGTTTGCTCAGCCCCAGGAAACACGCAGGGGTGTTCTTGCTGCCTCATCTGCGCTCAGCAGCTGTTGGAAAATTCAGATTTAAAAAAATTACAAATATAATTAAAATAATACGTAAAGAAAGATCAGGACATTGTCCTATTTAAAAGAAAAAAAATTGTTTTGGTGTGTTTGATGTTAGAGCTATAATTATTTTCACTTGAATATTCCTCTAGTGTTAAGAACTTTCTAACTTTTTTGGATTCAAACATCGCCATTGGCACAATAACGAAATTTGATGAGCGTGAAGGTAGTGTTCAGTCGTTTGCATAAATTTATTAGAAATGATTATGTTTTTTTAACGCTTTACAATCCATCTTATTGATAAGATTCGTGCCTTAGGACACTAATCTAATAAAATAGACCGGACTGTAAAGGGTTAATTAAGGAACGAATCTAATCAATCAGACTGGACTGTAAAGGATTAATTAAGACAGGAATCTAATCAATTTAGCCGGATTATAAAGGGTTAATTAAGACACGAATCTAATTAATTAGACAAGACTGTAAAAGGGTTAATTAAGACAGTAATCTAATCAATTAGACAAGACTGTAAAAGGGTTACTTAAGACAGTAATCTAATCAATTAGACAAGACTGTAAAAGGGTTAATTAAGACAGGAATCTAATCGATTAGTCCGATCTGTAAAGAGTTAAGCAAAAATTAAGAAGTTGAGCTTATGTTTTACCGGAGGAAAACAAAAAAGAGTAACACTGTAGCGTACTTGTCATGCGGTAGGAGGCGAGGAAATCACGTTTGACTTTTGCGACCGTTAAGCCTACTCTTTTCGATATAAAACTGCTAAGGGATTTTAACATGTTCGATACTGAACAGGGAAGTCCGATATTACTACTCAGAGATCAGGGGAATTTTTACCAGAGGATCCACTCGGGAATGCTTACCTCATGACCACTGAGACTGCTTTCATGATTTATCTATGACAGTGTAATCATTCTCCCAAGTTCTGCTGAATTCGGATGTGTCATATAGATAGTTACACATATCGCAGTCAAATTGTAAAGGCGACACAGCGCATTTCGTTCTCTGGACAACATCCTGACACTTGGGATGCCCTTTCACGGCTTGGTAGCTGGATATTGAGAACAAACGAAGAAGAAGAATCCCCCAAGTGGTCATTGATATAATTACAAATGTTATCCCTATCTTGAGTGAATTTGCTTCCCAGAAAGTTGATCTTCTGATTCTTCTGCGTTCATTTTCAATCTCCCGCTACCAAGCCCTGAACCTTGCTCTGCAAGTAGCAAGATGTAGTCTGGAGAATGAAATGCGTTGTGTCGCTAGTTTACAGCTTGGCTGCGATATTTGCACATTTCCGTCCGACACATCCATATTCAGCAGGGAAAGGTTATATATTGTCAACTCTTTGTATTGTCTGTCTATGCAGCCGGAAGCCGGATAGTAGCAAGTTTGCTGGTGACATTCATGACTTATCTGAGAAGCAAAATGATTTAAGAATGAGATTTATCTTGGGAAATTTTCACTGTAGCTGCAGTTGCCTTTACCCAGCTAACGAGCATCTAGAAATCAACATCACTGAGAGAACACACCAAGCTTATGTTGTTTAACACAAACTTATTAACAATACTCACCAACAGATGTGAATGCTGGACAACAACAAAAGGCATTGGAAGAGGAACTAAATACATTTGAGAATAAGTGTCTTAAAAAATTGTTGAAACTTGAATGAAAGGAATTTTAAACTAACAAATCAATTAGTGAAGACACCAATCAACAATATGTTTTATCACTCTTTAGGATAAAGCGGTGGGCATACATCGGAAATGTTATTAGAATGGACAGCAACAGACTCCCGCCGCAAGCATTTATGTGGTCAACATCTGACAGCAGAAGTAGTGGAAGGCAGAAACAAACTTTCCAAAGTACACGAGGGTTTCACTATGGGTTTGAACATCATTCATGAACTGAAAAAGTGGGAGTTACACAGCTCAAACTGGAGACCACTAGTTTCTATCTTATGCGCCATTTTTGAATCTTAAAGAACATTGATCCAATTTCAACATGCCCATAAATGGTGCTTGTGAATTGGTGCTTGTAACAGAGATACCTCCACGTGCGATTGTGGAGCAACCAGCCAAACACCATAACACATCCTGTAGGATCGCCCTACTTATACAGACCAAAGAGAGGCAGTCTGGCCATGCTAGGCAAGCTGTGAGGGACCGGCGAAGACCTGAAACACAGCCTTTTTCGTGGACCTCACCGGACTAGAAGCATAACATCAGTTGATCGTAGACCTCATCGGACTAGAAGCATAGCATCAGTTGATCGTGAACCTCACCGGACTAAAAGAATAGCATCAGTTGATCGTGAACCTCACCGGACTAGAAGCACAGCATCAGTTTATCGTGAACCTCACCAGACTAGAAGAATAGCATCAGTTGATAGTGAACCTCGCCGGACTAGAAGCACAGCATCAGTTGATCGTGAACCTCACCGGACTAGAAGCATAGCATCAGTTGATCGTAAACTCACCGGACTAGAAGCATAGCATCAGTTCATCGTGAACCTCACCGGACTAGAAGCATAGCATCAGTTGATCGAAGAAAAAGAAAATGCTTATGAAGTCACGATGTCCGCTTCTTGGCTGCTCTGAACTCTAACATAACCGCTTCGCCCGTCGTCACAGGGATCGACTGTGTTAGTACTGGATAAATGAACAGAGAATGACTTGCGCGATAGATTTGATTTTAGTGAGGAAGGGTTCCGGAGTTCGTCGACCTGACTCTCACGCCCGAGACATCTTTAACCAGTGGCAAGACAAGTCAGGACGACTGGACATGGAGTCGGGTGCAGTGGATGACCACGGCTGCGCAAGTGCCTCGCCGTGTTCTGTGCGGTCCACACCACTCAGCACATTTGCTGTCGTGGTAGCTTGATAACGAGTTTGCTGCTTAGCTGGCTGGGCTTGAGCTGGGCGGGACAAATCTTAAAAAGCTTTCCCTGTTCTTGGCTTCCTACTTTTTCTTTTACCAATTCTTCTGCCCTTTTTCTTTCCGTACGTTTGTTTTGGGTTTCTCACGGACAAGGACTCCAAGGTAGGCAAGACGTCTTGTCCCCTCCAGTGGTAACGAGTGACCCCTACACACCTCCAGTCTAAGTGTCAGCAAGGTGCCTCGAGAGTACATGTGCATTTTCGCTGAACGGTCAAGAGATTTTGCGTCCACGAGGTGTCGGGAATAAGGGACGAAGGCTTAGAGTTCGACCACAACTAGAATACGGCCCTTTATCAGATAGCTGTATCTTATTACACATATACCAAATGTAGTACGATCCTCGTGTGGTGTTCCGTCGATAAAAACACTTTTTGAACTCATTTAGGCTAGTAGATCCACACCAGGCCATGGAGGTTTGATGACCCTTCAACAGCTTTCCGCCCATGCCCTAGCCAGCTCTTCTGTACCTTCAGAAGTAAGGACTGTGAAAAGAAAGTGCTGAAGACGTAGGTAACCAGACAAGAAGCGCACCACATCAATCATGGTACTGCCCAAATACACGATATGAAGGTATGCCTATATCTGAAATATGTTAAGGCACTCTACCTGTGATGGACATTCAAGTAGGTACAATGTCTGGTCACCGGTCTAGAAAAAGCCCAAACATTAACATTCTCTTTCCTTTTTTTCGCGTTCTGTCCTGCTTGTGTCTTACAGCGTTAGGTTATCTTCGTCATTGTCTTCTTCTTTGTCTTCTTCTTTATTCGTTCTTAATCTCCCGCCACCAAGCCCAGAAAAGGGTTTTGCAAGTAGCAGAGTGAAATCCAAAGAACGGAATGTGTTGTGTTGTAGTTTACAACTTGATTGCGATATTTGCACCCTTCGGTCGAGCATTTCCGAATTCGGCAGGCATTTTTTAGTGCCGGGTTGCCTTCGATTGCTTCTACTTAGCCAGGCTGCTCTGTTGCAGCCTGTTATCCAGGATCACCGAGTGGGTATTGGCATCTCTGGTTCACTGGTCATGACGATAGCAGTCAGCCAGGGGCCGCTGACCGTTGCAGCCCATGCGTCAGGTTAAGAAGAGGTTTCTTGACCAGGCCCTAGTATGTGCTTCGTACACATGGGAGCTTTACTGTTTTTGTTATTTCTGCTATCCATTTTTTGCGTGGTTGGCCCTTGGTTTTATATCTATTGTGTCTGTGTAGCATTGCTTTCTGAGTGGTACTATGTAATATGTGACGTGATATGTGGGCAAACCATTTTCAATGCTCCAATGGTTATTCGGAGACCCAAATTTTGAACTCGGTCTAGTTTCCTGTTTTTGTTTGGGCCGCTGTTGACCAAGTGCTAGAGGCATATACTATGATTTCGCTGATTGCACCAGTGTAGACTTGACTATGTGAATAACCTTGACTTAGTATACTGAAGTCTCTAACAAATGTATTCCTTTACAGTAACTACTTTTGGGCAAACATTCAGTTAGTATACTGATGTCTCTAACAGCTTCATTCCCTGAAAGTAGTGTAACTACTATGGCACAAACCTTGACTTTGTATACTGATGTCTCTAACAGCTTCATTCCCTGAAAGTAGTGTAACTACTATGGGACAAACCTTGACTTTGTATACTGATGAGTCCTGCTTACAGATGCTCTGGCCGTAGTCACAGCACTAAAAAGCCAGAAAAATACTGAACTTGATGATTAAAGAGCAGTACTCTGTCAACTATGTCAGCAAAAATGGTAGTGGTGCAGTGGGTTCCATCTCACTGCAACATCGAAGGCAACGAGGAGGCAGACAGACTGGCAAAAGAAGATGCAAAACTACCACAACCAGATACTAGTATAACATACGAAGAGTCAAAACGGCTTATTAGAGCTAGATACATGACCAAATGGGAAACCGGATATACTGGCTACACCAAAAACGATGCCTATTACCAGTTGAACAGAAGAGAGCAGGTCGTGGTCTTCAGATTTCGCACTGGCCACAATAGACTGAGGTACCACCTATTCAACAAATTGAAGATAGGTGGCACCGACAAATGCCCGTGTGGTACCGGGAAAATGACCGCTGAGCATTTGCTGCAAAACTGCCGGACATACGAGGATCAGAGAGAGCAGATGTGGCCATCACCAGTGGCAACACTAGACAAGCTCTATGGCAGTGTCGACAGCCTCAGGATGACCGCTGCCTTTTTCGAAAAAATAATGGTTACTGTCTGACTGCGTACGATGAAGAAGAAGAAGAAGTATACTGATGTCTCTAACAACTCCATTCCCTGAAAGTAATGTAACTACTATGGGACAAACCTTGACTTTGTATACTGATGTCTCTATAAACTTGATTCCTCCACAATAGTGGAACTAATATAGGACAACCCTTGACTTAGTATTTTGAAGTTTTCAACAAATGCATTCCCAGACAGTAGTGTAACTACTATGGGACAAACCTTGAATTAATATACAGAAGTCTCTAACGAATTCATCCTTCGACAGAAACTACTTTTGGACTAAACTTGACTTAGTATATTGAAGTCATTAACGACTTAGTTCTCAAACAGTAGTGTAACTACTACGAGACAACCCTTGGCTTAGTATACTGAAGTCTTTAACAACTTCATGTCACACCAGCGGTGTAACTTCTCCATAATCTAATTGGTAGTTAAAAGTTAATGACATTTGTTGTCAGGCGGAAGCAAAGTCTTATATAACAATAACTGACACAACATTGAACATACAAACGTCTCAAAACTACACAGAAATGTGCTTAACCAATAGAGATATCGAATGGTATTTCACATATCGATCACATTTTGTGAAATTGCAAAATTATGTATTTCCACATTACGAGTAATTGCCACGATGATCGGCCAAGCCTGGGGACACATTTGGATTTTGAGTTAAGAGCCTTTTTCGCGCATTTTAATATCCATTCAAGCATGCTGGTTGGGAGCTGAGAGCAGAGAAGCGAGGCACCGCTTCCCGCGGGTTCAAATACCGCGTAATTTGCGCGAGGAGAACCCTGGGATCGGTCATAAAGCGGAAGTGATCCTGGAGCAGCCATTCAGGCCCTCATCAGCCAACTTCCGGTACGCTAGGCGGTCTCTGGGACCAACATCGCGTGACCACTTGATGCTTCTCTTAGGCAGGAAACTACGCGAGATTCCACGATGGGTAGGGGAGAGGTTGTTAGGTTTGGGGGCGGGGGTGGGGGGGGGAGGTCTATGTTCTTAACGAGTTACAATGCCCTCTCTGAAGAGGTTTCAGCAACTCCTCCAGCATCTAGTGCTAGTCCTCTTCACTTTTGTAATCTTTGTTTAGCAAAACTGCGCCTTAATATTGAACAATGTTAGAAAGATACAAAGGGCAGTCATTAAGTGGCAGCAATTTTATTATCAAGTGCATGAAAAGTATGTAGAACGGAACATTTATTTCAGTACACACTATGGCTCTTTAGCAATACTTCACGTATGGATTGTGACGATCGTGTAGCATGCGCATGCGTAATATAGCACCTCAAAATGTCGACTAGCACGCGGGAGAGGAGCGAGGTTGTTTTTCGGTTTTTTTTTTTGGTGGTCAGAGGGTGTGAAATCTTCTGAAATCTACAGAAGCATGAAGTTTCAGTATGGAAACTGTTGTTTGAGTCAGAGGACAGTGTATGAGACAGATTTCAAAACAGAAGACAAAGCAGGCCCGGCATTTGATACGGTGAAAAGGCAGATCTAACTGTTAGTCCGTGTCAACAAACGAATCACTATTGGGTAAACAGTCGTAGATTTCAACGTGGGACATGAAGCCTCAGATATACGAAAGTTTTTAGCCGACCGGCGCCAATGCAGCTGATAACGAGGTAATGAAGGCAGTGAAAAATGTGTTGAATGTCACACCATAAAGACTTTTTTTCTAAAGGACATCCACAAGCTAGTGGACAGGTGGACAGTCTGTTGGTCATACATAAGCTAGTGGACAGGTGGAAAAAGTGTGTTGGACATCCACAAGCTAGTGGACAAAGTGTGTTAGACATCCACAAGGTAGTGGACAGGTAGACTACATATGTTGGTCATGCACAAGCTAGTGGACAGGTAGACAAAGTGTGTTGGACATCCCCAAGCTAGTGGACAAGTGAAAAAAGTGTGTTGGACATCCACAAGCTAGTGGACAGGTCGACAAAGTGTGTTGGTCATCCACAAGCTAATGGACAGGTGGACTACGTATGTTGGTCATCCACAAGCTAATGGTCAAAGTGTGTTGGACATCCACAAGCTAGTTGATTGGTGGACAAAGTGTGTTGGACATCCACAAGCTAGTGGACAGGTCGACAAAGTGTGTTGATCATCAACAAGCTAATGGACAGGTGGACTACGTATGTTGGTCACCCACAAGCTAATGGACAGGTAGACTTTGAATGCTGGTCATTCAGAAGCTAATGGACAGGTGGACTACGTATGTAGGTCATCCAGAAGCTAGTGGACAGGTGGACTACGTATGCAGGTCATCCATAAGCTAATGGACAGGTGGACTACGTATGTAGGTCATCCAGAAGCTAGTGGACAGGTCGATAAAGTGTGTTGGTCATCTACAAGCTAGTGGACACTTGAACAAAGTCGGCTACTAGGCTCGAGGACTATGTCAAACAATTGGACACAAATCCGGGTTCACGTATTTGTAAAAATGTCATTAATTAAAAATGGCCTTTATTCCTCTGCCCTATGTGTAACAGGGTACCCCAGCAATGAGAATATTGTTGCTGGTTGTAGCTAATTTTCCTGAGGTAACTCTCAACAACCCTTCTTTTTAAAGCAGGTTACAGTGGCTCTTCTTGTGTACAGACGCGTACTTGACCATAGTCCTCCTGGCTGTAGTGCAATGCTCGGCTTTCTTTTAGGCTTACCACTACAGAGGGCACAATATCGATCCATGCCTCGTTAACAAGATTGCTGAAGTCTCCTTGTTCTTCTATTTCTTGGTTCTAAATGTTGTCATAGCCGGGTTGAGGATGGACTCTCAACACCAACTAAATGTTGTTATAGCCGGGTTGAGGATGGACTCTCAACACCAACGAAATGTTGTTATAGCTGGGGTTGGGGATGGACTCTCAACACCAACGAAATGCTCCCAAGGCGTGCGTCTCATATAGCCTCTGATAACAAAGTCCATATCCTGGCCTTTGCGCGGCAGAACTGTTTTGACTAACAGGCGAATGGGTGGAAGGCGAGTCACTGGCGCCTTTAAATCAGTATTTTTAGCCAGATGTGGCTCCAAAGTCTAGGAAGGCAGCTCATCTAGGAGAAGGAAAACACTGATGTCAAACCATCTGGAGCCTTGCAGATAATATACTGGCGAATCATATTAGGTTTAGTCAGATATGGCTGTGCAACCTGTTTTCTGATGTCTGAAATTTGGTCAGTATCTACAAAACTTGACAACCGACGATGTGCGAAGGAGCACGCGAAAGATGATACAATGCCTTATCCTAGAGCAAGGAAAGGCAACTTCAGCTGAGTGGTGTGGCAGGGCAGACTAGGTCATTAGCCTTGGTCGTCGACTGGTCTAGGAGTGAAGCCCCGACAGGCGAACAGATGGAGCATTGCTCTGCTGATCTGGCAGCTTCTGCAGCTTGCCTTGTTCCAAATGTATTGGAACAAATAGAGCAGATCAAGAGATAGACCATACTGCATGGGCAACATATGGCCCCTCTATTTCTGCCCGGGCTTTGTGCTAAAAGCAAAATTAATATCGGCTGACAAGACAAAAAAAGCCAATGATGAAATTGGCCATGCTTTTTCTAGTTACGTCAACACATGAAGTCCAGTTCTCTGAAAAAAGGTTGCGGTGGTGGATAGTTCTTCAGGGTTAAAGGTTGCTGCAGTGGATAGTTCTTCAAGGTTAAAGGTTGCTGCAGTGGAGAGTTCTTCAAGGTTAAAGGTTGCTGCAGTGGAGAGTTCTTCAAGGTTAAAGGTTGCTGCAGTGGAAAGGTCTTCAAGGTTAAAGGTTGCTGCAGTGGAGAGTTCTTCAAGGCTTCCAAACAGCTCTGTGTGGAGATACGTCTTCGTGGGTCAGTACTTATTTACATTATTTTCCGTGTCCAAGCACCAGGTTATACAGTCGGCATCCAGTATTCAGCGACATGCATTGCCAGGTCATTTGCCTCCAGCAGGATCAACACACTGAGCAGCGCATAAAATGCAGCGGTCAGCTACCCATAGCTGACTGCTAGCGTCAGGGTCAGCGAACCAGAGCTGCCAAGACCCTTCTACACCTCCACCTGGTGATCCTAGATAACAAGCTGCAACAGATCAGACTGACTAAGGAGAAGGGATCGAAGAAAGATGGCAAAAATGCTTGCTGAAGTCGGATGTGTTGGACCGAAAGGTACAAATATCGCAGTCAAACTGTAAACCACGACACAACGCATTCCATTCTCTGGACTACTTTCCGCTACTTGCAAAGCTTTTTTCAGGGTTTGGTAGCTGGAGATTGAGAGCGAACAAAGAAGAAGACGATTTGCCTCCAGCACGTCGCGCCTATTGCATGTTTCCTGTAGGCTGGGGCAGGTGGTCCGGGTCCTGTATTACGCCACAGTCACACGTGTCATCCTCTGTGTATCCCCGTCGTTTCATATTCCTCTTGCACCGTGATACATCAGTTTGGAATCTGTTCAGCGACTTCCATGTTGTGTATGTTAGATGATGTCCGGGGGTAGGTTTCTCCCGAAATTCCATCTCTAAGACTTGCATTAATTCATGCCATCTCTCAATACGGCAACTTTCAGGGCTTGCCTGAATGGGATGTATTGGTTTTAGGAATATATGTCTAGATTTAAGTCTTGTGCTCTGTACCTGATCTCCAAATATTGGGTGCCTTGTGTCGTGCACCTGTTGTTCCTCGTTCGATTTCTGCCACGACGCTTCTTCAAATCTCAGATGGTGATCTGCCAATAATGGGGTATATTTTATCAATAGGGGTGGGTTTTAGGCACCCTGATACTATCCGACCAACCTCATTTAATGATGTATCAACTAGTTTCGCAATGGGCAGTCTTTCCGGACTGGCGCAGCGTATTTAGCTACGGAAAAACACAAGGCAAGTGCATATGTCCGAAGAACTGATGGTTGTGCCCTCCATGTTAAGCGGTCAGTTTTCGGATGACATTGTTTCTTGTATGTTTCTTACGCTTTGTTTCCTGTGGACCAGAGCTCAGTACGCAATTGACTAAGCATATAACAGTCTTGCAGGATATGTTTGGATGGCTGTACTGCATGCCCGCACATACACATTGGCGATTGAGCTAATTTTAGACTGTGTAAGTGGCTTTTTCTTCTTTTTCAGACCTCAACTTCAATGACTCTAACGAAGGCAGCAGTCAACTCAAGGCTCTGTACACTTCCATACAGCTTCTCGAGGAAGGACACTGGCTGTTGCTAAATGCTACTTCTTTTTTCTGTATACGGTGGACATGACTATTTAATCTGTTATGTCCCTGCTGAAGGAACACACCTTTGTTCCAGACGCACAGCGTGCAAGTGAGACGGTATCATGGTCAGTAGGTTCTACGTGACACCTGGAGTTAGCCTATGCGCCCAAGGCGAACCATTAGACCTAGTGAGCCTTTGTTTTGACGAGACCCGCGCTTTCGTGTCACTGGTCATTCCAGCTTCCGCTATATCTCAGAGATCAGCGCTAACTGGTGTCCCTACGGGAGACCCGAATAATTAGCCGGGATTTGAATGAGAGGTGTGCGGTGACATGGAGGATCAAACAGTGATTGGTCTGCCAGTGTCACGGGTCTGCTTAAAAGGACACTAACTTTCACAGGTGTTTGAACACACGGAAGCGCGTATGGTCGTTTAGTTTTTCATCTGGAGGACAGGGGGTTCAAAACCCAGGTGAGGTTTACATTTCATTTTCTAGGATGTGGTGGGTGGGGTGGGTTGTGAGAAGGAAGGGGACTGAAATCTAGTCTGCACATTGCGTGGCGACTATTGGGCCAAGCGATTTTTATTTTTCAGCTATATTAATAACCGCGCTGCGCCATACCTCAGCAATGAGAGATCGCTGTTATGAAAGACTTTAAAAATAAAATAAGTAAATATTTTTTAAAAGCTAAGCTTTTAGGTGCAATCTTTTGTTTATGCAAGGGCCTCTGGAGCGTGTAACCTGGTCAACAATGAACTGGCCTACTAGACTGGGATTACAATGTGTCAGGAGTGCCAGTTTTTTTTTGCTTAGAAGTTTGCCTCACTAGTTTCTACTGGCGGAGGCGCGGCATTTTCCACCCCAGACCGTAGTTCATTGGGCGATATCAGGACGCATAAACCAGTACTTGGATGAATGTGTGCGTCTGTATGTACCTATGCTAGGTTTGTGCGCCCTCAGAAGCTAGCCCAACCAAAGTGCAATGGAAATACCTCACCATGAGGGCGCGTGTGAAAGTTGTGCAAGAGTGTGACTGTAGGATAGAGTCAAATGAAACAGAGTGAGGTAAGAGGAGAGAGAAGAGTAGCCCCCAGGGTGAGGGTGATCTTCAGTTCAAGGAGTGCCAGTTACCGGACACACAGAACAAATCCAGGCCGTGGTTGGTGTCTGGTACGATCGCCCCTCCAGCCAACCCAGCTGAAAATTGGTACCTAAATGAGTTGGGGAAGGTATAAACATCAAATAAGGGAACTGGTCACTCCACCTCTCATAGGCTGCAGCTTTGTGCATGAAGTTATCTGTATCCGCGACGGTGGTTGATGTCATGGGACTGACATTTGTTTCTTCAGAGTCAATCCTATATTGATAGACCAGCTGGTCCTAGAAATTAACTGCCCTATTGAATTTTCTGGGATCAAGATTCTGAGCAGCGCATGAACTGCAGTGGTCAGCGACCCATAGCTGACTGCTAGCGTCAGGGCCAGCGAAACAGAGCTGCCAAGACCCTTCTACACCTCCACGCGGTGATTCTGGATACCATGCGGCAGCAGGGCAGACTGGCTAAGGAGGAGGGATCGAAGAGGGAATGCTAACCCGGTACTCAAAAAATGGTTGCTGAAGTCGGATGTGTTGGACCTTAAGGTGCAAAATTTGGCAGTCAAGCTGTAAACTACGACACAACGCATTCCGTTCTCTGGACTACATTTTGCTACTTAAGCCCTTTTAGGGCTTGGTAGCGGGAGATTGAGAACGAACGAAACCAAGGCAAGCCAACTGCCTCATTGACAAAACAGCAACTGTCTTACCGCGCCGCAGTTCGCCTGTCTGGAGAAACTCTCAACTCACAATAAATACCAAGGCTGCAGTTTACAATGTCAGACAACAAAGGTGAAAGAAAAAAATAAATAGGCATGGCCAGATAACGCCAACTTGGACAAAGGTGCTGAGCAGTGCATGAGCTGCAGCGGTCAGCGACCCAAAGGTGGGATCAAGGTGCTGAGCAGTGCATGAGCTGCAGCGATCAGCGATCCAAAACTGACTGCTAGTGTTAGGATCAGCGAACTAGAGCTGTCAATATCCTTCTACACCTAAGCACGGTGATCCTGGATAACTGGCTGCAACTGAACAGACTGGATAAGGAGAAGGGATCGAAGAGCGTAGGCTAACCCGGCACTCAAAAACGCTTGATGTGTCGGATCAAAGGGTACAAATATCGTTGTCAAGCTGTAAACTACGACACAAGGCATTCTCGACATTATCCTGCTACTTTAAAAGCACTTTTCGGGATTTGGTAGCGGGAGATTGAGAACGAACGAAGAAGAAGAAGAAGAAGAAGAAGAAGGAACAAGAAGAAGAAAAAGAAGAGAAAGAACAATAAGAAGAAGATACCGCACAAACACAACGAAAACCTAAACTAAACCTACGTTACGACCAATAGACCTTCATCAGGAGCAGCGAACAACAAAAATAATAAACTATCGATCATAGAAAACAAAGGAAGAATACATAAATGGCGGGTGACAGATATATAAGGCGAAAATTGGGTACTTAACCGAGAAATAACTAAAGTTGATGTAATATAAAATAGAGTATAGGTATATTAAGTATTACTATATGTCACATCACAACTCTCAGGTCGGATGTACGATCGAATGTATACAATGTCTGCATCCCAAGCGTACTTCTCTACGGTTCCGAGGCTTGGACAACCATCTCACACCTAGAAAGGAAGTTATATACTTTCCATCTCCGCTGTCAGCGTCACACATTCTTGGTCTCCCTTGGGAGAACAGAATGACAAATGTCCAGGTAGTGCTGGCCCTCAATGGCTTCCTGAAAAAAGTATACATTCCTCATGTAGAGCAGTATGGGATGTCTCTGCCATGTTTGACGAAATGATTATATTCGTATTTCTAAACATATTCGCTACGGACAAATGACGGATTGCAAGAGGACAGATGGGAGACCGCAGTTGAGATTCTGGGATGGGAGTGACGGATTGCAAGAGGATAGATGGGAGACCGCAGTTGAGATTCTGGGATGGGAGTGACGGATTGCAAGAGGATAGATGGGAGACCGCAGTTGAGATTCCGGGATGGGAGTGACGGATTGCAAGAGGATAGATGGGAGACCGCAGTTGAGATTCCGGGATGGGAGTGACGGATTGCAAGAGGATAGATGGGAGACCGCAGTTGAGATTCCGGGATGGAAGTGACGGATTGCAAGAGGACAGATGAGAGACCGCAGTTGAGATTCCGGGATGGAAGTGACGGATTGCAAGAGGACAGATGAGAGACCGCAGTTGAGATTCCGGGATGGGAGGAAGACAGACGTGATAGCCCTGCAGATAGATTCTGAATTATGGGAAGACACATCTTTCGACCGTACCAACTGGAAAAGTTTCCTGTGATTCCACAACAAAATTGACGAAGAGACACTACTAGAATAAGCAGAGGAGAAAAGGAGACGTGGAAAAGAAGACAAAAATATCACCTCAAAGGGGCATCATCCCATAATCAGTGAGAGGGAAGGAGGATATTCAACAAGTGTCACTAGAAGAGGATGTGTTAAAAAATACCAGCTCTCTAAGTTATGGGGGAAGTTGTTTAAAATAGGAGAAACAGAAGTCTACGCAAACAGATAACAACGGCCATGTCGGTACTGAGTGGTCTCGAGGTAAGACGTCGTCCTAGGGTGCTGGAGGTCGCGGGTTCAAATCACGGTGGAGACCGGATTTTTTTTTCACGTGGATTTTCTGATATTTGCCTGGATCTCTGGGTAGTAGAGATCGAATGCTAGTGTCGCACACGTTAAAATTCCCCCGGTAGTTGGAAATCAAAAAGAGTAGGATTAAACAGCCGCAGCCCGAGCCAAAATTCAAATATATGTTACAAATCTATTCAATCTATGACGACATTCCCGCCGGTACTAACACGGAGATCAAGCATTGTGCTGCGATTCTCCACCAGTACTACCACGGAGATCGTGCATTGTGCTGAGATTCTCCACCAGTACTACCACGGAGATCGTGCATTGTGCTGAGATTCTCCACCAGTACTACCACGGAGATCGTACATTGTGCTGAGATTCTCCACCAGTACTACCACGGAGATCGTACATTGTGCTGAGATTCTCCACCAGTACTACCACGGAGATCGTACATTGTGCTGAGATTCTCCACCAGTACTACCACGGAGATCGTGCATTGTGCTGAGATTCTCCCCCAGTACTACCACGGAGATCGTACATTGTGCTGAGATTCTCCACCAGTACTACCACGGAGATCGTACATTGTGCTGAGATTCTCCACCAGTACTACCACGGAGATCGTGCATTGTGCTGAGATTCTCCAAAGATATGAAAAAGATCCGAGCACGTATGAGTTAAACCGAGTGCAGTAACATTGATTCTTCGACTAAAACTAAACTAAAACTATGGAAAGCTAAATCAAACTCTTGTAAAAGTGTTATTTCTTTTGACAAAGAGTGGGACGTGTATCTAATCTAACTTCACCACTCTTCATCTTTTCATTGAATGAGCCAATTTGAAGCGTAGGCCGTCACAGCGTTTGGCGCCTTTTAACTTATTGACTCCGAAACACTTTAGACCTCTGATCAGAATACATGTGTTCTTGCAATGTAAAATGACCACTTGAAAGTACATGTATGTTTATTAATTTAGGAATACTTGATTTGGAGAACCAGTCATGTTTAAGTATGGGAAAAAAACATGACAACAAATTGTAAAAGTTGATTAAAGTTGAGTTTAATCAAAATTGTTTAATGGATATGGTCAGATACCGCACCTAGACGAGAACACAAAACCCATATTACGACCAACAGGCGTTCATCAGGGACAACAATACTGAACTAACAAATCAACATATAAGGAAAAAATGTTCAATTTATCTGAAAGTAGACTCAGTTTGTTTAAGCGACTGGTTGGGCCAGATGCTTGACTGAAAATGAAGGGGAGCGGTCAAATAAGTAATGTTAAAGTCTGACAACTGTTCAAGCCAATATATCAGTTCTACGGCACTGGAAGAAAATTTACGAGCCAGTATATCGTCTCTTCGGAGAAATCAGTTTAATTGATACTGTTTCCAAATATTTGGCAGTTATTAACCATTGTTGCTCCCGCATGAGTCACCTCTGATGGCCTGTCCCATGACCTATCAGAACTAACACTATCTTACAGTATAACAGTAGATGGACTACAGCCAACATGGAAACTAAAAATCAACTATGAAAAGACAGTGTAAACCGTCTTCACCAAGAGCCACAAAGTTGCCAAACAAAATGTAATTTTGAGATTAGATGAACACCATTTGAGTTACGCTTGGAGTCACGTTTGACCGACAACTCAACCTAAAGCATCACATCCAGAATGTGAAGAATGAAGCTGTCAGGCGTCTACAGCTCCTAAAGAGGCTTGCTAGTGCATCATGGGGATCAGACAAGGATACTGCAAGACTACCACAAACAGATACTAGTATGACGTACGAAGAGTCAAAACGGCTTATCAAAGCCAGATACATGACCAAATGGGAAACCGAACATACTGGTTACACCAAAAACGATGCCTATTACCAGTTGAACCGAAGAGAGCAGGTCGTTGTCTTCAGACTTCGCACTGGCCACAATAGACTGAGGTACCACCTATTCAACAAATTGAAGATAGGTGGTACCCACGAATGCCCGAGGATCAGAGAGAGCAGATGTGGCCATCACCAGTGGAACTGCAAGACAAGCTCTATGGCAGCGGCGACAGCCTCAGGATGACCGCTGCTTTTTTCGAAAAAATAATGGTTACTGTCTGACTGCGTACGAAGAAGAAGAAGAAGAAGAAGAAGAAGAAGAAGACAAGGATACTTTGAGAGGCTTATACCTTGGTTATGTGCGCTATGCAATAAAATATAATAGTGCGCTCCGTACAGCTTGTTCAAAATCTAACTTGAAATCGCTGGGCAGGGTGTATAATAGTGCTCTTTGCTTCATTGTTGGAACAATGAGGACCGCACCAACTGCAGCTTGTGAAATCCACACACAAGTGGACCCTTGAGATGCGGAGGGATAAAGCAGATATGGAAATTTATGAGCGAAGTAGCAGAATGAAACGGGATCATCCAAACAGACTCCTTGTGGAAAACCGGCAGCCGAAAATCAAAATTAGACAAAAGTCTGTATTTCACCATGTTTGTGAAATCAAAGCCAGATACCAATTACCAGAAAAAAGACAAGGGTGTCAGAGAGTAGTAAAAGACATACCTTCACAAGCTTTTCTTAAAACACCAGAAATGCTGGCAAAATTGAAAGATGATACAACCAAAAGTTCAGAATCAAGTACTCTTATTCGAGCAGCTCAAAGAATATTGATGTTTATCCCGTTGAATGGATACACGTATATACTGATGGTTATGCATTTAAAGCCAACATCAAAGCAGGTTAAGGCGTTTATATAAAACACCCGGACGGATCGTCTGATGAACTGTCTGATGCTTGCGGGGAGGTTTGCTCCAACTATAAAGCTGAGATCACTGCACTTGAAGCCGCTCTGTACCATCTGAGGACCGTTTTTGATGCCTTTCTTTCAAAGGCCCAAAACATTTATTTTCACAGATTCAACGGCAGCTCTTCAAGCATTAGAAGTTGCTGGTCATTGTAGACCTGACCTTATCCAAATATCTCTAGACATTGACCACATTATCACTTACAGTGCGGTCAAAATAGTTCTGCAGTGGATCCCTAGACACTCAAGTACACCTGGCAATGACAAGGCAGATAGACTAGCAAAGAAGGGATCAAGACAAAACAGCCCCAACTTAACAAACAGCCGAACAGATCAGCGAACAAAGAAACTTGGCTGAACTGATTGGCCATGGGAAGCCCGGGAAAGAAGGTCTACAGACATATGGCAAGCCCCAGTCCAAATGACCGTGTAAATCAACTCACAAGGAAGGATCAGAGCACCATTTTTCGACTGAGAACCCAACACATCCCATTAAAGAAATACCTGAACAAAATCTAAGCACAACATACTGCTGAGTGCCAGCTGTGTACACACCCATACGAAACCGTTGGTCATCATCTCTTTGAGTTCTCAGCGCTCAATGATTTTAGGATAATGCTTCTTCCTCCGTGGCCAGATACATAGAACACTTTCTATGGCACTAGACAACCACGTCCAGATACCATTACATGGCATTGGGTCGAAGGGTGCTAACCCGGATACTGCTGGATCCGTAACAACAACAACAAAAACAACTATTGTTGCTCCAAAGGGAATCATAGATTTTGCCTAGGCTTGGCTTCGTTCGTTCACAATATCCCACTACCAAGACTTGAATTAAACTTTGCAAGTTGCAGAATGTAGTCCAGAGTACGGAATGCGTTGTGTCGCAGTTTACAGCTCAACTGCGATATTTGCTCCCTTCGGTCCAACACATTCTATTTCAGCAGTCATTTTGTTTAGTACTGGGTTAGCCTTCCCTGTTATTCAAGATCACCGCGTGGAGGTGTAGATGGGTCTTGGCAGTTCTAGTTCGCTGGCCCTGACGCTAGCACCCATGGGTCGCTGATCGTTTCAGCTCATACACTGCTCAGCATCTTGATCCCAATCCCATGTTTTGACAGGAGCTGGTCCTTTTTAAAGAAAGTATGTTTCCAATAATTTGCAATACTTTCCTTTATCAAATGTGAAGCAGAATAGGCCACAACAACTGGCTCAAGCGAAGCATGGTTCGAACTATTTGCAATTATTCACGTATTCGCTCCAATGTTAGGCACACTGTTGATACTGCAGAATGTCTATTTACAGGAGGTCTGTACCGGATCTCTTGCAGTGGCTAATGATAATAGCATGTTTTTTTAATTATGTGGGGATTGATACTGTAATCCCCACAGTGGTGAAATTACTGAGGAGCTTCGTATCACTTTACATGTAGAAGTACCCCGCTTCACCTTATTTATATACGCCTCGGAATGTTGTCGGTGATTGCTCACAGTGACTTTTATTTCTATGATCACGTTACCCAGCAGCGCATGAGCTGTAGCGGTTAACGACCTAAAGCTGATTGCTAGAGTCAGGGCCAGCGAACCAGAGCTGCAAGACCTCTCTCCACATCCACGTGGTGATCTTGGATAACAGGCTGCTGCAGAGCAGACTGGCTAAGAAGAAGTGATCGAAGAGGGAAGGCTAACCCAAGACATAGAAATACCATTCTAAAGTCGAATGTGTTAGGATAAAAGGTCCAAATTTCGCAGTAAACTACAACACAACGCATCCCTTTCTGCGGACTACACCCTGCCACTTGCAAAACTTTCTCCTAAAAGAGCCAGAAATTGAGACTGAAGAAGAAGAGGAAGAAAAAGAAGAAGGAAAAGAAGAAGAAGAACAAGAAAAGAAGAAGAAGAAGAAGCAAAAGAAAAAGAAGGAGAAGAAGAACAAGCAGAAGAAGAACAAGAAGAAGAAGAAGAAGAAGGAGAGAAGAACAATAACACGAAGAAGAACAAGAAGAAGAAGAACACGAAGAAGAAAAACAAGAAGAAGAAGGAAGAAGAAGAGGAAGACGAAGAAGAAGAACAAGAAGAAGACGAGCAGGAAGAAGAAGAAGAAGAAGAAGAAGGAGAAGAAGAGAAAGAAGAACAAGAAGAAGAAGAAGAAGAAAAAGAACAAGAACAAGAAGAAGACGAAGCAAAATGCCCACACTGAATCTCTTACTCTCTTGTGCACCATGACAAGGGAGTTATGTAGCGGGCTGCAGTAGCCTCCCTCACATCCCGAGCGTGAAGATGAAGGTGGACTGGGATCCTCTGGGCAGTTGTGCTATGCATGGCTTCAGTTGTATGCTGTTCACTATTACTAAAATCACGTACATCCTCAACCTCGTTACCCAGGCTGCAATAAAAACAGCTCGTTTCCAGGGAGACCTTCATGGAAGTATGGTGGTGGTTTGACCAGTATATTTTACCTTAGCCTGTCTAACATGTCCGATCAGAACGTTTTGCCTGACCAGACGTTAGTCTCCTCTAATTGGCCGGATCAAATGAAAAACAACAAAGCAGCTGGCCCAAATGACTTGAGGATTGAGCAAATTAAAAACTTTGGACCAGAAACCATCACTTTGCTGCTGATGCTTTTCAGCACATGCATCGGTTCTATGTAAATTCCTAAAATCTAGAGAAAATCCCATGTGGTTGATCTGCTAAAACCAGAAAAAATCCCATCAGAATCTCAGAACATCCGACCGGTTTCACAACTGTGCCATCATTAAAAAGTCTTTGAAAGAATGATCCTGAACCGTATCACCCACCTCATAGACAAGAAACTCATCAAGGAGCAAGCAGGCTTTAAGCCTGGAGGATTATGTTGCTGCCAGATTCTTAACCTGGCATGACTGATCGAGGAATGTAAACAGATTACATGAATAACTTTAATTAACTTAAGCGCAGCTTATGACACCATAAACCACCACAAGTTGTTTGCTAAACTATAATCCGTGACATCGGACGTGTCTCACAAACCTCATTATCCTGTAGAATAGGCGATTCTAAGTCACTTTGGTGGGTAAAAAAAGTTGATGGCCAAACCAAAAAAATGGGCTTGCACATGGAAGTGATCTGGCACTTATGCTGTATAATATATACACCAACGATCAACCTATAGATACAGAGGTGACACAATTCATATATGCTGATGATACAGCAGTAGCTGTCCAGGGAACGGGCTTCGAAGAAGTCGAACAGAAACTGACAAACGCCCTTGATGCCCTTGCTCTATATTACCCAAAAAAATCACCTCAAACCAAACCTCAGAAAAACTCAAGTATGTGCCTACCATCTCAGAAATAGAGAGGCGAACATAAAGTTGCAGATCAAATGGCAAGGACACAGCACGGCCTCCAAATACTTGGGAGTAAAGTTGGACCGCATGCTGTCCTAACCGCACATTGTCAGGAGACAAAACAAAATATACATGCGAGAAATAGTATCATGCAACAACTGACTGGTACAACATAGGGAGCAAAGCCAGATGTCCTCAGAACGTCAGCACTCGCTCTGTGTTTCGCTGTAGCTGACTACGCCGCACCAGTCTGGAAAAACCCTGCACATGTCAAACATACAGAGACAGCAATAAATAAGACAGGCTGTATTTTACTGGATGGCTAAAACCTTCACCAACTGAAAAAATATACCGCATAATCGGCAAAGCACCACCAGAGATACAAAGAACTGTCGTGTCAGAGATAGAAAGAGAGAGACAGGTAAACGACCCTAGACACCATATGTTCGGACATCAGGTGCAGCGCCCAAGACTAAAGTCAAGACAAAGTTCCTTTCAGTCAACCGAGCCCCTACAGACTAGTCCAGGAAATCAACGCATGGAAACATCGAGTAGGGGAGGAACTTGCGCCTGGACATCTCCGGCCCTACGCAACGTGGAAGTCACTAAAAAGACTTCGAACTGGTGTATCACGATGCAGAAAAAAACCTGACAAGATGGGGATACAGAGATAATGAAATATGCGAATGGGAAGTAACACAAGACCAGGACCATCTGATGATCTATCCAAACCTCCTGGAGACTTGTAGCATGGATGACCTGCTGAGTGCCAGTGACAGGTCAATCCACGTGGATGAAAACTGGAAGAATGAAGTGTGACATGGTGCCTAGAACACGGAAAGTAAGTAAGTATTGCCTGGAAGGTGGTCTGATAGGTTGATCAGGGCGCACAAAAAGGTAAATCTACTCACTGTGGGCATTGAACAACAACAACAGAATCTATACATTGGGAGCCTGCCACATTTTACGGATAGGGAAAGATTGATCCATAAACCAGCTTAATACTAACACAAGACAGCTTCTTCTTCTGCATCGTCGTTCTCAAGCTCCAGCTACCAAGCCCTGATCGTTCTCAATCTCCCGCTACCAAGCCCTGGACGTTCTCAAACTCTCTCTCTCTCTCTCTCTCTCTCTCTCACACACACACACATACACACACACTCTCTCTCTCTTTCTCTCTCTCTCTCTCATTACAATGTTCTGAACGTTCTCAAACTCCCTCTTTCAATCCTTGTACGTTCACAAACTCTTGCTACCAATCCATGAACGTTCTAAAACTCTTGCGACCAATACCTGAACATTCTCAAACTCTCGATACCAATCCCTGAAAAGTGCTTTGCAAGTTGTTGTATGTAGTCCAGAGAACGAAATGCGTTGTGTCATAGTTTACAACTTGACTGCGATATTTGCACCTCTGCTGTCCAACACATCCGACTTGAGCATGACATTTGTGGGTACCGGGTTAGATTTCCATCTTCAATTCTTTCTCCTTAGCCAGTCTGTTATCCAGGAACAGTATTGGCAGCTCTGGAACGCTGGCCCTAACGCTATCAGTCAGCTTTGGGTCACTGGCAGCTACACCTCATGCAGTCCACCGCTTCTTGATCCCACCCCTGGCAGCGAGGAACAGACCCTACCTATCTTCCGTATCAACTTTCTCTTTTCTCCCATCTCCGTCAATACCTTTTCACTACATTTCTTCTCGGCCCAGCTCACTGTTTCCATCATTCTGTAACACCACATCACAAAAGTATTTTTCCTATCTTTTGTTTATAGTCCATGTTTCAGAGCCATACACTGTCAGTCCAAACATATGTGTATAAGATTCTTTTCCTTAGAGACGTTTTAATGTGATTATTGGATGACAGGATTCTTTGTTTCTCTCTAAACACTTTCTTTGTAATTGCATTCCCGTTCATACTTCTCTATAGCATCGTGCATCTTCTGTTATAGTTTGACTAAGATATACGAATTGTAATACATGCTTCACATCCTACCTTCCTTTCCAAAAACTGAACATCGCACAATTAAATCTCTAAGCCAGCGCTATCCTCAAAAATATTTTATTCTATAGGATAGCCTTACGCTTCATTTGTCAGTTCTTCTGCTAATAATAATAATAATAATAATAATTATTATTATTATTATTATTATTATGATAACAATAATAATATAATAATTCATTCATCATTATGTAGCAAGTCCGTTATAGAACGTCGGTCCCATCACAGGCTGTCTGAAAGAGACACTTTCCCTTGTCATAACTCTAGCCTCCGCCCCAGTCATACCCAGACATTACTTCATATCTTTGTATCATCGTCTTCTTGGTCTACCTCTGCCTGGCACCATACCTTCCATCACTTCTAAGACTGGCGTGTCTCTTGATGTGACCAAAATATTTACATTTTCTGGCCAAAATAGAATTGATAAACCAGTTCTCCTCTATGTTCAATTCTTTCCGAATGTCTACATTTCTCTTTTTCTCCGTCCAGGGTATTCTGAGGATCTTTCTGTAACATTTTAACTCGAAGGATTCGATACTTTGTCTAGAAATTGTGCTAATCGTCCATGATTCAAAGCCATGCGCTGCCATAGGAAATAATAATAATAATAATAATAATAAACGCCAATCGCAACCGCTACATCATAAATGTGAAGTCAGATGTGACAGCATTCTTCACTCTAATCTATCTGACCGCGCTGAATGGTACAGCACGTGGGTCTCACTGGACGGTTTCGATAGTTGGGCTGTCATTCGCTGTCCTATTATTGTTTAAACTCTATCTTAACATTTAGCGTCGCTATTATCCTTACGTCACTTCTAGTTACGTCCACTCCGCTGCCCTTAAACTTTTATTCTTCCCGCTGTTAGAAATACATTCATAGTTTTTTTCTTCAAATTTCTCCCTGACAAACCTTGCTCCCCAAATCCCGTCGCCCCTCTTTGGCAAGTTTTGAAAACTTGTCCTTTTCACACAATGTCTGCCTCCGATGTTTATGGTTACTTTCGGCGAGTGTCTCGGCAGACTGAGCAGTTTGTTCGCCGCAGAGATCTCAAATTCAAACCACTGTGAGGGCTGAAAGTAGTTACGTTAATATGTCTAGGGCCGTATAAAGTTAGTGGAACTAAGGTAACATAAAGTTAAGTTAATGGATCAAGTGCTACATAAAGTAAAGTTAATGGACCAAGTGCTGCATACATTTAAGTTAATGGGTCAATTGCTGCATAAAGTTAAATAAATGGACCAAGTGCTGCATAAAGTTAAGTTAATGGATCAAGTGCTGCATAAAGTTAAATAAATGGACCAAGTGCTGCATAAATTTAAGTTAATGGGTCAATTGCTGCATAAAGTTAAATAAATGGACCAAGTGCTGCATAAAGTTAAGTTAATGGATCAAGTACTGCACAAAGTTAATGGGCCAAGTGCTGCATAAAGTTAAGTTAATGGATCAAGTACTGCACAAAGTTAATGGGCCAAGTGCGGCATAAATTTAAGTTAATGGACCAATTGCTGCATAAATTTAAGTTAATGGATCTAGGATTGCATATATTTAGTGAATTTAGGACCGCACAAAGTTAGGTTAATGGACCAAGGGCCGCATAGAATAAGTGAATGGCTAAAAGGCCGCATAAATCAATTGAATGGAGCAAATGCCAACGTTAAGTTAATGGGTCTACTGTTGCATGTTGTTGTTGTTGTTGTTGTTATCCCATAGCCGCTGAGCAAGCCTGCTATTGACAGCCCAATGCCATTTTAATGTAGATACAGGTCTTCTTTAGTTGTTTTACTGCTCCGTACAGTGTGTTGGCAATTGTCAGCAGTGCTTGTAAAAATCTTTTCTTCATGTCCGCAAGCTCTAGCACTAAATGAGTAGGTGTCGAACTGTTTCATGAGGATGAGAGTAATTCCTGCACAGGGGCCGGGGATTGATGCGATTTAAGTGGCGATTGACTCTGAAATGTCCTGTTCGGAACTGAAAGATGAGACTTTGATCTCTTCTATGTAGTTTATTTATGTCATCGTTACTTTTTGGCTGTTACATTTCGCTAAATACACTGCGCCCTGTTGTTCCCGTCGCCCACCTGTTCATCCAGATTTCTCGAGTATTATTCTTAATAATTCGTTTAACTGTGTGGTTACTGCAAGGTCTATCCAATTGTTGCTTCTGTTTTTGCCAATCTGTTGACCATCTCGTTTCCTAGTAGGCCACTATGTCCAGAGATCCATTGCAAGGTGACATTTATCCCGTGGACAGTGATGATGTTGTCGATCGCCCTTCCCACCAATAATTTCATCTATACTTTGTATGGGGTGTTCTTCAATGCCTCCAGAAGCGACTTAGAGTCACTAAAAATTACAAAATCCATCGGCAACAATTCGACCAAGTCAAGCTGCTGTGTGCAAGGGGACGGCGTGGCCTAGTGGTTAAGTGGCACGGCTCACAACCGGAAGGTGCTGGGTTCGATCCCCATCACAGCACCGGCCGTTACCCCGGGGAAGCAAACCCTTAGAAAATGCAGGAGGAAGCAGACCCTTACATAAAATGCATGCTGAAGTCGGGTGCACTGGGCCGACAAGCGCAAAATAAAAAACCGCAGTGCAACAGACACCGCCTTGGGGATAAGAGAAATAAGGCGAACGCAAAAAAAAAAAAAAAAAAAAAAAAAAAGCTGCTGGGTGCAAAATCTTAACTGTTGTTTTTATAGCCTCGGTCTCCGCTTCAGCATTTGAACGGCTTTCGCCGCATGAATAACAAAACTCGTATGTTAACCCATCCGGGTATTTCCTATGGATACATACCCTGCAAAATAGGTAGATTTGAATGTTGATCAATCCGTATAGACCAGGACTGCCGATTTTGGGTAGCTTGGGACTTTCTCTAAGACACTTATTCAGGACATTAGATTCAGTCTCCTTGGTGGCATAAAGCTAGTGAATTTATGGCAGCACAAAGTTAAGTTAATCGATAAAGGCCACATAAATTTAAGTTAAAGGATCAAGGGCCACATAAATTAAGAGAATTTATCAAGTTGTGAATGGATCAAGGGCCGCATAAAGTTATGAATTTAAGGCAGTATTAAGTTAGTGAATTTAGGGCCGTACACAGTTAAGTTAATAGATCAAGGGTCGCACATAGTTAAGTTAAAGGAACCAGCGCCACATAAAGTTCAGAAATGGAACAGGGGCCGCAAAAAGTTATTTGATGTATCAAAGACAAAATTAAGTTAATTGGCCAAAGGCCGCTCAAAGTTAAGTTAAGAAATTAAGGGCCGCAAAAAGCTAAGTTAACGGATAAATGTTCACATAAAATTAAGTTAACAGAACAGGGGTCAAACAAAGTTAAGTTAACAGAACAGGGGTCAAACAAAGTTAAGTTAACGGAACAGGGGTCAAACAAAGTTAAGTTAATGGAACATGGGGTCAAACAAATTTAAGTTAACAGAACAGGGGTCAAACAAAGTTAAGTTAACGGAACAGGAGTCAAACAAAGTTAAGTTAATGGACCATGGGTCAAACAAAGCTAAGTTAATAGAACATGGGTCAAACAAAGTTAAGTTAACGGAACAGGGGTCAAACAAAGTTAAGTTTACGGAACAGGGGTCAAACAAAGTTAAGTTAACGGAACAGGGGTCAAACAAAGTTAAGTTAACGGAACAGGGGTCAAACAAAGTTAAGTTAATGGAACATGGGATCAAACAAAGTTAAGTTAACGGAACAGGGGTCAAACAAAGTTAAGTTAACGGAACAGGGGTCAAACAAAGTTAAGTTAATGGAACAGGGGTCAAACAAAGTTAAGTTAATGGAACAAGGATGTATGTAGTTAAGTTGAATCATCACAACCACGTACATTAAAATTAGTGGATCAAAATCAACATAAAGTTAAGTAAATGGAGCAAATACCACATCAAATTATTTATTGAATCAAGGGAATTAATGGATCAATTGCCACGCAAAATTAAGTTAATGAATAAACAGCCGCATACAATTAAGCAGTGGTTCAAGGTTCGCATATAGCTGGTAATTTAAGGAATGAATGGCCTTGTGTAATTAAATTACTTGTTAAACAATAAATATTCTTTAACATAACTTAACTTAACTTAACTTAACGTCTTTATACTGGATTAGAATGCTCTGCATAATCTGTATACAACCAGTTTCATTTACATTTCCTTGCTCTGCAATATATTCTTAAATGCATTAACTGTCCATACCTCCCCTACTTCCGGTGGCAATGTATTCCAAGCATTCACCACTCTCTGACTAAAAACATATTTCCTAATATCTAATCTGGACCTCGCTTTAGTTAATTTGTAGCTATGCCCTCTTGTTCTATTCTGTGGTTGTATTTTGAAGAAAAAAACAAACTTGCTGCAGTCTAATTTATCTTTTCCTTTGATTATCTTATAAACCTGTTTTAAGTCACCTCAAATTCTTCTCTTTTCTAGACACTGTAGGTCGGTTTTTCTGACTTTCCTCATAACTGTAATTCTGGAATCCCACTATCAGCTTTGTCGCTCTTTTTTGTATCCTGTCCAGCATGTTTATATCTCCTCTACGATAAGACCCCACACATGCACACAGTACTCCATTCTAGGTCTGACTAATGCATTATACAGTTTGACTATCACTTCCTTGCTCCTATGTTTAATATTCCATTTATCATACCTAACATTGCATTTGCCTTTTTCGCTTCTACTTGTGTGCTTCTTACCTGTGTGCTCTATTATAACCCCTAAGAACCTTTAGTTAAAATATCAAGAACCCTTTAACCGAACGTTAATAGATCAACGCCGCATATAGTTAAATGAAGTTAAGTTAAATAATTTCAGTTAAAATAATTAAACTTAAAGGGTCACGGGAGGCTGGCGGTTAAGTTGATGGATCAATGACTTCGTAAATGTAAACTCATGATCGCGTAAATTCCTGCTGAAGGACCCAGGGCTACATGAAGTCTGGTTGATAGACCCAGGACAATATGAAGTCAGGCTGATGGACCCAGGGCTACATGAAGTCTGGTTGATAGACCCAGGGCAACATGAAGTCAGGCTGAAGGACCCATACCTACATGAAGTCTGGCTGTTAGACCGAGGGCTACATGAAGTCTGGCTGATAGACCCAGGGCAACATGAAGTCAGGCTAATGGACCCAGGGCTACATGAAGTCAGGCTGATGGATCTAGGGCTACATGAAGTCAGGCTAATGGATTCAGGGCTACATGAAGCTAGGCTGATGGAATCAGGGCTACTTAAAGCTAGGCTAATGGACCAAGGGCTACATGAAGTCAGGCTGATGGACCCAGGGTTATATGGTCAGGCTGATGGACCAAGTGCTACATGAAGCCAGACTAATGGACCAAGTGCTACATGCAGTCAGGCTAATGGACCAAGTCCTACATGCAGTCAGACTAATGGACCAAGAGCTACATGAAGTCAGACTAATATGACCAAGAGCTACATGTAGCCAGACTAATAATACCAAGAGCTACATGTAGCCAGACTAATGGACCAAGAGCTACATGGAGTCCGGCTAATGGACCAAGAGCTACATGCAGTCCGGCTAATGGACCAAGAGCTACATGCAGTCCGGGTAATGGACCAAGTACTACATGCAGTCCGGCTAATGGACTAAGAGCTACATGCAGTCCGGCTAATGGACCAAGTGCTACATGCAGTGATACTAATGGACCAAGTCCTACATGCAGTCAGACTAATGGACCAAGTCCTACATGCAGTCAGACTAATGGACCAAGTGCTACATGTAGCCAGACTAATGGACCAAGAGCTACATTAAGCTAGACTAATAGGACCAAGAGCTACATGAAGCTAGACTAATAGACAGATGGCTTCTTGAAGAGAGGCTAATGGATCCAGGGTAGGCACAGTCATGCTGATGTACCCATTGCTACTTGAAGACAACTAATGGATATAGGAATATATAAAAACAACTAATGGATGCAGGAATACATGAAGACACTGGTGTATTCAGGAATACACGGAGACAACTAATGGACACAGGAATACATGAAGACAACTAATGGACACAGTAATACATGAAGTCAACTAATGGACACAGGGGTACATGAAGACAACCGGTGTATTCAGGGATACATGAAGATAACTAATGTACCAAGGATTACATAAAGACAACTAATGGACATAGGAATATATAAAGACAACTAATGGATACAGGAATACATGAAGACACTGGCGTATTTAGGAATACACGAAGACAACTAATGGACACAGGAATACATGAAGACAACTAATGGACACAGTAATGCATGAAGACAACTAATGGACATAGGGATACATGAAGACAACCGGTGTATTCAGGGATACATGAAGATAACTAATGTACCAAGGATTACATAAAGACAACTAATGGACATAGGATTACATGAATACAACTAATGGATACATGAATACATGAAGACAACTGGTGTATTCAGGGATACATGACGATAACTGGTGTATTCAGTGATACATGAAGATAACTGGTGTATTCAGGGATACATGAAGATAATTAATGGATCCCGTTATAGATGAAGTCAGACTAATGGATCCAGGGCTACTCCATAGTCCGTCCGCTTTATGACGGACCCCAGTGTTCTCCTCCCGCAAATGTCGCAGGTTTTGAACCCGTAAACAGCTCGAACGTCACAATTCCTGCATGGAGTTAAGGTGAAGAGCCATTGTGTGTCCTGAAATATTATTTTCCGCTGAACACATTCTTTCATGGCCCTGTAATAAATTGTTGTTCCTTAATGACTGTCACTATATGTTGATTTTGTTGTTCCTTAATGACTGTCACTATAAATGTTGATGTTGGATGTTGTTGTTCCTTAATGACTGTCACTTTATATGTTGATTTTGTTGTTCCTTAATGCCCACAATGTGTATGTTCACTCTTTTGTGAGACCCTGAGAAGGGCATTAAGTTGCGGTCGTTTTAGCTTTGCTGATGAAGATGGACAGCGGTCGTCCATGCGCCTGTACAATATTTGGTTTCATGTACGTGTCGCTCATTACTACGAGGATCACGTCGATTCATATCTCTTCAACCAGACTGCCTTGAAAACAGCCCGTTTCCTGGGATCGCTACATGGAAGAGAGAAATGGGTCTTGGTCAGTATATTGGGTTTGACCAAGACGAGACTTTGTGGTTAGTATGTTGCTCCTGATCGGACTAGCGTCTCATTTCCCCATCCCTATATAAGTTTTACTGACGAATGCATCTGTAGTACTGGGAAAATGACTCATGAACATCCGATGCAAAATGACCCGGCATGCGAAGACCAGAGAAAGCACATGTGGCCATCTTCAAAGCCAACACTTGACAAGCTCAATGGCAGTGTCGACAGCCTCATGGTGAATTCTGCTTTCTTTGGTCGACACAGGTAGACGTCTGTAAGCTGAAGAGGAAGAAGAAAAAGAAGAAGAAGAAGAATATATGTTACACTATACCAAGATTTCTCAATGTACAAACTAACATAGATGTATACTTCCTACCAATTCTATTAAACTGCAAAAATAAACCGGTCTATATTCCAAAATATTCCGATTGGAACACGTTAACTCTGGACATTTGCTTAGTTGCGAGTTACTGCGGCTATTCTTACATCCTGATGCGTTCTTGAGATGGTAGACTAGGCTTCTGTTGATTGTTTATTGTTGTTGTTGTTGTTGTTTAATGCCCACAATGAGTAGGTTTACTCTTTTGTGTGCCCTGAACAGGACGTTAAGTGACGGGTTGTAGTAGCTTTCCTCACACCCCGAGCGTGCCGCAGTCCTCCAGGTGGTTGTGCTATGCTCGACTTCATCTGTGTGTGCGCACACTACTACGGGGAACACATCGATCCACATCTAATCAATTAGGCTGCCTTGAAAACAGATGTTTACAGGAAACGCTACATGGAAGAGAGATTGTCGTCTTGGTCAGTGTATTGTGTCTGACCCTGACATGACGTCCTGGTCAGTATGTTGGGCCTGAATAGACTAGCGTCTCAGTTCCTCTCTGTCGACTGTAATATATATATAATTTTTTATCTTATGTGTTTGCCTTACTAGTTTCTAAGGGCGTAGGCGCGCATATTCAATCTCAGACCGTAGTCAATTAGGCGATATTAAGACGCATAAACCAGTGCTTGGATGCATGTGTACGTCTGTATGTACCTATGCTAGGTTTGAGCGCTCTCAGAAGGCAGCCCAACTAAGGTGCAATGGAAGGGCCTCACCCTGTACACTGAGAGCGCTGAGGTAAGAAAAAACAAAAGTGAGTTAAGAAGAGAGGAAATACATACATACACACACATACACACACACACACACACATACACATATATATATATATATATATATATATATATGTAGAGAGAGAGAGAGAGAGAGAGAGAGAGATGGAGAGGGAGTGAGAGGGAAGAGGCGGGGGAACTGAGAGAGAGAAAGTATTCTTGTTTTAAGTAGCTACCCCCTGCCAGTCGGCTCCTAAGACGCTCAGAAGATGGGTAGCTTCTCTAGAAGAGCGTTAATACCACCCGAGCGAACATGAACCGACGTTTTTGGGCCAACGGGCAAAGCTTAGGGCCCTCGGCCGCGTGTTCGAGGGCGTAGGTAAGACTGGCCACGAATCCATGGGTTTCACAGCTGACTGGTTTTATTCAACCGTGGGACACAAAGGCTGGTCCCCGGTTCGGTGTAATTAATGTCACATGCCGGTGGTACCACAGAGATGAAGATTGGCCCTGTCCTGGCCCTTGACCTGTATGGGAGGGACCCCCTGGTTTTCACCTGTCGGAAATCTGGAATGTCGGAGGTTCTTTGTGTGGCTGCCTAGTCTGGGGAAAGTCCTAGGGAAGATTTGATATTTAGGTAATGAAAAGCTGGACTAGAAATTACGTTTTTCTATGTAGATTGTGGGAGGACATAAGTCTGTGATAAGTATCGGTGGTTGAGGACATAGGACTGTATACGATATGGTTGTTGTTTTTTACTCTTTTGTGCGTCCTGAAAAGGACGTTTAGGTGGCGGTTTGCAGTAGCTTGTTGACCGGGGTCCTCCAGGCGGTTGTGCTATGCTTGACTTCATCTACGTGTCTCTCACTACTACGGGGATCACGTATTTCCTGTACTTCGTTATCCAGACTGCCATGAAAACAGCCTGTTTCCATGGAAGGCTACTAGGAAGCCTAGCTGATGATCTTGGTCAGTATGTTTTGCCTGACCTGACCTTTCCCATGAGATATGGTAGTTTAGGACACGCATGTAAAAGATATTCAGTGTAAAGGATATAGGACTTGTACAATATACAGAAGTGGAGGACACAGATTTGTACAAGATAAGGTAAAAGAGGACATAGCACTGTCTAAGATGAAGTAGTGAAGGACATATACCTGCATATGATAAGGTAATGGAGGACATATCTGCCGAAGACGGATGTGTCGGACCGAAAGGTGTAAATATCGCAGTCAAGCTGTAAAATAGCGACATAACGCATTCCGTTCTACATCCTGCTACTTGCAAAGCCTTGTTCAGGGCTTGGTAGCGGGGGATTGAGAACGAACGCAGAAGAAGAAGGAGGAGGACGACATAGAACTGAACAAGATAAGATAGTGGAGGACATACGGCTGTTGAAGGTAAGATAGTGGAGGACATACGGCTGTTGAAGGTAAGATAGTGGAGGACATACGGCTGTTGAAGGTAAGATAGTGGAGGACATAGCCAACGCTGCTGAAAGAGTTGGAGTGTTTGACTATTTTTTAACGACATGTACCAAATCTGAGTTCCTTACTTGTGTCTATTTTTTGTGTGTGGCAGGTTACAGGGGTCTCTCTTACAACCGTGTTGTAAATAACAAGGTTAGAGCCCAGATATAGTATGCTGTATATCAATGCACGGTTTCTAAACAGATTCACTCCTGTAGCAAGCACAGTGTCGTTGCCCACCACGTTGGCCAAGCTGCTGTAACACAGTCTGGTTTTCGTGAACACGGTGTGGACACAAGGTGGGGGGGGGGGGGGAGGTCGTGGACAGTATGTTTCATCTGGTACAAACGTAAGATGGTGTCGTGGTTAGTATGTTTCGTTTGCCGATCGAGAGATTCTTCTTGGATCAATATTTTTCACTTGACCATGACTTCAGGGGACTGAGACGCTAGTCTGGTCAGTCACAACATACTGACCAGGACATTGCATCAAGATGAGGCACAATATACTGACCAGGACGTCGCATCATGATCAGGCACAATATACTGACCAGGACGTCACATCAGGATCAGGCACAATATACTGACCAGGACGTCTCATCAGGGTCAGGCACAATATACTGACCAGGACGTTGCATCAGGATCAGGCACAATATACTGACCAGGACGTCACATCAGGATCAGGCACAATATACTGACCAGGACGTCGCATCAGGGTCAGGCACAATATACTGACCAGGACGTCACATCAGAATCAGGCACAATATACTGACCAGGACGTCGCATCAGGGTCAGGCACAATATACTGACCAGGACGTCTCATCAGGGTCAGGCACAATATACTGACCAGGACGTCGCATCAGGGTCAGGCACAATATACTGACCAGGACGTCACATCAGGGTCAGGCACAATATACTGACCAGGACGTCGCATCAGGGTCAGGCACAATATACTGAACAGGACGTCGCATCAGGGTCAGGCACAATATACTGACCAGGACGTCGCATCAGGGTCAGGCACAATATACTGACCAGGACGTCGCATCAGGGTCAGGCACAATATACTGACCAGGACGTCGCATCAGGATCAGGCACAATATACTGACCAGGACGTCGCATCAGGGTCAGGCACAATATACTGACCAGGACGTCTCATCAGGGTCAGGCACAATATACTGACCAGGACGTCGCATCAGGGTCAGGCACAATATACTGACCAGGACGTCACATCAGGGTCAGGCACAATATACTGACCAGGACGTCTCATCAGGATCAGGCACAATATACTGACCAGGACGTCTCATCAGGGTCAGGCACAATATACTGACCAGGACGTCGCATCAGAATCAGGCACAATATACTGACCAGGACGTCGCATCAGGGTCAGGCACAATATACTGACCAGGACGTCGCATCAGGGTCAGGCACAATATACTGACCAGGACGTCGCATCAGAATCAGGCACAATATACTGACCAGGACGTCGCATCAGGGTCAGGCACAATATACTGACCAGGACGTCTCATCAGGGTCAGGCACAATATACTGACCAGGACGTCGCATCAGGGTCAGGCACAATATACTGACCAGGACGTCACATCAGGGTCAGGCACAACATACTGACCAGGACGTCGCATCAGGGTCAGGCACAATATACTGACCAGGACGTCACATCAGGGTCAGGCACAATATACTGACCAGGACGTCGCATCAGGGTCAGGCACAGTATACTGACCAGGACGTCGCATCAGGGTCAGGCACAATATACTGACCAGGACGTCGTATCAGGATCAGGCACAATATACTGACAAGGACGTCGCATCAGGATCAGGCACAATATACTGACCAGGACGTCTCATCAGGGTCAGGCACAATATACTGACCAGGAGGTCTCATCAGGGTCAGGCACAATATACTGACCAGGACGTCGAATCAGGGTCAGGCACAATATACTGACCAGGACGTCTCATCAGGGTCAGGCACAGTATACTGACCAGGACGTCTCATAAGGGTCAGGCACAATATACTGACCAGGACGTCTCATCAGGGTCAGGCACAATATACTGACCAGGACGTCTCATCAGGTTCAGGCACAATATACTGACCAGGACGTCTCATCAAGGTCAGGCACAATATACTGACCAGGACGTCGCATCAGGGTCAGGCACAATATACTGACCAGGACGTCTCATCAGGGTCAGGCACAATATACTGACCAGGACGTCACATCAGGGTCAGGCACAATATACTGACCAGGACGTCGCATCAGGGTCAGGCACAGTATACTGACCAGGACGTCGCATCAGGGTCAGGCACAATATACTGACCGAGACCCCAATCTTTCTTCCATTTAGCGTTCCCTGGAAACAGCTGTTTTCAAGGCAGTCTGGCTGACGAGATGTGGATCGACGTGATCTCCGTAGTAGTTAGCGTGACGTAGATGAAGTCAAGCACAGCACAACCACCTGGACAACCAATGACTACCTTCATCAGCGCGCTCGGAATGTGAGTGAAGCTACTACAACCTGCCACTTGACGTCATTGTCAGGGCGCACAAAAGAGTAAATTACTCATCGTGAGCATTCAGCAACAACGACCCTGACTTCAGATTGGATTTTCATGAATATGTTTCACCTGCCCCTGACATCAGGCGGGGTTCTTAGTCAGTACGTTTCGCTTGACCTTGACAAGAAGGTGCGTCATTGTCAGGATTTTTAACCTGATTATGACGTGAAATGGGGATCTTGATCAATATGTTTCACCTAACCCTGACAAGATGTGGAAATATTGGTCAGAATGTTTAACCTAACACTGACAAGATGTGGGGCTATTGGTCAGTATGTTTCACTTGACACTGATGAGACGTGTATCTTCTTTCATTGACCCTGTCCCGAGATCAAATTTTGGTCAGTATGGTTCGCCTGTCCCTGACATTAGGCGGACACTTAGGTCAGTAGCTTACTTAACTTAAAGTCTTTATACTGGTTTAGAACGGGGACGGGTTGGGCTAAGTTAAGTGACACGGCTCACAAACTGAAGGTGCTGGGTTCGATCGCCATCTCAACACCGGCTGTTAGCCCAGGGAAACAAACCCTTAGAAAGTGCAGGAGGAAGCAGACCCTTACATAAAATGCATGTCTAAGTCGGATGCACTGGGCCGACAGGCACAAAATAAAAACCGTAGTGCAAGGCTCATTGTATGGGGGAATAGAAAATTGAGGTGAACGCAAAAACAAAACAAACAACAACAAAAATAGTTTAGAAGTCTCTGCAGAGTATGTGTACAACCAGTTTATTTTGAAGGGTTGCTTGTTTAATCGATGTGCCAGGCTGCCTTAATAGACTCAAACACTAGAGCTAAGTAGACCCGCAGCCAGTAAGGCGCCATGTATATACTGCTCTTAACAAACCACCTCTGGTAAGGTACAAATAAGTTGTGGGTAGATTTTTAGCTAGAACTTTTAATTTTGTCCGGGCATCGAGCGTTATAAGCCTACTTTTTTCATTTTCAACTGCCAATGTATTTTTAACGTGCTCGACACTGAACATGGGAGTCTGATCTCACTACTCAGAGATTAGGGGACTTTTTTGTTATAAAGAAAGTGAATCGAACCCGCAACCTCCTACACCCTAGGCGGAACCCTTACCTCGAAACCAATGAGTATGTTTCACCTGTCCCTGACAAGAGGTGAAGTCATGGTCAGTACGTTTCACCTATCCCTGACAAGAGGTGAAGTCGCGGTCAGTACGTTTCACCTATCCCTGACAAGAGGTGAAGTCATGGTCAGTATGTTTCACCTGTCCCTGACAAGAGGTGAAGTCATGGTCAGTACGTTTCACCTGTCCCTGAAAAGAGGTGAAGTCATGGTCAATATGTTTCACCTGTCCCTGACAAGAGGTGAAGTCATGGTCAGTATGTTTCACCTGACACTCACGAGAAATTGGTTCTTATTAAGTATGTTTCACCCGACCCTGGCGTGAGAATGTATCTTAGCTAATATTATCTCCCCCCCCCCTTACTCCACCCACACCCCCTCAGAAGTTTGTCGGGTCTCCCAATCACCCGATGAGAACCCTTCGTCTCGAAAGATAATCAGGACGGTTGTCACTTGTCCCATCTGGAACCCTACACCGACCGTGGTCGACAACTGATCCTCCATAATTGCCTGGATCCTCTGTCACTCTGTGGTGACGCCGATGACAGCCAGGCAAGGCGAAAATGAATGTGTTGAGACAAATGGTTTTTACCTATTTCT
Source organism: Ariolimax columbianus (assembly GCA_036924085.1). Taxonomy (NCBI): domain Eukaryota; kingdom Metazoa; phylum Mollusca; class Gastropoda; order Stylommatophora; family Arionidae; genus Ariolimax; species Ariolimax columbianus. Next base: position 75,253,966 of record JAVGWX010000002.1, on the reverse strand, counting down.
CTGATCGACGTTTCCCTCAAACGGTGTGTGTGTGCGCGCGCGCGTGTGTTTGTGGGTACGTGCGCATGATCTAGCAGCTATCCTACCGCATATGCTAAAGTAATTCCCATATCAAAGCCTACCATTCCTACAAACTTTAAGACTTCAAGCAGGATTGTCTCCTAGCGAAGATGGCTCAGTAAGTCATCAATTTTGTATCTGTCAGATCAAAATCGAAAAGAGACCACCCTGGACGTATGGAAATCATACCTACCGCCAACTCTCCAGACTAGCTCTCTTGTGTGATAATCTTGCGACAACGCACGTGGCACTACAGATTGAGATGTCATCTTTATAATAAATTCAAGATTGGCACTACAGACCTTTGTCCCTGTGGTACAACTCCCATTGCAGGGGTAACTCTTTTGTAGTCCTGCCCTTGCTTCACTTCTGAAAGGAGTGGCACGTGGCAACAGCTAGTGTTCTTAAATGAAAAATTTAACGACAGTGTACAGAGCTTCCAGTTGACTGATGCCTTTGTTAGAATCATTGAAGTAAAAGTCTAAAGGCAAAAGAAGAAGAAGAAAGAGAAGAAGATAAAAGAAAAAGAAGAAGCAGAATATGAAAATGCCGAAGAAGAAGAAGAAGAAGAAGAAAGAGAAAAAGATGATGAAGAAGACGACGAGCAAGAAGAAGAAGAATAAGAAGTAGACGTAGAAGGCAGAAAAGAAGAAGAAGAAGACGACGACGAAGAAGAATAAGCAGAAGAAGAAGAAAAAGAATAAGAAGAAACAAAAGTCGAAAAAGGAAGATAAAATATCACAACTGTTAAAGCAGAAACAGGATTATGGAAGGTGTCGGACCTAGATAACGAAACCGGCAGATGAAATTGAGAGGAGCACACGAAACAATGATGATCTGGACATAACAGGGACGGAAGCGAATGAACTGACCAAAGCTCTAATCTTAAAGAGCGGCCAGAGATGAGAGCAAAGTTCTGCTAAGGATATGATGAATGCTGATGAACGAAAACGGTGGTCGATCGAGTCTTGCAGGTTTTAAGCGACCCCTTGTCTCAAATGAGGTAGGACCAGATTATGTATACTGAGTTACCTCCAGTCATCTCGACTTAGGTCTTGCAGCTGGTCCAATGTAGCTTAGGACGAGAGAGGGAGGTTGATGACCAGCGTCTCACAAATAGATTTAGTCTTACTGCGGATCCTTACCCATTATGAGATCTTTAGAAAAGAAAAGGCAGAAGAGCTCGCAAAATCCGGAAGTGACGGTCCACAAACTCGCGATCTACGGAACTATGCAAAAACAAGGACTCTCATCATACGATCCAAACCGACTCAGAACGGGACATTGCAGGCTGAATAACCACCTCTACTGGGGTGTTAAAGACACCGTCACAAACGATATCAAAGCACCCAACCAAGCAACAGTTTCTCCTGCGTGACTGCCCAGCTTATGCAGACTAAATAGAGGCAGTCCGGCCCGAAGGAGCGACCATGCTCGAAAATCTGTAAGGGGCCGACGAAGACTTGAAACAGTGTCTTGCGTGAACCTCACCGTGCTAGAAACATTGCATCAGTTGATCAAAAATGAGCGTACGAAGAAGAAGAAGAAGAAGAAGAAGATCAACGATGAACAGGAAGAAGACGAATAAGAAGAACAAGAAAAACAAGAACATGAAGAAGTAGAAGAAGAAGAACAAGAGCAACAACAAAAATCAGAAGAAAAAGAAGAAGAACATAAAGGAGAACAAAAAGAAGAAGAAAGAGAAGAAGTACAACAAAAAGACGAAGAAGAAGAAGAAGAAGAAGAAGAAGAAGAACATAAAGGAGAAGAAAAAGAAGAAGAACATAAAGGATAAGAAGAACAAAAAGAAGAAGAAGAAGAACAACAACAACATCAAGAAAAAGAAGAAGAACAACAAAAAGACGAAAAAGAAGAAGAAAAAGAAAAAAAAGAAGAAGAAAAAAAAGAACAACAACAAAAGAAGAAGAACAACAACAACAAGAACAAAAAGAAGAAGAAAACAAAATAGAAAAAAACAACAATAACAACAAAAAGAAGAAAAAAAAGAAGAAGAAGAAGAGAGAAGAAAAAGAGCAACAACAAAAAGATCTTAAAGAAGAAAAAGAAATAGAAGAAGAAGAAAAAGAAGAAGAGGCAGATAAAAAACAAAAACAGCAACACAAAGAAGAAGAAGAAGAACAACAACAACAACAACAACAACAAAGAAGAAGAAGAAGATGAAGAAGAAGAAGAACAACAACAACAACAACAAAGAAGAAGAAGAAGAAGAAGAAGAAGTGGAAGAAGAAGAAGAAGAAGAAGAAGAAGAGGAAGAAGAAGAAGAAGAAGAAGAAGAAGAAGACGAAGAAGAAGAAGAAGAAGAAGAAGAGGAAGAAGAAGGAGGCGAAGAGGAAGAAGAAGAAGAAGAAGAAGGAGGAGGAGAAGAGGAAGAAGGAGGAGAAGAGGAAGAAGAAGAAGAAGAAGAAGGAGGAGAAGAGGAAGAAGAAGAAGAAGAAGAAGAAGAAGGAGGAGGAAAAGAGGAAGAAGAAGAAGAAGAAGAAGAAGAAGAAGAAGAAGAAGAAGGAGGAGAAGAGGAAGAAGAAGAAAAAGAAGAAGAAGGAGGAGAAGAGGAAGAAAAAGAAGAGGAAGAAGAATAACAACAACAACTACAACAACAAGAACAACAACAACAAATAGAGTAAGAAGAAGAAGAGGAAGTGGAAGAAGAAGAAGAAGAAGAAGAAGAAGAAGAAGAGAAAGAAGAAGAAGAAGGAGGAGAAGAGGAAGAAGAAGAAGATGAAGAAAAAGAACAACAACAACAAAAAGAACAACAACAACAAAAAGAAGAAGAAGAAGAAGAAGAAGAAGACGACGAAGAAGAAGTATACAGTATAACTTGTTCCCTTTATATATGATATTTGTTCTCATAATCTACATCACCTTTTACGGCCATGTGCCCAAGCTAAACAAGAGCGTGTATGCCTCTCGTGGACCAGATCGTTTCCTGTTCATCTAGCCATGTTCATTTGCCGTCTGTGGGTGGATCTGAAACTTCGAGAAACCTACATTACGAATGCTTTCAAATATTCAAGATCATATAAATGTGCAATGGTACTTTGAATGCTTCCTGAAATTCATGTCATGGTTACCAAGAATAATGGAAACGTCAGCTGCAATTTGTCTGGACTAATAATGTTTGTATAGGCATCCAATGCCCGTTGCAAAGAACGACCACTATCATGTCCAACTGCTGATGCTTGTTCGTGCGTCATGTGTCGACCGAAATCCATACAGCGTCTCCAGGTGGAGCCGAACACTCCGCTGCTCCGGTATGAGGGCAGCGTGTTAGACCAATGTCTGCGCCACCCCTCTCCGTCCACGCTTGACTCACTGTGTTTTTTTTTCCACTTTTGAGTGCTCTGGAATGTGTCCACTTTTGGGTCAGCGGGACACTTGCTGTTGCTGAGGATACGAAATTAGGAGAGGTATCGTGTGAGCTCCGGTGGAGGGAGTTAGGAGGAAGGCGGTTTCAGTCCAAGCAGGAAGGTCCTTGTGTAGTGATAACCTGGGCTTAATGCTGAGGTGCAAGTCAACCGGAAAGTGGAACGCCATCAAGGACTGCCCTCCGACGGCCCAAGCCAGGCACAGCCGCAGCAAGATGCAGCACAGCAAACAGGACAACCGATCGAAAGCACACACAATCTACAGAACAAAGTCCCCAATACCACCCGGTGAAGGAGTTGTCAATTGTAATCCAAACCGGAACTAGGAAACAGCAGAAAACACCGAAACGAATCTTGGAGCTCTGTCAGCAGGCTCGGCCATCTTACTTTCTGTCTGGGCTGGTGGCTCTTAAAGACCGCAGCCGATTATGCAACTCTGTCTCTTCACTTCCTGAACCTTTATTTTTTTTATAACCCAGCATACACCAGAGGAGGTTTAAATCGAGAAAATGAGAAACTTCCCGGTAGCGCATATTGGACCCGACCACGATCTTCTTATGATGACTCTGCGATTGACGATAGTCGCAAAGACAGAAGTGACTAAACTAAAGTTTGACCTGGAAAAACTAAAAGACCCAACAAGCATCGAGGTATTCCAATGAAGGGTAAGAGGGAGATTTTCTCCGCTGTTGGCTCTCAGGGAGGGACTATATACCGATACATTAACAGTCTCTTAATTGAGCACTCATAGATACGGTAACAGAGATCCTGGGGTGCCACCAAACAAAAAAAACAACCATTGGTGACCAAAGAAATTCTAGGCCTTGGTGACAGAAGGTCACTGAAAAACCAAAAACATATATCTGATGAGATTGGCAGATATAAAGAGGTCAAGAAAGCTATACAACAGAAAATGAGAGGCGAATGAAGCGTAGATAAATGAGCAATTTTCAAATTTCGAAGAGAAATTATACAGATATGACGCTAAAGGAGCATACAAGGTTGTCAGGGGACGGCGTGGCCTAGTGGTTAAGTGGCACGGCTCAAAACCAGAAGGTGCTGGGTTCGATCCCCATCACAGCACCGGCCGTTACCCCGGGGAAGCAATACCTTAGAAAATGCAGGAGGAAGCAGACCCTTACATAAAATGCATGCTGAAGTCGGATGCACTGGGCCGACAGGTTCAAAATAAAAACCACAGTGTAACGCACACACGCCTTGGGGAATAGATAAATAAGGCGAACGCAAACAAAAAAATTTTTTTTTTTAAATACAAGGTTGTCAAAGTACTGGTAACACCAAGACAAGACAGGAACCTTATGACCCAGGATAAAAGCGGCAAGTTCCTTATTGAGGACAATGACGTACTGACACGATGGACAGAGTACTGTTCCGAGTTATACAACTATGAGGAATGAAACGAACCTGGGATAACAATTCATCAAACACCAACAACTATAGAGGATAACCAACCGATAAAGAAGGAAGAGGAACCTCGCAGCGGTAAAGACATTGAGAAGAGGGAAGGCGGCCGGCGTGGACAATATACCAGCACAGCTCTTACAGGCAGGTGGGAAGGTAGTGGTGGAAGGCCTGACACACATCTGCAACAAAATATGGGCGACAGGAAACTGGCGGGACTTGTGGACAAAATTAATGGTTATACCGTTACTTAAGTCTGGAAACCTAAAGCTGTGAAAATTACAGAACAATAAGCCTCATCAGCCACCGAAGCAAAGTCAAGCTTAGATTAATCCTCCGATGGAAACCCCAAGCAGAGAACATTATTGCCGAGGAGCAAGCATTCTAGAACATCATTGCAGAGGAGCAAGCAGGGTTCAGACAGGATAGAAGCACTATAGAAGAGATATTTAATTAAAGGCTTCTAAGCGAGAAATATCTAGAACAGCAGCAAAAACTGTATCATGTTTTTGTTGATTTAAAGAAGGCGTCAGATGTATAAAAACAACGGAAATAATATATAGGTAGTTGAACACCTGTATGACAAGGCGTCCAGTGCAGTTCTTGTGAATGGGAGGCACAGTGACTTGTTTCGCACATTAGTCGCTGTGAGACAGGATTTGTACACTCCCTCCAACTCTATACTCCTTGAGGCAAATATGAGTGAGGCGCTTGGAGGTCACTATGGTACTCTCAAGACAGGGTGCCGAACGATTACCAACCTTCGTTTTGCAGATGACATCGACGGGTTGGTGGGCACAGATGAAGAACTCCAGGAATGGGCCACACGGCTCTATGAAATAACTCTTGACTGGTATTAATTGACTGAGATCAATGCTAGAAAGACACAATTAATTATCAATAACGATGAGGGTTTTAACAGCAGGATAGACGCTAATGGCCAGGAACTCGAAGTGGTTGACCGTTTTAAATATCTGGGGTCGATTGTCAGTGATGAAGGATCAAAATCTGTTAGGTTTTGGCCAGAATAGCACAAATAATAGCGGCGCTTGCACGGCTTAACAAAATTTGGCAAGATAAACGGTTAGCAATTTGTACAAAAATCAGATTAATGCGTACATTGGACAATTACAGCTGACCTGCAGGGGAGGATACAAGCCGTGGATTTTAGATGTTTTCGAAGACTTCTAAAGAAGATCTCTTTGCAACTGTCAAAAGAAGGAATCTCTCTTGGTACGGTCACATTTCGAGATCAAATGGTCTTGCAAATACGATCCTCTACGGAAAGGTGCAATGCAGACGACGAAGAGGTCGTTCCAAAAGGAGGTGGGAGGACAATATAAAAGAATGGACCAATCTCCGACCAAAAAGAGTCACATGGAGCGTCCGCTAATAGAGAGGGATGGCATGGGGTGTGTGGATGTTTTCATGTGTGCCCCAACGACCACACTGGTTACGGGATGACCTGTTAGAACAGTGCTCTTATCCGCTACACAGCTATCATACATATCACACAGGCTTTTGTGAATGTTCCCCAAACTTTGTTCTTCAATATAATGTATTTAAATACAGCGTGTTGTTTGTAGCGCATTCTAACACCATTTTAACGGACTACTACAGAATTTAAATCAGATGAGGCAATGTGGATATGTACTGTGAAAAACAGAGTGAAAAAAATATAATTGGGTATGGTCAGATACCGCACCGAAAGAAAATAAAAAAATCAAGAAAACCTACGTTACGACCAAAAGGCCTTCATCAGGGACAGCGAACAGCAACAATAATTATCTAACGAATCAAAGAAGAAGGGATTAATACATAATGGGGGATGGCAATACATAGGAGTAAAAAAAAGGGTTTACTTAACTGAGAAAATATCTCGCCTTTTGAGACGGGAACAGGAACCCAAATGACGGACAACGATGTTACAATGTGTCCATTTTTACTTTGCATTTATATTATGGGTAAACAAAACAAAAAATGGGATGGGGGCGGGGGGTTGGGTAGGGGCAGCATTACTTTATGAGAAACTCTGGTACAAAATAGAACATCTTGAGGGAATAGTAAAAATAACCTAAATTAACTTCAACAAACTTACGTGACTTGTTAGAATTGCCACAAAACTGTTTTCACAATGAATGAAATCTAATAAGCATCCAAGCCAACAGATGTAACTGACCATCTATGATCAAAGGGAAGTAATATATACAATATTGTGTCAACGAATCACTTTGCCCATTGCATACCTTTATTATTTTTTTTTTCTCCTTCTACTTCTTCTTTTCTTTCTACTTCTTCTTCTTCTTCTTCTTCCTCTTCTTCTTCTTCTTCTTCTTTTTCGCTTTTTCTCAATCTCCAGATACCAAGCCGCGAAAAAGGCTTTGCAAGTAGCAGGATGTTCTCCGGAAAGCGGAATGCGTTGTTTCGAAGTTCATAGCTTGACTGCGATATGTGCACCTTTCGGTCCAAAACATCCGACTTCAGCTAGCATTTCATGGGGCTGGGAAATCCCCCCTCCCCCTCTTCTATCCCTTCTTTTTATCTAGTCTGCAGATGGTTATCTAGGATAACCTCGTAGAGATGTAGAAGGGTCTTGACATCTCTGGTTCGCTGGCCCTAACGCTAGCAGTCAGCTCTGGTTCGCTGGCCCTAACGCTAGCAGTCAGCTCTGGTTCGCTGGCCCTAACGCTAACAGTCAGCTCTGGTTCGCTGGCCCTAACGCTAGCAGTCAGCTCTGGTTCGCTGGCCCTAACGCTAACAGTCAGCTCTGGTTCGCTGGCCCTAACGCTAACAGTCAGCTCTGGTTCGCTGGCCCTAACGCTAACAGTCAGCTCTGGTTCGCTGGCCCTAACGCTAGCAGTCAGCTCTGGTTCGCTGGCCCTAACGCTAACAGTCAGCTCTGGTTCGCTGGCCCTAACGCTAGCAGTCAGCTTTGGTTCGCTGGCCCTAACGCTAACAGTCAGCTCTGGTTCGCTGGCCCTAACGCTAGCAGTCAGCTTTAGGTAGCCGCCCCCACTGTAGCTCGAGCACTGCTCAGTATCTTGATCCCATATTCAAGGCTTTAAACCATTATATAAAAGTCTATCCCTTTGTGGTTGTTGCTTGTCTTGTTATCCATGTTTCAGACTAAAATAATAGAAGGAACTTTACTTTGGACATCAATATTAATTTGTTTATGTTGAATTTAATTTATTTTGATTCTCGAAAGTCCTCAAATGCAATATAAGTTCCCATTGTCTTTTGTTTTCTTATTTTTATATCTTAATATGTATCTCCAACTTCGTCTATATTGTTACGCAGATAAATGAAGGATTCCACATATGTAGAAATGTGTCTCCCAAAAAATGGGAGAGAACAATATTAGAAAAATAGATAAGGAAAGGGAACTGGGGTTTATAATAGATCATACAGGTAAGGTGAGTGAGCAAATTCTGGTAGCAGTGAAAAAGGCAAATGCAATGTTAGGTATTATAAAAAGAAATATTAAACTTAGGAGCAACGAAGTGATAGTCAAACTATATAAAACATTAGTTAGACCTAAATTGGTTTACTGTGTATAGGTGGGGAGTCCTTATCATAGAGGGGATATAAACATGCTGGAAAGAATACAACAAAGAGCGACATAGCTGATAGTGGGATTCCAGAATTACAATAATGAGGAAAGACAGAAAAACCGGCCTACAGTGTCTAGAAGAGAGAAGAATTCGTGGTGACTTAATATAAGTTGTATAAGATGATCCACCAAAATAAGTCTTAATGGCAAATATCTGTGACAAAACGACAACCCAAACTACCCGGGAGTCACATTTGATCGGCGCATAACATGGAAAAGTCAGATCGAGAGAAACCGAATGAGAGCCAGACAAAGAATGGCAATCATGAGGAAACTGCAGACGAAAGAATACTAAAGAAACTGTACACTGGAAGAGTAAGACCAGTTCTCGAGTATGGCATTGCGGCATGGGCAACAGCAGCAAAGGCGAATTTTGATAAAATTAGCAAATTTCAAAACCAAGCTACGAGAATCATAACAGGAGGCATGAAGTCAACACCAATTGTAGAACTTGAAAAGATCACAAATCTGCAATCCATGACCGACAGAAGAGACTGCAGAGCCCAGCAGCAAACAGAGAAACTCAGAAGACTGACAGACCATCTAATGCATCAGAGACTAAATAGATTTGGAAATTGGAAACTAAAGCTGAGAAACTTTGCAGAAATTGCCAAAGCAAAAATGAGCGAAGACCCTATGAACACCGTAACAATATCAAAGCCCATCCCTAATGTACGCAAACCTACCTGGAAGCAGCATATCATTCCGGAGGTATTAGAAAATATACCAGGTATTGGAAACAAGAACAGCCAGACTGAAAAAGAAAGAAGAGACCTAACCCTGAGGTACATAACGGAAAAACTACCCAAGCATGGAATGGACCCATGCATCCACCGACGGTTCTGTAACAAACACAACACAGAACGGAGGGACAGGGGTGTTCCTGAGCCTACCAAATGGTAGAAAAATAACAGTCAGTGGCAATTGGAAAATTCTCAATCAATTTCAGATCGGAGGCAGAAGAACTGAGGGCTGCAGTAGAAGCAATGCTCACAGGCGAGAGCAATGAAAGCCAGATAGTCCTGTTTACAGATGCCCTGGCCGTAGTCACAGCACTAACAAACCAGAAAAATACTGAACTTAATGATTTAACTATGAGAGCAGTCCGCACCAAAAAGAGTAGTGGTACGGTGGGTTCCATCCCACTGTAACATCCAAGGCAACGAGGAGGTAGACAGACTGGCAAAAGAAGGTGCAAGACTACCACAACCAGATTCTAGTGTGACCTACGAAGAGTCCAAAAGGTTTATTAGGGCCAGATTCATGGCCAAATAGGAAACAGAACATACTGGCTACACAAAAAACGATGCCTATTACCAGTTGAACAGAAGAGAGCAGGTCGTGGTCTTCAGACTCCGCACAGGCCACAACAGACTGGGGTACCACCTATTCAATAAACTGAAGATAGGTGGTACTGACGAATGCACTTGTGGTACCGGAAAAATGACGGCTGAACATCTGCTGCAAAACTGCCCGACATACGAGGACCCGAGAAAGCACATGTGACCATCACCAGTGGAAACACTAGACAAGCTCTTTGGCAGTGTCGACAGCCTCAGGAAAACAGCTGCTTTCTTCGAACACATTCAGGTTGACGTTTGACAGCGTACGAAAAAGAAGAAGAAGTATAAGATGATCAGAGGAACGGATAAATTAGACTATAACAAGCTTTGTTTTTAATACAGCCACCCACAAGAACAAGCGGGCATAGCTACAAATTAAATAAAAGGGAGGTCCAGATTAGATATAAGGAAATATTTGAGAGTGTTGAATGTTAGGAATGCATTGCCACGGGAAGTAGTGGAGTCATCTAAACCAGTATAAAGAAGCTAAGTTAAAACAATTAAAAATGATACAAACAATAAACACGACAATTGTCCATCTTCGATCTGTTTTAATTTTGAGGATAGATAAACAAACATTTAGACATCGGCGCTGCACACAGGTGCTGCGATGGGCGTTCCATCGATGGAGTTTGTCAGCGGCGTAGAGACTGTCACTGGTGAGTCAGCGGGAGCTATCACTTCTGACCAGCTGCCTGGAAAATTGAAATACAAAAATGGTAATCATGTTTAATCATTTGTTTGGGATGAAACTGTTTAGTTTAGTTTAGTTTAGTGTCCTTAGAACGTGAAGTAGACAAAGGACGTACTTACTTCCTCTGTTCTGGATATGACGAACACCAGACATCACGATTCCAGTATTCGTCCACGCGGATTGGTTTAACGTTCCTCCTCATCATGTCATCCATATTGCATATTTCCAGAAGCTTGGGGCAGAATTTATATAAGGCTGTTCTGGGGTTTGGGATGCTCCACAGTAGCATCTCTCTTCATACCTGCATCTCCATTTTTCTAAGTTCTGCGCGCATCTAGATACACCAGTTCAAGGTCTGTTTAGTGACTTCAATGTTGCGTAAGGCAAGTCGTGTCCGGGCGCAGGTTCCTCCCGCAGTTTGGTCCAGGAGATCTGCGTCGGTTCATTTAATGTTTTTTCGCTGTGTTTTCCCGGGCTAGTCTGTAAGGCCTGTGTTGACTGTAAGTGTGACAGAGAGGGATCCCCGAGGTCATGGATTCAATATCAGGATTCCCAGAGGTCAAGGATTCAACGACAGGAGTCCCAGAGGTCAGGGATTCAATGTCAGGGGTCTCAGATGTCAGATATTCAATGGCAAATGCCCCGGAGATCAGGGATTCAATGTCAAGGGTCACAGAGGTCAGAGATTCAATGGCAAGTGTCCCGGAGATCAGGGATTCAATGTCAGGGTCCCAGAGGTCAGGGATGCAATGACAAGTATCCCAGAGATCAGGGATTCCTTTTCAGGGGTATGGTATCGAACCAAGTGGCTAATTGAAAGCTAACTGTAGCTTGGTTATTGAAAGTTAATTGTAACTTTATTGGAAGGAAGCAAATGGGATTGGGGTGGTAGGGGGGGGGGGTGGTCGAGGGGGGGGGGGGTGGAGAGCTCTTCTCTAAGAAAGTCTAATTCAGGTAACATACAGATGTTAGTTGTGTCGATCATTTCCAACAGTGCCGGCTTAGTTACGAAATGTGACTTTTCATTGTTTGGAAATCAGGTCAAGAGAAAGTTAACTGGTCAAAATTACTGTCGTTTATTCCTTACGCTTATTATCTATAGTTTATTACGTTTGTTTTAGTGCTGGACATGTGTCGATGGCATGTTAAGGATGTGGATGGTTCTATGACTTTAGATAAGTCTTGTGAGGAAAGGCAGAGCTGTCAAAGGATGAATCCGGGTAGTGGCATTTTTACTAGACAGGGATAATCTAGATATAGAACTGGAGTGTATTAAGGGTCAGATCACGATAACTGTCACACGAATATGTCCACGACGTGGAAACTTTCGTATCACGTGACTTGCGCTCAGCGCAGCCATAGAAGAAGATGGAGTTTAACGGGACATACAAAAGTGATGCAGGAAAGATTTTAAATCATATTTCACTGGAAAGATACACAAGGTACTTATCTGAGTTTGCTGCTATAACTTTCTAGCTAGACAATATCTAAGTGGTTTCAGGACATCGGTGAATTCAAAGACTTTCAATAAGTCGCCTTTGGGCGACACTCGTAGTCCTACTTCATTACGTATCTTTCGAACGTCAGTGGGTCTAAAAGACTGGTCAAAGTCAAGAACGATTTCCAGAGCGGTGTGCAAAACACTATTACAGAAACACAGGCATAGCCCAGACACCAAAAACTAGCCGTTGCCTCGCATAACTATCAGAACGGTGTGTAAGCCAAGGTCACGTTGTCGGACGTAAAACCCTATAAGATAAATCTGCATCCAGTGCTACCCCCAATCTACTCGACAAACACGACTGACTACTTAGCCATAGTAACTCGGAACACGAGAGTACTGTTGATGATAGCGCAAATAATCCTCACTTAGATCTAATAAAAGTACAAGTCCCAGTGTCCGTCTAGACGTTTGCATCAACCTGTCTAGCCTGGCGCTGTTAATTTCAGCGCGTGCGATAGGGAACAAATCTATTTTTAAGTACTTCCAAGCATGAACATTCTTCAGAAACAGATGTCACAACCTACTCGGTTCAGATGTCATCTCTATATTCCTGGATGCTGGACTGCAGGAGGAAGGCTCACTGTTCTTGGACTTTGATGCATTGATACCCTGTAGAAACATTTGATATTAATTGAAAGAGACAAAGGGCAAGATATTAACACATAAATCGAACCTGTGGGGTGTGGAGACTAATGTTGGGCCAGGCAAAACATACTGATTGGACAAGGTTAGTTAGTGGGAGGCGAAATATACTCAACAAGCTCGTCGTGGAAACAGACTTTTCAGATGGCAGCCTGATTTGTGAGGTGGGGGATCGACGTGATCACCGTAGTTTAATGAAGACGTGAGTTAACGAAATATATTCCGAGACCAGGTCAGGCGCATTTTGTTGCGTTAACTCACGTCCTTGTTCACTGTTGTCTTCGACAAACTTTTGTCACCATACACTGCCTGCATTCTTCGATTAATGTTAACTGGTCAACATCCTTCAGCTGTTAGACACCGAATCAACTCTCGCTGATCAACTCTGGACGGATTCCGTATCAAACGCGCTATGTTTTCAACGGTCTGCTGAATAAAGGTTAAGTCATACTTCTGTTAATAGAAATTAATGCCAGATTTTATTGTCACATCTCGATATCCCTTATTACACACAAAAATTACTATCTTCTTACGGGTCATAGAAAAGTGATACCATGAACCGCATGAGATCCAGGGACCGCAAGTTTGAGACTTCTGCCAAAGAAAAATAGAATTATTCTTTAATTTTCGACATTTCCGCTGTATTATTTAAGCCCATGCACAACCTTTTTAACCTCATACAACATCCTCTCAGTGCAAAGACTTCTTCGCCCATACCTTAGCGTATAGACCACAAGTTCTGTGTTTCTCTTGTGGTTTGTAGATATCGCAGCCCACCTGTACATTTGTGCTATGATGTGTTTGTCCTCTGGATCGCAATCCAGCGATGTCGGGTCGGCTAGAATTTCTTCTGAGGGGCGGAAAGTGAAATGAGTAGCCTGCTGATAAAGTGAACATACAAGTCAACCTCACCTCCAAATGGTGCACACTGGGAAACTATGGCCGCGAGGCTATAGGCAAACGAGGCAATGGGTTCCGCCAGGTCAGATGTTGGACCACACCAGCTTGGAGAGGTGATGGGTTCCACCAGGTCAGATGTTGGCCAACACCAGCTTGGAGAGGTGATGGGTTCCGCCAGGTCAGATGCAGATGTTGGCCCGCATCAGCTTGGAGAGGTGATGGGTTCCGCCAGGTCAGATGTTGGCCCGCACCAGCTTGGAGAGGTGATGGGTTCCGCCAGGTCAGATGTTGGCCCGCACCAGCTTGGAGAGGTGATGGGTTCCGCCAGGTCAGATGTTGGCCCGCACCAGCTTGGAGAGGTGATGGGTTCCGCCAGGTCAGATGTTGGCCCGCACCAGCTTGGAGAGGTGATGGGTTCCGCCAGGTCAGATGTTGGCCCGCACCAGCTTGGAGAGGTGATGGGCTCCGCCAGGTCAGATGCATATGTTGGCCCGCACCAGCTTGGAAAGGTGATGGGTTCCACCAGGTCAGATGCAGATGTTGGCCCGCACCAGCTTGGAGAGGTGATGGGTTCCGCCAGGTCAGATGTTGGCCCGCACCAGCTTGGAGAGGTGATGCGTTCCGCCAGGTCAGATGTTGGCCCGCACCAGCTTGGAAAGGTGATGGGTTCCTTCAGGTCAGATGTTGGCCCGCACCAGCTTGGAGAGGTGATGGGTTCCACCAGGTCAGATGCATATGTTGGCCCGCACCAGCTTGGAAAGGTGATGGGTTCCACCAGGTCAGATGCAGATGTTGGCCCGTACCAGCTTGGAGAGGTGAAGGGTTCCGCCAGGTCAGATGTTGGCCCGCACCAGCTTGGAGAGGTGATGGGTTCCGCCAGGTCAGATGTTGGCCCGCACCAGCTTGGAGAGGTGATGGGTTCCATCAGGTCAGATGCATATGTTGACCCGCACCAGCTTGGAAAGGTGATGGGTTCCGCCAGGTCAGATGCATATGTTGGCCCGCACCAGCTTGGAGAGGTGATGGGTTTACCAGGTCAGATGCAGATCTTGGCCCGCACCAGCTTGGAGAGGTGATGGGTTCCGCCAGGTCAGATGCAGATGTTGGCCCGCACCAGCTTGGAGAGGTGATGGGTTCCGCCAGGTCAGATGTTGGCCCGCACCAGCTTGGAGAGGTGAAGGGTTCCGCCAGGTCAGATGCATATGTTGGCTCGCACCAGCTTGGAGAGGTGATGGGTTCCGCCAAGAGACAACCGCCCAAGATTCACACATGAAGACACAATCACAATCAACTATACCGGCTTGGTTGCAGCCCGGTTTAACAATGAACGCACCTACCGTCTCCCCCCCCCCCCCCCCCCAGGTCGTAGGTGATAAGTGTGCTACTTGTGGAACCATACAGCTGAGGAAGGACAAGCTCACAGTAGGAACATGGAATGTCAGAACACTAAACACATGTGATAAAATCAATGAGCTAACACACGAGATGAAGAACTACCAGTAGAACATCCTTGGTATATATGAGGTTCGATGGAAATACTTTGGTGAGTTTACCTCGGAGGAGCGCCACAAGTTCTACTTCAGCGACAGGAAGGACAAACGTGTACATGGAGTGGGGATACTAGTACATAAAGACACAGCCATATGCATATTGGGTTGTCGCCCAAAATCTAGCCGTTTTATCTTCTTACGACTAAAGGCAGCCCCGTTTAATATTACGAAAATACAGTGCTACGCACCCACTGCAGACTATGAAGATTGTGAAATATAAGCAATCTATGATCAACTTCAGAGTCTGATAACCAAAATGAAGAAAAAAAATACGTATTGGTAGTCCAAGGGGATTGGAACGCAAAAATTGGAGAAGACGCAGTCCATGACTGGAGAGAAACATGTGCCCCTTACAGAAACAAGGAAACCAAATGACCGGGGTCTCAGACTTCTAGAATTTGCACCGTGCAATAAGCTGTTGGTAGCAAACACGTTCAGGTTTAACAAGTTGTCTAGGCGCTGGACATGGCATAACCCAAAACAATGAAGTGCACAGCCAAATTGATTATATGCTGGTCCAGAGGAGGTTCACATCTAGCATAAACACCGACAAAAACGATGTTTCCCCGAAGCGGATATAGGAAGCGACCACGATTTTGTTATGATGACTTTGCGTCTGCGATTGAAGGGAGTTGTAAAGAAAGAAGTGACTGGACTAAAGTTTGACCAGGACAAACTTAAAGACCCAATAATTATCGAACTGTTCTAATCAAGGGTAGGAGGGAGATTTGCTCCACTGTTGACTCTCAGACAGAAACTGGGTACTGATACAGTAACAGCGGTTCTTAACTCAGCTCTCACAGATACAGCAACAAAGATCCGGGGTGCCACCAAACAAAAATGAAGCAATGGGTGACCAACACAATTCTGAACGTTTGTGATAGAAGAAGGTCACGGAAAAACCAAAATCATCCACCTGATGACATCGGCAGATATAAAGAAGTCAAGAAAGCGATACAACAAAAGATGAATGAGGCAAACGAAGCGTGGATATGTGAGCAATGAACAAACATCGAAATGAGATTAAACAGAAATGACGCTAAAAGTGCATACAAGGTGGTCAAAGAACTAGTAAGACAAGGCAGAAACATTATGATCCAGGATAAAAGCGGCAAGAGCCTTATTGAGGACAATGACGTACTGGCACGATGGATAGAGTGCTGTTCCGAGTTATACAACTATGAGGGACGGAACGAACCTGAGAAAACAATACCTCCAACACCTGCATCTATAGAGAATAACCAACTAATAACGAAGGAAGAGGTAGCTGCAGTGATAAAGACATTAAGAATGTGGAAAGCAGCCCGCGTGGGAAATATACCAGCAGAGCTCTTAAAGGCAGGTGGGTAGGTAGTGGTGGAAGGCCTGACACACATCTGCAACAAAATATGGGCGACAGGAAACTGGCGGGACTTATGGACAAAATCAATGGTTTTACCGTTACCTAAGTCTGGAAACCTAAAGCTGTGCCAAAATTACAGAACAATAAGCTTCATAAGTCACCCAGGATCAAGACTCTGAGCAGCTAATGAGTTGCAGTGGTCAGCGACCCATAGCTGACTGCTAACGTCAGGGCCAGCGAACCAGAGCTGCCAAGACCCTTCTACACCTCGACGCGGTGATCCTGGATAACAGGGTGCAGCAGGGCAGACTGGCTAAGGAGAAGGGATCGAAGAGGGAATGCTAACCCGGTACTCAAAAAATGCTTACTAAAGTCGGATGTGTTGGACTGAAAGGTGCAAATATCGCAATCAAGCTGTAAACTACGACACAGCGCATTCCGTTCTCTGGACTACATTCTGCTACTTAAGCCCTTTCAGGGTTTGGTAACGGGAGATTGAGAACGAACGAAGAAGAAGAAGAAGATAAGCCACCCTAGCAAGGTCATGCTTAGATTAATCCTCGATCGATTGAAACCCCAAGCTGATAACATCATTGCTGAGGAGCAAGCATGGTTCAGACAGGGAAAAAGCACTACAGAACAGATATTTAATTAAAGGCTGCTAAGCGAGAAATATCGAGAACAGCAACAAAAGCTGTATCATGTGTTTGTTGATTTTAAGAAGGCATTTCAAAGGTTATGGTATAAAGCGATATGGGAAACCATGAGGATGTATAAAATCAACGGAAATATTATAAAGGTCTTTGAACACCTGTATGATAAGGCGTCCAGTGCAGTTCTTGTGAATGTGAGGCGAGGGGACTGGTTTCGCACATCAGTTGGCGTGAGATAGGATTGTACACTCACTCCAACTCGTTTCAATATATTCCTTAAGGGAATTATGAGTGAGGCACTTGGCGGTCACGTTGGTACTGTCAAGATAGGTGGTCGAACGATTACCAACCTTCGTTTTGCAGATCACATCGACTGGTTTGCGGGTTCAGAAGCAGAACTGCAGGAATTGGTCAGAAGGCTCGATGAAACAGCTCTTGACTATGGTATGGAGATAAACACTGGAAAGACTTAATTAATGACCAACAACGCCCAGAGCTTCAACAGCAGAATAAAAGCTAATGGCCATGAAATCGAAGTGGTTGACCGTTTTAAATTTCTGGGTTCGATTGTCAGTGATGAAGGATCAAAATGTGAGGTGTTGGTCAGAACAGCACAGACAATAGCGGCGCCTGCACGGCTTAACAAAATCTGGCAAGATAAACAGTTAGCACTATGCATGAAAATCAGATTAATGTGTACACTGGTCCTGTCAATATTCCTCTATGCTTGTGAGACATGGACAATTACAGCTGATATTCAACGAAGGATACAGGCCTTGGAGATCAGATATTTCCGACGACTTTTAAACGTCATGTACAAAGATCGCGTTAGAAATGAGGAAATACGAGATAGAATTACAACAGCAATATGGCCTATTGAAGACCTCTTGGCAACTGTCAAAAGAAGGAAACTCACTTGGTACGGTCACATATCGAGATCAAATGGCAAATACAATCCTCCATGGAAAAGGTGCATGGCAGACGACGAAGCGGCCGGCCCCAAAAGAGGTGGGAGGACAACGTAAAAGAATGGACCAATCTCCGACCAGAAGAGGCACAGGCAGCGGCAGCTGACAGAGAAGGGTTGCGTAGGGTTGTGCGGATATCTTCATGTGTGCCCCAACGACGTCACCGGTTACGGGATGACCTGACCTGTAAAATATCCGGGCCGTAAGACCTAGAGAGATACAACCATATTGTAATATGGGCCGGGCCGGAAAACGTAGAGATATGATAACCATATATAATATGGGCCGGGCCAAAAAGCATAGAGATTCGTCGGTCCAAATGTAACATGCGACTCGAAACCCAACATTTGTCAGTTCCATATAGAGCATAGGTATTCAACAAATATAGGACAAATACTCCAGTTCTGTGCCATTTATTCTAGTTCTGTCCATACATTCCATTTTCCCCTTTATATTTGCCTCAAAGCTTCTTCCCCGTCTGTCTCTTAATCCCTTGCGATTCATGCTGGCTTATCCGCTTGCTGGCTTATCCGCTTTCAGAAAATCTTTTTTTTCCTCATGAGCTACGGGTAGAGAGTCGTAGCTCTTCCTAGTCTGTTTCTTTCTCATGAGCTACGGGTAGAGAGTCGTAGCTCTTCCTAGTCTGTTTTTTTCTGATGAGCTACTGGTAGAGAGCGGTGTCGTAGCTCTTCCTAATCTGTTTTTCCAGTATATCTACAAGATAGACGATTGCCTGGAACCATCTTCCATCCTCTAGGTGAGCAGCCTTCCAAAATGGCACAGATATGGGAAGGAAGACTAACGTCTGGTCAGACAAATTATACTGATCAGACATTTAGTCAGGGTCACGCAAAATATACTGGCCAAGACCATCACCTCGGCTTCCTCGTAGCCCTCCCTGGAAACGGACTGTTTTCATTGCTGCCTGGCTAACAGGATGAGAGATCGACGTGATCCTCGTAATAGTGAGCGACATGCAGATGAAACCAAGCACAGCAGAACCGTCTGGAGGACCCGGTCCACTTTCATCAGCACGCGCGGAATGTGAGGAAAGCTACTGCATCAGGTCATCAGGTGGTCTGTATTGCGCCACAATCACACGTGTCCTCATCTGTGTATCCCCATCGTTTCATATTCCTCTTGCACCGTGATACACCCGTTCGGAGTCTGTTCAGCGACTTCGATGTTGTGAATGGTTCCTCCTTAAGTTCCATCTCTAGGGCCTGCATAAGCTCGTGCCATCTCTCGATGCTGCGACTTTTAGGGTTTGTCTGTATGGGCTGTGTTGATTTTAGAAAGCTATGTATGCATTGTGGAGCCGCGTAGCGCAGTGGTTAGCGCGCTGCCTTCGCATCTGAGTGGTCTTGGGCTCATTCCCAGTTGAGGCGGTAATGTTTTTTTGAGACCGCAATGGCTCCCGGGTCGACCCAGCCTTAAATGTGTACCGGTTCAGTCCGGGAAGTAAAATCGGCGAGGGAGAGGAGATGGCTACCGCTCTCATATAGCCGAGCCTTTGAAATGTGAGATCGCTAACACCTCACACCCCTACGGCAGTAA
Source organism: Ariolimax columbianus (assembly GCA_036924085.1). Classification (NCBI taxonomy): domain Eukaryota; kingdom Metazoa; phylum Mollusca; class Gastropoda; order Stylommatophora; family Arionidae; genus Ariolimax; species Ariolimax columbianus. The sequence continues at coordinate 75,234,335 of JAVGWX010000002.1, read as the reverse complement.
TGCTATGAGATACTTTACTTTTTTTTTAAATGTATGCATTTGAGTTTTGTACTGTGTACCTGATGTCTAAACATTGGGTGCTTTGGATCGTGTGAATGTTTTGACTTATGCTACGCATGGCATGAACTCGCTCGGTCCGATTTCGACCACCCCCCCCCCCCCCCCCCCCCCCCACAACCGAACTTACCCGTGTCCAGTTTGGCAGACACTGGTTTTTTTTTTCTCCTCGGGAGAATGCTCCTCCACGTACGAGCAGTTGTGGCAACCTACCGTGCTGCACACTTGTCAACCTACCGTACTGCACACTTGTCAACCTACCGTACTGCACACTTGTCAACCTACCGTACTGCACACTTGTCAACCTACCGTACTGCACACTTGTCAACCTGCCGTACTGCACACTTGTCAACCTGCGGTACTGCACACTTGTCAACCTACCGTACTGCACACTTGTCAACCTACCGTACTGCACACTTGTCAACCTACCGTACTGCACACTTGTCAACCTGCAGTACTGCACACTTGTCAACCTACCGTACTGCACACTTGTCAACCTACCGTACTGCACACTTGTCAACCTGCAGTACTGCACACTTGTCAACCTACCGTACTGCACACTTGTCAACCTACCGTACTGCACACTTGTCAACCTGCAGTACTGCACACTTGTCAACCTACCGTACTGCACACTTGTCAACCTACCGTACTGCACACTTGTCGACCTGCAGTACTGCACACTTGTCAACCTACCGTACTGCACACTTGTCAACCTGCAGTACTGCACACTTGTCAACCTACCGTACTGCACACTTGTCAACCTACCGTACTGCACACTTGTCAACCTGCCGTACTGCACACTTGTCAACCTACCGTACTGCACACTTGTCAACCTGCCGTACTGCACACTTGTCAACCTACCGTACTGCACACTTGTCAACCTACCGTACTGCACACTTGTCAACCTGCCGCACTGCACACTTGTCAACCTGCCGTACTGCACACTTGCCAAGAAACTTATAACAGCCAAATAGGTGGCGGTTGTAATATACTACAATCTGTAAAAGCCATGATACTTACTACGCGTAGCATAGAAAGGAATAAGTTATTTAACTTACATAATTATTCACATATTACCTTCACCAGTGGAATTTTCTCTTGATGAGTGCTGGGTAGTGAATGATTGAGTATCAGCTGTTTTCTATAGATGAGAACTTCAAGGTCATTCAATGCCTTCACGCGGTTTCTGGAAAAATAGTAATAACTTTTGAGGAAATAGAAATGTAAATTTGTTTTCTTATGTTTTCTGGCATTAACTTGAACATATCTAACGATATCAGTAGTGAAGGAAGACTAACGTTAGTCAAAACATACTGATCAGACATGTTAGTCAGAGTCGGGCAAAATATACTGCCAAGAGCACCAACTCGGCTTCATCGAAGCCCTACCTGGAAACGGCCTCTTTTCATGGTAGCCTGGCTAATGAGGTCAGGGAACGACGTGATCCCCATAGTAGTGAGAGACACGAAAATGAAGCCACGCATAGCACAACCGCCTGGATGACCTCGATCTACCTTTATCATAACGCATTCCGTTCCCCGGACAACATCCTGCTACTTTCACAGCCCTGTTCAGGGCTTGGTAGCGGGCAATTGAGAACGAACGAACTAATAAGAATTACCCAGCTGCAAGACCACTGGCTTATGTTTCCATTTGTAGGTTATCGTTGTCCTGCTGACGTGGTACTGGTTGGCTGCTGTTCTATTAGTCTCGAGAGACAATTGACGTCAGCGAACGAGATAGTTCTTTTTTAAAAGTTCCTTCCTCGATCGTCACACACGTTCTGAGTTGGCAGATTGTCGCAGCTTGTTTTCCCCCACCCAGCAGGCCAGTATACAGCATTTGCCTCCAGCTAATCTTATTTTCCACAAGTGCCTCCAAATTGAAGGTGTGCATGTATATTGCTATAAGGTTGCTCTTGTAAAATTCTTTGTAGCAGCGGAGAAAGTCTTCCCATTGTTTCAATTGCGGGGTCAGGATGCAACAGCGCACGAACTGACAACAGCCAGAGACTCAAAGCTGGCAGGTTGCATCAGGATCAGTCTACTATAGCTGATCAAGATCCTATTCCACCTCAAGGTAACGCCCCTGGAAACAGGATGCAGTAGTCACAAGTGGGGTCGGACCAATGGACATGGGTCGCATTGGGAAGGGAAACCCAGGTACTTAAAAAAAGTCCGCTGAACTCAGATGTGTCGGGCTAAAAGGCGCAGATATGACAGTCTCGCTGTTGTTGTTTGCGAATGCCCACAATAAGTAGGTTACTCTGTTGTGCGCTCTGAAAAGAACATTAAGTGGTGGGTTGCAGTAGCTTTCCTCACATCCTGAGCGTGCTAATGAAGGTGGACCACAGTCCTCAGAGCGGTTCTGCTATGCCTAGCTTCATCATCGTATCGCTCATTACTACAGGGTACACGTCGAACCTCACCTTGTTAGTCAGACTGTTGTCCACGACAACAGCCCGTTTCCAGGACGACCAACGAGCAGGTCAGGTGAGGGTTTTGCAACGTCCCGTCAGGTGAAGGTCTTGGCCCATATTTCTCCTGACCTTGGCTAACATTGTCTCATCAGTGTGTTTTGCCTGACCAGAAATTAACCTCATCGTCACCACAGCCACGCTGTAAACACAACGTTCTCCTTAGAACGAACGCTGCTGAAGCAGCTCCAGTTACCAGAGGCAAGCTCTCCGTACAGAATGTCTTTTGGAATTCATCCATCCTCCATTCTTAGCCTAACTTAACTTAATGTCTTTACTGGTTTAGAAAACACTGCAGAGTATGTATACAACCAGTCTCTTTTACATTCACTTCATTAAAAAATAAATATGTGCATTCAATCGGCACACGTGTCCCAGGCAATGTTGGCTGAGATTCGTAAACAAACTGTCAAATCTTTCCTAAGTCTAACACTTTACTGTTTGCAGCCTGTCTCCTGGCGATTTCTAAAATGAGCCTCAAATAGCGTATGTTGTTGCTGATGATGCAGCAGAATCCGGACTCTTGACCTTCTGCCCAATGCCATGTTATAGTATCTGCATATGTTTATAAGTTGTTGTCTAACTGCCTCACATGTGAGATGCGTTTAGTCTGTTTCTCCCCGCGAAGATTCAAATGTCGTCGTTTCGCTGGCATAGAGTAGAGTACTAAACACACTTCATCTCTACAAAGCGGGGACGGCGTGGACTAGTGGTTAAGGGGCACGGCTCACAACCCGAAGGTGCTGGGTTCGATCCCCATCACAGCACCGGCCGTTACCCCGGGGAAGCAAACCCTTAGAAAATTCAGGAGGAAGCAGACCCTTACATAAAATGCATGCTGAAGTCGGATACACTGGGCCGACAGGCGCAAAAATAAAAGCCACAGTGCAGTCCACATCGCCTTGGGGAATAGATAAATAAGTCGAATGAAAAAAAAAAAAAATTATAATCTGTACAAAGCAAACTTTGTTGGAAAGGTCAGCATGTTGTACTTAAACAATCTCTGCCAAAGTCTGGATAGTGATGACCGGAACATGTGATGACCATGTGTTCTTTCTCTGCCCGTCGAATATCCGGAACATTAGCAGGAATTTCCCAACGTAATTCTACCAGCATCAGAGATATCTATAGTTCTTCTAGACAGTTGGTTGAGTTGGTTAGCGTGTTCTGTTTTGTCCTGTTCCTAAAAATCGATTTCGATGTACTCAGTATGTACACACAGCGGCTCAGTTGCCTCTAAGCGAATTAAAGTGGACACTGAAAGATCCTGTAGCTTGCTGCGCTCTACTACCGCTGGGCTTGGCTTGGCTTGGCTTGGCTTGGCTTGGCTTGGCTTCGTTCGTTCTCAATCTCCCGCTACCAAACACTGAAAGGGCTTAAGTAGCAGAATATAGTCCAGAGAACGGAATGTGTTGTGTCGTAGTTTACATCTTGTCTGCGATATTTGTACCTTTCGGTTCAATACATCCGACTTCAGCTAGCATTTTTTTAGTACCGGGTTAGCATTCCCTCTTCGATCCCTTTTCCTTAGCCAGTCTGCCCTGCTGCAGCCTGTTGTCCAGGATCACCGCTTGGAGGTGTAGAAGCGTCTTGGCAGCTTTGTTTTGCTGGCCCTGACGCTAGCAGTCAGCTATGGGTCGCTGACCACTGCAGCTCCACTACATCCACTACCGCTTGAACCTCATTTTAGATTTCTAATTACTCATCATCATCATGTAGCATGTCCTTTATAGAAGGTCGCTCCCATCACAGTATGTCTGAAAGAAACTCTTTCTCTTGCCAAAAATCAGCCTCCGCCACAGTCATACCCAGGCATTCCTGGATATCTTGGTTCCATCGTCTTCTTGGTCTACCCCTGCCCCTTTTGCCTGTCACCATACCTTCCATCACCGTTCTCTCAAGACCGTTATGTCTCTTGATGTGACCAAAGTATTTACATTTTCTAGCCAAAATGTAATTGATAAACCAGTTCTCCTCTATGCTCAACTCTTACCGAATTTCTACATTTGTTCTTTTCTCTGTCCATGGTATTCTGAGGATCTTTCTGTAACATTTTGACTCGAAGGATTCGTTTCTTTGTCTAGAAGTTTTGGTAATCGTCCATGATTCGCAGCCATAATTTGTCACAGGAAAAACACAGGCTCTCAAGACTTTTACTTTAGTCGTTTTGTTGGTGCTCTGCCATGATTTCTTCAGGTTGTTCAATCTCTGCATTGCCATTGATTTTCTTCTGATTTCTTTCGAGCAGTCGTTATTCTTGTCAATACTGGAGCCCAGATATTCATAAATGCGTGACCTGATCTATTTCCTCACCACCCACTGTAAACGTATGTTGACATTGTGTTTTTTCGGTGGACATTATCTTTTTTTTGTTAATGTTTATAAACAGGTTTTGATCTTTACTTTACTTTACGATTAAAATTAGCTGCTCTAGCCCTTCTGCACTTCTTGATAATATCACTGTGTCGTCTGCGTATCGTAACTCTAATTCTGATACATAACTCGCATTCTAATCACTATAGTCTGTAAATAGCTATTTTATTCCCCTCGAAGTTATCATCCAAAAGGAGGTCATTGATAGAATTTAAAATGTCAGTCCTGTTCAAATTTAGTATAATCATAATGTGTATATGTGTACAAGATGTCTGCTCTTTCGATGCGCGGAGCGTCAGCCTGCCCAATGACAGTAGATCCCCACTAGCCATTGGAGATGCCTCTACAGTCAACGTTCACTCATATCTTAATAAGTCCTTCTGTACCTTCTGAAGTAAGCATTGGGAAACTGACACAATGATTGCCTTTATCTTGTCTTTCCCGTAACCACAAGAGGTCGTAGGGGCATCACTCAGAGTATGAGCGATGTATCATTAGCGTCTTGCTAACCGGACAGAGCCCAATCTCTCTCGGGCGACGTGCATTTGTCCACCTTTGCCCCGTGTGTACATTTCCCAGCCACACCAAAATCGACAGTGTCTGCAAATAGCGCGAAATTCGTCAATCTCGGGAAGTTCAGCCATGCGCACTGGACCGGGGAAATGCGACACAGGGTAACCAAAATACTATTACATTTGGCCGATGACTATTACAGGATAATCGGAAGAAAAAACTAACAAAATCGAAAATCGCAACATGTTTCCGTGGACACAAATGTAAGTCGTCAGGTAGTGTAAATCCCAGCCAAATCCGTGGCCGGGCGGCATTCATTATGGACTAAAACATGAAAGAAAAATCGGACCCGTGGCCTGTTATGTGCCATCTGTGCCTCTCACTACCCTTATTGAAAAGGGTCTCTCACTAGGAAAGTATTTTTTTGTTTTTTTTGTTTTGCTTTCGCCTTTTTTATCTAATTCCCAAGGTGGTGTGCGCTGCACTGTGGTTATTATTTTGCGCCTATCGACCTAGTGCATCTGACTTCAGCATGCATTTATGTAAGGATCTGCTTCCTCCTGCATTTTCTAAGGGTTTGTTTCCCGGGGGATTGAACCCGGCACCTTTCGGTTGTGAGCCGTGTCACTTAACCACTAGCCCACGCAGTCCCCTACTAGGAAAGTATAAGATATGAAGACCTGCTGGGTATCCTTAAAAGAAGTGAGCTCCACAAAAAGGGCCGTCAGGTTTTGGTGAGGGGGGGGGGGGGCAGGGAGCAACATAAGGGATGAGCCGACATCAGCCAGCTACTCATATATGGTTGGTTGCATTAGGGGCAGCGAACGAGAACTACCGAAGATCTATTCTGTCTTCAAGTGGTGGCCCTGGATACAGGCTGCTCTAGTGTAGTCTTGTAAAGAAAATACAACACAAAGTGAAAGCAAACTCGGTGCACCGAAAAAGAGAGTTGAATACGAAAAGAGCAGATATCGCAGCCTCACTGCAAACTACAACATAAGGTCACCGCATCCTTTCAAGGCCGAACGAGAAAGAAGTAGAAGAACAAGAAGAAGAAGAAGGAGAAGAAGAAGAAAAAGAAGAAGAAGATCAAGAAAACTAATAAGAAGAAGAAGAAAAAGAAGTCAAAGAAGAAGAAGGAGAAGAAGAAGAAAAAGAAGAAGAAGAAGAAGAAGAAGAAAAAGAAGAAGAAGATCAAGAAAACTATTAAGAAGAAGAAGAAAAAGAAGTCAAAGAAGAAGAAGGAGAAGAAGAAGAAGAAGAAGAAGAAGAAGAAGGAAAAGAAGAAGGAAAGGGTTTGGTCGACTGATGGATTAAGAAAGGTTCCACGGTTGTGAGTAACCCGGGTTAGAAATGAGCGTGCAGAGAAATGATTCTGTCAACTGCCATACATATTAACAGAGGGAGGAGAGGACTTAGTAATATTTGGTATCGGTCCAGAAACCCATCTTGTAGAATTTATAAGCCACAAAAATAAATAACTGAAGAGCCTAACACCCAATAGTAGAATGATAGTTTGTCCATCACAAGTGATGAAGACCACTCTCTTTGTTCAGCCGTGTGGACAGTCGTATCTCTTGCTGCGTCCGCTGAAATGGGTGACTTGCGCGGAGATTTGGATTAAAGTGAGGAAGAAACTGCGCCTTTTGTCAACCTCACTCACAGAGCCTAAGCTACCTTTTGCCAGTGGCAAGACATTCATCGAGACGACTGGAGATAGCATAGGATGCAGATTTTGCCTCAGGGTTACCACCGAAGCCTTTCCGTAAACATGTAACCCGCAGGGTAGAAAGGTGGGAAGGCATCTAACGCAGTTTGTCGTGCCTTTTCGATAACCACAAGAGGTCGTATGGACAACACTCAGCGTGTGAGTGAGTCTGGCATCTCTCCCCAGCTGTATTCAGTTCATCATAGTAGCATCTAAAATTCCCACACGCCAAATTCGTGAAGGTGAACCGGCAGAACTAACCCGTGAGATACGACACAGGTAAAACTAGTTTAAGCGTAGCGCCATTCAGCCGGCGTCCAGACCAGGATAAACGGATGGAAGAAATCACAAAAAAAGAACGAAATAACAAGTCCAGACGGAAAACAACTCCACGTATCCGTGAACACAAGTGTAAGTCGTCGACTAGTGTGAATTCCAGGCAAATCCGTGGTCTGGCGGCATCCATAATGATCCAAAACAGTAGAGAAATGTAGACTCGCAGCCAGTTACGGCGCCATCTTTGCCAGATTTCTCCTTGTAGAATACTTTCCACCCTATGGACAAAAACACTAATCAACAACAGTAGAAGACGTGCCAATACATGGCACACATTTCTACACATCCGTGGTTGTAAGCGCCCACCGGATGTAAGACCACTTATAGTCTACCACATACATACCTGACTGAGGCAAGTGCGTTAGAAGCATCGGCGGACGTTCTGATGTTGTTATATCTTCTATAGCATGCGGGTTCTAATCTCCTTGCATTTGTCTCTTTCCCAATGTTTGCTACTGTTGGACAACAACAAAACAACTGATACATCACAAAAAATAGCTAAACATCACTAAAACAACTACTAATACATTACAAAAAACAACTGATACATCACAAAAAACAAAGTAATACATCACAATAAAACAACTAATACACCACAAGCAAACAACTAATACACCACAAGAAAACAACTAGTACACCACTAGAAAACCACTGATACATCACAAGAAAACAACAGATACACCACAAGAAAACAACTGAAACACAACAAGAAAACAACAGATACACCACAAGAAAACAACTGATACACAACAAGAAAACAACTGAAACACAACAAGAAAACAACCGATATATTACAAGAAAACAACTGAAACGCCACAAGAAAACAACTGATACATCACAAGAAAACAACAGATACACCAAAAGAAAACAACTGAAGCACAACAAGAAAACAACTGATACACCACAAGAAAACAACTGATACAGCCACAAGAAAACAACTGATACAACCACAAGAAAACAACTGACACAACGCAAGAAAACAGTATTACACGATTACTGGTATTTAAAATTTAAAATTATTTTTTGAAGAAATATTCAGGAACATGTGCTGATCAGTTTCTATGATCATGCTGGGATTAGCGGTAATGAAAAACATATCACCAAAATAGGTCGAAAGCTTCAAGGACTGATGTGGAAACAATTATGGCGGTAACTATGGGTTGTGCAGTGATCAACGGCCTGATAGCAGCAGTTGTAGCCTAAAGGAGGGGGAGATAGCGGGGAGGACTGCCCACCTCTGGTGCAAGGGTAGCTAAGGGTGCAATGGAAAGATATTTTCATTATTATTTAACATGTTTTCTCATATCCAGGCCAAGGTACATCTTAGTGAGCGTTCATAAAAAGCAAGGGGTGACTTTGTTTCAACCCATGCAATTATTATTTGCAACAGAAGAGCAACTGTATTCTCTTGTTTCAAACTTGATGAAAGCATACTCTTATATACATTTAAAGTTTTATAATTGCGGCATCATTACAAACAGCAAAAATACGTTAGAAAAACCACTTCAACGAAACGGATTCTTTAAGTTCGGAGCCAGGAAGAAGTTTGGTGCAAAGTTTAATGAGTATGGTGAATGAAGCATGATTTTATATCAGCATGTTTTTCTGACGTCCAAGGCGTGTTTAATGAATTGGAGACATGGTTTTTGGACCCAGACGCAGGAGTTCTACAATCATGGCATCAGGAATGGGAATAATAGATTTAGTGTATCGCTTTGCAGCGTAAATACACAAAGAAGGACTAAAGTTCACAACAATTTCAAGGAAAGTGTCTTTACTTGTTCATATTAAAGTGCAAACATTTCGACCATCCCTCGAAGTTGTTGACATGTTTGCTGAATTGCGATAACTTAGCAGGCATGTCAAACCGCCAAGGACTTGGGCGAATCAATTGTCCTGAACATTGTCAGAGCTTATGAAAGCTGTTAGCAGACTAATAGATCTCGAACCCTCAGTCGTTTGTTGGATATACTATCCTAGTCTTGACAAGGTTTTACAGTGGTGAATGAGTTGACAGTATGCGTAGATGTCTCAAACGACAGGGATTATTTTGATTCAGCGTATCCATGGTATGCTGCAGTTTCTTAGTTCGACCCGTTCTTGGAAAAAGGGGTGGTCACTCTTGAGCAGGTTCCAACTCTGGATCCAGTCGTTTCTGTCGCGGGCGCGTGTCGTCCAGTGGGATTGTAGTCTGTCTGCTGTGGGGACGTGTTTATTGTGCTTTTCTAGTGAATCTCGCCAGCGAGTTGGGGGGCGTCCCCGAGGTCCCTTTTTGATGCGCGGGTACCACATGGTGGTTATGGTACTCCATCGTTCGTCTTGTCTTCTAGCTATATGGCCTCGTCAACTGTGTTTTTAATCGTTGACGTGCTGTAGGACATCTTTGATATGTGACATTCACTTTGCCGCTGTTGTCTGAATATTATGCCTACGAAGCATCTCTTAAGAGATGCGTGAGCTGTTCTCAATTGGTTCTTTGCTGCTTTTGTTAGGGACCAAGTTTCGCTACCATAGCAGAGCACTAGTAGGACTATCGAGTCGAAGATGTCCGCACTTAGTCTGATTTTTTTTATGGCGTCTCTTGCTGTCGTGATGGAGTAAAAGGCTGTCCAGCCCACCAGTTTCCGTCTGGCGATCTCAGTTTTTATGTTGTTCTCCATGTTGAGGTACCTTCCCAGATAGACATATTTGTCAGCGTCTTCTATGGACTCAAGAAAATGGGGTTGGGCTCTGTGAAACGGTTGTGCATATCTCTGGTTTTCCTTAGGTTTATATCTAGGCCTGCTTTCCTGCCTTCCGTATCTAGCGACCGTAGCATCTCTGTCGCTTCTAGTGGCGTCTCTGTGACGAGGACACTGTCGTTGGAGTTTGTGGCAATGAAATATTTGTTAGCCGACATGTAGTCCTCTAACTTTCAAGGACTTCTGTTGATCTACTGGCCTAGCCACGAGGCGGTATACGGGAGATAAGACATATCTTTTTCTGCTACTTGGGTGCTTGTCCTGAAAAGACGCTGTGTCGTTGTGTCGTATTTTATAACAAGGCTGCTATATATGTGCCTTTAGACCAGACACATCCGATGTCAGCTGACTTTTTTTAGTTACCCGGTGTGCCGTCTATCTTCAATCCCTATTCTTTTACCTAAACTGCACAAGAGCAACCTTGTAGGCAGAAGATGGTCTTGGTGAGCTCTGGTTCGCTGACCCTGATGGAAGTGGCCATCTATGAGTCACTGGCCGTTGTCAATTCATCGGATCCAGATAAGAAACTGACGTTACATAAAGAGAGCTGAAACCGTCAGAGACTTGTGTCAAATCTCTGTCCTAGTCATTTAAGGGATTACAGTAATTAAAGAGCTGAGAACAGACGTAGAAACCTGATATCGTCAAGAGCTTGTGTCGAATCTACTGTCCAAGGGATTATACTAATGAAAGAGCTGAGAACAGACGTAGAAACCTGATATCTTCAAGAGCTTGTGTCGAATCTACTGTCCAAGGGATTATACTAATGAAAGAGCTGAGAACAGACGTAGAAACCTGATATCGTCAAGAGCTTGTGTCGAATCTACTGTCCAAGGGATTATACTAATGAAAGAGCTGAGAACAGACGTAGAAACCTGATATCTTCAAGAGCTTGTGTCGAATCTACTGTCCAAGGGATTATACTAATGAAAGAGCTGAGAACAGACGTAGAAACCTGATATCTTCAAGAGCTTGTGTCGAATCTACTGTCCAAGGGATTATACTAATGAAAGAGCTGAGAACAGACGTAGAAACCTGATATCTTCAAGAGCTTGTGTCGAATCTACTGTCCAAGGGATTATACTAATGAAAGAGCTGAGAACAGACGTAGAAACCTGATATCTTCAAGAGCTTGTGTCGAATCTACTGTCCAAGGGATTATACTAATGAAAGAGCTGAGAACAGACGTAGAAACCTGATATCTTCAAGAGCTTGTGTCGAATCTACTGTCCAAGGGATTATACTAATGAAAGAGCTGAGAACAGACGTAGAAACCTGATATCTTCAAGAGCTTGTGTCGAATCTACTGTCCAAGGGATTATACTAATGAAAGAGCTGAGAACAGACGTAGAAACCTGATATCTTCAAGAGCTTGTGTCGAATCTACTGTCCAAGGGATTATACTAATGAAAGAGCTGAGAACAGACGTAGAAACCTGATATCTTCAAGAGCTTGTGTCGAATCTACTGTCCAAGGGATTATACTAATGAAAGAGCTGAGAACAGACGTAGAAACCTGATATCTTCAAGAGCTTGTGTCGAATCTACTGTCCAAGGGATTATACTAATGAAAGAGCTGAGAACAGACGTAGAAACCTGATATCTTCAAGAGCTTGTGTCGAATCTACTGTCCAAGGGATTATACTAATGAAAGAGCTGAGAACAGACGTAGAAACCTGATATCTTCAAGAGCTTGTGTCGAATCTACTGTCCAAGGGATTATACTAATGAAAGAGCTGAGAACAGACGTAGAAACCTGATATCTTCAAGAGCTTGTGTCGAATCTACTGTCCAAGGGATTATACTAATGAAAGAGCTGAGAACAGACGTAGAAACCTGATATCTTCAAGAGCTTGTGTCGAATCTACTGTCCAAGGGATTATACTAATGAAAGAGCTGAGAACAGACGTAGAAACCTGATATCTTCAAGAGCTTGTGTCGAATCTACTGTCCAAGGGATTATACTAATGAAAGAGCTGAGAACAGACGTAGAAACCTGATATCTTCAAGAGCTTGTGTCGAATCTACTGTCCAAGGGATTATACTAATGAAAGAGCTGAGAACAGACGTAGAAACCTGATATCTTCAAGAGCTTGTGTCGAATCTACTGTCCAAGGGATTATACTAATGAAAGAGCTGAGAACAGACGTAGAAACCTGATATCTTCAAGAGCTTGTGTCGAATCTACTGTCCAAGGGATTATACTAATGAAAGAGCTGAGAACAGACGTAGAAACCTGATATCTTCAAGAGCTTGTGTCGAATCTACTGTCCAAGGGATTATACTAATGAAAGAGCTGAGAACAGACGTAGAAACCTGATATCTTCAAGAGCTTGTGTCGAATCTACTGTCCAAGGGATTATACTAATGAAAGAGCTGAGAAAAGAAGTAAAAGTAAAGTGGAAATTCAGCAAAATTAACCGCTGGTTGGAAATGGAGTTTTTGAGGACGCCATTATACTAAGTTGCAGCCTGTGATAGGTGGGGTGGCTAGTGCCCTTCCTTGATGTTTTTACTTTCCCTAACTCATACGTCAGGTGCCCATTTACAGCTGGGTTGACTAGAGAAGCTTGACTGTTAGTCTCCAGACGCTGTTCGAACCGAGACACATTGTTAAAATTAGACAAGAGCGAATTGCTCGCTATAAACTGAGCTAACGCGCCTTGGCGTGTGAGGGGTATACTATCATGTTGAAGCTGTAAGGCACAAAAATGAGGACATCTACATTTCATTGTAGAAGACTCTACACCGCTTGATGGACACTCTACACTCTATAGTAGAAGACTATAACAAACTCTGTAGAAGACTCTCCCGGGGTTATAGAAAACTCAACACTACATGGTATAAAACTCAACACTAAATGGTATAAGACTCAACACTACATGGTATAAGACTCAACACTACATGGTATAAAATTCAACACTACAATGATGAAAGAATATTTGCGTATTATAGTTGAAGACGCTACAACAAATGGGAGAAGACCACGCACCCTAAGTTAGACGACTAAACACTCAATGGCTGAAGATTCTTCATCCCTTGTTGGATACTATACACCCCAAAGTTGGATACTATACACCCCATTGTTGGATATTATACACTCCATTGTTTGATACTATATACCGCATAGTTGGATTCAAGAATCTGTTAAAATTTGATAGATTAGGTCGCACTAATAGAGTCTGTGTTCATAGTATCAGCTCTCAGGTTTATGGGGAAGATAGTTAAAATAGGAGAAATAGAAGTCCACCTAAACGGACAACGGCCATGTCAAGTTAAATTAAAGTGTGTAAGAAGTTGGATACTATACACCCCATAGTTGGATACTATATACCCCATAGTTGGATACTATACACCCCATTGTTGACTAATGTACACCGCATAGTTGGATACTTTACACTCCATAGTTGGATACTATATACCCCATAGTTGGATACTATACACTCCATAGTTGGATACTATACACCCCATAGTTGGATACTTTACACTCCATAGTTGGATACTATATACCCCATAGTTTGATACTGTACACCGCATATTTGGATATTATACACTACATAGTTGGATACTATACACTCCATAGTTGGATACTATACACTCCATAGTTGGATACTATATACCCAATAGTTGGATACTATACACTCCATAGTTGGATACTATACACTCCTTAGTTGGATACTATACACTCCATAGTTGGATACTATATACCCAATAGTTGGATACTATACACTCCATAGTTGGATACTATACACTCCATAGTTGGATACTATATACCCAATAGTTGGATACTATACACTCCATAGTTGGATACTATACACTCCTTAGTTGGATACTATACACTCCATAGTTGGATACTATATACCCAATAGTTGGATACTATACACTCCATAGTTGGATACTATACACTCCATAGTTGGATACTATACACTCCATAGTTGGATACTATACACTTCATAGTTGGATACTGTACACTCCATAGTTGGATACTATACACTCCATAGTTGGATACTATACACTCCATAGTTGGATACTGTACACTCCATAGTTGGATACTATACACTCCATAGTTGGATACTATACACTCCATAGTTGGATACTATACACTCCATAGTTGGATACTGTACACTCCATAGTTGGATACGCTACATCTCACGATAGAAGACCCCATAGTAGAAGACTCTACGCCACGTTGTAGAAGAGAAGTGACCAAGTTAATTCAACAAACAGCCAACTTCAACAGAAATAAGTGTAACACGCTCTACCTGACGTGTCGCAGACGGCTGTGACCGTACACCGAAGGTCAGCAGTCTCCTGTCTAAGCGAGGTTGTTTCTGAGTCCACTCCTTGAAACAAACGGGTTATTTCTTCTTTCTCTCTTTTCAGTTGGTCCAGGTAATTCTGAAGACGATCAACCTTCACAACACGTGACCTGAAAATACACTGAAAGAATCTATGTCTTCTTCTACTTACAAAATTTCATTTAACTTGACGGGACGGCGTGGCCTAGTAGTTAAGTGGCACGGCTCACCACCCAAAGCTGCTAGGTTCGATCCCCATCACAGCACCGGCCGTTACCCCGGGGAAGCAAGCCCATTGAAAATGCAGGAGGAAGCAGACCCTTACATAAAATGCATGCTGAAGTCGAATACACTGGGCCGACAGGCGCAAAATAAAGACCACAGTGCAACGCACTCCCGCCTTGGGGAATAGAGAAATAAGGCAAACGCAAAAAAAAAAACTGTAATAACAAAAAAAATTATTTAACTTCACATGGCCGTTGTCCGTTTACGTGGACTTTTATTTCTCTTATTTTAACTATCTTCCCCATAAACCTGAGAGCTGATACTATGAACACATCCTCTATTAGTGCGACCTAATTTAACAAATTTTAACAGATCCTCGAATAAAAACAACAACCAAACAAGGCAATACACCAATTCACCAATTCACAATTTACCAAAGTAACACTAAAATAAAAAAGAATACACTTCTTTGATCCGAAAAAAGCATTAGTAGGAATTGTTGTTGTTGTAGTTGTTGTTGTTGTTGTTGTTGTCGAATGCTCACAATTAGTAGGTTTACTCTTTTGTGCGGCATAACAAGGACGTTAAGTGGCGGGTTGGTGTAGCTTTCCTCACATCCCAAGCGTGCTGATGAAAGTGGACCGAGGTCCTCCGAGCGGTTTTGCTATACTTGACTTCATCATCGTGTCGTTCACTACTACGGAGATCACGTCGATCCCTGACCTCGTTATCCCGGCTGCCATGGAAACAGCCCGTTTCCAGAGAGGGCTAAGGGGAAGTCTTGGCCAGTATATTTTCCATGACCCTGACTCTGACTAACATGTCTGATTAGTATGTTCTGCCTGACCCTGACTAACAAGTCTGATCAGTCTGTTCTGCCTGACCCTGACTAATATGTCTGACCAGTATGTTTTGACTGACCAGACGTAAGTCGTCCTCCCCATTAGTAGGAATAAACAATTTTGCTTTTTAAATTGACTTATTTCTGTCCCTGGCAAACGAGTTATTCAGTCTTGTTTTTCCATACCTTATATAAGGAGGAAAGAATAGCAACCCGTGCACCCATATGCATATTGTTTAAGGCGATAAATGAGAATTGTGCCTACCAACCTTATCGAGTAACACAAATTTCTACAAAAAACGACAGTGCCAAAATCACTCAGAGTGATGGTGCTTGTTCTTCTCCGCACGCTCTCAAGAGTTAACTTGAATATAACTAAATAAAGCAGGGGTTAACCCGAGGCTATTAGTATCTCTATAGAGCTTGTCCAGGAATGTTATCGGCAATGGCCACACGTACTTTATCTATTCCTCGCATGTCAGATACCTTTGTTGCAGATGCTCAGCAGTTATTGTGTCAGTCATACGAAGAATCAAAAAGGCTTATTAGAGCTAGATACATGACCAAATGGGAAACAGAACATACTGGCTACACAAAAAACGATGCCTATTACCAGTTGAACAGAAGAGAGCAGGTCGTGGTCTTCAGACTTCGCACTGGCCACAATAGACTGAGGTACCACCTATTCAATAAATTGAAGATAGGTGGCACGGACGAATGCACATGCGGTACTGGGAAAATGACCGCTGAACATCTGCTGCAAAACTGCCAGACATACGAGGATCAGAGAAAGCAGATGTGGCCATCACCAGTGGCAACACTAGACAAGCTCTATGGCAGTTTTGACAGCCTCAGGATGACCCTTGCTTTTTTTCGAAATAATAAAGGTTGACGTCTGACAGCGTACGAAGAAGAAGAAGAAGATTTTGTCAGTGCCGAAGACACATTTATCTTTATGTCGTATTCTTCATTTGTTGAACAGGTGGTATCTCAGTCTGTTGTAAACTGGTTGGCCTTTTCATAAGTTATACTTACCAGGCCGGGTCATCCCATAATCGGTGAGGTCACTGGGGCACATATAAAAACACCCCCAGAATCCTCCGCCTTTCTCTGTCAGCGGCCGTTGTCTGTGCGTCCAATGGTCGCAGATTGATCCTTACTTGTATGTTGTCCTCACACCTCTTTTTGGGACGACCTCTTCGTTATCTGCCTTGCACCCTAGCGTGCCAGGATCGTATGTGCAACACCGTTTGTGGCCGTACTAAGCGAGTTTCCGTCTGTTGACCGCTGCCAAGAGGTCTCGAAAAGTCTCTAATGCCGTTGCAATTTCTTGTATTTCTTCATTTGTAACTCGGTCTCTGTAAGTGACATTTAAAAGCATTTGAAAACATCTCATCTCCAAGGACTGTAGCAGGTTGAAATAGATTTCTACCTTCTTTTGACAGTCTGTGATCCTCATCATTGCAATGAGATGGAATCCATTGTATCATTGTATCTTGAACCTGTGCTATAGTTTATAGAATATCACTCTTAGTTTCTTTAAGTCTGTATTTTTGTAGCTCTTCTGTATCACAACCACTGTCGCAAACATCTGTGAAGATACCACTTCTCTATATTAGTATCTGTCATTAAAATATTGTACTTAGGTGCGTCTTCCTGGAGGATGTCACTTGTAGAAATGTCCTTATACCCCAGAGAGAGTGACAAAATAGACAAGAGGAAGATTTACATGTGGAGTGGTAAAGGGGAGAAAGAGAAACTCTTTGTAAAAAATGTATTTACCAACCACCAAGCGTCTCCACACTCAGAAGGCGTGTGTCTTTTATGAATGTTAGGATGATTAACGGCATTATTGAGTCGTCAATCAATGAGAGTTTATATACCATCTGTATTGCTGTCAGTGTTGTTTTTTTTTTGTTTTTGGGGGGGGGGGGTTTGCGTTCGACTTATTTAGCTATTCCACAAGGCGGTGTGAGTTGCACTGTGGTTTTTACTTTGTGCCTGTCGGCCCAGTGCATCCGACTTCAGCATGCATTTTATGTAAGGGTCTGCTTCCTCCTGCATTTACTAAGGGTTTGCTTCCCTGGGGTAACGGCAGTGGTGTCATGGGGATCGAACCATGCACCTTCCGGTTGTGAGCCGTGTCTGTAGCCCACGCCTTCCCCCCAGATACAAATCAAAGATCAACTACTGGAACAGGTAACAGAGTTTATCCTATCTAGATCATTTAATAACTGAAGAAGGCAGCTGTGAAAAAGAAATCGTAATAACAATAGGTATGGCGAAGATGGTATTCAGAAACATGCTACATATATTGACATCTAAACAGACGAGCCATAATTTGAAAATAATAATTGTCAGGTGTTTTGTATACTCCTTACTACTTTATAGCGCATAAACATGGGCACTGATTAACAAATTGGTAAAGAGTATTGAAGCTTTAGAAAGATGGGTATGTAGAAGATTGGGTCGCTTTATTTAGAAAGAGAAGAAAAAATTGTGGAAGTGTGTGTGAAATAGGACCGAAAGTAAGGTTAGACAGTAACGTTATTTGGGCCGTATAAAAGGGCATACTTCCTCATTAAACAAATGAGATGGACCTAGATTGGAGTACTCTGTACAGGTGTGGAATACTTTAGATTGGAGTACTGTGTACAGGTGTGGAATACTTTAGATTGGAGTACTTTGTACATGTGTGGAATACTTTAGATTGGAGTACTGTGTACAGGTTTGGAATACTTTAGATTGGAGTACTGTATACATGTGTGGAATACTTTAGATTGGAGTACTGTGCAGGTGGGGAATACTTTAGATTGAAGTACTGTGTATAGGTGTGCAATTCTTTAGATTGGAGTACTCTGTACAGGTGTGGAATACTTTATATTGGAGTACTGTGTACAGGTGTGGAATACTTTAGATTGGAGTACTCTGTACAGGTGTGGAATACTTTAGATTGGAGTACTGTGTACAGGTGTGGAATACGTTAGATTGGAGTACTTTGTACATGTGTGGAATACTTTAGATTGGAGTTCTGTGTACAGGTTTGGAATACTTTAGATTGGAGTACTGTATACATGTGTGGAATACTTTAGATTGGAGTACTGTGCAGGTGTGGAATACTTTAGATTGAAGTACTGTGTATAGGTGTGCAATTCTTTAGATTGGAGTACTCTGTACAGGTGTGGAATACTTTATATTGGAGTACTGTGTACAGGTGTGGAATACTTTAGATTGGAGTACTGTGTACAGGTGTGGAATACTTTAGATTGAAGTATTGTGTACAGGTGTGGAATATTTTAGATTGGAGTACTGTGTACAGGTGTGGAATACTTTAGATTGAAGTACTGTGTACAGGTGTGGAATACGTTAGATTGGAGTACTGTGTACAGGTATGGAATACTTTAGATTGGAGTACTCTGTACAGGTATGGAGTCCTTATCATAGAGCGGATATAAACATGCTGGAAAGAATACAAAGAAAGAGCGACAACGCTGATAGTGGGATTCCTGAATTACAGTTAATGAGCAGAGACTCAGAAAAAACGGCCTACAGTGTCTAGAAGAGAAGAATTCGTGGTGAATTAATACAGGTTTTATAAAGATGATCAGAGGAATGGATAAATTAGACTATAACACGTTTTTTTTAAAAATAAAGCCACCCACAGGAACAAGAGGGCATAGCTACAAGTTGACTAAGGAGAGGTCCAGATTAAATATTCGGAAATGTTTTTTTATTCAGAGAGTGGTGAATGCTTGGAATGCATTGCCACATGAGGTAGTGGAGGCAGGAACAGTTAATGCATTTAAGAATATATTGGATGCGCATAGCTTTTAGAGGAAGGTGATGCAAATTAAACTGATTGTATACAGACTCTGCAGGGTCTTCTAAACCAGTATAAAGACGTTAAGTTGTTCAAGACCTTGCTAGAAGGTATGGTGGAAGGCAGTCTTTCAAAAAGCAGATAACGTTATAAGTGGGTGAATAATATCAGCAGTTGGACTGGGAAAAGAACCTGTCACATTGCACCATTACAGCAAGACTACAATGGAGATCCATTGCAAGCAACCTTCGATGTGGAGATGGCACTTGATCTGCACTGAACTGAGAGGAGGAACATACAAGATGTAATGTATGAAACCACTAACTTGTGCTTAGAGAAGAGTGTGTTCAGCTTCCTGGTTTCATGGTTGACCCTCCTCTTGAGCTGGCACACTTCCTCTAGGCCTCCAATGCCAACAAGGCTCTCACTCTCCTCTTTAGCGTCAACATCATCCTCGAGCACGCCTACTGCTACTGTTTTCGTGGCTTCGCAGTTGCTGGGCAGATCCCATTCTAGTTACAGGGAAGATAAGTGCAGAAATGGATAATGCTCATGAGTTGTGTTCCCCAAAAATTAACAGTAACATTTAAAATTCAGGGGGAACCGCGGGCTGGTAGATATTAACGGGAAAACTTGGGAAGGGTGGTACGGACTGTCCAAGAGTTGAAATAGGACGGGTGGTACGGACTGTCCAAGAGTTGAAATACCTGGGAAGGGTGGTACGGACTGTCCAAGAGTTGAAATACCTAGGACGGGTGGTACGGACTGTCCAAGAGTTGAAATACCTAGGACGGGTGGTACGGACTGTCCAAGAGTTTAAATACATGGGAAGGGTGGTACGGACTGTCCAAGAGTTGAAATACCTGAGGAGGGAGGCATATACTGCTCAAGAGTGGAAATACCTGCGGAGGGAGGCACTGACTGCTCAAGAGTGGAAATACCTGAGGAGGGAGGCACTGACTGCCCAAGAGTGGAGTTACTTGCGAAGGGGGACACGGACAGCTCAAGAAGACTGGTGTTTTTCCCCTCTGTTATCCTGGCATGGACATCGGCTATTTGAAATAGTATTTCGGTTATCACGTGTCGTATTTCCATGGTCCAGTGTACACGGCTGAACTTCACGAGATTGACGCTCCCTCGTGCTGGTTGCTAACAGTGCCGGTTTTTGTGTGGCTAGGAAATGTACACAAGGGCCAAAAATGAATTATAATATCGCCAGGGAGAGATTGGTCTCAGTCCGGTTAACAAGAGGCGCAAAAGTCATCGATCACAATCTGAATGATGCTCCTACGATCTTTTGGTGTTATGTGAAAGACAAGACAAGTGTTTCAGAAACTGGTTGTATACAGGCACTGCAGTATTTTTAACCAGTATAACGACGCTAAGCTAAGCTAAGCCAAAGCCACAGTCAAACCTGAAGGCGAAGACGAAGCCGAAGGCAAAAGAGAAGGCAAAGGCAAAGGCTAAGACTGAGGCTAAGGCTTAAGCTTAAGTTTCATTTCAGTTCAGTTCAGTTCGGTTTAGTTTAGTTTAGTTTAGTTTAGTTTAGTTCAATTTAGTTTACTTTAGTTAAGCCAAGCTAAGTTTAAGTTAAATTAAATTAATTTAAGTTAAATTAAAGGACACTACGTTCTGGAAAGAATGCCCCAAGAAATGACATGCCATGCACGATACATGGAAATGTAGTGGCTGATAGACTAGCCAAAGAAGCACAGCTCAACCAGAACACAGAGCTACATATGAAGAAATAAAGACAATGATAACAATTAACTTCAAAGGCAGAAGGCACAGAGAACACTCAGGATCTGATATAGAACAAGTAATCTACGTCTTGACTAGGAAGGGAGGAAGTAACCATATGCAGACTGTGAACAGATCAACACATATTGAGAGCTCATATGTTCAACCAATTAAAAATTTGACACACAGGCATGGGCCCATATGGGGAGAACCAACAAACGGTGGAAAATGCCGGCTCCCCGAGAGAAGTATAGTGCCTACATAGCCCTGAACAAACCGGATGTGACGTAAACCGTATGACGACAACAGAAGCTTGGGAAATAAAGTTTTATGAGGAAAATATTGATAAAGATTATTCGAACAGGCGACAGGGATCAAGATGCTGAGCACCGAATGAGCTGCATTGGTCAGCGACACATAGCTGACTGATAGCGTCAGGACCAGCAAACAAGAGCTGTCAAGACCCTTCTACACCTCCACGCGGTGATCCTGGATAACAGGCTGCAGCAGGGCAGACTGGATAAGGAAAAGGGGTCGAAGAGAGGATGCTAACCCGGTACTCACAAAATGCTTGCTGAAATCGGATGTGTTGGTCCGAAAAGTGCAAACATCGCAGTCAAGCTGTAAACTACGACATAACGCATTCCGTTCTCTGGACTATATTCTGCTACTGGGTAGCGAGATCGGACCCCTGATCTCTGGGTAGTTAGATCGGACCCCTGATCTTTGGGTAATGAGATCGGACCCCTTTTCTCTAGGTAGTGAGATCGGACTCCTGATCTCTAAGTAGTGAGATCGGACCCCTGATCTTTGGGTAGTGAGATCGGACCCTGTATCTCTAGGTAGTGAGATCGGACCCCTGATTTCTGGATAGTGAGATCGGACCCATGATCTCTTGGTAGTGAGATCGGACTCGAGTGTTCAGTGTCGAGCAAGTTAATAAATACCTAGGCAGTAAGAAATCGAAAAGAGTAGGCTTGACGGCCGCTGCCGGGAAAAAAAATTACAGTTAAAAATCTACCCAAATTATTTGTACCTTCCCCCCCCCCCCTGTGATCCCCATAATGGTGAGCTTACTGGTGAGCGAAGATTTGCACTAGGGCCGGGATACCCGCGTCACCGGGATAAAGTACGCCTCGGGAAAGAGGAAGAGCCACTGTAACACGCCACAAACGTGACGTCGTCAAGAGTTAAATTAACTCAACATTGGTGGATTCCAACGGCAACAACAGCATCAGCAACAACAACAGCATCAGCAACAACAACAACATCAACAACAACAACAGCATCAGCAACAACAACAGCATCAGCAACAACAACAGCAACAACAGCAACAACAACAACAGCAGCAGCAGCAACAACAACTACAGCAACAACTACAGCAACAACAACAACAACAACAGCAGCAACGTTGAGATATTCTAAACGCCAGTCTTACCTCTACGTTCTTTAGATATATTCACACTAAACACTGAAAAAGAAGAAGAAGAAAAAGTAAAAGAAGAAGAAGAAGAAGGAAGAAGAAGAAGAAGTAGAAAAAGATAAATAAAAAGAAGGAGAAGACGAAGAAGGATGAGAAAAAGACGATACTCAAACGCAAAGACGATCAGAGAAAACATTCACAAGCATCACCTTGAGAACTGTCATGTCCACTACGGCCAGAACCGGACTCCTGACCCTGATCAAGACCATGGTTTGATCCAAGACCTTCACTTGCATGTCTACAAAAGCTCTCAGGATTATAACTGCACGTGCATTCACCACGACGCCCAGCATCCATCCTTGCGATTCGTCCATCCAACTCCACAGACTGATTTCGACCTTCAGACTTCGTAGCTGCCCTGTCTTCCTCACTTTCAAATATTCTTTGACCAATCCAGCAAACACCACCTTCATCACTTTGAGAAATTAACCTTTCCAACGTTTCTTCCGGTATTTCGTTTTCATAATTGCCATCGTCTGCGCCAAAGCAACAGTAGACTCTCGATGTGACAGCATCCGGAACACCAAAGGGTATGTATGAGGAATCTGTGATGAATCTGTCGATACTCTCAATACCCTCATCATCTTGTGACAGATTCATTTGTTCAGCGTTTTCAAAAGTATCCACGTGGATGACTTCACCTTTTGATTGATTCATTTGTTCAATGTCTTCAAAATTATCCACGTGGATGACTTCACAGATTGACTGATTTATTTGTTCAACATCTTCACAATTATCCACGTGGATGACTTCACCTTTTGATTGATTTATTTGTTCAACATGTTCAAAATTATCCATCTGGATGTCTTCACTTTGTGATTGATTTATTTGTTCAGCGTCTTTACAATTATCTATGTGGATGACTTCACCTTGTGATTGATTCATTTGTTCAGCATCTTCATAACCATTTCTGTGGATGACTTCATGTTTCATTTGTTCACAATTGTCACTTCCATCTCTGTAAATGACTGCATTATTTGCGTCTTTCAAACACTTGACGACTTCATCAACTCCGCAACTGATTGCAGAAAAAGAATAAATCCTACTATCAACAACTTCGCTCGCCGCTTCTGGTCGTATCAAACATCTGCCAGCATCTTTGTTATATTCGCCTGCAAGGTGTGACTGTTTCACATCGTTGGCAGTCACACCAATGTCCCTGAAGATGACTGCATCGTTCGGCTGATTTAACAGTTTAATTGCACAGTTTTCAATTTGGAACATGACTGTATCTTTTGGCGGAATCAAGCTTCCAACTACTACATCAACTTTGCAAGTGACCGTATTGTTTGGCTGGATCAAACATTCAACTTCTTCATTCCCAACATAACAAGCACATTCAACAGACGAAGCTAAGTTTGATAGCAAACCATTTTCTTCTAAATTCGAGCTCAAATTCAACGTCTGCTCAATATTAGTTGAATTTCCCTTTTGTCCCAAGGCTTCCTGGGCCATAATGTAATCTCTGCGTTGCTTATCACCCAACTCTGACTCTAACATTCTCTGCAACAAACTTTCCATTCCGTCATCAGCTCTGAAACCACTTTTATTATCCTCAGCTAAGCAAGATTTCATCAGCACTGTTTTAGCTTTTACGCTACCACATACACTCTCGCCAACTGCTATAACTGTCTCTCTTAGCCCTAAATTATTCTGGTTAAAGGCTTTGTTAATTTCTCCCATGCTTGTTCCGACATCAGTTACACATTTCCTTGGGCCCACTTCCTCTTTTGCCAAGATTACAACTTCTTTAAAACAACCTTTAATATGTAGAACATTACCGCTATTGCGTATTTGAATTCTATCCAAATTGTCTAGTTCTACATTTAACCGGGAAGGCACACTTTTCATGTTTTCATTATGTTTGTTTACCTTGATGCCATCTTTATCATCCCGAGAATATTTTGTTGGGGCTGTTATTGTGTTAACAACAAATTGTTCCATTGATAACCCTTTATTCGTTTGTTCTTTTAATTTTTCTGGCACTGTAGCGTGTTTATTTTGTTTTTCTAAAGATGTCGTTCCTCCACCCTGGCCCTGGCATTGCATTTCAACACTCTGATCAAACACGTGCGCACTTTCGGAGAGATGTTCTTCTGGGACTGAAGTGTCGTCATCGCATTCTGCGTATGATTTTAAACTTGGGATTGAAATAACTTTGCTGCTTCTTCTACCTTTACAGCGAGCACCAGTCTTTTTAGCTTTGGTAGATGCATTCTGGCCATGTTTGTTCAGCTCTGATTCGTCCAACAGCGTTCCGCTAGGCTTCTCCATAGGGCATGTTGAGGGGTTGGGTATGGTTTGGTGAAAGGGGCTACGGGAGTGAAGATTCTGCAGGTTGGTAGTATCTGGGAGCAGGTCTTGCGCTTTCAGAAGGTCGTTCTGTCCACATGCCAAGGATGTTGATTCCTGAGGGGTTGATGCAGTGGTGCAGGTGAGGTCCTCTTCCGGTCCTGCAGAGCAGCATCCTATCGTTGGCACCTTAGAAAGGTTTAAAAAAGCAGGAGGTAGTCACATGACATAGGGGGGGGGGGCAGAGGATTATTTCTTTAGTTCTGTAAACAAGATCTCAACATTGTGTAACGACAAGTGAACATCCACTTCCTTGTTGTTGTTGTTGTTGTTGTTGTTGTTGTTTGCGTATGTCCACAATGAGTATGCTACTCTTTTGTGCGCCCTGGAAAGGAAGTTAAGTGGCGGGTTGCAGAAGCTTTCCTCACATCCTGAGCGTGCTGATGAAGGTGAACCTGGGTCCTCCAGGCGGTTGTGCTATGGATGGCTTAATCTACATGTCACTCACTACTACGGGATCACGTTGATCCCTCACCTCGTTAGCCAGGCTGCCATAAAAACAGCCCGTATTCAGGAATGGTTACTAGGAAGCCGGGGTGGGGGGGGGGGGGGGGGTCTTAGCCAGTATATTTTGCCTGACCCTGACTAACATGGCTGATCAGTATATTTAGACTGACCCTGACTAACATGTCTGAACAGTATATTTTGCCTGACCAAACGTTAGTCTTCCTCCTCGTCCACTTCCCCACACTAGAATGGACTCATAAGAACAGTAGCAATGGCTATCACTATAAACAAAGACCATGTCAGAAACAAGATATTGATCCATACATATTCCCTATCAGTCCGTAATGACGAAATCATACCATAACGGGCTCACAGATCCACTGAGGACCAGGTCATCCTCATAGCCCAGGAGATAGAAGATGCCTACCAGGCACAGAAACACACAGTAGCTGTTTGGGTGGATCTGGAAAAGGCATTTGACAAAGTCTGGAAGGATGGACTTAGAGTCAAGCTAAGAAGAATTGATGTCTGTGGGAAGATGTACAAGTGGATCAACCACTACCTCAAACAAAGAACGGCCAGAGTCCAAGTACAAGGGCAGATGAGCAAAAAGGTGACACTCGAGCAGGGAGTACCCCAAGGGGGAGTATTGTCACCCACACTCTTCCTGGTATATATAAACGATATTACAGAGAATATACCAAGAAGAGTCCATAGCTCAATGTTTGCAGACGATCTGGCTATGTGGACCTCTGAAAAGAATCTCACCATAGCAAGAAATCGGATGCAGACGGCCCTAACATCGCTGGAAGAGTGGGCGAACTCATGGCTGGTCAAAATAAACAAGGCTACCACAAACAGATACTAGTATGACGTACGAAGAGTCAAAACGGCTTATCAAAGCCAGGTACATGACCAAATGGGAAACCGAACATACTGGTTACACCAAAAACGATGCCTATTACCAGTTGAACCGAAGAGAGCAGGTCGTTGTCTTCAGACTTCGCACTGGCCACAACAGACTGAGGTACCACCTATTCAACAAATTGAAGATAGGGTGTACCGACGAATGCCCGTGCGGTACTGGTAAAATGACCACTGAACATCTGCTGCAGAACTGCCCGACATACGAGGATCAGAGAGAGCAGATGTGGCCATTGCCAGTGGAACTGCAAGACAAGCTCTATGGTAGTGGCGAGAGTCTCAGGATGACCGCCGCTTTTTTCGAAAAAAATAATGGTTACTGTCTGACTGTGTACGCAGAAGAAGAAGATACCATAACGGAATCACTAGTGAATACCAGCTTGAATTTCAACAGTGAAAATTCCGTTTATTACTAGACCCTGTACGATACGCGGGAATGAAGTGGCAGATAGACAAGCAAATGGGGGAAGAGACACTACCCAAACAGAACACAGAACTACATGTGAAGAAATAAAGACAATGAAATAAATTAACTTCAAGGACAAATGGCACAGAGAACATCCATGACCTGATATAGAAGAAGGGGATCACGATACTGAGCAGCGCATGAGCTGCAGTGGTCAGTCACCCATAGACCTAGAGCTGTCAATACTATTGTACACCTCCACGATGTGATCCTGGATAACAGACTGCAACAGAGCAGGCTGGCTAAGTAGAAGGGATAGAGGAGCGAAGGCTAACCCAGCACACAAAAATGCCTGCTGAAGACGTATGTGTGGGACCGAAAGGTGCAAATATCGCAGTAAAGGTGTAAAATATGACACAACGCATTCCGTTCATCCTTCTAGTTGCAAAGCCCTTTTCAGGGCTTGGTAGCGGAAGATTGAGAACGAATAAAGAAGAAGGAGAAGTAGAAAAAGAAGATAAAGAAAAATATATGGAAGAAGTATATTACTTCTTGATTAGGTAGGAAGAGATCAAGTGACAGTATTCAGACTCCGGACAGGTCAATACAGACTTTAAAATCGTATGTTCAACAAATTAAAAATCGGACACACTGACATAGGCCCATGTGGGGAGAACAAAGACACGGTGGAAAGAGTTATGCGGGTGTTCCGGCTCCCTGAGAGGAGTAAAGTTACTACAATGCCCTGGCCAACCCGAAAAATAGAAGAAACAGTACTTGTGGGCTGTGAGACAGCCTGAGCTTTGAGATTTGCTCATAAATAAGACGACCAACATCTCCGCCTTCAGCTCGCACTGTGTATCATTGTTCAACTGACTCGGCTGGGAGCTTTGGGGATTTCCGGGGTAAACATATAAGACAACTGTTTCCTTCGCGCGGGCCACAAGTAGCGGCTAGAGAAGGTTGTGCGCAGTGCTAGCAAACTCAAAGTACAAGAAGATAAAGAAGAAGAAAAAGAAGAAAAAGAAAGACGAGGAAGAAGTAGAATGATATGAAGAAGTAGAAGAAAAAGAAGACGAAGAAGAAGATAAAGAAGAAGAAAGTATATTTGAAACAGAAGAAGTAGACGAAGAAGAAGAAGAAGAAGAAGAAGAAGAAGAAGAAGAAGAAGAAGAAGAAGAAGAAGAAGAAGAAGAAGAATAAGAAGAAGAAACATAATGTGAAACAGAAGAAGTAGACGAAGAATAATAATAATAATAAGAAGAAGAAGACAAATTAGAAACAACAAATTAGATAAAAAGAAGAAGAAAAAGAAAATGAAGAAGAAGAAGTAGAAAAAGACGAAGAATTTCATGAAGAAGAAGAAGAAAAAGAAGACAAACTCTTGGTTCTTGCTGCAGGTCATTGGTGAACTCGTCCTTGAATTTGGTTTGTCTTCTGGCCCGGAATATCTCCAGAACTCTTTCTCTGAGACTCCTATGAGAGGTGGTTGCCATGTTATGCAGTGCAGGTCTGTAGAAGGAGAAGCAAGGCACGGTGGTTAGGCAATTAGCATCGTTGGTATCTGCCATGGTTGTCTCAAATCACTTGTTCCCTTGTGTCTTTGGATGTCGCAAGAATGGGACATCCTTCTTTCTTGACCTATCTGTTTAATTATAATCGTTTACCTTGTCCCATCTGATGGCAGAGCATAACGTTGTATTTGGTTTACCCTATCTTTAAAAGATTGCGTTTGCTTTCAGTTTGGTTTTGTTAGCAATGGTATTTTCATGGCGAGAGTTGCCAATCGTATGCGCAACCTTCCATTGTGGCTTGTATTGGCATTTGTAGGAAATAAATAGTAATATGCTTTACATGGGTCAACTGATAGGCGATCAGCAGCTCCAGCATGACAACGAAGAGATTGATCGCCTTTGGTGTCAATAAATCTCACAGTCCAGGCTCGACAGATAGCAATGACTGTTATTTGATGAGTCGTTTTTTTACCACCACCAAGATCTGCACCCGTGTATTGGCACTTCGAAACTATAACCATACATTAATACACGCTCGAACTGCGTGGTTTAGTGTTAATTGTAAGCAATGCCTCGGTCTCAGTTCATCTCATGTCTCCAATTTGTTGTATTATAAGACATTGTATGATGCTGTTTTTATTCGTGTGTTTTGAGCGTAGAGTAATATCAGGTTCAGGTGAAGCATACTGGTCAAGACCCCCCACCCCCACCTCAGGTCAGACTCAGATCAAACATAATGTTCAAGACACACACCCCCCCCCTCCCTCTTTCCCACCTCACATCAAACTGACCTGATGAGTTCAAGGCCTCAACTCCCCGGCAGCTGGTCATTTTGTCATAAAACTACATGATTGGAATGGGAAACTGGTTGTATACAGACGCTGTAGAGTCTTCTGATGGTGGCTGTGATTCAGAAGTTCGGTTTTCACCTCACAACGCGATGGCCAGAAATGGTGCATTATCGATTCCTACAAGTTCTCAAGTGACCCATGGTCTCAAAGAAGGTGGGACCAGAGCGTCTGCATCCTGAGTTGCCTCGAGTCGTCTTCACTAATGTCTTGTGACTAGTCCAAGGTGTAACAGTTCCAGCCGGAGCAGAGAGTTTAGGACAGGGGTGATGTGGTTGCTGATAACAAGTGTACCTGAATGCGTGTCAAGGTCACTCACTGTCTCAACAATGGAAAACAAAGTTGGGGCAAAGATTGTGGACAGGTAGGAGCTGACCACTAGCCTTCCGATTTGGTTAGGGAGAGAATGATTGACAGACGGATTGGCAGCGGGGCTTGCTGCGAGAGAATGAGTGACACGTGTGCAAAGTGTTTCGTTTCAATAAGACTGAATATAGTCATCCCCTGAGATCCATTGGTCAAGCTCTGACTTTGCTTGAGTGTATATAACTCGAGACAAAGTTTAGCTCAGCAGGCTGGATGAAGAGGCGGGATAGAGAGATGAGAGAGAGAGAGAGAGAGAGAGAGAGAGAGAGACTGAATTTAGATATTATGTTTAGCTCACCGACTTAGATAGAGGAGCGATTGATAGACTGTTGCACGAATGTTAGTGATAGAACAGGTTCGCTCAAGTAGGTGTGTGAGTTTTGTATTAAGTGATAATCTGAACGTTGTGTTGTAAGCAGGACACAATGTGAACGAGGTATGTCCAGATCGCCCGCCTGAGGAAGAGTATTTGATAAGGTGTGTTAAGGACGCAGTTAAGGCGAGGTGTGTGTGATGTAATTGCAAGGCAATAGAACTGGGTTTAGATAGTTGGGAATTCCATAAAGAGCTAATGCTTCAAATTTCCGCTTTAGTTAATATGTATATTAACATATATATAATAATAGAATACTTAGTTAAGATGATATGTATTGTACTGTATTTGCAAACGACAACCCTACCTATCTGGGAGTCACATTTGATCGGCGCATGACATGGAAAAGTCAGATTGAGAGAAACCGAATGAAAGCCAGAGAAAGAATGGCGATCATGAGGAAACTTGCTGGCACAAGCTGGGGAGCAGACGAAGGCATACTAAAGAAACTGTACACTGGAAGAGTGAGACCAGTTCTCGAGTATGGCATTGCGGCATGGACAACAGCAGCGAAGGCGAACTTCGATAAAGTTAACAAACTTCAAAACCAAGCCATGAGAATTATAACAGGTGGCATGAAGTCAACGCCAATTGTAGAACTTGAAAAGATTACAAAACTGCAATCCATGACCGATAGAAGAGACTGCAGAGCCCAGCTGCAGTCAGAGAAACTCCGAAGACTGACGGACCATCCAATGTACCAGAGACTAAACAATTTGGGAAATGGGAAACTAAAGCGGAGAAACTTTGCAGAAATAGCCAAAGCAAAGATGCACGAAGATCCCATAAACGCACTAACAACACCAAAACCCATCACTACTGTACGAAAACCTACTTGGAGGCAGGATATATTTCCAGAGGTGGTAGAAAATATACCAGGTATTGCAAACAAAAACTGCCAGAGTGAAAAAGAAAGGAGAGACACTACCCTAAGCTTCATAACGAAAAGCTACCCAAGCATGGACTGGACCCATGCATACACCGACGGTTCTGTAACAAACACTACACAGAACGGAGGGGCAGGAGCATTCCTGAACCTACCAAATGGCAGAAAAATAACACTGTCATTCGCTACTGGTAAGTACACAAGCAATTTCAGAGCAGAAGCAGAGGCACTGAGGGCGGCAGTGGAAGAAATGGTAACACACAGTGAAAATGAGAGCCATATAGTCTTGCTGACAGATGCTCTCGAAGTAGTCACAGCGCTAAAAAGCCAGAAGAACACTGAGCTTAATGACTTAAGAGCAGCACTCTGCAAACTGTGCCAGCAGTTCGCACCAAAAAGGGTAGTGGTACAGTGGGTTCCGTCACACTGCAACATCCAAGGCAACGAGGAGGCAGACAGACTGGCAAAAGAAGGTGCAAGGCTACCACAAACAGATACCAGTATGACGTACGAAGAGTCAAAACGGCTTATCAAAGCCAGATACATGTCCAAATGGGAAACCGAACATACTGGTTACACCAAAAACGATGCCTATTACCAGTTGAACCGAAGAGAGCAGGTCGTTGTCTTCAGACTTCGCACAGGCCACAACAGACTGAGGTACCACCTATTCAACAAACTGAAGATAGGGTGTACCGACGAATGCCCGTGCGGTACTGGTAAAATGACCACTGAACATCTGCTGCAGAACTGTCCGACATACGAGGATCAGAGAGAGCAGATGTGGCCATTGCCAGTGGAACTGCAAGACAAGCTGTATGGTAGTGGCGAGAGTCTCAGGATGACCGCCGCTTTTTTCGAGAAAATAATGGTTACTGTTTGACTGTGTACGCAGAAGAAGAAGAAGTACTGTATTTGTAATTTCACTACTCATTTTGTTGGTATGAGTATTACGAAATAAATATGCCATCTGATGTGTGCTATATTATCTGAAGTGTGTGCTCATGAATGATGTGGATGAGTGTGATAATGTTCTAAGTTAGAATAACGTCCAGGGTAAACAGTGAGGTCTGTTACAATGGTAGCTCGGGACCAGAGAGAGAGGTTGATGACCAGCGCAGCTTCTTCCTCACTATAACCCAAATACAGCGCAAGTGGCATCATCAAGACGTGACTGTCTGTTGATGTGACCATCATCACGTGCGATGGGCAACTAACAATAAGTACACGCGAGACTGGAACTCCGGATCCTTCCAAACATTCTGGTGTCCTTTTCATGGGCACATTACTGCCGTTCAGTTTCCTCTCCACTACCTCCTCGTGGTCCACTTCCTCCTTGTGGTCCACTACCTTATCGTGGTCCACAACCTCCTCGTGGTCCACTGCATCCTCGTGGTCCACTACCTCCTCGTGGTCCACTGTCTCCTCGTGGTCCACTACCTCCTCGTAGACCACTGCGTCCTCTTGGCCCACTATCTCCTCGTGCCCCACTACCTCCTCGTGGTCCACTGCCTCCTCGTGGTCCACTACCTCCTCGTGGTCCACTACCTTCTCGTGGCCTACTTCCTCATCGTGGTCCCCTTTCTCCTCGTGGTCCCCCACCTCCTCGTGGTCTACTACCTCCTCGTAGTCCACTACCTCCTCGTGGTCCACTTCCTCCTTGTGGCCCTCTTCCTTCTCCTCAGAACTGTATACTGGGGCGCAGTCTTGAAGTGCATGTGCTGCTGTTGTGTTTGCCCGACCGCAGCACAGTCTGGTGGTTCCTATTGAGCTGGGGTCGGGTGACCACCAATAGATTGAGCTGGGCCCCTTCCAGAAATAGGATCCAACACTATTCCCGCCTAGCGAATCTTCACAGTCAGAACACCATATTTTGAATCCTTTGTCTCACTCTGCTTGATAGCATGAGATACGTTGCACTTTGTTTTGCGCTTTCTGGTGAAGTGCATCCGTTTTCGACTAGCTTGGGGGTGGGGGGTGGGGGGGGGGGAGAGAAGGAAGACTAATGTCTGGCCAGGCACAACATACTGATCCGACATGTTAGTCAGGGTCAGGCAAAATATACTGGCCAAGACCCTCACCTCGGCTTCCTGGAAACGGGATGTTTTCATGACAGCCTCGATCATGAAGTGAGGTATCTACGCGATCCCCGTAGTAGTGAGCGACACACTGATGAAGCCAATCATAGCACAACCGCCTGGAGGACCCCGGTACACGCTCATCAGCACGCTTGTGATGTGAGGAAAGATACGATAACCCGCCACTTAACTTTCTTTCCAGTGCCCACAAAAGAATTACGGGCATTCGAAACAACACCAGCAACTAGATTTTTTCGTGTTTGCCTTCCTTAGCCTTTGGTTGTCCCCAACCTTCCTCCAAAGGATCAGGTTGTCTTTTCTGCGAAGGTGACACTACCCTTAAATGAAATGTCCTCCATGGTTCTCGAGTTAATCTGCCATGACTTCGAGTAGTTTTCCTGTCCTAAGTAGTCTGTATTCCTGGACTCCTAAGCACAGTCTCCCCAGTCCGCTCCAATCTTATTCTGGACCCTCTCTAGTGAACTGTCCGGTTTATGTGAACAGAAACATAAACTTACGCTGGCATAGCTCACTGGATCACTGATGGGGCACACCCCCTCCCCCCACCACCACGATATTCCCCCCGATTTAAGACAAATGATTTTTTTGTTACTTTATCATGGCGACTGGCCTGCAGATATATATATAGCATGACCAAACGATCCTGAACGCAAAGAGACAAATGAGGGGAAAATGCGAAACAGTTTCAGTAAAAGGATGTAGCCACCATCATATGGGTTACGTTTTTCATCATGTCGGCGCGTGGCACGTAATGTTGGGGTTATATATTAAGCCAAACATACGTCATTTGGATGTTTTAAGCATTGATTGTTGTTTATTGAGACTCGGTTGCAGCTATCAGAATATACAAGCTATTGAAAAATCAAGTTTTCTTGCTAAATTCACTAATTTGCATATATTTGGTGATTACAGCAACTGTCTTATTGAATTCTTCATTCACTTATCTACCGCTGGGCGAAACTCGAGAACAAGACGCTTCCAAAGAATGGAGACAATGAGGACCTCGGAAATTATCATGCAATCACTCATCTCCCAGGCACTTACAAGCTATATCCTTGCCAGAGTCCACACCACTCTCGAAGAATAGGAACCAGTCGAACAAGCAAGCTTTCGGCGTTCGTACAGCACAATAGACAACATTGCAAAATGCTACCGCTTTCTTGAAGTAGCCCGAGAGTTCCAGACGCGCTTGATATATACCTTCATCGACTGCTAAAAAGCGTTTGATTCGGTAGAACCACAGTTTGTCTGGCGTTTACTGAAGAAACTAGGTTTCAATTCTGATTATATCAGTATTCATGCCAACAGTTATAAGAACTGCACTTCTACATTTCGTACCTTCCAGCGTCCAATTGTGGTACCAGTTCAGAAGACGATCAGCAAGGGAGTTTCCTATTTCACTGAACCTCTTTTTGGCATGTTTGGAATCAGTCATCAGTCATGCAACTGGGATACCTTTGGCATCCATATTGACGACATACGCCTCAATCATCTTCAATTTACCAAACAAATGTTGCAGCTACTGGATGGTGAGGGCAGAAAAGCGGGACTGGAGATCAATGTCTCGAAAACCAAGTGTTGCGCAATCGTTTTGCCAATTACAATCCAGTCTTCCTTAGTCGGATTCAACTAGAGGATGCCAACGAGTACATCTATCGTTGACGCCTCCTCAATATGGAAAATAACCTGAATTGACAAGACGTCGCCGGGCGGGTTGGGCAGCCTTCTCGTCTATTAACACGGTCCTAGACGGTTGCCATGACCAGGACCTAAGGGCCCCCCTCTCCAGTTCCACTGTACTCATTTCGATGTACTACGGCGCTGAGACATGGACACTAACAAAATCACTGGAGGAAAAATTGAGAGTGACCCAGGCTTCTCTGTAGACACATTTGGTCGGAATCACGATTCGGAACCAACGTTTACAAAAGCTTCACAATTCCGACATACGACGATTGTCAGTGGTGAATGATGCGGTAATCTATGCAGACTTGGTAAAACATAGATGGGCAGGTCCCATCTTGAGACGAAACGATGGTAGATGGAGCACAGCGACCACAAGAGACTGCGAAGAAGACATCCAATATGTTGGAGGGCTTACCATGAACTGGACATGGACACTAACAAAATCACAGGAGGACAAATTGAGAGTGACCCTGGCCTCACTTGAGAGACATTTGCATTTGTATAGGGCTATCTACTACTGTATTTGTAATGCTATAACATTAATTTGAAAATGTTACTGAAGCACATAAATTGACAACAAAAAACACAGCACACACACTATTACTACTACCGAGAAATGGCTCTAGACAGCCACCCAGCTCTCCACTGACAAGTTGTGGCGAAACGAGTCTTTGTTTACTGCAGCCACCCGACTCTAGCACCGATATTCAAATAAGCAATCACTCCCCAAACACTCAAACGTGCGTTACAGCCTTTCCTCAGTCGGCCATTTTGATATCGGTTCAATACCACGAATGTCGTCATTACGGTGCGGAAGAGCGGTTCAAATTGGTGCAAAATGTACCGGACCAAATGGCGAAGATATCACAGCCTCGCTGTAAACTGCTACACAATGTCACAAACATCCTTGTCATGACGAACATCAAATAATAAGAAGAGGATGATAAAGAAAAAAATAAGAAGAATAAGAAGAAAAAGTAGAAGACGAAGAAGTAGAACACAGAATCTTCTTCCTCTTCTTCTTCTTCTTCTTCATCTTTTTCTTCTTCTTCTTCTTCTTCTTCTTCTTCTTCTTCTTCTTCTTCGTCAACCTGTATTTGTTCGAAGAAAGCAGCGGTCATCCTGAGGCTGTCGACACTGCCATAGAGCTTGTCTAGTGTTGCCACTGGTGATGGCCACATGTGCTTTCTCTGGTCCTTGTATATTGGGCAGTTTTGCAGCAGATGTTCAGCGGTCATTTTCTCGGTACCACAAGTGCATTCGTCAGTGCCAACTATTTTCAGTTTATTGAATAGGTGGTACCTCAGTCTGTTGTGGCCTGTGGGGAGTCTGAAGACCACGACCTGCTCTCTTCTGTTCAATTGGTAATAGGCATCATGTTTTGTGTAGCCAGTATGTTCTGTTTCCCATTTGGCCATGTATCTGGCCCTAATAAGCCTTTTGGACTCTTCGTAGGTCAAACTAGGATCTGGTTGTGGTAGTCTTGCACCTTCTTTTGCCAGTCTGTCTGCCTCCTCGTTGCCTTGGATGTTACAGTGGGATGGAACCCACTGTACCACTACTATTTTTGGAACGTACTGCTGGCATAGTTGACAGAGTACTGCTCTTAAATCATTAAGTTCAGTATTTTTCTGGCTTTTTAGTGCTGTGACTACAGCCAGGGCATCTGTAAACAGAACTATAGGGCTTTCATTGTTTTAGCCTGTGAGCATTGCTTCTACTGCAGCCCTCAGTGCCTCTGCCTCCGCTCTGAAATTGCTTGAGAATTTTCCAGTTGCCACTGACAGGAACACAGAATCTGATATAACAAAAGCGTATAAGATGTCTCAATGGGGGATCAAGATGCTGACCAGCACATGAGCTGCAGCGACCCATAGCTGACTGCTAGCGTCAGAGTCAGCGAACCAGAGCTGCCAAGACCCTTCTACACCTCCATGCGGTGATCATAACATGCTGCAACAGAGCAGACCGGCTAAGGAGAAGGGATCGAAGAGAAAATGCTAACCCAGTACTCAAAAAATGCTTGCTGAAGTCGGATGTGTTAGACCGAAAGTTGCAAATATCGCAGTCAAGCTGTAAAATACGACAAAACGCATTCCGTTCTCTGGACTACATTCTGCTACTTAAGCCCGTCTCAGGGTTTGGTAGCGGGAGATTGAGAACGAACTAAGCCAAGCCAAGGAAAGCCAAGATGTCTCAATGTAAATAGGCCCCTCAAAAATGAACTTTGGTTAATGTCTGTTACAATTCTACGAGCGCCAGATTAACACAATGGTAAACCCCATGCTTCTAACGGCAAAAAATACTGGGTGTTTAAAAAATCTTTTCGATTCTTCAGAAATGACCACTGAACTCCTAGCATACCAATAGGTGCTCAGTCTCTTTCCGCATTTGGTGAAAGGTGTTGATACTGATGGCTCATGTAGCTTGTTGATTAAGCACACTAAAACTCCGACCCCTCATGAGCCCCAGTCTCAAGTTGTGCATTCTGTGTATTTCTGATTCCTCAATTGCAGTGTTGTCATTCGACATGTGATCATTGATAGACTGGGACTAAAATCCCACTTCTATCCATACCCACATTATGTTAACGGGGTGAAGGTTAGGCGTGATCCCCACAGTAGTGAATGAGACGCAGATGAAGCCAAGCATAGCACAATCACCTGGAGGATCTCTGTCCACCTTCATCAGCACTCTCGGGGTGTAAAGAAAGTACTGCAACCCGTTACTTAACATCCGTTTCATGGCGCCCAAAAGTGTAACCTACTGGTTGGGATCATTTACAAACATACCATGACCTTGCTGTAAAAGCTATGCACATGCAATCTATTCTTAAATGCATTAACTGTCTCTGCCTCCACTACCTCCTGAGGTAATGCATTCCAAGCATTCACCACTCACTGAATAAAAATATATTTCCTAATATCCAATCTGGACCTTTCTTTATTTAATGTGTATCTGTGCCCTCTTGTTCTCGTTAATGGTTACATTTTGAAAAACTCTTTTCTAGACACTGTGGGCCGGTTTTTCTGAGTCGTTCCTCATAACTGTAATTCTTGAATCCCACTATCGGCTTTGGCCGGTTTTTCTGAGTCGTTCCTCATAACTGTAATTCTTGAATCCCACTATCGGCTTTGTCGCTCTTGTGTGTATTTTTTCCAGCATATTTATATCCCCTCTACGATAAGAACTCCACACCTGTACACAGTACTCAAATCTAGGTCTAACTAATGCTTTGTACAGTTTGACAATCCCTTCATTACTCCGATGTTTAATATTTCTTTTTATCATACCTAACATTGCATTTGCCTTATTCACTGCTACCTGGACTTGCTCATTCATTTTACCTGTATGCTATTTTATAACCCCTAGGTCCCTTTCCTTATCTATCATTCTAATATTGTTCTCTCTCACTCTTTAATTAATTTCCATATTGGATCTACCCATGTGGATGACTGTACATTTATCTACATTAAACTCCATTTGCCATTTCACAGACCAGTCTCGAATTTTATCTAAATCCGACCTCCATATATCCCCCCTCGGCCATAGATGAGACACTCCCACATACTTTTTGTGTCATCCGCAAATTTCTCAATCATCGATCCTATATCAATGTCCAAAACGTTTATATATATCATGAACAATATCGGTCCAAAACCAAACCATGTGGCACTCCACCTTTTACTTCACACCACTCATAGCACTATGCCGACTCTCTGCCTTCTACCGGTTAACCAACTATTAATCCATTCGGCAACCTACAGGTATAATGATATGTATGAGGTCTGAGATTATGTTAGAATGACTATTATAATGTTTGAGATTATAGAATGACTCGTATGATTGTATGATTACATGTTGGATAAAGTAGAATGACTCGTATGATTGTATGATTACATGTTGGATAAAGTAGAATGACTGGTATGATTACATTATAGATTGAGGTAGAATGGCTGGTATGATTGTATGATTACATGTTAGATAAAGTAGAATGACTGGTATGATTACATTATTGATTGAGGTAGAATGGCTAGACCGATTGCATTTTAAATAAAGGAAATATGACTACATTTGCAATTATCGTAGAATGATTAGTAAGATAATGTGTGAGATTAAGGTAGAACGATTGGTATGTTAACATGGTAGATTAAAGTATAATGACTGATAGGATAACACAGTAGATCACGGCAGACGTGCTGATATGTTAGAACATGAGATTAAGGTACAATGACTGTTTTGATAGCATGGTAGATTCACGTATAATAACTGGTATTATTATACGGTAGATTCAGGTAGAATGACTGGTACTATTACATGGTAAATTCAGGTAGAATAACTGATATTATTACATGGTAGATTCAGGTAGAATAACTGATATTATTACATGGTAGATTCAGGTAGAATGACTGATATTATTATATGGTAGATTCAGGTAGAATGACTGATATTATTATATGGTAGATTCAGATAGAATGACTGGTACTATTACATGGTAAATTCAGGTAGAATAACTGATATTATTACATGGTAGATTCAGATAGAATGACTGGTATTATTGCATGGCAGATTCAGATAGAATGACTGATAGTATTACATGGTAGATTCAGGTAGAATGACTGGTATTATTGCATGGTAGATTCAGGTAGAATGACTTGTATAAATAATAATGAAACTAATAGTTGAATAACTATGCACAAGAAAATAGCTAAAGAAAACGCACGTATCAAATAAAGGGTCGTTTTCAAGTACGTCTCCATGTTTAAATAACCTTGTCCTTTCAATATTGCTTCCATACTTCCTGGTGCCCATTACTTTGGTCGATCTGACCCTTGATTCATTATTTTGAGTGAAGACAGCTCTAACTAAGTAGGGGTTTACAAATGAGTCGTATCATGTACAAATGTTAAGGTAGGCAATACAAAAGCAGGAATGTAGCAAGGTAGGTAGGTTGGTAAGTAGTTAGGTAGGTATGTAGGTAGACAGGCTTGTAAGTATGTAGGTTGATAAGTCGGTATGTATGTGTGCAGGTAGACAGGTCGGTAGATAGGTAGGTAGGTAGGTAGACAGGCTTGTAAGTATGTACGTTGATAGGTAGGTAGGTAGGTACGTAGGTAGACAGGCTTGTAAGTATGTAGGTTGATAGGTCGGTAGGTATGTGTGTAGGTAGACAGGTCGGTAGGTAGGTAGGTAGGTATGTAGGTAGACAGGCTTGTAAGTATGTAGGTTGATAGGTCGGTAGGTATGTGTGTAGGTAGACAGGTCGGTAGATAGGTAGGTAAGTATGTAGGTAGGTAGGTAGGTAGACAGGCTTGTAAGTATATAGGTTGATAGATCGGTAGGTATGTGTGTAGGTAGACAGGTCGGTAGGTAGGTAGGTCATCATCATCATCATAATCATCATGTAGCATGTCTTCTGTAGAACGTCGCTCTCATCACAGTCAGCCGATATGAATCTCGGTCTGCAGTCAATCTTCCCGCCTGCTCCATGTTCATGTTTAGAGTTTCCTTGATGTCTTGTATCCACCTTCGCCTTGGTCGACCCCTGCATCGCTTCCATGTACCATGCCTTCCAGAACCGTTCCTTCTAGTCCGTCATGACGTATGACGTGGCCAAAAAAATTCAATTTTCGAAACAAAAAATTGTTTATGAGCCAATTTTCTTCAACGTTCAGGTCTGCTAGGGTGGCTTTATTTGTCACTGTCTTTACCCAATGAATTTTTAGGATTCTCCTGTAGCATTGTGTTTCAAACGCTCCAATTCTCTTCCTTGCTGGTTGTGTCATTAGTCCATATCTCGCCCCCGTGCATTAGCACAAGGAATATGCATGTTCTCGAAATCTTCAGTGTTAGTTGCTTGCTATTATTGTGTCCTACATTGTGCATGTTGTGTAGCTTGTGCATCTACATTGCCAATAGTCTTCTAATTCCTTTTAAGCCGTCTCCGTCGTTTGATATTGTAGAGTTAAGGTAATCACAATGTGTGGCATTTTCTTTTTCTTCTTTATTAATAACAATCTGGGTTTGCAGTCAGGTTTTGTCAGTGGACATTATCTTAGTTTTCTAAATGTTCAGGAAAAGGTTCTGAGTTTCACTGTGCTTCTGAGCAGACATGGGCAATCGCTCCAGGCACTTGGCGCTGTTTTATAGCATGATTGCGTCATCTGCGTATCTTCGTTCTGGAATCTCCTTCCATCCAATTGTGAATGGATCAAAATTCCCGTAGCTGTCTTCTGTTTTTACCATTCGCATGACGTTTTCTGCATAGACGTTAAATAAATAAGGTGAAAGTATGCAGCCTTGTCTGACTTCTCAAACCAATATGTTGTACTTTCATTGATTCTAACGGCAGCTGAAGGTAAGTTGGTAGGTAGGTGGGTACGAAGACCGCTTAGTCCATGAGCACTATGAGTGGCTGAGTCCCATGCTGCACGCATTGAGTATGATGTCGTTCTGATATTATCTAACCAGATGGTACGTGGACATCCGCGGTGGCGGGACCATGATCGAGAGGATCGTGTCCTATACACGATGTCCATAGCTTGCTTTCAGAGGTGGTGATTAGGCACGCCCTTGGCAAGACGTATCCCGTGTACAAATAGGACCAGACGGCAACGGTTTAGCACGGCACGTCTGCTTTCTAGGCCTGTCCATCAATGGACTTCGTCTTTTGAGAGCCGGTCATACCAGTGGATCGCAAGAATGCTGGTCTAGTTGAAAACGTGGATGGCTTCAAAGGGCTTAGGGTATGCTATTGTTTAAATTCATATGTCGGTATGATATGGTATTGTGTAGTGTGGTATGGTATTCTGTGGAGTAATCCGGTATGTTATTATATGCTGTGGTGTGGTGTGGTGACGTATGATATGCTGTGATGTAGTGTGGTATGGTATGGTTATGTATGTCATGGTATGCTATGGTACAGTAGGGTTTGGTATGGAAGGGAATAGTATGGTATGGCATGGTCTGGTGTGGAATGGTATAGTTTGGTATGGTATGATATGGAATGTTATGATATGGTATGTTATTGTATGGTATGTTATTGTAGGATAGGATATGATATGTCATGGCATGTTATGGTATGTCATGGTATAGTATGGTTTGGTATGGAATGAAATAGAATGGAATGGTACGATATGGTATGGTATGGTATGGTAGAGTAGGGTAGGGTAGGGT
This sequence comes from Ariolimax columbianus, assembly GCA_036924085.1. Classification (NCBI taxonomy): domain Eukaryota; kingdom Metazoa; phylum Mollusca; class Gastropoda; order Stylommatophora; family Arionidae; genus Ariolimax; species Ariolimax columbianus. Next base: position 75,192,649 of record JAVGWX010000002.1, on the reverse strand, counting down.
AAGGCAGTGTAGGGAATGTTATGGTACATCATATTATCATATCATTGTATAGAAAAGTGTTGCATATATTGGTATGGGATGGTATGTAATTATGGGCGTGTAGAGTTCATCTGCACTACCTCAACCAGACACCAAACGACACAATCTAGTGAAACATTTTCGACTGCTGGAACTGTGCGAATATTCTTCTCGCACTGCGTTTCACTTAGCCCCATGTCAAAAGCGAGGCCCAGTCCGTAATGTGTTTGTCGCATTGAAAAGATTCAGTCTAAGTGAGCCTTGTCGCTAGGTTTGGGTTTGACTCAACCAATATGAACTTTGGTCATGAACTGTTGATGTCTAGTCCGTTTCCATTTAACAAAACATTGGAACTTTGTCTTCGGTTCGCGTATCCTCACAATTTGTTTGGAATGTCGCTGAGTCCTCCTTCATGCCGACTTTTGTATGTATGTCATCACTGAGTGTAGGCGTGTTACCTCAGCGCTTCATGGACGATGATGATGCTGAACACAAGACTAAAAAAAACCCTATCAAGAGACGGTCAAATGTGTTACCTAAGGCTGCATTGTGAAGTATTTGACTATTTAGCACAAAAAGTGAAATTTGAAAATTACAAAGTCTTCTTAGGAACTCCTAAGGACAATACGATTGGCTTGTCACTGATCTCATCCGTCTTAAAAGTAAACTACTTAATTTATGTACACCCTAAATTCCCATTCCCCCTCCACCGTTGATGTCATTCTCTACCTCCACCTCCTCACAGAACTGCACCAGGGGTTTAACCGCCCTCTCCACGTCGCCTACGTTGACCTATGGGCTGTCTTTGATTCTGTGGACAGACGCGCCCTGTAGAAGGCCTTACAATGCATGGGTATCCCAGGCACTCTGCTGGCCCTAATTGAGGAGCTCTACAGTCACACCAGCGCCGAAATTCTGCTCGGGCAGGATCTCACAGAGCAGTTCTCTACTTCATCTGGTGTCCGACAGGGCTCCGTCTTCGCTCTTGCACTTTTCTGCTGCGCCATGGACTGGATCTTCACAGTCTTTCGCACACAACCAAGGAGTCCTTGTCGGCGACTCCCGGGTAAACGATCTCGTCTACGCTGATAACGTCATCCTACCGAGCTACGATTCTCAGGCCCTGGTAGGCCCATTAGAGGCACTGACTCGTTCGGCTACCCACCTAGGCTTGCACATCTCCTGGACGATAAAAAACTTCAGCAGGGGCTCCTCTCCGCTGAGCATCACCGTGAACGACAACCCTGTTGCAGCCACCGAGGACTTCATCACCCGTACGATGAGCTTAGCAGCTTCATCCATGCACTCGCTCCGCAGAGTCTAGTCCCAGTGAAGGCTCTCTCTGGAGACCAGGCTTCGTATTTATTCCTCCTGTATTGTCCCCATGAAATAAACTGTTTGTGTAAACATCTTGGTGGTTGTATTAGAATACTCCCCCACCCTGGTAAAACACCTGATAATGCCCCACGTGTCATAGTATGATTAATATCAGACCTCGACTCATTCAACTCACGTTTATGTCTAATCTCTTTTTCACGTTTCCATTCGTAAATGTAAGCTGATAAATGATAATATGAAGTATTGTCATGCTCTCGTGTGTACCGATTTATCGGTGCTACGAAGAGAGATATCTATTTGGGACGTCTCACCTTGTGTAAAAGAACTATTTGTTGCTGAGGAGGGTGGTTCATGGAGAATAGCAACCTCCAGTACAAGAATAGAGATATAAGCAGATCACCGATGGTTATCTTGGACCTTTTCAACAAGAGCAATCATTGTGTCAGGCTCCCAGTCCTTGCTTTTCAGGTACAGAAGAGCTGGGTAAGTCAGTAGTGGATGGTAGATGAAGAAACATCAAACCTGCAGGAGCTGGTGTGGATCTACTGCTCTGGTCATTATGGGGTTCAGCACAACGAAATAACGGACATCCTGGCGTCACGAACACCAATTTCGGGTACATTAGATATGGAAAAGAGTGACATTTTGGAGTCTTTTAATCACAGTCTTTTAGAGGACGACACCGCAACAGATGAATCAGCAAATCGCAGAATGCAGTTTAATCTAGCCAGAAGTAGTCAGCATTGGGTTTTACTAGAGGGAGAACGTGCTTAACAAATCTATTATAATTCATGGAGGAGGTTACTAAACGTCACGTACAAAGATCGAGTTACAGATGAAGAAATACGACATAGAATTACAACAGCAATAGGGCCTTTTGAAGACCTCTTGGCAACTGTGAAAAGAAGGAAACTCGCTTGGTACGGTCACATATTGAGATCAAATGGTCTTGCAAAATACGATCCTCCATGGAAAGGTGCAAGGCAGACGACTAAGAAGCCGGCCCAAAGAGAGGTGGGAGGACAACATAAAAGAATGGACCAATCTCCAACCAGACGAAGCACAGGCAGCGGCCGCTAACAGAGAGGGGGGGGCCTTGTGGTTGTGAGGATGTCTTCATGGGTGCCCCAACGACATCACCGGTTACGGGATGACCTGACCTGACCTGACCTGACCTATTCCTAAAATGAGAGATAAAGGGGAGCCATTGGATGTTATTAATCTAGATTTTGATAGAGTACGTCATCAAAAATTATTTAGAAAGTTAAAATCACATGGAATATGTGGGGAAGTTGACAAATTGATAATTAGTTTACGGAAAAAAGATAGAGTGGGCATAAATAATGAGTACTCTGAGTGGTGTGAAGTAAAAAGTGGAGTGGTACAGAGCTCGGTTTTGTGACCGACCAATCATGTTCTTGTTTATATATATATATAAATGATTTGGACATTGATATGGGATCCATGATTGCAAAATTCGCAGGAAACACAAAACTATGTAGTAGTGTCTCATCTAAAGCAAGTGGATATTTAGATACAATTCGAAAATGGTTTCTAAGCTGGCAATTTGAATTTAATGTAGATAAAGGTACAGTCATCCACATGGGTAGATACAATAGGGTATATAATTACAGAATAGGCGAGAACAATATTAGAATGATAGAAAAGGAAATGACCCTATGGATTATAATAGATCATACAGGTAAAGTTAGTGAGCAAGTCCATGTAGCAGGGAAAATGGCAAGTGCAATGTTAGGTATGATAAAAAGAAATATTAAAAATAGGAGCAAGGAAGTGATTGTCAAACTGTATAAAGCATTAGTTAGACCTAGATTTAAGTGATGTGCGCAGATGTGGAGTTCTAATCGTAAAGGAAATATAAACATGCTGGAAAGAATACAAAGAAGAACGACAAAGCTGATAGTGGGATTCCGGACTTCCAATTATGGGAAAAGACTCCTAAAAAACCCAGCATACAGTGTATAGAAAAGAGAAGAATTCGAGGTGACTTAATACAGGTTTATAAGATAATCAAAGGAAAGATTAAATTAGATTATAACAAGTTGTGTTTTTTTTCTTCAATATACAACCACCTGTCAAATTGCGGCAACAGTTGGTGACGATCTGTACTAACGTTGTAGAAAGGTGCCACAACCATTTATGGATACATCGCACCAACTATGACCTTTTACTCAAATAGCAGAATAAAACCACTGTCACTTTGGCTTGCAGTGTAGCAAAGGGCCCCTGTAGTTTCAAATAATTATTGCAAAGGACTATTGTTCATTTATTCTCAAATAATTATAGCACAGAACTATTGTTTATTTATCCTCAAATAATTATAGCACAGAACTATTGTTCATTTATCCTCAAATAATTATAGCACAGAACTATTGTTTATTTATCCTCAAATAATTATAGCACAGAACTATTGTTTATTTATCCTCAAATAATTATAGCACAGAACCATTAGCATTTGTCCTACAGTTGTAGCATATAACCATTAGAATTTGTTCTCAAATTATTGCACAGAACCATTAGCATTTTTCCTCAAATTGTTGCACAAAACCATTAGCATTTGTTCTCGAAGACAATGACCATTTTGGGCTTAAATTGTAGAACATGTCCATGGCCTTTGTAGTAAAGACAATAAAGATGTGCACTGAAATGTTAGTAATTTAATAACTACATTTGGACATCTTTGCAAGATGATGTCCGATAAACGAATGAATTTTCATTCGGAATAATTGTTAATGTTACGAAGTGTTGGCTCAGGCAACTAAAATCGGCTCTGGGTACTTTCGTTGTGTGTGGTGCAAACGATATTCCCACAGGCTTGTGATCAAATGTGAATAAATGAGAGATAAAGCTTCAAGAAATTCATTTTAACAGATTATTGAAGCAAACAAACAGCAATAACATTTAGTGTATCATCATCAACTGGTTGATCAGTCCTGAGACTGGTTGAAAGGTTGTCTGAGACTGGTTGAAAGGTTGTCTGAGACTGGTTGAAAGGTTGTCTGAGACTGGTTGAAAGGTTGTCTGAGTCTGGTTGAAAGGTTGTCTGAGTCTGGTTGAAAGGTTGTCTGAGTCTGGTTGAAAGGTTGTCTGAGTCTGGTTGAAAGGTTGTCTGAGTCTATGTGAGATTAACAGTTTATAGATGATTTGTTAGAGAAAATGTAAATACAAAATTTATATACCTTAGCTTACGTCTTGTTATTTTCCAATACTCGAACAACACAATAACCAACACACGTCTGTAGTATAAGGGTTTTTATTTTCCGCTTCAATGGCGCATTTTGCATTTACATGTGTCATTATCTTACAATGAGATTTTGTGCAAAATGCAACTAGAGCAAAAAAACAATGAACTGCATATCTATATATATATATTTGTACACATTATTTACAAAATTATACACGCAGACATACATCCACACACACGTACACACACACACACACACACACACACATCCACACAAACACCACAGTTCCAGGCAAAACGGATGCATCTCTGTCTAAAACATGTATCTTCATCAATCCATCGCCTCAGCATACGTCTGCATTCAATTTTCCATACATTACCGACTCTCCCACACACATGGGTACGCATGCATCTACTTTTATCCACAATGCAGACTTATAAAATATTTACATAAATATGTTCATCCTAGTACCCGTGTGTTCACTTACACACACCATATATTCTCGTTCACACTCACTCGTACAAAAATCCATGTATCCTTGCTCCCAGGCAGTCCGTAGGTCCTGCCCAGAATATTTACAGATCGTGAAACATCTGGGCAAAGAACCTACTCATCAAACAAAGATAGAAAACTGCCGGGGTTAAAGGTGTGCCCGTGGTAGAGACCTCTACACCGACAGATCCATACTAAGTATCTGAACTCTGCCAGTATTGTTAGGAGTTTGTTTTGTGTGTCTCTATCTGTCCATGGAAGTGTATGAAGCATTATGGCCCTAAACATGTCTACTCTTATTTTAGTACATTTTCTCATTATTTGTCTAATTTTACCCAGTGTTATGCTGACTACTTTACAAAGATAGAATAAATGATTTTCTGTTTCTTGTATGTTTTTGTTGCAAAGATGGCATTTTTGTGTTACGTGTCCTAGCTGGGGTTGAGTTTGTTTACGTATTGGTGTTGTTCCGAAAATTAGTCCGTAAGTAACTTCTTTAATGTGTGGTTATACTTTAAGGTAGTGTAGATTACAAAAGTTATGTGCGTAATTAGTTATAAAATACCCGTATACTCGTTTAATCCTATCTTAAGTGGGGGTTCCTGTAATAATATTAGTTTTTTTGTAAATCGTGTCTGGTTTTTGTGTGAGTAATGTTTCGTTTCCGGTGTCTAAAGCATTGTTTGTAAAACATAGGTATATTTTTAAAGCAGTGTGGGATATTGTTATTTAATTTACATAATTTGGTTATCCTTAGTCCTAAATAATAATGGGATAGTGGGTATTCATTAGGATATTTTATAATTTCTTGTTCAAATTTGATTCTTAGTGATTGTATTTTAATGGTTATGTCTTGTAGTGCGATATCACTTTGATCTTTGTCCTGCATTAATGTTTTAGATTGGATATTATGTACTGTTTTGCGGAATATGAAACTTCTAACTGCTTTATTTATTTATTTGATTGTTGTTAGGGGTGGGCATAATATATTTGCGACATATATTAGTTTTGGTATTATAACTGAGTTAACTATTATACTGCGCCCAAATATTGTTGTAGTTTTGTATTCAAATTTTTTTAGGATGTTTTTAGTATTTACAGTAATTTTCTCCCATATTTCTTTATTAGGGTCAATTGGATTTGCAGGGTATATTATTCCATATATTTTTATTTTATTTACTTGATTTAGGTGAAAGGGAAAATCGAATTTATTTTTCCACTTGCCAATCCCCATTATGGATGATTTGGGGATATTAATTTTGGATCCGTTTCTGTGCCGAATTGTGTGAAGGTGTTTAGGATATTTTGAATTGACCTACTATCGGATGGAAAGAAAGCGGTATCGTCTGCGAAAGCTATTAATTTTTGTTCCCCAGACCCCGGTACATGGGTCCCTACTATTGTTGGGTCTTGTCTAATCTTTTCTAGTAGGGGCTCCAAGATTAGGGTATACAGTGTTGGGGACAGCGGACATCCTTGCCTGACTGATCTTGTTAAGGGGAAACTATCTGTTAAATGATGATTAATCATTATTTTGCTTTCGGGTCTCTTATATATTATTTGTATCCATTTGGTGAGGTATTCCCCAATGTTATTTTTATTTAATATTTCGTGGAGAAAGGAATGTGAGACTGTGTCGAAAGTTTTTTCTTGATCACTTGAGAGAATGGCAGATTGGATGTTTTTGTCGTTAGTATATTGTATAATGTCTCGTAGGAAATGTTCATGTCTACTGATTTTCCTATCCTTTACGCTACATTGTTGGTCTTTATGTACTAGATGTTGCATAAAGGGTCTAATCTTTAGTGTGAGGGCTTTGGTCAGAATTTTGTAGTCTACGTTCAGGAGAGAAATTGGTCTGTAGTTTTTGGCCTCTAGCTTATCACTGTCTGGTTTAGGGATCAGTGTAATGTAAGCTTCATTAAGGTTATTTGGCAATTCGCCTGTTTCAAATGCTTCATTTAAAACTTTTAAAAGGGTGGGTCCAATACTGTCGAAGAAGGTTACGTAGAATTCTACGGTCAAAACGTCAGAGCCAGGGCTTTTTGTTTTTCTGAAAGGAGTCGAGTGAGTTTTTTAAGTCAAGTAAGGACAGGGGTGTACTGATGGCATCCCTGTCTGTGTCACTCAACTGCTTTGTATACCCAGAACATTTTCCGCACTCGGTGTGCGTGGTATTCTCTGCAGAATACAACGTCGTGTAGTAGTCATGAAAGGTCTGTCGTATTTCGTGGGGTTCAGTTTAAATGTGTCCTGTTGGTCCCTTGATTTTGTGTATTTGTCGTGTACGTTGTATGTTCTGTTCTACGGCTAAGTACTGTTGTGTGGGGTTTTCTTGCAAAAGTACTGATATTTTAGCTCTTAGTTTGGCCCCTTGTAGTTTATATTTATCGATTTTATCTAATTCGTCCTGTAAAAGTTGAATTTGGGGTAAGTTTTTGTCGATTAGTTTTGTCATTTTTATAGCTTCTTCAATAATATTTCATTGCGTTTTGTATTTCTGTGTATTTTTGTTTTGAAATTATCTGTGTGCGTTCCCTGATTGTACTTTTAATTAAATCCCAATAACTGTTTAGATTTGTGTCTGGTAGGTGTTCTGTGAGATTACTTATTAAATTAGATATGGTTTTTACAAAATCTTTATTATTAAGTAGTGAGTTGTTGAATTTCTAGTGTTGTGATTGTGTGTGACTATTTGATATGTGTGTGCCGTTAACTATAATAGCTACTGTTTTGTGGCCTGTAAAGGGGGGTTGTGATATACAAATAGTGGAAACCACAAGAGACACCAATTCAGCGGAGTAATAAGCCGTTCGAGCCTGGCCCACTAAGCAGGAAATCCTTCTCTCCGCTATATCCAGCTCACGCCATAGCTGGGACCTGCACAAAAGCCTTCGCCACTGTAGAAGTACAGGTTTACTAAGACTAAGACTTATGTTTTTTTTTAAAATTTCAGCCCATCTTCAAGACTGACTCCACACACTGAATCTTTACATTGTTTTTTGAATGTGTTGATATGATTGTGTAAATAATCGGCGTATTCTGGATCTTCCATGGTAGAAAATAATGTCCATCTTATTCCTCTTGGAGTTTCATCCGTGATTTTATCATGACAGGAAGAGAATGGTTGACACGGGACATCCCTACTTCACTTCTGTTTTCATCTCCAAAGCTTGATCATACTCTCCATCACTCCTCCCTGCATGTCGTTGCACTCGCTATCGCTAGATAAAGTCGCATATCGTACATTGCCGTCAAACATAAAGTCGCATATCGTACATTGCCGTCAAACATAAAGTCGCATATCGTACATTGCCGTCAGACATAAAGTCGCATATCGTACATTGCCGTCAAACATAAAGTCGCATATCGTACATTGCCGTCAGACATAAAGTCGCATATCGTACATTGCCGTCAGACATAAAGTCGCATATCGTACATTGCCGTCAAACATAAAGTCGCATATAGTACATTGCCGTCAAACATAAAGGGTTATATAATTCATTGTTCTAAGCTACATGTTGCATGAGGTAGTTTTCTTCCCCGCCGCGTTTCCTTCCCTAACGGCATAGACAAGAACCCATTTACAAATGAACTACTTTACATCTGGGTAGACTGCGGCGTGTCGGTAGCGGGAGTTGAATCTAGCGACTTTGTTGTCAGATGTGAGTTCTCTACCACTACCAACTTTCTGTAATATTAATTTATCAATCACATCATGTGCCTTGTTATCATAGCTTACAATAAAGACCGCATCAATCACATCATGTGCCTTGTTATCATAGCTCACAATAAAGACCGCATCAATCACATCATGTGCCTTGTTATCATAGCTCACAATAAAGACCGCATCAATCACATCATGTGCCTTGTTATCATAGCTCACAATAAAGACCGCATCAATCACATCATGTGCCTTGCTATCATAGCTTACAATAAAGACCGCATCAATCACATTATGTGCCTTGTTATCATAGCTTACAATAAAGACCGCATCAATCACATCATGTGCCTTGTTATCATAGCTTACAATAAAGACCGCATCAATCACATTATGTGCCTTGTTATCATAGCTTACAATAAAGACCGCATCAATCACATTATGTGCCTTGTTATCATAGCTCACAATAAAGACCGCATCAATTATTTATTCTCATTTGAGTTGTGATGCGCTACGGATGAAGACTTTTGATTTTCATGGCGTATGTTGTTTGTGACTTTTCGGCCAACTATGAATTGGCTCATGAATATGATTTGATGATAATTATATAATCTCCATAGCTCTGAGATGGTAGCTCATGACAGCCCAGTGCCCTCTGTACACAAGCAAGCATTTTCTTCAGACGGAATTCGTTTAATCTCTGATGTCTGAGGCATTAATAAAAGACAGTTAAGTGGAACAAAAAAAACTAAGAATAAAATAAGAAACTCCACGTGGCCTTCATTGATCAATAAGAGGCATTGGCCCGAGTAAACCGATGTAAGCTATAGGAGGTAATGGAGGAATATGGTGTGGAGGGTCAACTACTGGATGACATTCGTGCAACTTACATAAACAGGGAAGGTGCAGAACGAACAAATAAAGGTATGACACATTGGTTTCCAGTGCTGCGTTGTGTACGACAGGGGTGTGTGCTTTCTCCACTTGTTTTTATAACTTACATGGATAAAATTATGCAGTGTGCTAACCTTCATGAAGAGTCTCTCAGTGAACTGTTGTTTGCTGATGATCAAGTCATCTTTTACCAAAATGGAGAAGACCTAAAACACCATCTGAACTTTCTCCATTTCGCTCGTAACGAATATGACATGTAGATAAATTTTGTATGTTGATTTCACGTGAACAAATGCAGAGAAGTTTCCCCATCAGTCTTCTTCTTCTTCTGTCCGAGTTTTTTTTAAATCGTGCTATATCTTTAGTTCTATCGCCAGGATGAAGTCCACAGTCCCTTCCAGGTCTGAGCAGTGACCCCATAGTTTTTGTCTCAGTTCTGCTCAATCTGGCCAGGTCTGGCATCTTAGTTCTTCGTAGGCCGGGCATTCTTGAAGTACGTGTTCATGGGTCTGGACTCCTGTCCCACATGGCCATTCTTGAAGTACGTGTTCATGGGTCTGGACTCCTGTCATACATGGCCATTCTTGAAATACGTGTTCATGGGTCTGGACGCCTGTCCCACACGGCCATTCTTGAAGTACGTGTTCATGGGTCTGGACTCCTGTCCCACATGGACATTCTTGAAGTACGTGTTCATGGGTCTGGACGCCTGTCCCACATGGACATTCTTGAAGTACGTGTTCAGTGGTCTGGACTCCTGTCTCACATGGACATTCTTGAAGTACGTGTTCAGGAGTCTGGACTCCTGTCCCACATGGACATTCTTGAAGTACGTGTTCTGGGGTCTGGACTCCTGTCACACATGGCCATTCTTGAAGTACGTGTTCATGGTTCTGGACTCCTGTCTCACATGGACATTCTTGAAGTACGTGTTCTGGACTCCTGTCTCTCATGGACTTCTGTCCCACATGGACTCCTGTCCCTCATGGACTCCTGTCCCACATGGACTCTTGTCCCACATGGACTCCTGTCCAACGTGGACTCCTGTCCCACATGGACTCCTGTCCAACATGGACTCCTGTCCCACATGGACTCCTGTCCAACATGGACTCCTGTCCCACATGGACTCCTGTCCCTCATGGACTTCTGTCCCACATGGACTCCTGTCCCTCATATACTCCTGTCCCACATGGACTCCTGTCCCACATGGACTCCTGTCCCACATGGACATTCATTTGTTTGAGAGATTTTGAGCCGATAAGAGGACCAGTAGTCTGCTGTGGCCCGTTCTCATGCGGAAGATTTCAGTTTTCTAGTGACTTTGTAGCTTGTGGATTGTGTCTGGACTGTTAATCTCTCCCATTTCTTTCTTCCATTTTATTTTAAACTGGCTGCAAATTATGGTTTTAGCCTACTTATACGGCACTTTATGATTGTTTTGTTTCATTTTCCCACCAGCTTTTGGATAGTGCATCGGCTCTATCGTTTCCCGTAATTCCACAATGAGAGGGGAGTCACTGGAGTGTGATCTTTGAGATCCTTCTTCTTCCTCTTCTTCGTACGCTGGTTACAGCGATATACGTTGCACTGTTTTACTTTGTTAGGCCTGTGGCCCAGTACATCCGATTTCAACAGGCTTTTCTGTAGGGATGCCCTCCTTAGCCTTTGGCTGTCCCCTTTGGCTGTTTTTGGTCAGAGTTTTATCTCTTGGGGAAGTTGTCTAGCAGGACTATCGAGTCTTCCCCACTCGTATCTATAGGTGTGGCAATGATATGATATAATGGACTGTATGTACTAGTTTTTCAAGTATCTCGGAAGAGAGGCAGTCCAGTGTGTCTGTGTCCCAGGATCGTCACGTCCTGCCAGAAACGTAGCATATGCATGTGAGTGAGGTATCTCCGTGCTGCCTTTATTCTCTCGGCTCATCTGCAGTGATGATACGCCTAGCATTCCGCGCCACCTGGGATGTTGTCACAATAGGGCAGAGGTGCAATGTCCGCTGGACTGCATCCATTGGGATGACTGATAGCAGACAGAGGTAAAGAGCGAGGCAGGACTGCATTTAACCAGGGGACAAGCCTGGTCATGGCACGGAGATGTTGTTCGCCTGGTGTGCGGACATATTTAATGATCAAGGGCTGAGTCTCAACAGATCGCAGTGAGGTGGCTGCTCTACTGCTTACGACACCCCGACCGAGAACTAAGTCTTCTACTAGTGGTTTCACACCTCAACGCCCTATGGGGTGAATATCGAGCAGCTTCCCGCCCGCTTTTATCGGCGGACGGCAGAGACCTCTTTCTGCGGCTCGATCGAGTCTGGCTGAGATGCGAGCCCCAGGTCCCAACCATATCGTAGCCTCCGATCGCAGAGGTGCTGAGATTTTGAGCGGGATTCCGGCTTAGAGGCGTTCGGCCGTAATCCCTCAGATGGTAGCCTCGCACCATTGGCTTATTAGCTAAGCACGTGGATCAAATGTCTGAGACCTGCGATTCCTCTCGAATTAAACAGAATTACAGTAGCAACGCCCTGTCATTAGTAGGGTAAAACTGACCTGTCTTCCGAGGGTCTAATACCAGCACCCGTTCCCTATTTGACCCAACGAATCAAGAAAGCTTTTTTTTTGTCAGTCAATGACCAAGTGTCTGAAACCTGCGATTCCTCTAGGGTTGAGCAGGATTACCGTAGCAACGCTCTTTCATTAAGAGGGTAAAACTGACCTGTCTTCCGTGGGTCTAATTCCAGCACACGTTCCTTATTAGACCCAGCGAAAATGCTCCTGGCCCGTCAGTCACTACAGAGATCTTTGAGATCCTTTGTATGGCATTTAGTTCCGTTCTGAGTGTATGTGTTATGTCCTTATTTATTGTGTTCTTTACCGATTGGAGTAGTGCTTTACAGTCTGTGAAGATCAGTATACTGGTGTGTGTGGCTCGGTTGTGGGACCAATTCTGTTCTTGATATATGTAGATATGGTTTATATGGTTTAGTAAATATACATAGTATGTCTGTTTTAGTAAGTAGAGATGGTCTATGTGTTTTAGAAAGTATGTATGGTATATATGTTTTAGTAAGTAGAGATGGTCTATGTGTTTTAGAAAGTATGTATGGTATATCTGTTTAGTAAGTAGAGATGGTCTATGTGTTTTAGAAAGTATGTATGGTATATATGTTTTAGTAAGTAGAGATGGTCTATCTGTTTTAGTAAGTAGACATTGACAAGCTGTTTAGAAGTAGAAGGTAGAGATGGTCTATCTTTTTTAGAAAGTAAATATATGGTATATCTGTTTTAGTAAGTAGAGATAGATGGTCTATCTGTTTAAGTAAGAAGATATGGTCTATCTGTTTTAGTAAGTAGATATGCTCTATCTGTTTAAGAAAGAAGATATGATCTATCTGTTTAAGAAAGAAGGTATGATATATCTATGTTTTATAAGAAGATTTGGTTTATCTCAACTAGTAGTGAGCTCTCTCCAGATGGAATGTTAGGGTTTTCAAACGGTAATGCATGCTTTATTTGTATCTGTTAAGTAGTTAGTTATAAATATTTTTAAAAAAAAATTCTATTCAAGTGATAAAATTCATCAACAGTTTATATTTCTATTCATTTATAAAAACACTTTAGCAATAATTCAAGTAGATATATATGTATGTGTTCTAATATAGGCAAAATAGAACGTTTTAATATTACTCATAAATGGTTGTCAAGTTCGTATCTCATTTAATTGTTTCTAAAACAATCATTTGTGTCCCACTTAATGAGTTACCCTTGTATCTGCATATTACCTGGAATTAGCATTTGAGTCAAACAATCTTTGAAAGGTGCAGAGGGCAAACAGTGTCACCTACCAACTGTCTCCACTACTAAGACACCCCAAGATTTCCCTCCAAGCAAAAAAGCAGATGATAAAAAGTACCTTCATCTCTATACTGTGCCTCCAGTGACAGACATGGACATTGGAGAAGGCCCAGAAATGAAAGTTAACCACCTGCGAAATGTGGTAATGAGTATTTGAGAGACGGTTGGAACAATTCCCTGCTTACAGTACATCGAGCAACCGAGAATGAATTGGTTTGGCCACATTAGGAGAATGCAACCAGTCTAGATTGTTCATGCAACCTTCTACAAGAAAACATCAGAAAGAAGGACGAAAAGGTAGATCGAGGAAAAGGTGGATAGACACTGGATAGACGTAAAATATAAACACATTTTGACTCGGGCCACGAGAGGTGAAAGACAAATACATACCACAACACTTCGCTACAACCCGGTAGGAGTGGAGACGACAAAAGATAAAGGAGAATCTGGGAAAGTGGGAAATAACACTCTGATATAACACTCTGATATAACACTCTGATATATAGTGGAAAGGGAACATTTGGCATAATCATGTGAAAGACAACTGAACGGAGCGACAAAACTGATAGTGGGATTCCAGAGTTATAGTTATGACGAAAGAGGAAAACCAGCCTATGGTATCTATAAAAGAGAAGAATTTGAGGTGATTGAAAACAGGTTTATGAGATAATCAACGGAAAGGATAAATTGAAGAGTAACAAGTTGTTTTTTTCAGTATACACCCGACCACAAGAACAAAAGGGCCCATATACACATTATTTAAGGAAAGGTCCAGATTAGATAACAGCAGAAAATATTTTTTTAATCAGAGAGTAGTCAATATTTGGAATGCATTGCCACAGGAAATAGTGGAGGCAGGGTCGATTAATTGATTCAAAAATATATTGGATGCGCTTGTTTTTTTTTTAATGGAGTGAATGTAAAACAAACTGGTTGTATACACACTCTGCAGAGTCGCCTAGACCAGTATAAAAACATTAAGTTAAGCTAAGTTACGTTAGGTTAGGTTAGGCTAAGTCAAATCAAGTCAAATAAAGTTAAATTGAAACAAGATACGAACTTTCCATATCTGAACATTTTCATATATTATCAAGAGGTTAATACAGAATGACGTCAACCATGGACAACTTCTGTGGAGGTTTGTGCTGGTACATTCTCTGGGAGATGACGCTGCTGGCGAAGTCATCCTCCATGATCTGAAGCTCCCTCAGACTGCTAGCCAACATGACTGTGAACGGGCTTCCCTCGATGTGGGTCCCAGACCACAGCATGTTCAAGGTGTATATCCCGGGCTTAACGGGATTGTAAAAACATTGATAAATTCTGTCCTTCTGACTGGCCTTGCGTATCTTCACATGGAAGGCTCCTGGGGAGATTCAGTTTTTAAAATAAATATTAAAAAGGTGAAACAAAGATTTAAAAACATTGATAAATTCTGTATTTCTGACTGGCCTTGCGTATCTTCACATGGAAGGCTCCTGGGGAGATTCAGTTTTTAAAATAAATATTAAAAAGGTGAAACAAAGATTTAAAAACATTGATAAATTCTGTCCTTCCGACTGACCTTGCGTATTTTCACGTATGAGGCTCCTGTTGAGATTTATTTTTTTAAGAAACATCTAAAAGCGAACACAGATTTAAATAAGTAA
The DNA here is from genome assembly GCA_036924085.1 of Ariolimax columbianus. NCBI lineage: Eukaryota > Metazoa > Mollusca > Gastropoda > Stylommatophora > Arionidae > Ariolimax > Ariolimax columbianus. The sequence continues at coordinate 75,177,534 of JAVGWX010000002.1, read as the reverse complement.
ATAAAAACTTGTCAAGATCTCTGTTATGCATATGTTTTCATAATTGAAAATATCGGAGAGTGATATACCCGGGTTGTCCTCCGGGAATCTTTGTGTGTATCAATGACAAGAATAGCAACAATGCCCCACAGAGAGCATGTCGTAGGAGGCGACTAACTGTGTAACATGGAATAACAACGGCAGTGGTTAAATGGTGTGTTAAGAGCAGCATAGATGACGCTTAACAGGCTTGTTGTAGACTTGGCGCTGGTGCTTGAATCTATTAAGATGGATTCGTTCATCAGTTAACCACCCTACAAGAAACTGGTTGTATGGAGACTCTGCGGAGTCTTCTAAACCAGAAGAAAGAAGCTAAGCTAAGGTATAGATTTCAACAATTAATCACAATCTTGTCAGTTCCATGTTCAGCAATAATAATAATAATGTTCCTCCATGGCGACGATCGACCACTACCAAGACCAACTACTGAGGATTGTTCATGCGTTTCGATAGAAACCCTTACAGACTCCCCAGGTGGAGCCTTATTCTGCGCAGCTTCGGGATAAGGGCCGCCAAGAGTGTGTGTTGAAATGAACCATAGCGAGTTGAACCAATGTTTGTGTCGGCTTTCCTTGTCTGTCCGTGTCTGTCTCCCTTTTTTGTCGCGTTCCACCTCCGTGGCTTCTGAATTGTGTCCACCTTCGGGTCAGCGTGACTCTTGCTGTGCTGATAATACGGAGTTGGGAGAGGTATGGTGTAACCTACGGGAGAGAGGAATAGGAGGAAGTCGGCTTCAGTCCAAGCAGGAAGGCCCTTGATTAGTGAAAACCTGGGCTGAATCCGGGGGTGCAGTCTAGCGGAACGTTCAACGTCATCCTGGACTGTTTCTTAAAAAATCGTTGTCCAGTTCTTCACTGTTATCTTCAACACACTTTTGTCACCATACACTGCCTGCATTCTGTGATGAAGATCAGCTTGTGGACTTCCTTCAAATGTTAGAGCCTGAATCACCGCTCGCTGATCAACTCTGGACGGATTCCGTATCACACCAGCCATGTTTTCAACAGTCTGCTGGGGAAACTATGAGTCGGAGGATAATGAAATGTTGAAAACTTGACCGTTGATATGTGCTGTTTGCACCAGAAGTGACGTCATCATGCGAATCATACGTATGATCAATTGTTGCAGTTTGGTCCGGTTTCATTTAAACACGCCTCGTATAATAGAATGTATCTTCCATTGGAGTTGAACATTTTAACCATCGTCTTGGACTTAATTTTGGTTTCCACGTGTTCCCCAATGCAATGAAAGCTCCGCTTGTTCTTCGTATTATTATGTTGATAACTTTAAAAAACGAAATGGAACTAGTCAATCAGACTTCCAGAATAGTATCTAACAAGTTCCTGACAATACAAGCGATAGAGCATACATACATAGACATATATAAATAAGGATAGACAGACATACAGACGGAAGGATGGACGGTCCGACCGACATACAGACATATAGATAGATAGAAAGATATATATATATATAGATAGATAGATAGATAGATGGATGGATGGATGGATAGATATATAGATAGAAAGATGCATCGATCGATCGATAGGTAGGTAGAAAGGTTCATAGGTAGGTAGGTAGGTTAGTAGATAGCTAGGTAGGAAGGTAGTTATGTAGGCAGACAGGAAGACAGACAGACAGACATAGATTCTTGTAAAACAAATGTCTTGGTTTGTTGCTGACTACGTCATGCACATTCTCAAACTACACTTTAAAAACAATTCCTAAGTAAAGATAGTATCATGCTTTCTCTTATTAGCTCCTCCGCGCTACTCCTGCTGGATGCAGAGGTCCTTCTTGTATATACTTGCAATTGAGTGTACAGAAAAAGAGGTGGGAAACTTGTCGTGTCTACCTCATTCTGGCCTTCATGCATGTAACTATTGGGTAGGAAGTTTGTTACCTCGGAACGTTTTTCGACGACAGCAGCTAAAACTCCGCTTATTTAGATGTTTCAACTTGATTATTTTAGGGGCACAGTGTGTTCAAAGTGGATTTTGAGTTTATCTTCCGTCTTAGATAGGTCTGTTCTTTATCGTGTAGCGCGTGCACAAGGGACCTCTGGGCTCATCGTTTGTCCTTGACAGGACTAAGCGCCGATCTTAACTACTTGACACCAGGTGACGATTGAAACTTGCGAAATTCGAAACAGAGGAATAGAAAAAAAACCTATAGTTACAAATGACATCAACCTCAAATTTTCACCAGCAGCCTGGACACACACCTATACGGATGGCTCAGCAAAAAATTGGATTGGAAACGAGGGGAGGAGGCATATTTATGAAACTTAAAAGTGAAGTATATTCAGCAGCATTTGCCACTGGGAGACGCTGCAGCAACGTTAGTGCCAAAGCCAGTGCCCTCAGACAAGCAGATGAAACCCTTATAGACCATAAGGAGCAGGTAGAAAAGCAAGTGGCCCCTCTCACAGACGCTCTCTCAATGGTAACGGATCTCAAGAACCACCACACAAATTAATTGGGCGTTTTGACAGATTCGAACGCCTGTCCCGGTGCTTCAATAAAAGCACAGCCCAGTGGGTACAGGCCCTCTACAACACTCCAGACAACGAGAAGGCAGACAGATTCGCCAGAGTGGGATGAATGTTGTAGCAGAGTGATACAGAAATCACATACAATGAGTCAAAATCAGCTGTCAGGGGAACTTACAGTGCAAATGGGAAAAAAGACCACCCTGGCCACATAGAAAACGATGCCTATCAACAACTCTCCAAGGGGAGACCAGATGATCATTCTCCGGTTACGCACATGACACAACAGGCTGAGATGTCATCTGTAAATTAAGTTCAAGATTGGCACTACGGATCTTTGTGCCTGCGGCACAGAATCCATCACGGCAGAATGCATTTTGCAGTCCTGCCCACTGTATACCGACAAAAGAAGTAGCATTTTGCAACATACAATCTCCTTCCACCAGAAGCTGTACGAAAGTGCAAAGAGCCTCAAGTCAATTACTGCCTTCGTTAGAGTCAGTGAAGTCGAGGTCTAAAGTCGAACGAGAAAGAATAAGAAGAAGAAGCTCCACCGTTTCGTACTTTCCTTCGTGCGTTTCTTGACAGGCGAGCCCTTATTTCTCAGATATAACGACCATCCCTACCCCCCATCCCCTTGACAATATCTGCTAACAAACTAAAGGCTCTATCAATACGGTCTCAAACTACAATTTGACTCTATAATATGTGTTACAAAGACCATACAGACCCACCAAACCCAGGTCCACCATATTCACTGGGGCCCAGGATACAAGAAGAACTAATGAAAGCCCGCTAAATGAAAACTTTCGACAAAAGTGATGTACTCAGACACTTCTAGCTTACACAACAACAACAGCATCTTCATCAAGAAAGCAAAAACAACATCATCACCAAAACAACAAAAACAGCATTACTTACAAAAACAACACCAACAAGGCAACAACAACAGCATCAGGAACAACAACGATACCAACAATATCAAGAGTACACCAGCAAGAACGACACACAAAAAACACGAACAACAGCGCCATCAACAGCACCAATGCAAACAATAACACCAACAGCAACACCAACAACAATATCAAGAAAGCAACAACAACATCAACAAAACAATTATACCAACAACAACACCAGCAACAACAAAAACAGCACCAACAACATCGATAATAATCACAAATAACAGTATTATCAACGAATACTGCAGCAGATACAAACCAACAACACCAGCAGCAACACGAGCAACAACACCAACACTAGCACCAACAACAATTCAAACATCAGCAGCAAAATCAAAAGCAAAACCAACAACAACAACACAAGCAATACCAATAACAACAACAACACTAGCGACAACAGAACAACGCCAGCAGCGATATCAACAACAACACTACCTTCAGGTCCAACAATTTGGATCTTCATTTCCCCAGAACCAGTCTCAGATTTCCCAGAACCAGTCTCAGACGTATCTACCCAAAAGTTGCTCTGGAAATATGGAAGGATTCCATTGGAAATCCCAGGACCCCAGACCTTCACAGACCCAGTCCTCTTCCTTTCTCGGATGTCGATTGTGTATGGACTCTCTAGAAAAGAACAGATAACAAACATATTTATGTTAACGGATTAATTGACTTTTTCATCTTCTTCTCCTTCTTCTTCTTCTTCTTCTTCTTCCCCTTCTTCTTCTTCTTCTTCTTTTTCTTCGTATTATTATTATTATTATTGCTATTATTATTATCCATTTGCTTCTTTTTGTTTCTTCTTCTCTATCTCTTGTTCCGTTCAATTCTTCTCCTTTTCGTTCTTCTTTTGCTTATTCTTCTTATTGTTCTTCTTTGTCTTCTTCTTCTTCTTCTTCTTCTTCTTCTTCTTCTTCTTCTTCGCATTCTTAATATAATAATTATTATTGTTTTACAGATTTTTATGATATTATTATTATTCTCCATTTTCTGTTTCTTCTTCTTCTCTTTCTTTTTCTTTTTATTATTTTCCGTTTTCTTCTTCTTCTTCTTCTGCACCTGTCCTTAAAACGGCGTTGTGTGGTTTACAGCTAGGCCGTGTATCCCCGTGTTTTTTTTTTTTTGTTGTCCGGGGTGGGGGGGGGGGGGGGGGGGGAACCAGGTTTGCATTTCCTTTTAGATCCTTACTCTCCCAGTCAGGCTGTCGTCTGCTTCCAGTCAGGCTGTCGTCTGCTGCTGTCGTCTGCTCCCAGTCAGGCTGTCCTCTGCTCCCAGTCAGGCTGTCGTCTGCTACCAGTCAGGCTGTCGTCTGCTACCAGTCAGGCTGTCGTCTGCTCCCAGTCAGGCTGTCGTCTGCTGCTGCAGTCTGCTCCCAGTCAGGCTGTCGTCTGCTCCCAGTCAGGCTGTCGTCTGCTCCCAGCGCCACCACTTTGATGCGAAATATTGTCTTGGTCAGCCCGAGTACTGTGACCCTGGCTCAAATAGCCTAGTCAGCTTTGAGTCGTATGCTGTTATCGACATTCACTGCTGCAAATTTTACCCCCGTATAAACCAAACCACAACTACAAGGAAACATGGTCCTTCTTACAGCATCACTAGATGAGGCAAACAGGTCAGGGTCACTAGATGATGCAAACAGGTCAGGGTCATTAGATGATGCAAACAGGTCAGGGTCATTAGATGATGCAAACAGGTCAGGGTCATTAGATGATGCAAACAGGTCAGGGTCATTAGATGATGCAAACAGGTCAGGGTCATTAGATGATGCAAACAGGTCAGGGTCATTAGATGAGGCAAACAGGTCAGGGTCATTAGATGATGCAAACAGGGTCACTAAATGATGCAAACAGGTCAGGGTTACTAGATGCGAACAACAGGTCAGGGTTACTAGATGTGACAAATAGGTCAGGGTTACTAGATGTGACAAATAGGTCAGGGTTACTAGATGTGACAAACAGGTCAGGGTTACTAGATGTGACAAACAGGTCAGGGTTACTATATGTGACAAACAGGTCAGGTTTACTAGATGTGACAAACAGGTCAGGGTTACTAGATATGACAAATAGGTCAGGGTCATTAGATGATGCAAACAGGTCAGGGTCACTAGATGAGGCAAACAGGTCAGGGTCACTAGATGATGAAAACAGGTCAGAGTCATTAGATGATGCAAACAGGTCAGGGTCATTAGATGATGCAAACAGGTCACTAGATGATGCAAACAGGTCAGGATCATTAGATGATGCAAACAGGTCAGGGTTAATAGATGATGCAAACAGGTCAGGGTTACTAGATGCGAACAACAGGCCAGGGTTACTAGATGTGACAAATAGGTCAGGGTTACTAGATGTGACAAATAGGTCAGGGTTACTAGATGGGACAAACAGGTCAGGGTTACTAGATGTGACAAACAGGTCAGGGTTACTATATGTGACAAACAGGTCAGGTTTACTAGATGTGACAAACAGGCCAGGGTTACTAGATGTGACAAATAGGTCAGGGTTACTAGATGTGACAAACAGGTCAGGGCTACTACATGTGACAAACAAGGCAGGGTTACTAGATGTGACAAACAGGTCAGGGTTACTAGATGTGACAAACAGGTCAGGGTTACTAGATGTGACAAACAGGTCAGGGTTACTAGATGTGACAAACAGGTCAGGGTTACTACATGTAACAAACAGGTCAGGGTTACTAGATGTGACAAACAAGTCAGGGTTACTAGATGTGACAAACAGGTCAGGGTTACTACATGTGACTAACAAGTCAGGGTCGCTAGAAACGACAAGAGTGGTCAGAGTCACTCACTATAAGGGACATATACATCCGGGTAAGGGACAGAGAGGTCAGGGTCACTATAAGGGACATGTAGATCAGTGTCACTATAAGGGACATAGAGGTCAGGGTCACTATAAAGGACAGAGAGGTTATGGTTACTAGAAGCGACAGAATGAGAAAGGAAGAAATAAAACAGAACATGGAATCTGTGCATGTACGACTATAAGATGGAGTTCAAATATGACCGTAACATATTTTTTATGATGATAATATGTACATACATGAATAGAAGCACTTAAGTACGTTTCAATGTAACAATTGAGTGGCACAACATGGAGAGCAAAGCCAGATGGCCTAAGACAATCATCACTCGCCCTGTGTTTCTCCAAAGCTGCGTACACTACTTATTAATACAGCAATAAATGCGAGAGGCTGGATAGTTACAGGGTGTCTCTGCCGAAAACGGATGTGTCGGATCGAAAGGTGCAAATATCGCAATCAAGCTGTAAACTAGCGACACAACGCATTTCGTTCTCTGGACTACATCCTGCTACTTGCAAAACCCTGTTCGGGGTCTGGTAGCGGAAGATTGAGAGCGAATGCAAAAGAAGAAGAAGAAGAAGAAGAAGAAGAAGAAGGTATGATGATACATGCGACTGTGGAGTAATACAAGACTTAGACAACCAGATGATATGCGAAACGTTCTGGAAACATGCAATATGGATGGCCTTTTGAGGCAATCCACGTGACTGAAGATTGGAAAAGTTATGTATAACGTGTTACTCAGGAATAAAAGGGAAGATAACTGTAATGATACGGTGGATACCATCACAATGTGGCCTACCAGGAAATTAGACAGCAGACAGGCTATCAAATGAGGACAGTGACACGAGAACATAACGAATAAACAATCACTTTCCTACACAAGAAGACCATTATCCAAGCCATAAGGAAAGTCGACCAAACGAAAGACAACTATCACTGCCTTAATCAAGTGGAGCAATGGGGTCTGTTCCGCGTGAAAACCGGATATAACAGATTGAATAGTTCCTTACACGGGCTAAAATTTGTGCCATCACCAATGTGTACGTCCAGGCAAGTATCACATACATACGAACATATCCTGCAGGGCTGTCATATGCTTAGCCAATTGCGTACTGAGCACTGGCCCAAGAAGAAGGGGAAGAAGAAGAAGAAAAAGAACAAGAAGAAGAAAAAGAAAATAATAAGTTGAAAGAAAGAAGAAAAGAAGAAGAAGAAACGAAGAAGAAGAAGAGGAAAAGAAGAAGAAGAAGAAAAGAAGTAGAAAAAGAAGAAAAAGAAAAGAAGAAAAGAAAAAGAAGAAGAAGAAGAAGAAGAAGAAGAAGAAGAAGAAGAACAACAACAACAACAACAACAACAACTGCAAATACAGTACACAGCGACACTTAACAGAACCATAATCCGAAAGTAACTACAACGAATATTTCAAGCATGTCAATTGGACAAATTACCTGGCACAGACTTCTCGTGTTCTATCTTCTTCTCAGGCTGATCCCCGTTTAAGGTGCCATAAACCGGGTTACCGTTCAGGGGAACTGTTTCCGGAACCGTTGCTTCTACAACATTCACTTCAAATGGTGAGCCTGCAATACATATTTTTTTTAAACAAATAAGTAGCATGTCCTTTGCAAAACGTCACTATTACAACTACAAATATATTTGGCTGTTATGTTTCTTAACATGTGTGCAGTTCAGTAGGTTGTCATTACTTTCAGTACGTGGAGAAGCAATCGTACAAAGAAAAACCCGGTGTGTTTGTCAAACTGGACAAGCCGGTATTCGTAACCGGTGCCTTGGTATTGTGAGATCGCCGTATAATCCCCATACTGCTTCCTGCGATACATTAGCAAACATATATTACTAGTTACTGTTCAACTCAGACCTCCTGGAGGCTAAGTAACTGGAATATAATACAACAGATAAATATTATTTACTTTTTAGTTCAACAGCTTTTAGGATCGTGCTGAAATATAACATGATTGTTGTTTTTTTACTATTCGAATAAGCCCATTCCAGGGCTAATTATCTCAAATATAACATCAGCAAGATCATTATTATGCACTGCTCTACTTGCCCCTTTTTAACTTGTCAACTTGACTTAATTAGACTGGTTTAGAAGGCTCTACATAGTCTGTATACAACCAGTTTATTTCACTCCGCGGATACTGAAAATCCTTTGAGCATCCAATCTATTTTTGAATGCATTAACTGACTATGCCTCTACTTCATCTTGCGGAAATGCATTCCAAGAATTCACCACTCTCTGACTAAAAAACTATGTCCTCATATCTAATCTGGACCTGCCTTTAAACAATTGGTAACTATGCAATTTTGTTCTTGTAGCCGGTCGTACAATGAAAAACTTGGTATAGTCTAATGTATCCTTTCCATTTACTAATGTATACACTTGTATTTAAGTCACGTCAAATTCTTCTTTGTTCGAGACACTGAAGTCCATTTTTTTGGGGGGGGGTTTTGGTTTTTTTTTGGTCTTTATTCAATATCTATAATTCTGAAACCCCGTGAACATTTGTGAAGCTCTTTTTTCTATCATTTCCAGCATGTTTATATCCAATCTGACCAGTTATATCCACCATATCGCCGGTCAGTACTTCGGTACAAGGATGTGTGCAGGCAGGATGTGAAGGATTCTCACATCGATCTGGTATCATAGGAACAGGACGCCGTGGATCGTGGTACATGGAGGGGCAGGATTAATCATGGAGTACAGACAAAGAAGATACTGATTGTTGATAGGCTAAAGACTCAGAGTTTGAGAAGACACCCCGCACCTTGTGATATCGCAAACGGTCGTGACTTTCTTTACACACACTGTGGAAGACGCTTCTCTGCTCGGATTGGTTTTCCTATCACATTCGTTACCGTCATGGACTGTAGTTACATATCTTTTTTTACAAAACACAATTAATATTGTCTGGCAAGACGGAAAGAGCCAATGATAACCACTCTATGATATGTACTCCCCACCTGAACACAGTACTCTAATTTACGTCTCACCAATGAGTTATTGTTTGACTTACTTCTTTGCTCGTATGTGAAATGTTTCTTTCTATCATGCCCAATTTGGCATGCACCGTTTTCACTGCCACCTGGACTTGCTCCCGCACCTTTCCTGTATGATCTATTATAACTCCTAAGTCTCTTTCCTTTTTTATTGTCCAAATATTGTTCTCTCCTATCATGTAATCATATTCATTATTGGATCTTCCCATGTGGATGACTGTACATTTTTCTACCTAAAACTCCATTTGCAAGCTCTCAGATCATTTTTTAATCGTATTTAAATCCGATCTCAATAGATCCACCTCTGCCGGAGAAGAGACTGCCGCAAAAGTATGTGTCATCGGCGTAGGATTGAAGAAGTAGCATACAAGAATAAAAGTCATCACCGTCTCTTTATTTGATATACAATTGTGTCGGTAGGCGTCATGGGGATGTGGTTTTCTTTCGTATACCAGATGGGCCGTCGATGTTGTCATTCCGTGTTTTTTAAGTGTCTTGCTTACACCGTTATCCAATCTTTTTCTTGGACTTCCCTTGCTCTGTAAACCTCTTGTCTGGTGTTGTTGTTGTTATTGTTGTTGTTGTTGGTGTTGTTGTTGTTGTTCTCAATGTCCACAATGAGTAGGATTACTCTTGTGTGCAACCTAATAATGACGTTCAGTAGCGGGTTGTCGTAGTTTTCCTCACATCCCAAGCGTACTGAAGAAGATGGTCCTCCAGGCAATTGTGCTATGATTGGCTTCATTTGCTGGTCGTTCATTACTACGGGGATCACGTCAATCCCTCGCCTTGCTAGCCAGGCTGTTTTAAAAACAGCCCGTTTTCAGAAAGGGCTACGAGGAAGCCACGGTCAGGGTCTTGGCAAGTATGTTTTGCCTGACCCTGGCTAAAATGTCTGATCAGTATGTTTTGCCTGACTAGTCATTAGTCTTTCTTCCACCGTCTGATGTCGTAGACTGGCGCAATTGGTTACATTCTTGTCAGGTACCCCAACCATTCTATTCCCTGTCATTACATGTATTCCATGTACATAAAAACAGAGCCCATTTTAGAGCTTCAGAAACCAAATATAAACAATAATACAAAGTCTGATTTTCAGAAACAGCCTCCATTTCGAGTCTTAGGTAAATCAAATATAAACAATTTTGTAATTACCTATATTCAATGACCCGCTGTGTCCATTTCCGGGCTTAATAAATTAAACATAAACACACATTTAAAGGCTATTATTCAATAACAAATTTAACCAGTTTAAAGTCTTAAGAAATGGAATATAAACACTTATATAACAGCTACCATTCAGTAATCAACGAAGTCTATTTTAGGGCATAAAAATTAAATATAGACATACATGACTGTTATTCCGTAATCAACTTAGCCCATTAAACGTCTAAAAGACTGAAAAATACCAAAAGAAAAAGATCTTTTTTACATCTGGAAGGAGAAGTTTCTAATAGTTAACTGACTACTAACACATACACACATATACGTGTATATATTCTTTCATTATACGCCTTGTTTTCAAAGATAGAATGCATTGTACTGTTCTGCGCCTGTCGGTCTAGCGTAGCCAACTTCATAATGAGATTTTAAATTGGACACTTCAAAACGGTTATGACCTAGCATGTTTTATAAATCCGAATACAAACATATTTTTGTTGCAAGCCGTACCCACAGACATTGATGCTATACATCACTAGTAACTCAGCCCTTTTCGGAGCTAAAGAAATTAAATATAAGACACATTTAATGGTTATTTTTACTGCTCTACTCAACCCATTGCATAGCTAAATAAGTGACGCTCGGTATTGATTTCATGACTGCTGCTTAACTCAACCGATTTCAGAGCTAAATATGTGTAATAAAATATACATTTCATGCTGCTGTTTATCTCAATCGATTCCATGCTATAGGTATGCTATAAAGTATATATTACAGGGCTCAATATATGTCATAAAGTATACATGTGTAACAGATCTTAGCTGTAGAGACATATGACGTTGAATGAGCTTAGATATATTTTAACATTTAACAGAGTTGGGAGGAAGATAGAAAGAGCTTTGACAACAAGTTTTCTTACTCGCTCTTTGGATTTAACAAAGGGATCGAGTCAGTGCAGATGAACGCAGTCCGGTCAGAATTTAAGTAACCAAAACGAACTACGCACGCTTTGTTTCAAACTACGCTGGTGGGAGTTTAGGTAATATGGTGTAACTTTCAGATAACGCAAGCAATGTGTTGAGGTACACGTAGGCCGATATCGGTTTTAGCCAGATAGAACAGGTAGATTTGCTGTCGACAAACCCGCGTCGTCTCAAAACCACGCGATCAGGATGGGAGAAATGGAAGGCAGGCTTGCTAAATGCGCGCCATTTGAAAATCGAGCGATCTGGGGATGTACATCCAATATAAGTTGCTGGGCTAACGCCTAACGGAACACTTCACTTTAAAGACAGAATTGAAAGGAGACACACGGAGACGGGGTAGTGAGATTTGAACACAGTTTTTGAGTTAAGAAAGACAGATAAGAGAAGACATTCAGATGAGAGAAGACATTCAGAAGAGAGAAGACATTCAGATGAGAGAAGACATTCAGATGAGAGATGACATTCAGATGAGATATGACATTCAGATGAGAGATGACATTCAGAAGAGAGAAGACATTCAGATGAGAGAAGACATTCAGGTGAGAGAAGACATTCAGGTGAGAGACACATCAGAACGAGATTGAGCTCGATACAGGAGAGACATTCAGTTGAGAGATACATCAGTTGAGAGACACAGGAGAGATATTCAGTTGAGAGACACATGAGAGACAGATACATCAGTTGAGAGACACAGGAGAGATATTCAGTTGAGAGACACATGAGAGACATTCAGTTGAGAGACACAGGAGAGACATTCAGTTGAGAGACACAGGAGAGACATTCAGTTGAGAGACACAGGAGAGACATTCAGTTGAGAGACACATGAGAGACATTCAGTTGAGAGATACATCAGTTGAGAGACACAGGAGAGACATTCAGTTGAGAGACACAGGAGAGACATTCAGTTGAGAGACACAGGAGAGACATTCAGTTGAGAGACACAGGAGAGACATTCAGTTGAGAGACACAGGAGAGACATTCAGTTGAGAGACACAGGAGAGACATTCAGTTGAGAGACACAAGAGATACATTCAGTTGAGAGACACATGCGATTGAGACTGGGATCGAGATTGAGATGAGATGCAAATGAGAACGCCATTTTAGATCAGATTCGGAGAAAAAGTGAGCGAGGAAGAACAGCCAAGGTAGGACCTCTTCCAGTATTAGCAGAAAGCAAGGTAACTACCATATTAAGTTAGCATATTATGTATTGGTCGTAATTACAGTCGTCAGTAGCAGATAGAGTCAATCATCGTACATTGATCATATTGATGAAGTCCCAACAACCACGTCGACATCTCCTTGATCTCGTAATTACAGTTGTCAGTAGCAGCTAGAGGCAGTCTTCCAGTGATCCTATTATTCATATTTAACACAGTCTGTCCTGATCACGTCGAAACCACTTTGATCTACCGTCGACGAAGAGGAATATGCCCACGAACGTTATATCTGGATCTTAGAACATACGAACTTTACCATCAGCTACAATCCGCAACAAAGTTCAATCACAGCGGGCAAGATTAAGAGAGAAGAGAGAACCGGGCAATAACAGTATTGATAAGGTTAGGTTAAGCGGTAGGTGTGTTTTAGCAAGCGTATGAGAGAATTTAATTTGTTAGAAATGTATAGTAGGTAGTAATAAAGAATATGCAGTATTGTGTTTTTATTTAAATAGTGTTACTTGAATTTGTTTAGAGTAAGGTTAGAGTAAGCTAGAATAGAGCAGACCTCTTTGTCGTTTGCAACATAGCACCAGCAAATCGATCAGCTCTGTCACACATTTTATGACTACTGATTAACTTAGCCTATTTTATGGCTAAATGTAGGACATAAAGTATACGTCTCACTACGTTTGTTAACTCAGCACATCACATAGCTAAAGAACTGGCATAAAGTACATAGTTATGGACTCAGCCCATTCAAAGGTTAAATAACTGACAAAACTATACATTTGTTGACTACTGTTTAACTTAGATCATTCAGGGCTAAGGAACTAACATAAAGTATACATATAAAGTATACATATAAAATATACATATAAAGTATACATATAATGACAACTGCTTAGCTCTGCTAATTCCAGGGCTAAATAACTGGCATAAACTAAACATTTGATGGCTACTGTTTAACTTCGTTCACCAATGGCTAAAGAAATTATATAAATTATACATTTAATAAAGATTAGTTAACTCAGCTCATTCCAGAGCGTAATAACTGAAATAACAAATTAATTAGATGACTATAACACACTGCTAAAGCTCAACCCTAACCTAATATAACGAAATGAAATGCAAGACAAACGCGAATATTGAGCTCTGATTAACTCATCCCTTTCTAGGGTTAAAGAACTTCATTTTAATACAAAACCTTGAATAGTAGTTTTGTTCAGCTCAACTCCGTTCAGGGTTACTCAACTCAATTACATCCCAAAAAAGGATATTTCAGTTTGACATGGCAATTAACTTTTTAAATTACCTTTCAAGCGCTCATTGTTCCATCTGATGTGCAAAAGGTATGCCCCTGGTTTTCTAGGTACATATGTACACCTGTACATGTTCGGGCCAACCTGCTCAGATGTCACTGCAATGGTGTGGTTCACGCCCTGGAGGTAGGCTCTGGGTTGTCCTGACAAGTTTCAATTAAAAAAACAAAATCAAATATTAACTTACATTTTCAGTCTGCCGATAAGGACCATAGGGAACTTAAGAAACCTTTCCTGTGCCATTTTAAATTGTTAATTAATTTGTTTGTTTTGTAGTGTTTTTCCATCCGATTATCTCAGCATATGCTTCGTTATGTCATATAGTAGTTCGGTTGTCCTGTGTCGTATTTTCACTGTCAAGTGCACACGGCTGGGCTCAATGAGATTGGAGCCATTCGCCCTGTTTCTGACAGTGCCAGTTTTGGTTTGGCTGGGAAATGTACACACGGGCCAATAATAGATTAACAGATCACTCTATAGAGATAGGACCCTGTCCGGTTAACAACATGACCAAGACTCGTCGTGTACATCTTGAGTGATGCCTCTATAACCTTTTGAGGTTACAGGAAATTCAAGACAATGAGTAGAGAGACTGGTTGTATACAGACTTTGCAGAGTCTTATAAATCAGTATAATGACGTTAAGGTAAGTATGTTAGGCCGGTTGTGGTGAACCTCAGCAGTTTTACTATTTCTGTTGTGTCGTATATCCTCCTTCCACGTGATCTTCCCCGTGGTATTTAATCAAATATTATTGTGCTATAAGTGTGCAGTGGTAGTTGCATTCTCATTGACATGACCGATCCATCTTATTTTATGATGCTAGTACCAAGCACACCTCTCTTTAGTTATATTTTACTTAATGCTCAGATGGTTACAGTGGTTCTATTCATTTCCATGTGGATTCCAATTGAGTGACATTGAGATGCATTGACAACTAACTTACCTTATGCAAGTGTCATTTACAACGTACCTGGATTAGCTCGAGTCCCATCCACTCTGAAATGTGCCGGTTTGCCAACTACCCCAACCTTTAGGCTTTTACCTTTTAATGTTATCTGGCAAATAATAAGTAGTAGAGAATTAGTGTACTATTAGCGTATTGCATTGTTGGTAGTGGATGCCAGGACTCAATGGAAGGTCAGGTGTAAGTCACTTTCTAAGTTCCAACGTGAAGTCAATGACAGGTGTACCATACTAATCAAGACTACTATCTCAATTCAAGGTAAGGTCTACCATACTAATCAAGACCCCTATCTCAATTTAAGGTAAGGTCTACAATACTAACCAAGACCCCTACCTCAATTCAAGGTAAGGTCTACCATACTAATCAAGACCCCTATCTCAATTTAAGGTAAGGTCTACCATACTACTTAGACCCCTATCTCAATTCAAGTTAAGGTCTACCATACTAATAAAGACTCCAATCTCAAGCCAGGTTAAGGTCTACCATACTGATGAAGACCCCCCCCCCCCCTCAAGCCAGGTTAAGGTCTACCATACTGATCAAGACCCATCTCCCTCTCCCCCCCCCCCTCGACCTCAAGCCAGGTTAAGGTCTACCATACTGATCAAGACCCACCCCCCCCCCCCCGACTTCAAGCCAGGTGAAGGTCTACCATACTGATCAAGACCCATCCCCTTCACCTCAAGCCAGGTTAAGGTCTACCATACTGATCAAGACCCATCCCCCCCCCCCCCCCCGACCTCAAGCCAGGTTAAGGTCTACCATACTGATCAAAACCGACTCCCCCCCCCCCACCTCAAGCCAGGTTAAGGTCAACCATACCAATCACGACCCCCCCCCCCTCCCCCCCACACACACACACACTCCCACCCCCGGTGTGATGTGTCTGACGTTGCGACAAGCCCCCGTACTGTGAAGAAGGGTTGCGCTGGTAGTCAACTTCCTTCGTTTGTCTGAGCTAAATGGGTCCAGCAACAAAATGCAGTCGAGACGCTGTAGATATGACAAGATGGGGTGGATACCTTTGGCGATTTAGTCTCTGTTGTGTTGCACACTCCGATGCTGGAGGTCGATGTATCCGCTGAACCAGCGTATACTTTCATCCGCATAGTCTGACGAGTCCAGTCTACACATGCTCTAGCAGACACTAGATCACCAGGCTTAGCCTGTCAGTCGTAGCGGTGTCATGAGGCGGGGCTGCTGGGCATGCTGCAGCTACTTCGATCCATCAGCCATCATAAGCGACAAACATAACAACACACATAACAACAAACATAATAACAAACATAACAACACACATAACAACAAACATAATAACAAACATAACAACCCAAATACTGAACGAAAATACCCAAAACACCGAAGATAGGAAGAATTTTACAATCAATTTGTCAATATGGTAGAATGAAGTAAAATTGAAATGTTCACTCAATGGCTGAGAGAGAGAGAGAGAGAGAGAGAGAGAGAGAGAGAGAGAGAAAGAAAGAGAGAGAAAGAAAAAGAAAGAGAGAGAGAGAGAATTGGGGGAGGGGGGTGTCTTGATCAGTATGGTAGACCTTACTGGATTGAGGTGGGGGTCTTGTTCAGTATGGTATGGTAGACCTTACACTGGCTGAAATGAGAGAAGAGAGAAGAACCATCAATCATATCAGCAGAAGGGGATCAAAATGCTAAGCAGCGCATGAGCTGCAGTGGTCAGCGACCCATAGCTGACTGCTAGCGCCAGCGAACCATAGCTGCCAAGACCCTTCTACACCTCCACGTGGTGATCCTGGATAACAGGCTGCATCAGGGCAGACTGGCTAAGGAGAAGGGATCGAAGAGGGAATGCTAACCCGGTACTAAAAAAATGCTTGCTGAAGTCGGATGTTTTGGACCGAAAGGTGCAAATATTGCAGCCAAGCTGTAAACTACGACACAACGCATTCCATTCTATGAACTACATTCTGCTACTTAAGCCCTTTCAGGGTTTGGTAGCTGGAGATTGAGAATGAACGAAGAAGAAGAAGAAGAAGAAGAAGAAGAAGAAGAAGAAGAAGAAGAAGAAGAAGAAGAAGAAGAAGAAGAAATCAGCAGAAGTCGATCAAGCTATCAAAAAGGCCCACCAAACAAGGCCCCAGGAACAGACGGCATTACAACAGAGCTCATGCAAGCCTGTAGAGATTCGAGAGTAAAACTTCTGGCAAAAATATTGAACGTGCCATGAGCAACAATGGAAGTCAGAGAAGACTGGGATGGAGCAGCTGGTGATAGAAAATGTGGTTGTTGAATCTAGGAGACTCTGCCTTCCAAGTACGGGTTCTCTACGCCCAGGATGATCCTACATTAGGGAGAGACATCTAGTTATATTCCTGTCCATAATGTAGTGTAGAGTCTTCTGCAATGCGGTGTAGAGGTGTAACCTTTTCCTTTTACTGTCGCACATAGAGAGGAATCCCAGGACAGTGTATGTTTCTGAGATGGGGCCAATGGCGTATACACCGAGAGGAGCGCCGGACTTTGATTGCCTGGTGCTGGTAGGAGACAGAGAACTAGACCGGAACCAGGTAAGACGAAGAAGCGGATGGAATAGTTTGGTCATCAATCTGGCAGACCTCGACACCCCAGGTGTATGAATTGTAAGAAATTCTGTGTGAATTGTAATGTGTGGATTTTAATATGTGATGTGTGATTAGTGATGTTTGTAATGTGAGTGATGTATGAACTGTGAGGATTGACGTCATCACTTAATAGTGATTTGTGAATTATGATGAGAGGTGTGTGAATTGTTATGAAAGATGTGTGCATGTGATGAGAGTGATGTCGGCGTTCCAAATCGACAACTATGGATAAATATTATTACGGCAGTACTAATCACAGACCATACAAACTGCTACAGACCCAGGCTCATGGACCCCACTATGACACCCAGTAGTTTTAGAACATCTGGTAGGGAGAGCTTTTTCCCCTAAAGTAGTTTTAAAACTTGTTAACAAGGTTAAAGGTCGGAGTCTTTGTTAAGAAATACCACGCTTAAGAATTGCGAATCGTGACGAATACAGGATAAATTAAGACTTAAACAGCAAAAGCCACGTGAGATGACGTGTGCCTCGAACAATTTAAGAGAAAGAGATTGACCGCATTCTGGACCAGCTCATACCGGTTTGGAAGTACGAGTCCCAGATACTAGGCTGACCATTGACCAGAAAGCTTGAGCTAGGGAAAAGATTACGAGCGTGTCTCGCTCACAAACTTTGGCGTAGGATGATAAGCATCCCGGATGGAGGAAAGGTATTATGGGCGGAACATTCAGAGATTGTGAAATGAAAAGTTTGAGGAAAGTCATCGGTGTTACCAGAAGAGACAGAATGCGGAACGACGACATTCGAAGTATGGTCGGCACTACGTCTTGTGTCGAATACATTTCCAGGCAGAAAATAAGTTGGTTTGGTCATCTCATGAGAATGCATCCTCATCATCTTCCACTGATGGCTTACAATGCTGGTAGATCTGGCTACAGGGCAAGGGGGCGGCCGCGAGGCAGGTGGATAGATGGCATTAGAGTGATTGTGCAGCGACAAGGGCTCACAATGACCGACGCAACGCACTTGGCGCAGGATAGGCGACTTAAGCTCCCCACGTGGCTGAACGGCACAAGTGGAAAGAAAACTACTACTACTATATTCAAAGATGCACAGCAGTACATTCAATTCGAAAGTCACCAGAGAAGGGAAAAGGTTGAAAAAGTTTGGACGGACTGGCCGATCCACAAGACTGACAGATTTGAATTTAGAGGAAACCCCAGATAATTAAAACTTGCCTATTTCAGAGACAGTTAGACAACAATTAACCGTCATGTTGATCAACGAATATAAATCTGAATATTATTATAAAGCTGCAAATTCAACCGTGACAAGCCATTTAGGAGAGAAGAGAGCTGAAAAAAAATCTTCGTAAAACTCAAGTCTCGGTTCAAGAGCACCAGATTCTAGTGTGACTTACAAAGAGTCCTAAAAGTTTATTAGGGCCAGATACATAGACAAATGGGAAACAGAACATACTGGCTACACAAAAAATGATGCTTATTACCAGTTGAACAGAAGAGAGCAGGTCGTGGTCTTCAGACTCCGCACAGGCCACAACAGACTGAGGTACCACCTATTCAATAAACTGAAGATATGTGCTACTGATGAATACACCTGTGGTACTGGGAAAATGATCACTGAACATCTACTGAAAAATTGCCCGACATACGAGGACCAGAGAACGCACATGTGGCCATCACCAGTGCTAATACTAGACAAGCTCTATGGCAGAGTCGACAGCCTGACGATGACCGCTGCTTTCTTTGAACAAATTCAAGTCGACGTCTGACTGCACAAGAAGAAGAAAAAGAAGATAAAGTAAAGAGTACCCGTCAACTTGAATCAATGGAAGCCAATATAAATATTAACATTTCGCTGCAAATTCAACGTTGACAAATCATTGAAGAAGATGAGAGTTGAAGAATTCGACTTTGGACCACATCAGGTCCTTGAAGTCAGTTTTACATTACCGTAGGAAAAAAGATCTCTAGGTTGAATATCAAGATGAGAAGTTTGAGTCTGAGAAGTTCTCACTCAAATCACCAAGTTTTCAACTAGAAATTCTTCACACCATTATGAAGTCGCATCTTAGAAACCAAACCAACGTAGAACTACATACCCACTCAGCCAAGAGCTGAAGATTTGGCGACTCCGCCAGTCGAGATCCTACAGTCAATCATCCTCCCAAAGTTGTGCAGAAACAGTGTAGGCTCAGTCTTTATAAGGGTAAAAGTATTAGAAATCCTGTTTGTGTTCAGAATTACGACATTAGATCGAATCTGAGTCAATAAATAAGAGCCACCAGCTGTGTTGATACACACCAGCTTGAACATTCGTTAGGTAGGAGATTAGAGCGGAATATTCTTTGCATTTTTAGTTGGAAGTGTATATGATTGTGTGCAAAAATACCGATACAATAAAACCGATATCTCTTTTTTTTAACCAAATCTGGAGTTACAATGTACAAAGTATTCATAAAGAGGAAGATAATTATAGAATTGTGATAGCAGAAGCTGCGTTATGCATTGGATCAATTGGTTCACGTGACCTAGGATTGATAAGTGCAGAATTGATAGGTGTGCATGTGAGGGACGGCTGCTAAATCACCGACAGGAGTAGTTAAACAGGCATATCAAACCTTTGCTCTTGTATATAGCTTTGCTGAAGTGCCTACATTTTCTGGCAGCTCGTTGACAGTCTCCTGTGGTCTGTATGCTGACTCGGTGGGCATGCGTGCAACTCCATTTGGCCCGTAGAAGTCTGAATCAACATCTCGTGAGCTGTGGACTGGATCATCTATAGAAGTGCTGATGACGGAGCTTGTGATGGGGTACCTGGCATAAGTAGTCAATTAGTGAATGGAAAACGGAAATCATGAACCAGAGCTAATGCGGTGCCCGAAAGATGATTGCAGATTGTGTGAATTGGAGGGAGTATGTTGCTGTCCTGAAAGACGCTATCAAGCATGATGGTCACTGACTACTTTACCAGTCACAAATCAAGGATCTGAGAAGTGGAGAGGATTTATTGCTGCCATTAATGATATGATGCTAACTGACCACTTTGTCAGTCCCTGAACTATGATATAAGAAGTAGAGGGGATTTATTAATGTCCTTGATGATATGATGCTAACTGACCACTTTGTCAGTCCCTCAACCATGATATCAGAAGTGGAGGGGATTTATTGATGTCCTTAATGATATGATGCTAACTGACCACTTTGTCAGTCGCTAAACCATGATCTCAGAAGTAGAGGGGATTTATTGCTGCCCTTAATGATATGATGCTAACTGACCACTTTGTCAGTCGCTGAACCATGATCTCAGAAGTGGAGGGAATTTATTGATGTCCTTAATGATATGATGCTAACTGACCACTTTGTCAGTCGCTGAACCATGATCTCAGAAGTGGAGGGGATTTATTGATGTCCTTAATGATATGATGCTAACTGACCACTTTGTCAGTCCCTGAACCATGATCTCAGAAGTAGAGGGGATTTATTGATGTCCTTAATGATATGATGCTAACTGACCACTTTGTCAGTCCCTGAACCATGATCTCAGAAGTAGAGGGGATTTATTGATGTCCTTAATGATATGATGCTAACTGACCACTTTGTCAGTCCCTGAACCATGATCTCAGAAGTGGAGGGGATTTATTGATGTCCTTAATGATATGATGCTAACTGACCACTTTGTCAGTCCCTGAACCATGATCTCAGAAGTAGAGGGGATTTATTGATGTCCTTAATGATATGATGCTAACTGACCACTTTGTCAGTCCCTGAACCATGATCTCAGAAGTGGAGGGACTGTTGCTACATTGTAAAACGCCATTTGGCGTGCCGGTTTGATGACCGCTTTGACCAATGATGTAAGAAGTGGAGGTAGTTTGTTACTGTCTTTACAGACGTCATCAAGGAAGATGTGGTCACTAACTACTTTGTCATTCAATGACCACCTATCTAAGAAGTGGAGGTAGTTTGTTACTGCCTTTACAGACGTCCTCAAGGAAGATGTGGTCACTAACTACTTTGTCATTCAATGACCACCTATCTAAGAAGTGGAGGTAGTTTGTTACTGCCTTTACAGACGTCATCAAGGAAGATGTGGTCACTAACTACTTTGTCATTCAATGACCACCTATCTAAGAAGTGGAGGTAGTTTGTTGCTTTCCTTCAATACGCCATCAGGCATGACGGCTGCTGACTTTATTACCATTCACTGACCATACATCTAAGAGGAACGAATGCAAGTTTAAAGAACCATAAAGGGAACTAATTATTTGTAATTCACCCTTATTAAAATCGTTCTTCGCTTAATGTGAAGCAGATGGCCACATCTAACACGCACTACAGGAAGCCTGTATCCGACCATTTCCAGTCGTGATATAAATAGCAACTGTTTTATAACAACTGCTAGTCCCATGCATATCCTTTTACTGTCACCTGTCAGGATATGCTTCAACTTGGGTTACCTTTTACGACATTCTTAGTGGATTACGTTCAATCACCATATCTGGAGCCCAGATCGACTGCAATGGATCTCCAACGTCATTGGTCTCTTGCCCAGGCACTACAATCTTCTATAGAGACTGTTCCCTGTTCCTCTCATGACGTTAGCCTCCCATTTGCAGCGGTGTTTTTCCTTTGGCAAGTTTGTTGTCCTCCTTTCCCTGCAATATTGTTTCCAACAAGATGTTACATTTTTGTATGTGCCAAAGTATCCCGACTGGCTGCTTCGTTCGGTAATTATCTTTTTACCTTCGTCAAAACTTCCTTATTTGTAATCCTGTCGTACCACCAGATTCGCCCTATTATACTGTATATCCACATTCCAGAGGCACTGCACCGAGGATCCAAACTCAGCATTGCACTACACATGTGTGACCAAACTTAAAATTTCACTACACTGATGCTGTCCAACTCAGCATTGCCTTACATTGAAATTATCAAATTCAGTTTTGCACTGAACTGAAATTTCTAAACTCAGCATTACACTACACTGGGATTGTCCAACTCAGCATTACACTACACTGAGATTGTCCAACTCAGCATTACACTACACTGAGATTGTCCAACTCAGCATTACACTACACTGAGATTGTCCAACTCAGTATTGCACTTAGCTGAAAACCTACCTCATCATTGTACAGTGCTTGGTGTCTAGTGCCCTTTTGTAAAACTGAAACATTGTAGGGCTAACAGATGAAGGACTCTCTCGGATCCCCGTGGGTTAATAGCAGTGGTAGCCCGCCAGTGGCCCGGTACCAGCTCGACAATGCACTGCGCGGATGTTGTCTAACTCAGTATTGTGTTACACTGAGCCTGCCCAACTCAGCATTGTGTTACACTGAGCATCCCTAACTCAGCCTTGCGTTACATGAGTATGCCCAACTCAGCCTTGTGTTACATGAGTATGCCCAACTCAGCCTTGTGTTACATGAGTATGCCTAACTCAGCATTGTGTTACATGAGTATGCCCAACTCAGCATTGTGTTACATGAGTATGCCCAACTCAGCCTTGTGTTACATGAGTATGCCCAACTCAGCATTGTGTTACATGAGTATGCCTAACTCAGCATTGTGTTACATGAGTATGCCCAACTCAGCCTTGTGTTACATGAGCTTGCCCAACTCAGCCTTGTGTTACATGAGTATGCCCAACTTAGCCTTACCATCCGAGAAACCTATCTCTTGTCCTACAGCACAACTGAAACACGAACGGATATGTAGCTCCTCCCGAGGCCCCGTATGTTGGTGGAAGTCCACGAGTGAGCTCTTCAGAATGGTTTTAGCTCCGCACTTCACATTGGACACTGTCGAATACTTCATACTCCCGTGTGTCGCAGGGAAGGCGCCATATACATGTCTGGTTTCTTCCTGTGCTGGGAAGAAAAGCTAAAAGACCACTTGTACTAATAACTAGAATCTTCAAGAGAGTAATCGGAAGAGCTGCAATTCTAAGAATGATTGTAACTCAGAGAAAGGCTTACACTCTAAGAATGATTGTAACTCAGAGAAAGGCTTACGCTCTAAGAATGATTGTCACTCAGAGAAAGGCTTACACTCTAAGAATGATTGTAACTCAGAGAAAGGCTTACACTCTAAGAATGATTGTAACTCGGAGAAAGGCTTACACTCTAAGAATGATTGTAACTCAGAGAAAGGCTTACACTCTAAGAATGATTGTAACTCAGAGAAAGGCTTACACTCTAAGAATGATTGTAAATCGGAGAAAGGCTTACACTCTAAGAATGATTGTAACTCAGAGAAAGGCTTACACTCTAAAAATGATTGTAACTCGGAGAAAGGCTTACACTCTAAGAATGATAAAGTCTGAGAAGAGCTAACATTATGTGAATGACTGCAGCCCAGCGAAGAGCTTAAGCTAAAAAGAATTGTAACCATGAGAACTTAACTAAGAATGACTGTAACTCTGAGAATGACTGTAACTCTAAGAATGACTGCAACTCTGAGGATTACTGTAGTTCTGAGAGGAGAAGTAACTAAGAATGACTAAGGATCTTATGATGAGTGTAGCCTTCAGATGAGATGTAGCCAAGAATTACTGTATTTCTGATGTTGACTGTTGCTCTGAGAAAAAAAGTGACTAAGAATGACTCTAACTGAGAAGCACTGAAGTCTTTATAGGAGATATAACTAAGAATGACTGTAACTAAGAATCACTTAACTAAGAATGACTGTAACTAAGAATGACCGCAACCCCGGGAAGAGCTGTGAGAATGACTTTAACCCTGAGAATGTTTACAACCCTAAGAATGACTATAGCCCTAAGTATGACTGTACTTCTGAGAATGAATATCTCTGAGAATGACTTCAACTCTTAGAATGACTATATCCCTAAGTATGACTATACCCTAAGAATGACTATAGCCCTAAGTATGACTGTAACTCTGAGAATGACTGTAGCCCTAACAATGACTTTAGCCCCGACTATAGCTGTAGCTCTCTACGTTCTGATAACACTAACCTTTCAAGGGCCTGTGACGGAACATGCGCCAGCTGAACTTGGTATGGGTCCTCTATCCCAGACTCATATGTTGCATATCCAAGAAATGGGGAGCTGGATAGTGGATAACCGCTCCAGCTGACGTGGATATAATGTTTGCCTGAAGTACAAATAATCTGCTCAGCTAAGTATGTTTTAAAATTGTCATCATTAATCAGCAGCTACAAGCTTAATGTGGCATCCTGGGCAACGAGGAGACAGAGAGGTCTACCAAGCAAAGGTGGACACTACATCAGTACATCAAATAGATTTATGAATCACAAATGATGAGAACAAAACAACTATCTTCCATTTTCTTTGTCGTTCGTCCTGAAAAGGATGTTTTTCTACGTTGTTTTGTAGTTATATTTTTTAACGAAAACAAACACAACTTAGCAAAAACATTCTTAACTTAAACTTAACTTAACGTTTTTTATACTGCTTTAGAAGACTCATCAGAGTCTGTAGACAGCCAGTTACATTTGCATTAACCTGTTCTAAAGGTTGTGCGCATCCAATCTATTCTTAAATGCATTAACTGTCTCTGCCTCCACTACCTCCTGGGGCAATGCCAAGCATTCACCACTCTCTGACTAACAATTGTTTTTCATGATTTCCAAACTTTCTTTAGCTAATTTGTATGTGTCCTCTTGTTCTTATTGGTGGTTGCATTTTGAAGAAAAAACTTGTTAAAGTCTAATTTAACCTTTCCTATGATTATCTTCTTCTTCTTCTTCTTCTTCTTCTTCTTCTTCTTCTTCTTCTTCTTCTTCTTCTTCTTCTTCTTCGTTCTCAATCTCCCGCTACAAAACCCTGAAAGGGCTTAAGTAGCAGAATGTAGTCCACAGAACGGAATGCGTTGTGTCGTAGTTTACAGCTTGACTGCGATATTTGCACCTTTCGGTCCAACACATCCGACTTCAGCAAGCATTTTTTTAGTACCGGGTTAGCATTCCCTCTTTGATCCCTTCTCCTTAGCCAGTCCGCCCTGCTGCAGCCTGTTATCCAGGATCACCGCGTGGAGGTGTAGAAGGGTCTTGGCAGCTCTGGTTCGCTGGCCCTGGCGCTAGCAGTCAGCTATGGGTCGCTGACCACTGCAGCTCATGCGCTGCTCAGCGTCTTGATCCCCTATGATTATCTTATAAACCTGTATTAAGTCACCTGGAATCATTCTCTTTTCAAGGCATTGTAGGCTGGTTTTTCTGAGTCTTAACTGTCTTTTCAGGACGAATGACAAAGAAATCCAACACATGTATTATAAATCAAGTCAAATCAATGAGTAAATGTCCCCGAAATTACTATTTAAGTACGTAACAATGGATACAAAAAGAACACTATTCAACACGATATTCCTACCCACATTGTACTACCAGTGCCAGAATTGGACATTAACAAACAAAGAAAAAGAAATAAAACAACAGAGATGAAAGGCCTGCACAGAATGGTTGGAGTAACAAGAATGGACAAAAACAGAAACAAAGATATTAGGAAACAAATAAGCATAGCATCAGTGCTAGACCTCATCAAGAGACAGCACATCAAATGGTTCGGATACGTGACACGACAAACGCCAGATAGTTTCCCTTAGAAAGCACTCTGCTATACAGATGCAATGGTTACAGAGCCAAGGCCGACTACACAAAAGATGAATAGCAGAAATAACAAAAGCAATAAAGCTCCCCGTGTACGAAGCACATACTAGGGCCCGCTCGAGAAACTTCTTCATAACCTGACGCTGAAAGACACAAGCAGGAAAATAAGAGAAAAGAAGTGTTGTAGTTCAAATCGAGGCTGCTATATATCCGACTTTTGGCCCGACACCTCCGATTTCAGCACTGCATTTTTTAATATTTTTTTAAAATTTTTTTGCGGAGTTTGCCTTCATCATCGTTATTTCATTTCATCTCCTAGAACCGATAGGACACCATGGGAAAGTGGAACCTCAAATAATAACTGTTAGATTCCTCCCTTTCTGCGCCACTTGTCACAACTACAAGCACACGGTTTCAACGGAAGAACGTACACTGGTATACGTGCAATTAAAATGACTACAAAGCAAAATGCCGGGATCTTTGTGGATGACAAGAATAGTACCACTGCCCCACAGAAAATATGTCGTAAGAGTGGATTAACTGTGTGACATGGCATAACACCGGCCATGGTTAGGTCGGTTATTAAGAACAGCATAGATGACGCCCAAAAGGCTGCGGGTCTACTTTGCTCTAGTGTTTGAGTCTATTTGAGATTGACTCGCACATTGACTAAGCATCCTCTTAGGCACTTGTCACTACGCAGGGAAGTAATAAGCTGCTCGATCCTATGCCGCAAAGGAGAAAATCCTCGTCCTGACTACACCCAGCTCACGCCAGAGCTCGGACCTGCACATGGGCAGTTGCTCATGTAGAAATACAGGTCGACTGAGTCTGAGACCCGAAAAAAGGAATTTGACTCCATTTTCTACAGCAGCGCCATCCTAACCAGGTCTTATAGGGTTGACTGGGTCGCCAAGGCTCCTGCCAGCAGGGAACACCACCTGCTTGTCTCCAGGATGGCGAGCAATCCGAAGACACCATACAACGGTCAAAATAGCAACTAAGTAGAACACGGAGTCTTTACGAACATATCCCATCTTTGCCGTTCAGTACTCACTATATATACGAAATACGCTTGCAGCTCTAGACTCTCTTCCAGATGAAGCTGAGCCCGCCTGGTAAATGGTTGCACAAGATGTGCACGAGTTTGTTATAAAAGTATTAGGTTCCGGAAAACCATACTGAAACCATGGTTCACAACATAAGCCTTTTTGAGGCAAATAGGGTCTCCAGGTCCAGAAACGACTAAGATGAACGCAGACACGACTTGAGAACAAATTCCGAAGTGCTGCAAAGAATGACCGAGAACAACGCAATAATGATGTAGCCAAAAACGCTAAAGAAGGTCTGAGACACAACAACAGGAAGTCAGCGTACCGTGCAATCAAGTCTCTAAGATTCGACTTCTTCTTCCAATCTTACATTAACATCCGATGTATAAGAACACCTGAGGTATAACTCTTGCAGTTAAAAAGAGGAAAAGGCCAACAGGTGCATATAGCACTACAACAACACCGTCCATCACCTACTGGCTGCTTTCTCATCGGACTTACTCCGTGAACCCCCTCTCAGCTGCACATATATACATCTGCTTTTCCCATCGAAGCGAGGTCAGGGCTGCTCTACAACAGTTGGAAGATATGTTTGCATTTGAACGAACTGGGCGGTCAAACTCCAGCAAGAGAATTAAAACAGATTACTAAAGAAAAGCCTCAACCATCTGGCCAGAGAAATCCACATAAAACACGCCGACATCCTTGAAGTTGAAACCAAAAAGTGCGAAGCACTCATTCTAGAACCATGGATATGGAGCCAGCACCGATCCAAAATAATTTTGGAGGTTCCATGAAAAACGAAATAAAAGTGAGCAGTCAGCAACAGAACACAAAAATCTACGTTTTACAGAAGCTCAAGAGACAGTACCGTAGCAAATCCTAGACAAATGTGTACACCGATGGATCAGCCTCGATGAGAGAAATAAGAGGAGGCAGTGGAATCTACATCGCACACTCCAATGGCGACACGGAAAATCACTCTATACTAGCTGGAGAGACTGGTACTAAATTTAGAGCTGAAGCTGTTAATGCAGCAACGAGGATTCGTTTAAGAGAAAACACAACTACAAATAAAAGGGTCATTCTAACAGACTCAATGACCATACTCCAAGCCACCACAAACCCCAAACAAGATAGACTCTCACTCGGAATAACATCGGATTGCTGTCCCTCAAAAATAAAGAAGGATTTTAGTCTTGCGGTGTTGCAGTGTTCCAGTGTTCCAGTGTTGCAATGTTCCAGTGTTGCAGTGTTGCAATGTTCCAGTGCTGCAATGTTCCAGTGTTGCAGTGTTCCAGTGTTGCAATGTTCCAGTGCTGCAATGTTCCAGTGTTGCAGTGTTCCAGTGTTGCAATGTTCCAGTGTTGCAGTGTTGCAGTGCTGCAATGTCCCAGTGTTGCAGTGTTGCAATGTTCCAGTGTTGCAGTGTTGCAATGTCCCAGTGTTGCAGTGTTGCAATGTTCCAGTGCTGCAATGTTCCAGTGTTGCAGTGTTCCAGTGTTGCAATGTTCCAGTGTTGCAGTGTTGCAGTGCTGCAATGTTCCAGTGTTCCAATGTTGCAGTGTTCCAGTGTTCCAGTGTTGCAGTGTTGCAGTGTTGCAGTGTTCCAGTGTTGCAATGTTCCAGTGTTGCAGTGCTGCAATGTTCCAGTGTTCCAATGTTGCAGTGTTGCAGTGTTGCAATGTTCCAGTGTTCCAGTGGTGCAGTGTTGCGGTGTTGCAGTGTTGCAGTGTTGCAGTGTTTTAGTGTTGCAGTGCTGCAGTGCTGCAATGTTGCAGTGGATTCAGGCCCACTCTGTGATCCTTAAAAACGAGTAGGTAGATGGGCTCGCAAAAGCTGGGAGTGCGGCACCCAAACTCCCCATCCACAGAGCTATAAAGAAGCAAAGACACTCATCAAACGATCCGTGTGGATGGAATGGAGGGAACAACATAAAGAATACCAGCCAGAAAATTGCAGCCTAAACATACTTGGCAGATATAGGCAGACACAGATCTCCATACTCAGAACGAGACATTGTAGACTCAGGTCCACCTCCACAGAATGGGTCTCAGAGACACCGCCACGTGTGATTGTGGAGCACCCAAATAAACACCAGAACATATCCTGCAGGACTGCCTCCCTTATTCAGACCAAAGAGAAGCAGTCCCTAGTGAACGACCATGCTCAAAAAGCTGTGTTGGACGGACAAAAACCTGAAAAAACAGTCTCCTTCGTGAACCTTACCGGCATAAAAGCATGAGTTGATCGAAGAGTAACGAGAAGCTTCCAGCGAGTGTCTGTCAAATGTTAGTGGTTCTAAAAACTGGTCGAAGTATCGTACGTTGCCAGGAGGATGTGCAAAGTCCTATGACAAAAGCACAGATACCATGGATCATATCACATCGCTCGAAAAGCGAAACTGGAAAGATTGAAGCTGCCAGAATATTAGAGGCCAGACACGCTAGAGATGAGAACCACAAGACTAGTGAATTTATCTAGATAATAGATGATGTGGCTTGTGATAGAAATATCTAGATAATAGATGATGTGGCTTGTGATAGAAATATCTAGATAATAGATGATGTGGCTAGTGATAGAAATATCTAGATAATAGATGATGTGGCTTGTGATAGAAATATCTAGATAATAGATAATGTGGCTTGTGATAGAAATATCTAGATAATAGATGATGTGGCTAGTGATAGAAATATCTAGATAATAGATGATGTGGCTTGTGATAGAAATATCTAGATAATAGATGATGTGGCTTGTGATAGAAATATCTAGATAATAGATGATGTGGCTAGTGATAGAAATATCTAGATAATAGATGATGTGGCTTGTGATAGAAATATCTAGATAATAGATGATGTGGCTTGTGATAGAAATATCTAGATAATAGATGATGTGGCTAGTGATAGAAATATCTAGATAATAGATGATGTGGCTTGTGATAGAAATATCTAGATAATAGATGATGTGGCTTGTGATAGAAATATCTAGATAATAGATGATGTGGCTAGTGATAGAAATATCTAGATAATAGATGATGTGGCTTGTGATAGAAATATCTAGATAATAGATGATGTGGCTTGTGATAGAAATATCTAGATAATAGATGATGTGGCTAGTGATAGAAATATCTAGATAATAGATGATGTGGCTTGTGATAGAAATATCTAGATAATAGATGATGTGGCTAGTGATAGAAATATCTAGATAATAGATGATGTGGCTTGTGATAGAAATATCTAGATAATAGATGATGTGGCTAGTGATAGAAATATCTAGATAATAGATGATGTGGCTTGTGATAGAAATATCTAGATAATAGATGATGTGGCTAGTGATAGAAATATCTAGATAATAGATGATGTGGCTAGTGATAGAAATATCTAGATAATAGATGATGTGGCTTGTGATAGAAATAGCTACATTAGGATTAAAGAACGAACTGGGTATACATCCAGGCTAACTATCTGGCTAAGTGCCGTAACCCCACTTAGAGAACTAAGATAGTGAAGGCTTAGACTGACATTTATGTGATCATATCCAGTCATTTCAATAAATTAATAACTGTATTGTTGAAGAAGGAATACGTTTTCGTGTGTAATTTGTGTCTCTATGTTGAAGGCTAAATAATTAGTAACTAGGGGAAATAAGTCTGCAATACTTCACAATAACAATTGGCTACATTGACCAGGGATAGCTAATTGGGTTAAGTGGGTCTGGTATACAGCTTCTGATTTAGAACTGCACATAGCCTGGAAGACCGATATTCAATGTCTTGGCAATGGTCTGCCTTCTGGAGGACTCATTGTTAAAAAAGAAGGAGAAGAAGAAGAAGAAGAAAAGGAAGAAGAAGAAAGAGAAGTAAAAGAAGAAAAAGAAAAAGAAAAAGAAGAAGAAGACAAACTCAGAAGAAGAAGAACAAGCACTTCCAAAAACAGTGTATACCTTCTTCCTTCGGAAAGAAAACCACAGAATGCATGCCATTATTTCTCGCATCAATTGTGACTGGGATCCTGCCATTTGGTCCTCGTATCTCTGCCGTCAGTTCGCCTGTTTGAAGGTGTATACATAAATATTGTTTTTTGCATGTGGTATCTCTTTACTCTATCTTAATTTATTTTACTTAGCTAAAAGTAAATGTAGTCTCGGGGAATCGTCTGGTCTAATTTTTGTGACTTTTCCTTACAATCTTAGGATCATCAATCTTCATTTCCCGAGGTTTCTTTCGGCGCAGAGGCCATTAATAAAACGTCTATATCGAGCTCTAGATAAATAAGTGATAAATAAAGCTATCATAGAAGACCTGACCTGAACTTTGAAGAAAATTAACTAATGAACAATGTTATGTTTCGGAAATTGAATTTTTTAGCCAGATCAAACGTCATGCCGGACTGGAAACAACGGTCGTGGGGTGGGGTGGGGGGGGGGGGGGGGGGATTACCTGGAAGGCGACACAGGAGTCAACCAAGGCGAAGGTGGATACAAGACATCAAAGAAACTCTAAACATGAACATGGAGCAGGCGGGAAAATTGACTGCAGACCTAGATTCATATCGGCTGGATGTGATGAGAGCGATGTTCTACAAAGGACATGCTACATGATGATGATGATGAGCCAGCTTTATCTTGAGCTGCTCTTTCTGTCTCTCTTCAGTTATGTTCAGGGACCGAAATACATTTTATCAGTTCTTTCTGCAAGTTTTTGTGTCTATCTTTCTTCCTCTACCCCTGTGGACTTCATGTTAGGGCCATATGTCCACGTCTCCTTCTTCTTCTTCCTCGTTCGTCTTCAGACCTCAACTTCAATGACTTCAAATGACTCTAATGTCCACATCTGATAGTGTTCTACACAGTTCGAGTTTTATCCAAACCTCCGTTTCATCTGTTGCTTCACTGATTGCTGCTAGCTTCCTTCCCATAAGTCACCCCCCCCACCCCACCATGCCTACACCCACCACCCTCCGCAGACATTTATTTACCAACGACTGGTGTTTCTTTTGAAATGCCCCTGCCATTCTCCAAGATCCTGCTCTGTAAAAGACCACTGACCCGACATTGGAATTAAACAATCCCATCCTGATATTAATCATTATTTCCTTGGATTTCTTTATACGAGAGACATTTATTAAGTAACAGCAATTTTATTGTAAAGTGCATGGAAAAATGTGTACATCGGAAAACCTTAATTCAGGATACAAATTGGCCTTTTCGCAATACTCCATGTAGGGGTTTTAACGATCTAGTTGTATGCGCAAAGGCAATGTAGCGCACAACATGTCCGCCCCATTATCGTCTTATACCGTGGAAGAATAAAGAGGCGTTTTTTTTGTTGTTTTTTTTGTTGTCTGTTTGTTATCAAAGAGTGTAAAACCTTTTTAAATCTACAGATAAATGAAAGTTTAGTATGTAGAGAGTTGTTTGAATCAGAGGAGAGAGAGAGAGGGTGTGTGTGAATTAGTAGAAAGATTTCAAAACGGAAGACAAATCGTCATTGATGAACAGTGGCGTCGGAGACCAGCAGCGGATCTGACACCATGAAACAGCAGATCGACCAGCTAGTACGTGGCAATAGACGAGTCACTATTGATGAATTAGTCGCTGATTCCAACATGAGTCACGGTATTGCGTACACAATTGTCCATGATGGTCTCGGTTATGGGAAAGTATGAAGCAGATGAGCCCCAAGACAGCTGGCAACGAGGTAATGGAGGCGGTACAAAATTGGTTAAAGATTGCCTCATAAGACTTTTCTCTAAATGTCATCCACAAGCTAGAGGGCAGGTGGACAGAGTGTGTTGACATGCACTCGGACTATGTATAAAAATAAGACACACAAAATGCCTGGTTCGCACTCTTGAAAATCTGTTATTATTTATTTTTTGCTGTTACTTAATGAATGCCCCTCATGTTATTCAGCAATAAGAATGCTGCATTTTGGTTTATCTTTGGTTTTGTTCTCGTTGTGCTGCTGCTGTTTTATTATAACTGTTGTTGTGTTGTTGTTTTTAATTATTGTTGTTTTTATGCTATTCTATTTCTGCTGCTATTTTATTGTTGTCATTTTGTTGCTGTTGCTTTATTGTTGTTTTATTGTTCTTGTTTTGCAGCTGATGTTTTGTTGTTTTGTTGCTGTTTTTCTATTATGTATGTTTTGATGCTGTTGGTCTGCTGATGTTTTTCTGTTGCTGCTGTTTTGTTGTTGTTTTACAATTTTCGTTTTGTTGTTGTTGTATTTTGTTGTTGTTTTGTTATTGTTGTTTTACTGTTAATTCTTTATAGTTGGGGTTTTTTTGTGCACTGTTTTGCTGCTGTGGAGGAGCCCGTGGCCGAATGGTTTCGAGACCTGCCTGCCGACGATGAGGGCAGCAGTTTGAATCCCGGAAAGCATATGTTGTTTTTCTGTTGGGGGTGAAATAAACAAAACATACCCAGCACACGACGTGGCGACAGTAGTGGCAAAGCGGCCTATAGTTCTCAGCCTAAAACCCCCTTGACTACCCCAACAATGGGGAAAAAGTAGTATTGACAGTTTTTCTTTTTTTCCTCTTTTGTTGTTGCTGCTATTATTTTATAGTTGCTGTTTTGTTGTTGTTACTTTATAACTATTTTGGTGCAATTGTTTTGCAACTGTTGTTTTATTGTTTCTGTTTTATTGTTGTTGTTCTATAGCTGTTGTTGCTTTGTTATTGTTCTTTTGTTGATGATGTTTTGTTGCTGCTTTGTTTGTTTTGTTGTTGTTTTGGCTTTTGTTATTGTTCCGCTGTTGTTTTGTTGCTGTTATTTTGTTGTTGTCGTTTTTTGTTGTTGTTCTGTTGTTGTTTTCTTATTGTTGTTACTGTTGGTGTTTTATTGTTGAATTAATGTTGCAGTTTAATTGTTGTTGTTGTTGTTGTTTCGTTATTGTTTTGTTGCTGTTTCGTTGTTGTTTTGTTGTTGTTGGTTCTTATTGTTGTTACTGCGTTGATGTTGTTGTTTTGTAGTTGTTGTTTTGGTACTGTCGTGTCATTGCTGTTGTTTTGTTGTTGGTTCTTATTGTTTTTGCTGCGTTGATGTTGTTTTGTTGCTGTTTTCTTATTGTTGTTGAAGCGTTGATGTTGCTGTTTTGTTGTTGTATTATCTTTGTAGTTCTATTGTTGTTGTTTTGTTGTTGTTTTGTTGTTGTCGTTTTATTATAGTTGTTTTGTGGTTGTTGTCTTATTTTTGTTGCTGCTTTGCTGTTGTTGTTGTATTGTTGTAGTTTTATTGTTGTGGTTGATTAGTTGTTCTTTTGAGGTTGTGTTGCTGTTCTTTTGTTTTTGTAGTGTTATTATTGTTATTATTCTGTTATTATATTTCTGTTGACGCTGTTCTATTATTGTAGTTGTTTGACTGTCGTTAGTGTGTTGTTGCAATTTTATTGTTGTTATTTAGTCGTTGTTTTGTTCTTGTAATTATATTTTTTATGTTGTTTTGTTGTTGTTGTTTGCTGTTGTTCTTGATGATTATTAAGATTGCTAAGGTTGTTATTGATGTTGTTGTTCTGTTGAATTATTGCTGCTGCTTGCTACTTGAACTGAGTTTAGCTAACTACTGACAACGTTTCTTTGTTGGTTGCTGTGACAAGCCTTTCATCCCGAGGTACATTTGATAAGGCGGACGTGCATCTGTCTGGCTGTAGTGTAATACGAGGTTCCTTATTAATTTTCTCACTATCGGGATCACTTTATCCATCTCCACTTCGTTAGCAGACTGCTGTGCCATAACCTGTTTCGAGGAACCACGCCGAGGATGGGAGGTTTGGTATTCATAAGAATAGTTCACATTACTCTGACCCTCTTCTTGGTTCCCGCCCCTCCATGTTGAGGAATATATGATTTCAAAATACACGCAGTCTGCAGCTTGCGGTGATGTCATACAACAGACGACCATTGATGTATTTTGTACGTCACTCTTTTCAGTATCTAGTAGTTCTACTACTTTTGAGATCATGACCAGCTCTGTCATTGCTTTTCACTCTGGAATGACCAGAACAGCTGATTCACACCAAGCCACTGAAGATTGAAGATCTTCATGTCTAGCCTCGTTTCAGCGCTTTCACTCCTGTCAGCACAATCATAACTGTGGCTTCTGATCCACACAAGTTACTTAAGGTTGAAGGCATCCACGTCTGTTATCTGTCAGTGCCGTGAACATACTATTGACCCCGTCTGTTGGTCCACACAAGCCATTGAATGTTGGAGCCTCCACGTCTGCCGGTTACACACACATGACCAAGACAATTGATCCACACAACTCATTGGTTGTTGAAGTCCTCCACGTCTATTAAATACATTTTACTTTTCATCACCAGGTGTTCATTGGCTGCCCCATTTGTTTCTTACTCTGTGAGTTCCAATCCAGCTCACATTTGATAACGTTTCAGGGCTCCTCTCTGAAAGGGTGTCCTATCCTTCCTCACTTTCTCTGCCTAATTTCCCTCGGAAATATCTGGGAATACTTGGAATCCTAGTCCTCAAACTAGCAGGTGTACGCCTGCTGCCAGGTAGCCGAGGGATATCCATAGTAAGTTATTGTTGCGGTTTCAGTTCATGCGACTTACAAGGTATCGGGCAAGGTAGGTGATGTGTTGGTTATGGATATTCAGCTGTCAAGTATAACATTTCTCAATTTCACTTGGGACGAATATGGCATGAAGATCAACAAAGAAAAGACCGAGACTATGAAATAAAGTCGTGAACATGCGCAGAGAAGTTTCCTCATCAGTGACAAAATTGTCAATCGCGTAAGGGAGTTAAAATACATAGGTGCTATGTTTACTGATGATGGCTGATTGGATATAGTGATCAATCATACAATTATAGAGTTTAGATGGCGAACAGTGTCTGTTTTAAAATTGCATGGAGAGAATCGGAAGTACTGAATTGTTAAAACGATAAGAGGCTGTAGAACTGATTTTCGGGCGTACTTAGAAACTAGTCAGCCATGACATCTTTGAAATATTAATATCCCCTTTTAGGGCATAGTTTCTCCCAAAGCCATTGTCATTTCTGAAAGCAGTCCTGGTAAATATTTTGAAGGATCTTGCATGGGCCAGTGAGTGAATTCTCTAAATTTCTTCAATGGTCTGAAATCGTTGTCCCTTAAAGTTGAATTTCAGCTAGTGAAATTGAAAAACTTCATCTAGAACCAAGTTATTCAAGTAGGCTGATTGTGGGCACATATTGTCTTCATAGTTTGACTGGGAATTGGATGATCTTTCTCGGTATGACTGGGCATTGGATGATTCTTCTCGGTATGACTGGGCATTGGATGATCTTTCTCGGTATGACTGGGCATTGGATGATCTTTCTCGGTATGACTGGGCATTGGATGATCCTTCTCGGTATGACTGGGCATTGGATGATCTTTCTCGGTATGACTGGGCATTGGATGATCTTTCGGCAGTGTCGACAGCCTCAGGATGACCGCTGCTTTTTTCGAAAAATATAGGTTGACGTCTGACAGCGTACGAAGAAGAAGAAGAAGAAGAAGAAGAAGAAAAAGAAGAAGAAGAAGAAGAAGAAGAAGAAGGATGATCTTTCTCGGTATGACTGGACATTGAATTATCTTCCTCGGTATGACTGGGCATTGGATGATCTATTTCGGTATGACCACTTCTTCGCTTACAGATAGGATCGGCACAACTACTGTACTGCAAAACTGCTATAGAGGAACACATTACAAACCAGTACAAACAGGCATCCATACACTAGCCAACATGTTCAAATAACAAATAGATACACACGCATTCATACACTATCCAATACATCCTGACATCGCCCAAAGGACTACGGTCTGGGGTGGAAAGGAGCGTGTCTTCGTCAGAGAATCCAGAAAAGGAAGCCTTTAATCAAACTTATAAAACATAACGAGTGCAGCTCATACATTTATCTGAATAAGCTTGCTTGAACATTTTATGAGTCTCCATAAACGAAATGAATTGATAAACACAATCTACACGTACGTACACAATGATCTACAGGACGGTAAGCAACTACAGCAGGAATCCGCATGAAAGGTATGTTACTTAAGAAATGTATCACTAGACATCGCTACTGGCTAGAAATTGCTATGACATCGTATTTACGAGCAATTTCAAAAGTGCTCTAACTTTTTGAACATACCCCTTATCATCAATGCTACTGGAAAGGAAGACTAACTTCTGGTCAGGCAAAATATACTTATCAGACATGTTACTTAGGTTCATACTGGACAAGACCCTCATTTCGGCTTCCTCGAAGCGCTTCCTGGAAACGGGCTGTTTTCATGGCAGCCTGATTAACACGGTGAGGGATCTACGCAATCCCCGTAGTAGTGAGCGACACGCAGATGAAGCAAAGCATAGCACAACCGCCTGGAGGACCCCAGTCCACCTTCATCAGCAAGCTCGGGACGTGAGGAAAGCTACTGCAACCAGCTACGAAACGTCCTTTTCTGGGCCAAAATAAGAGTAATCTACCCATTGTGGACATTCGCAAACAACAACAACAACAACCTCTACATGATGATGATGATACTATCTTCCATTCGTCCAATATCAACAGGTTCAGAAGAAAAACAAACACAGCCAATGATCGTATCAGTATACCTGTTCCTGCACTGGATACATCAAACGGCAAGTGTTTCTCCATGTTGACTCTGAGAGGTATAATGCCTTTCTCGTCTAGAAGAGGTTGCCATCCACTAGATATTCGGACGTTATGTGGGGAATTAATCAGAGCGCTGAACGGGCTGCCTGTTGTTTGAAGTAGAAACAAAAGGTAACAAATGCTGTCATAGAAGGAAGAGGAACTTGGGATTAGCTAACATTTCTACAAAATATTCATGCTTGTATGGATAACGTTCAGGACTTTATTTGATGCTTTCTCATCAAATGCCCAAAGCATCTTAATCTTTACAGACGCATTATCTGCCCTTCATAAAACTAGAGTACCTGCATCCAGAGTTACCTCCAGTCGTCTCGACCAATAATCGTGTCCCTGATCCAAGGTAACTCGGGACAAGAGAGATTAATGACCAGTGCATATTCTTACTCACTATAATCCAAACACAGCGCACAAAACATTATCAGCGCATTCATCTCCCTCACTATAATCCAAACACATCACATTATCAGCGCATTCCTCTCCCTCACTATAATCCAAACACATCACATTATCAGCGCATTCATCTCCCTCACTATAATCCAAACACATCACATTATCAGCGCATTCATCTCCCTCACTATAATCCAAACACATCACATTATCAGCGCATTCATCTCCCTCACTATAATCCAAACACATCACATTATCAGCGCATTCATCTCCCTCACTATAATCCAAACACATCACATTATCAGCGCATTCATCTCCCTCACTATAATCCAAACACATCACATTATCGGCGCATTCATCTCCCTCACTATAATCCAAACACATCACATTATCAGCGCATTCATCTCCCTCACTATAATCCAAACACATCACATTATCAGCGCATTCATCTCCCTCACTATAATCCAAACACATCACATTATCAGCGCATTCATCTCCCTCACTATAATCCAAACACATCACATTATCAGCGCATTCATCTCCCTCACTATAATCCAAACACATCACATTATCAGCGCATTCATCTCCCTCACTATAATCCAAACACATCACATTATTCATTCAAAATCATTTGGTGTTGTTGCCATCTTCGCTTCGTGATGGGTAATAACGTTTATCTGCCCTTCAAGATCTGGAATATGGCGGCCATTGTAAACCTGAACTTATCAAAATAATCACTAGATATAAACCAACTTCTCACATTCCATGAAGTCAGACTAGTTATGCAATGGATCCCTGATCACTTAAATACATATGGCACTGACAAGGCAGACAGACTGGCTAAGAAGTGAGCAAGTCAAGAGCAGCAATACACGCCAACAACTCACAGACAGTCAAACAACTACTGAAGACTGCGAACAAAGAAACTTTGCTGAATAGATGGGCAGTGGAGATTACTGGGAAAGAAATCTACAAACATATGGCCTTCCCAAATCCCAAAAGACAACATCAACCTCCTGAAACGGTAAGACCAAAGCATCATTTTTCAACTTCACACTCAGCACAGGCAACTTAACAGTCACTTTAACAGAATCCAACTGGAACATAGTCCAGAGTGCCGGCTGCGCATACATTCCTATGAAACTGTTGAACATTATCTTTTTGAATGTCCGGCCCTTGCGGGTGTTAGGAAAGAGCTTCTTCCTCCGAGATCAGACAAATGGAACACTTTGTACGGAACTAAACAACAGCTAACAAACACTTGCAGATACCACTAAATAGCATTGGTCCAATAGGCAGGCCACTGGATCAATAACCAACCAACCTAACCATAGTGGTAACGATCGGAAAAGAACGTACTGTACTGCACACGGAAAACAAATTGTAACGAACATCAGAAGAGAAAGTCAAGTTCACGAAGGCGGTGTCACCACAAGAGATAGATGAGGTAAGGGATTTAATCAGCCAAATACCGCTCCACAAGTGTCTCCATCGATCTTTCGCTCTCAATTCTAAGAAGAAGAAGAATTGTAACCAAATGCTCCAAAATACATGTACAGTACATCATCTGACAGAAGAGGCAGGTGCTTAGGCTTCTTCCGTTTGAAGACCGATGTCTGATCGATAACCGACAGAAGACAGTGTAAGTCATCCAGACTGAGTAGCCTCGAGGCAAGACGTTGTTGGAGGTTGCGGGCACAAATCACGGTGGATACCTGGATTTTTTTTTTTCCGTTGAACTTTCAGGTTCCCAAACTCCCGGATCTCTGAGTAGTAGAGATTGGACGCCCATATGAAGTATCGCCCACGTTAAAAATCCCTCAGCAGTTAGAAATCGAAAAAAGAGTATACTTAACAGCCTCTGCATGGGAAAAATTATTTGTAAAATCTACCGAATTTATTATGGGATCCTCGCCGGTGCTACCGAGTTTGTGCATTGTGCTGAGGTTTTCCAAAGAAAATGGAGAAGAACAGAGCACTTATGGGTTAAACCATGACCTACTTTAGATTTTACAGTTGGTCTTGGTTATGCCGTGTGCAATGACGTTGATTCATCAACTAAACTAACTAAACAAGTTGACTTCATTGGCTCTGGCACGTGAAGAACTAGTCGATCATTAATGTTAATCCATTTGCTCCACCTCGACTATCAAATGTCACAGGTATCACAAACAATGCAAACATTATTGCAGTAGACAACTATAGCCAAATACAAAGAATCCCTATGTTCATAAAAACATGCGCACAAAAGAAGTAGAATATGTCCGAATCGTTGAAGTTTGTGTAGCTTATAGTTTGCCTTTGCCTTATTTCTCTATTTCCCAAAGGTAGTGTGCGTTACACTGTGTATATTTCTTTACGCCTGTCAGCCCAGTGCATACGACTTCAGCATGCGTTTTATGTAAGTGTCTGCTTGCTCATGTATTTTCTAATGGTCTGTTTACTCCTGTATTTTCTAAGGGTCTGCTTCCTCCTGTATTTTCTAAGAATCTGCTTCCTCTTGTATTTTCTAAGAATCTGCTTCCTGCTGTATTTTCTAAGAATCTGCTTCCTGCTGTATTTTCTAAGAATCTGCTTCCTCCTGTATTTTTTAAGGGTCTGCTTCATCCTGTATTTTCTAAGAGTCTGCTTCCCATGGATAACGGCCCCTTCGGGTTGTTAGCTGTGTCACTTAACCAGTAGCCCACGCCGCCCCCTACTAGTTTCTATAGGATGAATTAGTCACTACCTTGTCCAACTCTCCTTAGTCGCATCTTGCTACATATGTGGCCGGTACTTGTTTACGTCCTCTATCCAAGGTACTACGTCACACATCATTCTTCCAGTATTCAGTCACATGGATTGCCCTGTCGTAATAATCAGCAGGTCGTCCATACTGCAAGTCTCTGTGTAGTTTTTGTCTTGTGTTTAGGTTTTCTTGCATCATGAGATACGCCAGTTCAAAGTCTATTTAGTGACTTCTATGT
Organism: Ariolimax columbianus; assembly: GCA_036924085.1. NCBI lineage: Eukaryota > Metazoa > Mollusca > Gastropoda > Stylommatophora > Arionidae > Ariolimax > Ariolimax columbianus. Next base: position 75,136,373 of record JAVGWX010000002.1, on the reverse strand, counting down.
TGCGCAAGGCAGATGCTGTCCAGGCTCAGGTTCCTCCCATAACTCGGTCCAGGAGACCTGACTCACCTCTTTCTGTATTTCGTTGCGGCATTTTCCAGTACCAGTCCGTATTTCTTGGTTGACTGTAAGAAACTTCGTCTTGATTTTAGTCTTGAGAGCTGCACCTGATGTCCAAACAGAGGGTGCCTTAAGTCGTTAACCTATTTATCTGTTTTTGTCTCAGACGCGACAATTCTTCGTGTCTCACGTGACGCTCCGCCGATTAAGGGACACATTTTCTCAGTTCGTGTAGGTTTTAGGCAACCAGTGGCTATCCGGCCTGTCTCATTCATCGCTGTGTCTATAAGTTTGACTTGTGCTGAGTTCTTTCAGACTGGTGCGGGCTACTCAGGGCGAGTACTGACGTTCTGAGGACATCTGACTTTGCTCTCCATGTTTTACCAGTCAGTTTTCATACGATACTGTTCTTGCATGTTTTTGTCTGTCTTGTCTCCTGACAATGTATCGAATATGACAGCGTGCGATCCAACTTTACTCCCAGGTATTTGAGAGCCGCACTGTGTTCCAACTCTGGTCCTTGCCCTTTGATCTGTAACTTTCTTCTTGCTTCTCTGTTTCTGAGATGGTAGACATATACGTCGGTCGTACTGGGGTTTGGTTTGATGTAATTTGAATGGTAGTATAGAGCAAGGGCGCTTGTCAATTTCTGTTCTTCTTCTTCTTCTTCTGCGTACACAGTCAGACAGTAACCATTATTTTTTCGAAAAAAGCAGCGGTCATCCTGAGACTCTCGCCACTACCATACAGCTTGTCTTGCAGTTCCACTGGCAATGGCCACATCTGCTCTCTCTGATCCTCGTATGTCGGGCAGTTCTGCAGCAGATGTTCAGTGGTCATTTTACCAGTACCGCACGGGCATTCGTCGGTACACCCTATCTTCAGTTTGTTGAATAGGTGGTACCTCAGTCTGTTGTGGCCAGTGCGAAGTCTGAAGACAACGACCTGCTCTCTTCGGTTCAACTGGTAATAGGCATCGTTTTTGGTGTAACCAGTATGTTCGGTTTCCCATTTGGACATGTATCTGGCTTTGATAAGCCGTTTTGACTCTTCGTACGTCATACTGGTATCTGTTTGTGGTAGTCTTGCACCTTCTTTTGCCAGTCTATCGGCCTCCTCGTTTCCTTGGATGTTGCAGTGTGACGGAACCCACTGTATCACCACCCTTTTTGGTGCGGACTGCTGGCACAGTTTGCAGAGTGCTGCTCTTAAGTCATTAAGCTCAGTGTTCTTCTGGCTTTTTAGCGCTGTGACTACTTCGAGAGCATCTGTCAGCAAGACTATATGGCTCTCATTTTCACTGTGTGTTGCCATTTCTTCCACTGCCGCCCTCAGTGCCTCTGCCTCTGCTCTGAAATTGCTTGTGTACTTACCAGTAGCGAATGACAGTGTTATATTTGTGCCATTTGGTAGGTTCAGGAATGCTCCTGCCCCTCCGTTCTGTGTAGTGTTTGTTACAGAACCGTCGGTGTATGCATGGGTCCAGTCCATGCTTGGGTAGCTTTTCGTTATGAAGCTTAGGGTAGTGTCTCTCCTTTCTTTCTCACTCTGGCAGTTTTTGTTTGCAATACCTGGTATATTTTCTACCACCTCTGGAAATATATCCTGCCTCCAAGTAGGTTTTCGTACAGTAGTGATGGGTTTTGGTGTTGTTAGTGCGTTTGTGGGATCTTCGTGCATCTTTGCTTTGGCTATTTCTGCAAAGTTTCTCCGCTTCAGTTTCCCATTTCCCAGATTGTTTAGTCTCTGGTACATTGGATGGTCCGTCAGTCTTCGGAGTTTCTCTGACTGCAGCTGGGCTCTGCAGTCTCTTCTGTCGGTCATGGATTGCAGTCTTGTAATCTTTTCAAGTTCTACAATTGGCGTTGACTTCATGCCACCTGTTATGATTCTCATGGCTTGGTTTTGAAGTTTGTTAACTTTATCGAAGTTCGCCTTCGCTGCTGTTGTCCATGCCGCAATGCCATACTCGAGAACTGGTCTCACTCTTCCAGTGTACAGTTTCTTTAGTATGCTTTCGTCTGCTCCCCAGCTTGTGCCAGCAAGTTTCCTCATGATCGCCATTCTTTCTCTGGCTTTCATTCGGTTTCTCTCAATCTGACTTTTCCATGTCATGCGCCGATCAAATGTGACTCCCAGATAGGTTGGGTTGTCGTTTGGCTGCAGGATTTTGCCGTTTAGGCTTAATTTGGTACTTTGAGGTTTTAATGAGAGCGAGAATATTGTGCACGTGGTTTTCTCCTCGTTTATTTTTACCAGCCATGAGTTCGCCCACTCTTCCAGCGATGTTAGGGCCGTTTGCATCCGGTTTCTTGCTATGGTGAGATTCTTTTCAGAGGTCCACATAGCCAGATCGTCTGCAAACATTGAGCTATGGACTCTTCTTGGTATATTCTCTGTAATATCGTTTATATATACCAGAAAGAGTGTGGGTGACAGTACTCCCCCTTGGGGTACTCCCTGCTCGAGTGTCACCTTTTTGCTCATCTGCCCTTGTACTTGGACTCTGGCCGTTCTTTGTTTGAGGTAGTGGTTGATCCACTTGTACATCTTCCCACAGACATCACTTCTTCTCAGCTTGACTCTAAGTCCGTCCTTCCAGACTTTGTCAAATGCCTTTTCCAGATCCACCCAGACAGCTACTGTGTGCTTCTGTGCCTGGTAGGCATCTTCTATCTCCTGGGCTATGAGGATGACCTGGTCCTCAGTGGATCTGTGCTGTCTAAAGCCGGCTTGCTGTGGGATTAGAATTCGTTTTTCTTCCAGATGCCACATCAGTCTGGTGTTTATCATCCGTTCCATCAGCTTGCCGACACAGCTCAGTAGGCTTATGGGCCTGTATCCATTCGGATCTGTTTTATCTTTTCCTGTTTTTGGTACTGGTACCAGTATTGCATCCTTCCATGCCTGGGGTACAATACCCCTTTTCCAGCTTTGGTTCAGGACTGATAGTAGTTTTTTCTTCGCTGTTTGGCCCAGCCCCATCAGCATTTCGTTTGTTATCCCGTCTTTTCCGGGAGATTTCCTTTTCTTTAGTGTTCTCATAGCCTCTTCCATTTCACGCATGGTTAGTTTGGCCATCATGTGCTCTTCAGGAGCCGTATTTATGTTTTCGTGTCGCTTTAGCTCTTCGCTAATGTCTGTATGCTTATCTGCAGGGACCTCGATGTGGTTTGCTCTGGCATAGTGATCGACAAAGGCGTTTGCGGCTTTCTTACCTGTGATCAAGTTCTCGCCCTGCTTGATAGTAATTTGTTTATTTGACGGGGTTTCGTCGTTCATGGCTCTGACTAGCTTCCATAGCTTGTTCCCTTCTTTGTCCAGGTTTAAACTTTCCGTTTTGTTTTTCCAACTTTCTCTTGCTGTTTGCTTGAGAGTGTGTTTGTACTTCGCCGTGGCGGCTTTGAGGGCGATGTTCGCCTCCATGGATTTTTCACGTTCTGCCACGTTCCTAGCATTTGTTACTGCATCTTCCACTTTCTGTAACTCATCATTCCAGTAGGGCTTATAGTTTTTCCTAGCTCCTCTTGGGATGGTTTCAGTGGCGGCTTGCATTATTGCCTTGCTTAGGCTCTCTACCATGGGCTTCATTTTGGTGTTTCGTGTGTTGATGGTTTCACACAGCCCATCTGTCAGGATTGCAAATCTGTCCCAGTCGGCTCGTTTGTAATTCCAACGTGGGAGCGGTTTTGTTTCCTGTGGGCCTACTTCCATGTCAATGGTTAGCCTGATCGGCCTGTGGTCGCTACCTGCCAGTTGGTTTAGCACCTGGCGGTCTATTTTATAGTGTATGTCCTGTGTGGAGAAGGCCAAATCTGGAGTCGAGGTGGTATGCCATGTTCTTGAATAGAAGCTAGGGCTATCCTCCGGCCTATTGATTAGGGAGAGATTTGCATCTATCTCCCAATCTTCCACTTCGTCACCTCTGCTGTCTGTGTCAGAGTAGCCCCATCTCTCCGAGTGGCTGTTGAAATCTCCAACTACTATGCAGTTGGAGTCTCTGACCTCCATACTCGAGAGCGATAGGTCTCTGTTTGGTGGTCCGTACAGATTGAAAATGCGGAGTTTCGTCTCTTGAGCCATTATGTCAACTCCTACAATTTCTGCTTGTCCGGTGTGATTGACAGGTACCGCGCTACTCGGTATGCTGTTTCTGGTCAGTATCAGGACCCCTCCTTTGTGGCCTTCTCTATCTAGACGGAAGGTCTGGTATCCTCTGATTGAGAATTTATGGATACTGTTGAGGTGCGTTTCCTGGATACATGCCACGTCAATCTTACCTTCATGCAGGTGGTGTGTTAGGGAAAGTTTTTTGTTAATGACTCCCTCCGCATTCCACTGTAATATTCTGAGGGTCTTGAAGTTTTGGCCAATAGACGTTACCCCATAGCCATGTGCCTTGACTCCACGACACATGGGTGGGTGACCACCAGTAGTCAAGGGTGGGCCCCTTCGAGGCGTGAGGCCCGGCGCTATCGCTGCCTGGCGGGTCTCCTCAGGATGAGCGCCATACGTTTTTCGAATAGGTTGTACTGCCATCATACTGTGATTTACGTTGCACTGTTTTGTTAGGCTTGCGGCCCCGTGCATCCGATTTCAACAGGCGTTTCTGTAGGGATGCCCTCCTTAGCCTTTGGCTGTCCCCAGCCTATCTGCAAGGCAGCAGTTGTTTACGATCAGAGTTTTCTCTCCTATGGAAGTTGTCTTACCAGACTATCGAGTCTTCACTACTCGTGTCTATAGGGTGCAATGATGATATGATATATGAGATGGACTGGTTTACCCGGAAGAGAGGCAGTCCAGTGTGTCTGTATCCCAGGATCGTCACGTCCTGCCAGAAACGTAGCATTTGCATTTGAGTGGGGTATCTCTTTTTCCCTTTATTTTCTTGGCTTCTATGCAGGGATGGTACGCCTAGCATTCCCCGCCACCTGGGGTGTTGACACAGTGGGGCAGGTGTGCAATGTCCGCTGGTCTGCATCTCTTCTGCGTCCAGTATGATAGTTATATGGCTGATAACGTACAGAGGTAGATATCGTAGCCGGAGTGCATTCAGCCAGAGGACAAGCCTGGTAATGTCACCGAGATGTTGTTCGCCTGGTGTGCGGACAACTCTCATGGTCGGTGGTTGAGTCTTGACAGTTCACAGTGAGGTGGCTGCTCTACTGTTTTCGACACCCCGACCAGGTACTAAGTCTTTGGTTGGTGTTTTTTCGCACCCCATCGCCGTATAGGGTGAGTATCAAGCAGTTGTCCGCCCGCTTTGACTTGCGGGCGGCCAGGACCTCTTACTGTGGCTCTACCTGATAGGGCTGGGGCGCAAGCCCCAGGTCCCGAGCATGTAGGAGCCTCCCATTGCAGTGGTGCTGAGATTTTGGGCGGGATTGCGGCTTACAAGGGTTCGGTCGCAATCCCCCACATGGTAGCCTCGCGCCCTTGGCTTATCAGCCTGGTACGTGAACCAAAGTGTCTGCGGCTCCTCTCGATTTGAGCTGGTTTTCCGTAGCAACGCCCAGTCATTTGTAGGGTAAAACTGACCTGTCTTCAGATGATCTATTTCCAGCACCCGTTCACTATTTGGTCAGACGAACTTATTGAGGGCTTTTGTTTGTCAATGACCAGGTATTTGAAATCTGCGGTTTCTGCAGAGTTAAAACACGATTTTCGTAGCGTTCTTTCATTTGAGTGTTTGAGAGCTGACTTGTCATCCGTGAGTCTAATACCAGCGTACGTTCATTATTAGACCCAAACGGCAGTGCTCTCGATTTGTCAGTTGTTCTACAGTATAGGCGTGTTCAGTCAAATTTAGCCGCAGATTCCACACCTGGTGGTGCCCTTCCGTCAATTCCCTTAGCGAGACAATCAAGTTTCTTAGGGGGTAGCCCCAAAATTGTCGAGGGTCTAATTCCAGCACATGTTCTCTATTAGACCCCGCGAAGGTGTACTTTTTGATAGTCATTCCGCAGTGTTGGCGTGGTAAGTTAACTTAGGTCTCAGGCTCCACTCCTGATAGTGCACTTCCGTCAATTCCTTTATCAAACACTGGATGCAGACCAACCGAGCCACAGAGGGCATAACCCCAGATTTCTGAGGGTCTAAATCCAGCACCAGTTCCATATCAGACCCCAGAGACGTGGTCTCGGCATGTCAGTCATTTCAGTGTTGGCCGTGTTGAGTCAAATTAAGCCGCAGGCTCCACTCCTGGTGGTGCCCTTCCGTCAATTCCTTTAAGTTTCAGCTTTGCAACCATACTTCCCCCGGAACCCAAACACTTTGGTTTCCCGGAAGCTGCCCGCAGAGTCATCGAAGCAACTCCTGCGGATCGCTAGTCGGCATCGTTTATGGTCAGAACTACGACGGTATCTGATCGTCTTCGCGCCTCTGACTTTCGTTCTTGATTAATGAAAACATTCTTGACAAATGCTTTCGCAGTAGCTCGTCTTGCGGCGATCCAAGAATTTCACCTCTAACGCCGCAATACGAATGCCCCCGTTTGTCCCTGTTAATCATTACCTCCAGTTCCGAAAACCAACAAAATAGAACCGAGGTCCTATTCCATTATTCCATGCACCATTATTCAGGCAGCCGAGGCCTGCTTTGAACACTCTAATTTTTTCAAAGTAAACGCGCCGGCCACCCAGGACGCTCAGCGAAGAGCACCCGTGGGAGAGAGCCGGCAGACGGTAGGGCAGGAGACAACGGGCAGTGAACCGGCGCGAGCCGGACCGCCCGCCTGCGCCTGAGATCCAACTACGAGCTTTTTAACTGCAACAACTTTAATATACGCTATTGGAGCTGGAATTACCGCGGCTGCTGGCACCAGACTTGCCCTCCAATAGATCCTCGTTAAAGGGTTTAAAGTGTACTCATTCCAATTACGGGGCCTCGAAAGAGTCCCGTATTGTTATTTTTCGTCACTACCTCCCCGTGCCGGGAGTGGGTAAGTTGCGCGCCTGCTGCCTTCCTTGGATGTGGTAGCCGTTTCTCATGCTCCCTCTCCGGAATCGAACCCTGATTCCCCGTTACCCGTTACAAACATGGTAGGCATGTCACGTACCATCGACATTTGATAGGGCAGACATTTGAAAGATGCGTCGCCGGCACATGAGGCCATGCGATCAGCACAAAGTTATCCAGAGTCACCAGTGGGGACGCCGCAACCCCGCGAGGGGAAACGACGATTGGTTTTGAACTAATAAAAGCGCTCTTTCCGCGAGGGTCGGAGCTTGGTAAGCATGTATTAGCTCTAGAATTGCCACAGTTATCCAAGTAGGATCGTGTCATCTAAGGAACCTCGACTGATTTAATGAGCCATTCGCGGTTTCACCGTGAGACAGTGTGAACTTAGACATGCATGGCTTAATCTTTGAGACAAGCATATGACTACTGGCAGGATCAACCAGATATCTGTCGGAGACGTACGTACTGCGCACACCGGTCGGCGGAGGAAGGGTGTGTAAAAAGCCTCACTGGGACGGCCGCAGGGACCGACTGACGGGACGGACGAACGGTTGTTCCACCCGTCCCTCACTCCGTCGACCTAGGACCGCCTGACAGGGGCCTCCCACACGCACCAGACGACCGACCGACCGGGCTCGCTCGAGGAGGGATGGCAGCGCTCTGTGCAGAACGGATCCCAACGACCTCGGCGACGAATTTCACTGGGACTAGAGACACCATTTGGCCTGCCCTTCTCCCCTTCTCCGTAGGGAGAGAGAGAACGCAGGGCCTCGAGGCAACGATTCCTGCTTTCCATTTGCCGGTCACAAGCTCTTTGCGAGAGTCGGACCACCAGCGAGACGTACTGTCGAGCTCTGCTATAAGCCTTAGAGAAATCACCACGGACGGACCACGTTTCCTGATACGGACCAGACTAGGGCACCTCGGTGGAGGAGCCACTGCCACAAACCGCACCCAATTCGCACTACGGGGAAAGGCAGGCGAGCGTTTTCCGCAAGCCCGCGCTATCGCTCCGCCTGGCGGGACTGAGATCGCTTTACGAACACTGGTTGAAATTGAGTCGCTGCGGCGAGACAACTACCCCAGAATTTCTGTTCGACTTCTTCGAATCTATTTCCTTGGGCATTACCTTATGTACCATTGCCATAAATGAATTGTGTCCGCTCTTTATTTAACCTTGCATGTTATAGTGTTAATATTCTTTGCTTCTGTTTCAGACACCAGAAACACTCGGGCATCACACACCACATACACACACACACACACACACACATATATATATATATATATATATATATATATATATATATATATATATATATATATATATATATATATATATATATATATAAATATATATGAGGCGTGTTGAAATGAAACCGGACCTAACTGCAACAAGTGAACATAGGTACGATGCGCATGATGACGTCACCTATGGTGCAAACAGCACATACCAGCCGTCAAGTTTGCAAAATGTCATTATCCTCCGACTTATAGTTTCCTAAGCAGAACGTTGAAAACATGACAGGCGTGATACGGAATCCGTCCAGAGTTAATCAGCGAGCGGTGATTCGGTTTCTAGCAGCTTAAGGATGTCAACCAGTTGACATTCATCACAGAATGCAGACAGTGTATGGTGACAAAAGTGGGGCGAACGTAAGTTCCTACGACGGTCCACCCGAACTGCTGCATCAATTTTGGCGATGGCATCTTCTGACGCAACAATATGCGCCTGACCTGGTCTAGGAATATCTTTCGTTAACCCGCGTCCTTCTTTAAACATCGTTGTCCAGTTCTTCACTGTTGTCTTCGGTACAGTAAGCTGCATGCTGCAACATCCGAGTTGGCTCGGATGGAGTACTTACCACGCACTGGACTTCCTTGTCCAAGACAGGATCCGTTGGAGACAAAGTTGGGCGCCGGTACACTGAGTAACGGGTCATCAAGATCAAGGTCAAGATAAAGATCAATATTTATATATTATGGTCCCTAATTATAAAGTCACCAATATTGCACACTAGATTAAAAGAATAGGTCCACTGTCACCTTCAAAGCATCATGTAAAGGTGTAGTTGTGGCTTATACTTCACACTGGAGGTAAAATGTAAATTGATGAAGTACAAACTATAAAGTGATTATGGATCACCCATGAAGAAGTTTCAACGTTGTTACTGCATCATCTTGTTGCACTATACCTTCGATGTCCTTCCCGTCCATCTGGATATGAACAGCATGGGGACCTTTTTCTGTGGGCCAGTAAGTGGCCTTGGTGGTACTATTGCGCTGCTGTTCCAATTGAATATTTGCTGGTTTTGAAGGGCCTGAAAAATGGTCGAAAGAAAAAAAAATATCAATGTCCTGCTTCTTTTACTGAAAGCTGTACGTAACATGCTTAATGAATAAGCACAATGCATCTTTCTAATTCTTCTTCTTCAATTTTTCGGAAATTGACAGAAAGAATTCCTGACTAGAGAGCAAATACGGCTACAGGTCACCTTAAGTTATGTTTCTGTCGTCATCCCGAGAAAGGGTGGGTGTGCACTGGAGGCACGTGCTTTGAACGAGCAGGAACAGACTTCTATTACAAGCGATTCTGTGAAAACCTTGTGGTAAGTGACAGACGGGAGGGCCTTGAGTGACACTGTTGAACAATCACCAGAAATGATGCAGTTTTGGGTATAGGAAACAGGCTAGAACTACATAGAGTGACTGCCGACCGGGACCTTACATGTCTTTTTTTATCCTGAATGACCAAAGAGAGAGAGAGAGGGAGAGAGAGAGAGAGAGAGAGAGAGAGAGAGAAATTGAGAGAGACAGGGAGAGAGAGAGAGAAGGATATATAACTACACACACACAACACATGTAAACACACACACGCACACACACACACGCGAGTACATACATACATACATACACACACGCAGTACCGCACACACACACACACACATAAATACACATATACATACATATATACATATATATATTTAAATGCTAAGTGTGCTCTTCAAGTGGTGGTTAATGTAGAAATTGTTTCATATCAAGAGGTTGATTGCTCCATGCACAACTCTCTTTAGTCATCTTTTCAATAGGTATGGTGATCCAGTACCCAATTCTCGCCTCATCAGCTAATAGCTCTGGGATCACTGGGTATTTCTTCTTCAACAAGGCATTGGCAGTCCAAAATCAAACACTGCTTAAGGGGATGAAGTGTTAGAGACTTGAACGGTCTCGGCCACGGTTCTCGGAATATGAATGAATTACCTCAAATGGGATTACAATCAAAATTTCGGTCACTGAAGGCTAAAAAATATTGGCAGAGGTATATAACCATTATTATACTACTTTCTGTCAGACGAGTTGCGAAAATATTATTTAAAACCACAGTATATGTTGTTTTCTGTTTAAAACTAATAAACCTACAGATGCATCTCTTAATCGACCAATACTTCTACAGGGGCGTATGTCCGTGTGCATGTGCCAGTTCTGACGTGAGCTGGTTGTAGCCGGATAAGGACTTTCTGCCTAACGGGCTAGACTCGAGTAGCTGCGTTGGTACACGTATCGCGGAGAGTGGTTATCCAATGTGTGAGTCCATTTTAATAGAGTAAAACACTAGAGCAAAGTAGACCCGTAGCATGTTAGGCACCATATACGCTGCTCTTAACAACCCATCTAACCATGGCCGGTGTTATCCCATGTCACCATATAGTTAGTCGCCTCTTACGACATGCTCTCTGTGGGGCCCAACCAAATGAAAGAAGTGGTGAAGTTGATTCCTTACATGTCTGTTTAGCGATTCAGCGACAATATTGTGGCAATCAAAATCGAATTCAGCAATTTCTACTTGTTATTCTTCGTTTGATCTATAACTCCTGCTACCAAACCCCGGAAAAGGCTTTGCCAAGTAGCTTTGCCAAGAACGGAATGCGCTGTGTCGTAGTTTACAGCTTGACTGCGATATTTGCACCTTTCAGTCCAATACATTTAACTTCAGCGTAGAATTTTTAGATACCGAGTTAGCCTTCCCTCTTTAATGCCTTCTCCATAGCCAGTTTGTCCTGTTTGCAGTCTGTTATCTAGGATCATTTCGTGGATGTGCAGAAGGGTATTGGCAGTTCTTTGTCGGTGACCTTGACGCAAGCAGTCAGCTTTGGGTCGCTGACTGTTACAGCTCAGCATCTTGATCCCAATTCAGCACACATTGATACATCTGTAAAAATTCCAAAGACCTCTTTGTTGATTGAAATCAGGTGTAGTATTTGAACGGTCAAATCAACTTAATGAGACTACACATGTATGTAGCAAGTTGCCGGTGTTACTATATGTTCGAGGCAGACGCTCTGCTGCAATTGAAGAAGAGACGTTTTTCTGTTCACATTTCGTGAAATTGATATCTTCAACAAAGTGTGAATGTACTTCACAATACCTGGTGTAAAAATTTAAAGTGGAAAGCCTGTATGTGTGAGTCTCCTGGCCACACTGCAGCCATGCCAGTGGCAAATCAAATGACCAAAGGAAAAAAGCTGAATTTAAAAAATGAAAGATACTAATAAATGGCGTATGGTCCATCCATTGGCATTGCCTGTGAAGCATTTGGAACCTGGAGGCGGTTTTAATTGATGTAATAATTATTGTCAATGCCGCCGAAGTCATGCATTAAACACGCGGTTGAATTGTGAGTTATTTGGCGATGTCGATTTTCTATATGTATGCATCTTTTTCCATTCAGAAGTGAAGTAAAAATGTTCCGAATCAAGTGTGAACTCTCAGAACTGACAAAAGGTTATGTGGAATCAAAACCAAATGCTTGCTGATAGATTGAAAATCTCCATTTGGCATGCGCATCATCACCCATTTAGCCAACATCTTTGGGCACATGAATTCACTGAATAATAAATTGCAAAGGGAAAAACAATAATGTCATTTTAACACGAGATTCAAGATTTCAGCATTTTTAATCAAAGTTTCTGTACTGAAATCAGAAAGTGAAACGTGATCAAGATGCTGAGCAGCGCATGAGCTGCAGTGTTCAGCGATCTATAGCTGACTGCTAGCGTCAGGGCCAGCGAACCATAGCTGCCAAGACCCTTCTACACCTCCATGCGGTGATTCTGGATAACAGGCTGCAGCAGGGCAGAGTGGCTAAGGAGAAGGGATCGAAGAGGGAATGCTAACCCGGTACTCAAAAAATGCTTGCTGAAGTCGGATGTGTTGGACCGAAAGGTGCAAATATCGCAGCCAAGCTGTAAACTTCAACACAACGCATTCAGTTCTCTGGACTACATTCTGCTAATTAAGCCCTTTCAGGGTTTGGTAGTGGGAGATTGAGAACGAATGAAGAAGAAGAAGAAGAAGAAGAAGAAGAAGAAGAAGAAGACGAAGAAGAAGAAGAAGAAGAAGAAGAAGAAGAAGAAGAAGAAGAAAGTGAAAATAAACAAGATAAACGCGTTTTCAAAGCTAGCAGAGTTTTATAAGATAGTGAACTTGTTTTTGTGACATCAAGTGCCTCGCTTAGTAGTGGTTCCATTGTGTTTTGACAACACAATTATCCCAGGCAGCGCCTCGTATTGAACACTCGTTTGATGACATAACTTGAATCCATCAGCCAATTTCCAGTAAAGTCACTTGATATGATCAATCAATCAGATCTTCAACGCAAACATAAGATAAACAGTCAGCCAAATAAACAGACAGAAAGATAAACAGACAGCCAGATAAACAGACAGCCAGATAAACAGAAGCACGTTATTAAAATAATTAGGAAAATACGCGCTTACCCATGACACTGACAGTCAATTGACCGGGGAATCCCCGAGTATTAACAATAAAACTAGTGGGTTTGCCAAGAACACCTCGAAATAACCCAGCACCATTTACCGTTGGTTTCTTTAATTCAACTATTTCTTGGATAAATGGTGATCCTGGAGAAAAATGAATTTCAAAAAGCTGACAACAATTGGAAATCAATAAAATATACATTCAAAATATGGAAAGTTTAGACATCGTATTTTCACATATGTGACATTGTATGCCAGCGGTCAGCATACTATTATGTTTTGTTCTATACTGGTTTTAAGAATCAACTTCACTGCACTCCGGGTACAGCCATGGGTGATCAGTGTCTCTAACTAAATTGTGAAGCGTATGGAAACTGATGGCTCATATAGCTCGTTGGTCGAGCACACTCCTGGGCCGTTCTCTCATGCGCCCACCATGCTCTATAACCTCGTTTGATTTATCAAGCTCTGCATTCTGGCAATTGCTTATTCATCAATTCCTGTGTCTTCATCGATCATGAGGTCATTGATAGATTTCAAAATATCCTTCATATCCATATATACTGCAGACGCTTGTGGACGCTATAATGGACGCTTGTAAAGTCAGAATATCATCTCTTACATTGCCCTGAATCCCAGCATGACCAGGACAGTATAGCAAATCCTCTACAGGATTTGCATAGGTTTTATGCATGTATTAATAAGCAATGAATATAGTAGAAAGCTCACCACACATGATATCCATGGGAATGAAACATAAATAAAGCAGGTACAAGGTTTTAGGTATTTGAAAACTCTTTTTACTGAGGACGGCAGACTCGATAAAGAGATAGACGAGAGTGCAGAGGACAAACGTTGTCACATACCAGCTGTCTCCACTGCTAAGACACCGCAAGACATCCCTACAAGCAAAAATGCGGGTGACAAATAGTATCTTCATCCCTAACCTGTGCTACCAGTGACAGACATGGACATTGAATAAGGCCCATGAACGAAAGTTAGTCACCTGCGAAATGCGGTACCTACGAAAGGTGACTAACAACAACAAAAGAGACAGAATCACAAATATGAATATTCGAGAGAAGGTTGGAAAAATTCCTGCCTTCATTACATCGAACAACACAAACTGAATCGGTTTGGCCACATTGTGAGAACGCAACTATGCAAGAACCCAACCTTCTACAGGAGAACATCAGGAAGCAAGCGAGAGGTAGACCGAAGAAAAAGTGGATAGACAGAGTAAACGAAACCTGTCGTAAAAAGGGGAATATGACACGAGCTACGGGAGAGGTGAAAGACAAATACATAACACGACACTGGGCTACAGCCCTGTAGAAAGTGAGACCACAAAAGGAAAAGAAAGATGAACATGTTTTAGCAATCATTAGATGATGTCTGGTTCAGAGTTTTAATTTGCTTTGTCCTCAAATCACCAGAACCAGCTGCTTTGCTGTATTTCATTTGATGGATTGCATAATTTAATTCCTCTGTGGAAAAGGATGTCGCCAGTAAGTCGTTCACATTGTACAATCACACTGGATCTTGGTTTACCTTATTTTTTTAGTGGTTTTCATTCTATGAGGTAATTAGTTGACTATTTGGTTGGGGGTAACCTGCATTATGATTGTAGGTCCTGTTCGCCTGGGTCATGACTTAGATTCTTGATACATTTCCAGGTCTGCTTTGGTTTTATTTTTAGATCTTTTACAAATTTTTTGTTTTCGAGTCTCACATGGCGTTTAGGACGTCTGGATGGTTTCTCATGAAGAGGTCATTTTAAAATAATGTTTAGTTTGCTCGTTTAGAGCCTATGAGTCTTCGTTCAGGCCAGAAATGTATTGGGTTCTGCGGGCTCTTGACATGTGGCGTCTAGAGATACTTGCTGCTAGTTCAACAGAAGCCTCGTATTTTTCAGAAGTTTGTTCTCGTTTCCAGGCCTATTTTTTTAGTTCGCAGGCAAATGATTCCTATTTTGCTCGCTTAAAGTGTTTTGTCAAAGGACATACTTCGGTTTGACAACTCTTGTAATGCTACACAAGAGGCTGGTAAAAGTTAATGACCAAGACCTCATCTACGTCAGGGTCAAGTAAAACATACCAAGATCCCCAGCTCACGTCAGGGTTAGGTGAAACATATTGAACAAGACCTGACCTCACTTCTGTGCATCTCCTGAAAACAAGTTGTGTTACAGCATTTTACCAACAATGTGGGGATCAAAACTTTGAGCTCCTTTGTTGCAAGCTAGGGAAAACATTGCACTACAACCAGGAAGACCCAGATTCACCATCTTCGGGGTGCCACAGCAAACAAACTACGGGAGAATTTTCATCAAAATTATAAAATTAGATTAAAGAAGCGTTAAAAAACCAACAGAAAGAGCTTCACCTTTTACGAGATGACCTTCATAGCTGATCCAAACTTTGTATGTCCCTGTCCCTCGAGGTTTGAACTGAACCCTGTAAATGGCATGCTTGTCTCTAACAACTCGACATGGATATCTGTCTCCGTTGTAAGTAACTTCACAATCGATTCTTCCATCTCCTACGCGTGAGCAGTCAGCTGTAGAGATTAAATGAAATCATAAGCGAAAACGCTCCTGTTTTTTCTATATATTTCGTATTATTTCATAAACCTGATTTCTTTGCAGTGTATTACGCCTTACTGACACAGTGCATCCGACATCAGCGCGAATTTTCTGACGGACTTAAATTTTTCACTACATAATATTTTGACTTCTGAATACGTTTATATTTGCAATGTGAAATCAATCAATGACCGCCTGTTGGATGGGGCAACCGCAATAGTTGAAGCAGCAATCCACAGGCTGCAAAGTTTCGATATTAAACGAGGTTCGAGCAGAGTGCGGCGCATAAGAGGACGGCGCAGGAGAGTGTACAACCAGCAAGCTATAGGGACCATCAGCATCCATACCTTACCCCATTTGATGAGAGAGAATGAGCACCTATGGGTATGCCCGGAGTGCAGTGACGTCGATTCTTAGAAACAGAAACAGAAATGTAGGAAGTACAGCCACGTGTATACAATGAGGAAAACTTGGTAGTGAGAAACTTTTAAGTGCATGCATGGCAATTATTCAAGCCTATATATCAGCTACATGGCATTGCAAAAAATATTGCGAGCCAGTATATCGGTTCTATTGAGTGAATCAGTTAATTCACTTACTGACACAAATTTTGCTGCTCCGAAAACAAGTAAGTTTGGATTGTAACTTAACTTAACTTAACCTCGTTATACTGGTTTAGAAGACTCTACAGAGTCTGTATACAACCAGTTTCTTGGAGGGTGGTTTTTACCAATGTGCAAGTTCATCTTAATAGACTCAAACACTAGATCTAAGTAGACCCGCAGCCAGTTGGGCGCCATTTATAGCTGCACCCGGGGAACGATACAAATAACTTAGGTAGATTTTTTAATTTGAATGTTGTATGGGCAGCGGCCTTTAAGCCTATTCTCTTTTTATTTCTAATTGCAAGGAATTTTTAACGTGCTCTACACTGGACACGGGTGTCCGATCTCACTAACCAGAGATCAGTGAAATTTTGTGAGAAACTCAAAATTTGTTTTTAAATCCCGGTCTCCACTGTGATTCGAACACGCGACCGACACACGAGGTGGACATCTTACCTCGAGACCACTGAGTCCCTCAAATGAGAAGTGCCAATTGTTTCACAAGGTCGCACTTACCCGAGTGCAGATCACAGTCGCTGGCGTATGTTCCACACTAATGTGACAGTCCTTGTCTGGCTTCAGACATGGTGTGTAAATCATCCACAGACATACTAGCAACAGGATGACACAAAAATATAGCATTGGGCCAAAGGGCAGGAGCACACAGGATTTTGGATCAATAACCAACCAACCAATCAAATTATTCCTTACTTACAGCTAATAATTAAATACTAGTACTTCTTCTACTAACAGAGAGTCGCAAAGATAGCGCGTAACAAGCTGTGGGTCTAATTATGCCACCCGGCCACGGATTTGACTGGAATTCCCACTAGTCGTGTGCCTACGGAAACGTGTTGCTTTTTCTCATGTGGATTAGTTAGTTCGTTCATTTTGTGGTGTTTTTTTCTCCTCCTGTTATCCTGGCATGTTCATCGGCTATATGTAATAGTATTTCGTTTATCTTGTGTTCTATTTCCACGGTCTAGTTCACACGGCTGAACTTCACGAAATTGGCGCAGACAGTATCGGTTTTGGCGGGGCTGTGAAATTGATACCAAGGAAAATAAGGAACTAAAATACATCGCCCGGGAGAGATTGGGCCCTGCCCGGTCAGCAAAATGCACAAGACACGAGGTCACTGACACGCTGAGTGATATCCCTAGGACCTCATGTGCTTACAGGAAAGACAAGGTCAGGCTTACAGTTAGTAATTAAGAATATATAACAGAGACACGAGTACAACCAACCTATCATTTCAGGGTAGGTACACACTGTTCCGGTTTCCATACCATACACAGCAACATCAGAGGAGTCTGTTACGTGACAGATTAACGGCATGCCTGTTATATAGTCAACTTCCCAATCACCTGTAGAGAGAATGTAAGTACGAGATTGACAAATGTTGCTGCTCGTGTAAGACAAGGACATCCTTTTTCGCGCCTGAGAGAATACTTGCCTGTTTATTATTCCTTGAATATCTTCACCTTATTAGAGCAAATCAAGCTCTGATTTTTTTTTCTTTAACATTCGCCTTTTCTCTCTAATCCCCACTGTGGTTTTTTTATTTTGTGCCTGTCGGTCCAGTGCTTCCGACTTCAGCATTCACTTTATGTAAGGGTCTGCTTCCTCCTGCATTTTCTAAGGGTTTGCTTCCCCGGGGTAACGGCCGGTGTTGTGATGGAGATCGAACCCCGCACCTTCTGGTTGTGAGCCGTGTCACTTAACCACTTGCCCACGCTTATGATTTGTTTGATCTGAAACTCACAGTTGATGTTATTATGTATCTTGTCTGGCAGGAAGTGTAGAAAAGCTGGTGCTGTCTTTATTGTACGTTGTTGTTCTTACACGTTGTTGTTCTTACACGTTGTTGTTCTTACATGTTGTTGTTCTTACATGTTGTTGTTCTTACATGTTGTTGTTCTTACATGTTGTTGTTCTTACACGTTGTTGTTCTTACATGTTGTTGTTCTTACATGTTGTTGTTCTTACACGTTGTTGTTCTTACATGTTGTTGTTCTTACATGTTGTTCTTACACGTTGTTGTTCTTACACGTTGTTCTTACATGTTGTTGTTCTTACACGTTGTTGTTCTTACACGTTGTTCTTACATGTTGTTGTTCTTACATGTTGTTGTTCTTACACGTTGTTCTTACATGTTGTTGTTCTTACATGTTGTTGTTCTTACACGTTGTTGTTCTTACATGTTGTTCTTACACGTTGTTGTTCTTACATGTTGTTGTTCTTACATGTTGTTGTTCTTACATGTTGTTCTTACATGTTGTTGTTCTTACATGTTGTTGTTCTTACACGTTGTTGTTCTTACATGTTGTTGTTCTTACATGTTGTTGTTCTTACATGTTGTTCTTACATGTTGTTGTTCTTACATGTTGTTGTTCTTACACGTTGTTGTTCTTACATGTTGTTGTTCTTACACGTTGTTGTTCTTACACGTTGTTGTTCTTACATGTTGTTCTTACATGTTGTTGTTCTTACATGTTGTTCTTACATGTTGTTGTTCTTACATGTTGTTCTTACATGTTGTTGTTCTTACATGTTGTTCTTACATGTTGTTGTTCTTACACGTTGTTGTTCTTACACGTTGTTGTTCTTACATGTTGTTCTTACATGTTGTTGTTCTTACATGTTGTTCTTACACGTTGTTGTTCTTACACGTTGTTGTTCTTACATGTTGTTCTTACATGTTGTTCTTACATGTTGTTCTTACATGTTGTTGTTCTTACACGTTGTTGTTCTTACATGTTGTTGTTCTTACACGTTGTTGTTCTTACATGTTGTTGTTCTTACATGTTGTTGTTCTTACATGTTGTTCTTACATGTTGTTGTTCTTACATGTTGTTGTTCTTACACGTTGTTGTTCTTACATGTTGTTGTTCTTACATGTTGTTGTTCTTACATGTTGTTGTTCTTACATGTTGTTCTTACATGTTGTTGTTCTTACACGTTGTTGTTCTTACACGTTGTTGTTCTTACATGTTGTTCTTACATGTTGTTCTTACATGTTGTTCTTACATGTTGTTGTTCTTACACGTTGTTGTTCTTACATGTTGTTGTTCTTACACGTTGTTGTTCTTACATGTTGTTGTTCTTACATGTTGTTCTTACATGTTGTTCTTACATGTTGTTGTTCTTACACGTTGTTGTTCTTACATGTTGTTGTTCTTACACGTTGTTGTTCTTACATGTTGTTGTTCTTACATGTTGTTGTTCTTACATGTTGTTCTTACATGTTGTTGTTCTTACATGTTGTTCTTACATGTTGTTGTTCTTTCATGTTGTTGTTCTTACATGTTGTTCTTACATGTTGTTGTTCTTACATGTTGTTCTTACACGTTGTTGTTCTTACACGTTGTTGTTCTTACATGTTGTTCTTACATGTTGTTCTTACATGTTGTTCTTACATGTTGTTGTTCTTACACGTTGTTGTTCTTACATGTTGTTGTTCTTACATGTTGTTGTTCTTACACGTTGTTGTTCTTACATGTTGTTCTTACATGTTGTTGTTCTTACATGTTGTTGTTCTTTCATGTTGTTGTTCTTACATGTTGTTGTTCTTACATGTTGTTCTTACACGTTGTTGTTCTTACACGTTGTTGTTCTTACACGTTGTTGTTCTTACACGTTGTTGTTCTTACATGTTGTTGTTCTTACACGTTGTTGTTCTTACACGTTGTTGTTCTTACATGTTGTTGTTCTTACATGTTGTTGTTCTTACACGTTGTTGTTCTTACATGTTGTTGTTCTTACACGTTGTTGTTCTTACACGTTGTTGTTCTTACACGTTGTTGTTCTTACATGTTGTTGTTCTTACACGTTGTTGTTCTTACACGTTGTTGTTCTTACATGTTGTTGTTCTTACATGTTGTTGTTCTTACACGTTGTTGTTCTTACATGTTGTTGTTCTTACACGTTGTTGTTCTTACACGTTGTTGTTCTTACATGTTGTTCTTACATGTTGTTGTTCTTACATGTTGTTGTTCTTACACGTTGTTGTTCTTACATGTTGTTGTTCTTACATGTTGTTGTTCTTACATGTTGTTCTTACATGTTGTTGTTCTTACACGTTGTTGTTCTTACACGTTGTTGTTCTTACATGTTGTTGTTCTTACATGTTGTTGTTCTTACACGTTGTTGTTCTTACATGTTGTTGTTCTTACACGTTGTTGTTCTTACATGTTGTTCTTACACGTTGTTGTTCTTACACGTTGTTGTTCTTACACGTTGTTGTTCTTACACGTTGTTGTTCTTACATGTTGTTCTTACATGTTGTTGTTCTTACATGTTGTTCTTACACGTTGTTGTTCTTACACGTTGTTGTTCTTACATGTTGTTCTTACATGTTGTTGTTCTTACATGTTGTTCTTACATGTTGTTGTTCTTACACGTTGTTGTTCTTACATGTTGTTCTTACATGTTGTTGTTCTTACATGTTGTTCTTACACGTTGTTGTTCTTACACGTTGTTGTTCTTACATGTTGTTCTTACATGTTGTTGTTCTTACATGTTGTTCTTACATGTTGTTGTTCTTACATGTTGTTGTTCTTACATGTTGTTGTTCTTACATGTTGTTGTTCTTACATGTTGTTGTTCTTACATGTTGTTCTTACACGTTGTTGTTCTTACATGTTGTTCTTACATGTTGTTGTTCTTACATGTTGTTGTTCTTACATGTTGTTGTTCTTACATGTTGTTCTTACACGTTGTTGTTCTTACATGTTGTTCTTACATGTTGTTGTTCTTACATGTTGTTCTTACATGTTGTTGTTCTTACATGTTGTTGTTCTTACATGTTGTTGTTCTTACATGTTGTTCTTACATGTTGTTGTTCTTACATGTTGTTGTTCTTACATGTTGTTGTTCTTACATGTTGTTCTTACATGTTGTTGTTCTTACATGTTGTTGTTCTTACATGTTGTTGTTCTTACATGTTGTTGTTCTTACATGTTGTTGTTCTTACACGTTGTTGTTCTTACACGTTGTTGTTCTTACACGTTGTTGTTCTTACATGTTGTTGTTCTTACATGTTGTTGTTCTTACACGTTGTTGTTCTTACATGTTGTTGTTCTTACATGTTGTTGTTCTTACACGTTGTTGTTCTTACATGTTGTTCTTACATGTTGTTGTTCTTACATGTTGTTGTTCTTACACGTTGTTGTTCTTACATGTTGTTGTTCTTACATGTTGTTGTTCTTACACGTTGTTGTTCTTACATGTTGTTGTTCTTACATGTTGTTGTTCTTACACGTTGTTGTTCTTACATGTTGTTCTTACATGTTGTTGTTCTTACATGTTGTTGTTCTTACACGTTGTTGTTCTTACATGTTGTTGTTCTTACATGTTGTTGTTCTTACACGTTGTTGTTCTTACATGTTGTTCTTACATGTTGTTGTTCTTACATGTTGTTGTTCTTACACGTTGTTGTTCTTACATGTTGTTGTTCTTACACGTTGTTGTTCTTACATGTTGTTGTTCTTACATGTTGTTGTTCTTACACGTTGTTGTTCTTACATGTTGTTCTTACATGTTGTTCTTACATGTTGTTGTTCTTACACGTTGTTGTTCTTACATGTTGTTCTTACACGTTGTTGTTCTTACATGTTGTTCTTACATGTTGTTCTTACATGTTGTTGTTCTTACACGTTGTTCTTACATGTTGTTCTTACATGTTGTTGTTCTTACACGTTGTTGTTCTTACATGTTGTTCTTACACGTTGTTGTTCTTACATGTTGTTCTTACATGTTGTTGTTCTTACACGTTGTTGTTCTTACATGTTGTTGTTCTTACATGTTGTTGTTCTTACATGTTGTTCTTACATGTTGTTGTTCTTACATGTTGTTGTTCTTACATGTTGTTGTTCTTACATCTAAAACTCATGGACCACACGGTAATACCGCACAGGCAACACCAGATTAAAATACCATCTATTCAACAAGTTCAAAATATAACATACCGATGAATGTGTCTGCTGCGCTGATAAAATTACTAAATGACTGCTGAACATCTGCTGCAAAAGTGCCCAACAAACGAGTTACAGAGAAGACACATTTTGATATCTACCGTTCCAATCTTACACAACTCTATCGAGATACCGATGACCTTATTCGGACCATTGCTTTCTTTATAGACATTCAAGTTGACGTCTGGAAACGTACGAAGAAGAAGAAAACATAAGAGGAAGAAGAAGAAGACGATGAAGAAGAAGAAGAAAAAGGAGGCATCTGTTTGTCAATGGAGCGAAATGGTAAATGAGTGCGAATTAATAGAAACAGGTTTCATTTAAAAAAGCCCTGTTGCAGTGTGGGGCCTATGTTGTACATGGAGGAACAAAGTGAAGGAATATCTTCATTCCTTATCACCCAAAAGCTAACAATAAAATGTACCAACCTACGAAACTACAACACAATACATAAAGTGCATTCTTACATGAAGTCCGGACTTCAATGTACCCATGATGTTGGTCAACGCGTGTGACAAACACGACCTTTCGTTGTCTTTGGTCCGGGTTAAAGAAGTTCATATCTGCCTCTGGAAGAAAAGAAAGCTATTCATACATTACAGCAATGCGCACGAGGAAATACACTCTAGACTGCAGAGAACATACTATAGGCCTTTATCTGAGTTACAAAAGACAGTTTAGTTTATACAAGAGACAACATTACAGATAATAGACATTAAGTAAAGAAGAACAAGAAGAAGAAGAAGAAGAAAGAAGAAGAAGAAGAAGAACGGAAATATATTTACAACAAAAAGATATTGCAACAAAAGGATATTTACAACAAGAAGATATTGCAACAAACAGATATTTACAATAGAATATATTTACAACAAAAATACATTTACAACACGGAGATATTTATAACAAAGAGATATTTACAAATATAAGATATTTACAATTAGGAAGAAATTTACAGCAAGAAGATATTTACAATAAGAAGAAATTTACAGCTTTAAGAATTTACCAACAGCAAGATTTTTAAAGAAAATATTTAAAATAAGATATTTACAAGAAGAAGATATTTACAAGAAGAAGATATTTACAATAGAAAGATATTACAAGAAGATATTGTATTCACAACAAAAAGATATTTAAACAAGAAAATATAACAACAAAAATATATTACAACAATAAGATACTCGTATTTGAAACAAGAAGATATTTACAACAACAAGATATTTACAAAAAACCTATTACAATAAGAAGATATTTACAACAAGAATATATCTACAACAACAAGATATTTACAACACGAAGACATTTACAACAAGAAGATATTTACAAAAAACCTATTACAATAAGAAGATATTTACAACAAGAATATATCTACAACAACAAGATATTTACAACACGAAGAAATTTACAACAAGAAGATATTTACCAAAAAATATATATTATAACAATAAGATACTCGTATTTGAAACAATAAGATATTTACAACAAGAATATATTTACAAGAAGAAGATATTTACAACAATAAGATATTTACAACAAGAATATATTTACAACAAGAAGCTTTTTACCCAAAAAAAGATATTACAACAAGAAGATATTTACAACAAGAAGATATTTACGAAAAAAGATATTACAACAAGAAGATATTTACTACTAGAAGATATTTCCAAAAAAAGATTTTACAACAAGAAGATATTTACAAGAAGAAGGTATTTACAAGAAGATTTTTCAAGCCTCTTCTCACCTCTGACGTTTGCACTATTAAAGTGCACATTGATTTGGTAAGCTCCTGAATCAAACGGTGTAAATGCGATCTCATTGTAACCAGGCGAGTGGGTGGTGATGGACGTAGGAACATAACGGCCACTGTGTGAGATATCGACTCCAAGTTCGCCGGGCCCAGCC
Organism: Ariolimax columbianus; assembly: GCA_036924085.1. Classification (NCBI taxonomy): domain Eukaryota; kingdom Metazoa; phylum Mollusca; class Gastropoda; order Stylommatophora; family Arionidae; genus Ariolimax; species Ariolimax columbianus. The sequence goes on along the minus strand of JAVGWX010000002.1, from coordinate 75,112,516 downwards.
TTCGTGCTGTCGACTGTTTAGGGAGAAGAGAAAGCAATGATAGACATGATGTTTGTTTGATTTACTTTTGAAAATGATGTAACAGAAACTGTCAACTGGGATGAAGTGTTAGAAACTTCATTGTACTAAACTTCAACATGTGTGACACGGGCATCAGTTCCAGTCCTCGCTGCCTTTCTTTATCTAACCGTTAGTCAGGTACCCATTTACTAATGAACTCGCCATACAGCTGGATCAACTGAAGAGTGCCTGTAGCGCCGAATTCAACCCCCGCACCTTTGCCTTGAAAAGTGAGTGCTCTACAAACCATTTCTAAAGATGGACTGTATCCGTTGGATTGCAGTGTGGGCTTTACAGCAATAGGTTTTCACGATAAGGCTTCCAACCCCCTATACCACTCTAGTAGTCTTTTGCGACCTACTCTGAAGGCGGTAATCCCCTCGTGCAGTGTTTACCAACCTTTGTAGACTTGCGAACCGGTGAAAATATGGAAAAACATTTCCCGGATGAGTGAAAATATGGAAAAACATTTCGCGGACCAGTGAAAATAGAAAACATTTATTGCGCATAGCTCATGCAGTTTTGTTTTTGGGACCTTCTTCTTCTTCATCGTACGCAGTCAGACAGTAACCCTTATTTTTTCGAAAAAAGCTGCGGTCATCCTGAGGCTGTCGACACTGCCATAGAGCTTGTCGTGTGGTTCCACTGGTGTTGGCCACATCTGCTCTCTCTGATCCTCGTATGTCGGGCAGTTCTGCAGCAGATGTTCAGCGGTCATTTTACCGGTACCGCACGGGCATTCGTCGGTACCACCTATCTTCAATTTGTTGAATAGGTGGTACCTCAGTCTATTGTGGCCAGTGCGAAGTCTGAAGACAACGACCTGCTCTCTTCTGTTCAACTGGTAATAGGCATCGTTTTTGGTGTAACCAGTATGTTCGGTTTCCCATTTGGTCATGTATCTGGCTTTGATAAGCCGTTTTGACTTTTCGTACGTCATACTAGTATCTGTTTGTGGTAGTCTTGCACCTTCTTTTGCCAGTCTGTCTGCCTCCTCGTTGCCTTTGATGTTGCAGTGTGATGGGACCCACTGTACCACTACCCTTTTTGGTGCGGACTGCTGGCACAGTTTGCAGAGTGCTGCTCTTAAGTCATTAAGCTCAGTGTTTTTCTGGCTTTTTAGCGCTGTGACTACGGCCAGAGCATCTGTAAGCAGGACTGTATGGCTTTCATTTTCTTTATGTGTCACCATTTCTTCCACTGCCGCCCTCAGTGCCTCTGCCTCCGCTCTGAAATTGCGTGTGAACTTACCAGTAGCGAATGACAGTGTTATTTTTCTGCCATTTGGTAGGTTCAGGAATGCTCCTGCCCCTCCGTTCTGTGTAGTGTTTCTTACAGAACCGTCGGTGTATGCATGGATCCAGTCCATGCTTGGGTAGTTTTTCGATATAAAGCTTAGGGTAGTATCTCTCCTTTCTTTTTCAGTCTGGCAGGTTTTGTTTCCAATACGTGGTATATTTTCTACCACCTGCCTCCGGGTAGGTTTTCGTACAGTAGTGATGGGTTTTGGTGTTGTTAGTGCGTTTATGGGATCTTCGTGCATCTTTGCTTTGGCTATTTCTGCAAAGTTTCTCCGCTTTAGTTTCCCATTTCCCAAATTGTTTAGTCTCTGGTGCATTGGATGGTCAGTCAGTCTTCGGAGTTTCTCTGACTGCAGCTGGGCTCTGCAGTCTCTTCTATCGGTCATGAATTGCAGTTTTGTAATATTTTCAAGTTCTACAATTGGCGTTGACTTCATGCCTCCTGTTATAACTCTCATGGCTTGGTTTTGAAGTTTGCTAACTTTATCGAAGTTCGCCTTTGCTGCTGTTGTCCATGCCGCAATGCCCTACTCGAGAACTAGTCTCACTCTTCCAGTGTACAGTTTCTTTAGTATGCTTTCGTCTGCTCCCCAGCTTGTGCCAGCAAGTTTCCTCATGATTGCCATTCTTTCTCTGGCTCTCATTCGGTTTCTCTCGATCTGACTTTTTCATGTCATACGCCGATCAAATGTGACTCCCAGATAGTTTGGGTTGTCGTTTGGCTGCAGGAATTTGCCCTTTAAACTTAATTTGGTATTTTGGGGTTTGATTGAAAGCGAGAATATTGTGCATGTGGTTTTCTCCTCGTTTATTTTGACCAGCCATGAGTTCGCCCACTCTTCCAGCGATATTAGGGCCTGCTGCATCCGATTTCTCGCTATGGTGAGATTCTTTTCAGAGGTCCACATAGCCAGATCGTCTGCAAACATTGAGCTATGGACTCTTCTTGGTATATTCTCTGTAATGTCGTTTATATACACCAGGAAGAGTGTAGGTGACAGTACTCCCCCTTGGGGTACTCCCTGCTCGAGTGTCACCTTTTTGCTCATCTGCCCTTGTACTTGGACTCTGGCTGTTCTGTTTTTGAGGTAGTGGCTGATCCATCTGTACATTTTCCCACAAACATCACTTCTTCTTAGCTTGACTCTAAGTCCATCTTTCCAGACTTTGTCAAATGCCTTTTCCAGGTCCACGCAAACCGCTACTGTGTGTTTCTGTGCCTGGTAGGCATCTTCTATTTCCGTTTTTGGGACCAATATTGTTCTTGATATATATAAACGATTTGGACATTGAAATACGATCCATGATTGGAAAATTTGCGGACGACACAAAACTATGTAGGAGTGTCTCATCTATAGCAGAGGTAGATATATTGAGGTCGGATTTAGATGAAATTCGAGACTGATCTGTGAAATGGTAAATGGAGTTTAATATATATTTAATTTTTACAGTCATCCACATGGGTAGATCTAATATGGAAAATAATTACAAAATGGGCGAGAACAATATTAAAAAGATAGAAAAGGTAAAGGACAAAGGAGTTATAATAGATCATACAGGTAAGGTGAGTAAGCAAGTCCAGGTAGCAGTGAATATGGCAAATGCAATGTTAGATATGATAAAAAGAAATATTAAACATAGTAGTAAGGAGGTGATAGTCAAACCGTATAGAGCATTAGTTAGATTTAGATTGTTAGACATTAGTTAGACCTATGTACAGTTGTCGAGTCCTTATCGTATAGGGGATATAAATATGCTGGAAAGAATAATAAGGAAGAGCCACAAAACTGATAGTGGGATTCCAGAGTTACAGTTGCGGGGAAAGACTCGGAAAAACCAGCCTACATTGCCTTGACTTAAAACGGGTTTATAAGATAATCACAGGAAAGGTTAAATTAGACTATAACAAGTTTTTATTTTCAAAATGCAACCGCCAAAGAGAACAAGATGGCATAGCTACAAATTAGCTAAAGAAGGGTCTAGATTGGATATTATGAAATATGTTTTTAGTCAGAGAGTGATGACTGCTCTGTTGCAGCCTGTTATCCAGGATCACAGAGTGGAGGTGTAGAAGGATCTTTGGCAGCTCTGGTTCGCTGACCCTGACGCTAACAGTCAGCTATGGGTCGCTGACCGCTGCAGATCATGCGCTGCTCAGCATCTTGATCCCACAGACTTCCTAAAGGAGATCAACTGGGGTGGTGGCCTATATTCCAGCTGGAGTGGGAAAATGGACAAGAAGATGAAAAAGTTCAAAAATGGCCCTCACCGTAAAATGTGTTTTTTATTCCAGCGATACCTCCCTTAAGGTCACGAACTTTGATCTGCGAGGGGTCACAAACATCAACATGACAACCATCTAGATATTGGCCATTATAATACATTCCAACGTTCCATCTGCCTGGAACAAAATTGTAATGCTGAATGAAAATCAGAAAAGATTTATAGTTTGTGATAATGTTTTGAAATTTGAGGTAAAGATATGTCCATTGTATTAGTTCACGGCTGTCAAACCACTGAATAGGTTCATTAGGTAGGTAGGTAGGTAGATAGATAGATGTGTATGTAGGTAGGCAAGCGTGTATGTAGGTAGGTGTGTAGGTAGGTAGGTGTGTGGGTAGGTAGGTGTGTATGTAGGTAGGCGATTGTGTATGTAGGTAGGTAAGTGTGTAGGTAGGTAGGTGTGTAGGCAGATGTGTATGTAGGTAGGTAAGTGTGTAGGTAGGTAAGTGTGTAGGTAGGTAGGTGTGTAGGCAGGTAGGCAGGTGTTATGTAGGTAGGAAAGTGTGTAGGTAGGTAGGTGTGTAGGCAGGTAGGCAGGTGTTATGTAGGTAGGTAAGTGTGTAGGTAGGTAAGTGTGAAGGTAGGTCGGTGTGTAAGTACATAGGTAGGTAGATATGTAAGTGGGTAGGTAGGTAAGTGTGTAGGTAGGTAGGTGTGTAGGCAGGTAGACAGGTGTGTATGTAGGTAGGAAAGTGTGTAGGTAGGTAGGTGTGTAGGCAGGTAGGCAGGTGTTATGTAGGTAGGTAAGTGTGTAGGTAGGTAAGTGTGAAGGTAGGCAGGTAGGTCGGTGTGTAAGTACATAGGTAGGTAGATATGTAAGTGGGTAGGTAGGTAAGTGTGAAGGTAGGCAGGTAGGTCGGTGTGTAAGTACATAGGTAGGTAGATATGTAAGTGGGTAGGTAGGTAAGTGTGAAGGTAGGCAGGTAGGTCGGTGTGTAAGTACATAGGTAGGTAGATATGTAAGTGGGTAGGTAGGTAAGTCTGAAGGTAGGCAGGTAGGTCGGTGTGTAAGTACATAGATAGGTAGATATGTAAGTGGGTAGGTAGGTAAGTGTGAAGGTAGGCAGGTAGGTCAGTGTGTAAGTACATAGGTAGGTAGATATGTAAGTGGGTAGGTATGTATGAAGGTAGTAGATTGTTTGAATGATCTCGGGGTGGCTCCATGCGCCGGAGTTTTGTTTACTGTCCAGGTAAATGACACCTTCAGAAGAACTCGATCTAGCTCTTTAGCTGCTCTGGTCAACACAATTATTTTTACCGATCTTTATATGTAATTATAAACAATTATTTTAAAATATAATTGTTGACTGTGAGTGATATTTTGTGCATATATTTGTTGAATATCAAAGTTGTTGTTTTTTTTTTTTAATGGTAACAAAACAAAATTAAATATATATGTAGGAGGCAGATACATATTTTTTTTAAATCTATTCTCTGATTTCTTTTTGGTTTTAATTGATTTTAATTTTCTCTCTCTACCACTTCTGTCACCCCCAAAAAAATAAAATTGTCGCTTTGGGCAGTTTCCTCAGTGCCCCCTAGATCAGGCCCTGGTCATCATTGGTTACCATCGACAATAATTCCCGCTGGTGTGGGGTTGTAGCTTAGGTTTTCTCTTGGTCTTTGAGCATGAGATATGGAGACATAATTTAGATGCAGTGTCTTCTAAGTGCCCCAACGGTTTTATCAGTGTCTGGGGTGGGATTAGGGTACGATTACATCATCTGCGTAGTTGAGGACTGTCGCAGATGTACAATGGTGTATAAATGATGTGCATCTACATCTGACTGAAAATCCAGTCCATGGCGCAGCAGAGTGTCAACAGACACAAAGCCTGTAGACTGAACTACCCAGAGCTGCATCTAACCCTGACTTAGTATGCAGTAAGAATGAACCCACCCACAAACTTACTTCTAATAGTCAAGTGTGAGTACCAAATGCAAACCAGAGAAGACACGAGTCTGCCCGAGAACCTACCAGATCAATTTGTAGAAAAACGGACAGCTTTTGTCAAGCTGGTATCCCTGCGTGATTGAATACCAGGACTCCAGTATCGAACACTAGTGTCGTCTCATCACTTCATGTTCCACTGCTATCTGGCTATTTCTTTCTAACACTTTCACATTAGTGATCTTATGATACCATTTAGATAAGTATATGCAGTGCAATCACCAAGTCATAAGTGTGTGTACTAGGCCTATGCTTTCAACAGTGAAGAACTGGTCAACGATGTTTAAAAAAGAACGGGAGTTAACGAAAGATTTTCCGAGACCATGTCCGGCGCATATTGTTTAGTTAACTCACCTCCTTCAACAAACATCGTTGACCAGTTCTTCACTGTTGTCGTGGACACACTTTTGTCACCATATACTGACTGCATTCTGCGATGAATGTCAACTGGTCGACTTCTGTCAGCTGCTAGAAACCGAATCACCGCCTGCTGATCAACTCTGGACGGATTCCGTATCATACCCGCCATGTTTCCAACGGTCTGCTAAGTTAACTATGAGTCTTATGATAATGAAATTGTGCAAACTTGACGGATGGTATGTGCTGTTTACACCAGAAGTGACGTCATCATGCGCATCGTACGTATGTTCACTTGTTGCAGTTTGGTCCGGTTTCATTTGAACATGCCTCATTTCATTCTCCTGTCTGTTTCGCAAACTTCGTCGTGTCCAGTGACCAGATCGTATAGACTATCCACGCAGTGGTAGTTAATTCAACTCCCTATTTTCATGACATGACTGAACCATCTTATTGTCGGTCTGGTTATCTATTCAGTTACAGAATGAGTACATATACTAGTTATGTCATCATTTCTCATTATGTCATTAGTTAACGATTTCTCTTATGCATATTATTTCTGGCGTTGTAATTCCCCTTTCCTTTACTTTATCTTGGAAAGGGGACGTAAGACACTGAAAGGATGATAAGATCGCTGGTATATACACCACCTCACGTCACGGAAATAAAATAGTCCAGACCGCCTCCCCTCGTTCCCCCACCCCACATCCCCTCTGCTAATTCCGTCCAGGTCAGGTGAAACATTTTAGGCACGACCCCATATCACGTCAGGGTCAGGTGAGACATATTCTCCAAAACCAAACATCACGTCAGGGTCAGCTGAGACATATTCTCCAAGACCACACATCACGTCAGGGTCGGGTGAGACATATTCTCCAAGACCACACATCACGTCAGGGTCAGGTGAGACATATTCTCTAAGACCACACATCAAGTTATTGTCATGTGAAATATACTACCTAGGGCTACATCTCACGTCAGGATCACATGAAATAAAATTACCAAATCCAAACCTCATGTCAGGGTCATGTGAAACAAAATGACGAAGGCCTCGCCTTACGCCGTGGTTAGGTCAAACATACCAGGTAAGATCCCACCTCACGTCATGGTTAGGTCAAACATACTAGGTAGGATCCCACCTAACGTCATGATTAGATCAACATACTTGGTACGATCCCACATCACGTCATGGTTAGATCAACATACTTGGTAGGATCCCACCTAACGTCATGGTTAGATCAATATACTTGGTAGGATCCCACCTAACGTCATGGTTAGATCAACATACTTTGTAGGATCCCACCTAACGTCATGGTTAGGTTAACATACTTGGTAGGATCCCACCTTACGTCATGGTTAGATCAACATACTTGGTACGATCCCACCTAACGTCATGGTTAGGTTAACATACTTGGTAGGATCCCACCTAACGTCATGGTTAGGTCAAACATAATTGGTAGGATCCCACTTCACGTCATAGTTAGATCAAACATACTTGCTATAATCTAACCTCACGTCATGGTTAGGTCAACATACTTGGTAGGATCCCACCTTACGTCATGGTTATATCAACATACTTGCTAAGATCCCACCTCACGTCATGGTTAGGTCAACATACTTGGTAGGATCCCACCTTACGTCATGGTTAGATCAACATACTTGGTAGGATCCCACCTTACGTCATGGTTAGATCAACATACTTGATACGATCCCATCTAACGTCATGGTTAGATCAACATACTTGGTTGGATCCCACCTCACGTCATGGTTAGGTCAACATACTTGGTAGAATCCCACCTTTCGTCCTGGTTAGGTCAACATACTTGGTACGATCCCATCTTACGTCATGGTTAGGTCAAAAATACCTGGTAGGATCCCACCTTACGTCATGGTTAGGTCAACATACTTGGTAGGATCCCACCTTATGTCATGGTTAGGTCAACATACTTGGTAGGATCCCACCTCACGTCATGGTTAGGTTAACCTATTTGGTAGGATTCCAACTCACGTCTTGGTTAGGTCAACATACTTGGTAGGATTCCAACTCACGTCATGGTTAGGTCAACATACTTGGTAGGATCCCAACTCACGTCATGGTTAGGTCAACATACTTTGTAGGATCCCACCTTACGTCATGGTTAGGTCAACATACTTGGTAGGATTCCAACTCACGTCATTGTATGGTCAAACATACTTGGTAGGATCCCACCTTACGTCAATGTTAGATCAACATACTTGGTAGGATCCCACCTTACGTCATGGTTAGGTCAACATACTTGGTCGGATCCCACCTTACGTCATGGTTAGGTTAACATACTTGGTAGGATTCCAACTCACGTCATGGTTAGGTCAACATACTAGGTAGGATCCCAACTCACGTCATGGTTAGGTCAACATACTTTGTAGGATCCCACCTTACGTCATGGTTAGGTCAACATACTTGGTAGGATTCCAACTCTCTTCATTGTATGGTCAAACATACTTGGTAGGATCCCACCTTACGTCATGGTTAGGTCAACTTACTTGGTAGGATTCCACCTCACGTCATTGTATGGTCAAACATACTTGGTAGGATCCCACCTTACGTCATGGTTAGGTAAACATACTTGGTAGGATTCCACCTCACGTCATTGTATGGTCAAACATACTTGGTAGGATCCCACCTTACGTCATGGTTAGGTCAACATACTTGGTAGGATCCCACCTCACGTCATGGTTAGATCAACATACTTGGCAGGATCCCACCTCGCGTCATGGTTAGGTCAACATATTTGGTAGGATCCCACCTTACGTCATGGTTAGATCAACATACTTGGTACGATCCCACCTAACGTCATGGTTAGATCAACATACTTAGTAGAATCTCACCTTTCGTCATGGTTAGATCAACATACTTGGTAGGATCCCACCTCACGTCATGGTTAGGTCAACATACTTGGAAGGATCCCACCTTACGTCGTGGTTAGGTCAAACATACCTGGTAGGATCCCACCTTACGTCATGGTTAGGTCAAACATACTTGGTAGGATCCAACCTTACGTCGTGGTTAGGTCAAACATACCTGGTAGGATCCCACCTTACGTCATGGTTAGGTCAAACATACTTGGTAGGATCCCACCTTACGTCATGGTTAGATCAACATACTTGGTAGGATCCCACCTTATGTCATGGTTAGGTCAACATACTTGGTAGGATCCCACCTTACGTCATGGTTAGGTCAACATACTTGGTAGGATTCCAACTCACGTCATTGTATGGTCAAACATACTTGGTAGGATTCCAACTCACGTCATTGTATGGTCAAACATACTTGGTAGGATTCCAACTCACGTCATTGTATGGTCAAACATACTTGGTAGGATTCTAACTCACGTCATTGTGTGGTCAAACATACTTGGTAGGATCCCACCTTACGTCATGGTTAGATTAACATACTTGGTAGGATCCCACCTTACGTCATGGTTAGGTCAACATACTTGGTAGGATCCCACCTTACGTCATGGTTAGGTCAACATACTTGGTAGGATTCCAACTCACGTCAAGGTTAGGTCAACATACTTGGTAGGATCCCACCTTATGTCATGGTTAGGTCAAACATACTTGGTAGGATTCCAACTCACGTCATTGTATGGTCAGACATACTTGGTAGGATTCCAACTCACGTCATTGTACGGTCAAACATACTTGGTAGGATTCCAACTCACGTCATTGTATGGTCAAACATACTGACAAAAGCCACACATCACACCAGGGTCAGGTACAACATAATGTCTGCCTTTAAGTACACCACCTAAAGTGGGCCATATCATGGTCTGTACGGATACACAACAAGACACAAGGTACCTATTTCACTGGTATTAAACAAGGCTGCATACTGTCCATCACCAGTAATTTTGACTACGCGACCCGTGGGTGCAACAGCTTCAACCTTGAAGAGATCAGAGGCAAACGCTCCAGTTGTTATCTGAGGAAAACGAACAAAGGAAACTAAGCGCGAGTCTTAAATATCTTCTTCTTCTGTGTTCATAAAAAAAAGAAAGTTGTGACGCTGTGTCGTAGTTTAAAGTGATGATGCAATACCTGCGCATTTCGGCTCGACATTCTCGGTTTCAGTTGATTTTTTTGGGTACAGGAGTTTGCCGTCCCATTGCAAACCATATTCTCTTATCTAGACTATACTCGTGCAGCTTGTTTCCAGGACCGCCGCTTGGAGGCGCAGTAGGTTCTTGATCAGCTTTGGATCCCTGATTCTTATTCTTCTTCTTCTTCTTCTTCTTCGTTCGTTCGTTCTCAATATCCCCCTACCAAACCCTGAAATGGCTTAAGTAGCAGAATGTAGCCCAGAGAATGGAATGCGTTGTGCTGTAGTTTACAACTTGGCTGCGATATTTGCACCTTTCGGTCCAACACATCCGACTTCAGCAAGCATTTTTTTAGTACCGGGTTAGCATTCCCTCTTCAATCCCTTATCCTTAGCCAGTCTGCTCTGCTGCAGCCTGTTATCCAGGATCACCGCGTGGAGGTGTAGAAGGGTCTTGGCAGCTTTGGTTCGCTGGTACTGACGCTAGCAGTCAGCTATGGGTCGCTAACCACTGCAGCTCAAGTGCTGCTCAGCATCTTGATCCCGGTTCCCTGATTCGAGAACCCAGCTGTGAGTCGCTGGCGACTGTCAGCTCATTCACTGAACCCCGGTATAAAATATTAGAAACAAGCGACTGCAAACTGGTTGTTTTTGTGTTGGTGTTACTCTTATTGTTGTTGCTGTTACTGTTGTTGTTGCTATAACTGTTGTTGTTATTGTTGTTGTTACTGTTGTTATTATTGCTGCTGTTACTGTTGTTGTTGTTACTGTTGTTGTTAATGTTGTTATTGTTGTTACTGTTGTGATTGTTGTTGCTGTTCTTGTTGTTACTGTCGTTGTTATTGTTGTTGCTGTTACTGTTGTTGTTGCTATAACTGTTGTTGTTATTGTTGTTGTTACTGTTGTTATTATTGCTGCTGTTACTGTTGTTGTTGTTACTGTTGTTGTTAATGTTGTTACTGTTGTGATTGTTGTTGCTGTTCTTGTTGTTACTGTCGTTGTTATTGTTGTTGTTGTTACTGTTGTTATTGTTGTTTTTACTGCAATTGTTCCAAGTTTCTAGTTTCTTCAAGTAAAAATTGTGAAATATGTTGATCTATGGAAACTTATGATAGTAAGAAGGGATTTCAGTTGAAAATGTTAAAGATGTGATATAAATTCGAAAAACAGTGTCATGTAAGTTGGCAGTATCGCCCAAGGATCCAAAGTGTAGCCTGGGTGTGTAATGTGCAGTACATCTGCACGGGAGCTACCTTGCGGTTTTTTCTGCATCTCGTCATTTGCTCTTTTGACATAGGATACCTGCTTTTGTATTGAATGGTAAAGAGAGAAAAACTAGGTAGAGAGGGCGTGTGCGGGTTCAGTAGTGAGGGGATGAAATGGGAGTAGACTGGTTGGGGGAAGAGATCGATAGGGTTTGGGTAGATGAAATGCGGAGGAAATTGGTAGAGATATGGACGGTTTGAGAGGTAAGTACATGAGAGAAGTTACAATTTGTGTCAGAAAAGATGGCCACCGTGGAAGAGATGGTGGGGGAGGGGCAATTTGTAATACTTGAAATATCGTGTTAAATGACACATCTTATGGACAATGGGAGGGAGTGCAGCGAGGATGTAATGGTGAGGTATAATGCAAGTAAACGGCTCCAATAGTGTAATAATAACTATCTACATCTAGAAACCATAGACAGCGAAATGCCCTCCCTAGACCTGCCTACATCCTGGGCCAAGACCAAAGTTCAGAACCTCATTTCCGACACGACACTCCAGGATATTTAAACTCAAGGTCACACTGCGGAGGGCCCCAACGAATTTATCTATCTCGGCTGATATCATATCATCCGATGGGCGCAGCAGTCTTGATATGTCAAGGCGAATCGGACTAGTCGCATCTGCTATGCACGGCATCCGGGGTGTGCAGAAAAACGACAAGATCTCCATTTAAGCAAAAATCCGCATCTACCAGTCATGCGTGGTACCAGTCCTGCTGTACGGCTCTGAAACCTGGACATTACTCAAACGTGACATGTTAAGACTGGAAGCATTTCACATGCCCACCCATAGGCGTATCCTTTGCATCCGATGGCGTAACTATATTTTCAACGAGCGGGTCTCTGACAAGACAGGTCTCTTCCCAATTTCAGAAACGCTTGACCGCGACCCGAGGTTCTTTGTTCGGTCATGCCGTACGGCTGAGCCAGGAAATTACGGCTCACTTGATGTTACACAAGTCGTTCCTCAGCGCGCCAGATACATGACCAAATGGGAAACCGAACATACTGGTTACACCAAAAACGATGCCTATTACCAGTTGAACCGAAGAGAGCAGGTCGTTGTCTTCAGACTTCGCACTGGCCACAACAGACTGAGGTACCACCTATTCAACAAATTGAAGATAGGGTGTACCGACGAATGCCCGTGCGGTACTGGTAAAATGACCACTGAACATCTGCTGCAGAACTGCCCGACATACGAGGATCAGAGAGAGCAGATGTGGCCATTACCAGTGGAACTGCAAGACAAGCTCTATGGCAGTGGCGAGAGCCTCAGGATGACCGCCGCTTTTTTTCGAAAAAATAATGGTTACTGTCTGACTGTGTACGCAGAAGAAGAAGAAGAAGAAGTTCCTCAGCGCCAAAGTCCTCCCCCGACTGGCTGGAGCCGACCGATGGGTCATGGATGTGGCCGACCGACGCAACTGGCCTCAGCTACCCTAAGCGAACATTATTATTACAGATAGTACTTGATAAAGAGACCAAAGGAGGGCTGAGACTCAGATTAAATGCACTGCTGAAAGGAAGGACGTACATCAGCGCTCCTATCGAATCAATTCACGTGTGTTCCTCGTGCGACAGGACTTGTTGGGCTAATAAATAACGTTACAACCACATGCCATCACATATAACAACACAAATTTAATTATGATGCCATCTTTGCTGCTGCTGTTATAAGAAGACCAAAATACGTTGTTGTTGTTGGGTGCCCATAATGAGTAGTTTATTCTTGTATGCATCCTGACAAAGACGTTACGTGGAAGTTTGCGATAGCTTTCCTAACATCACGAGCGTGCTGATGAAGGTGCACCGGGATCTTCCAGACTGTTCTGTTATGCTTATCTTCATCTGCATGTCGCTCACTACTATGAGGATCACGTCGACTCACCACTTCGTTAGCCAGACCGCCATGAAAACAGCCCGATACCAGGGAGGACTAGGTGGAAGACGAGGTGGGCGTCTTGGCCAGTATATTTGCCCTGACTATGGTCTATTGTAGATAGGCAGTCTGAATCACCAGGAAAATTATTTTGGAACGTCACATTCCAAGGCCGACTAAATAGCAGAACTCATTGGGCCTAGATCAAAATCAATCCGTACTCCACACAGAGAAATCAAGCAAATTCACGGTACAAAACACAACAATTCACTGTTGAGAGTGATCCTTTCACAGAATCCTGGCCTGAAACCAACTGCATATTATCTTTGTTTCCACAACATTATATTATAGTAACACTGATAGTTGACACAAGCAAGTTCCGTTATTTAGTCAGCCTTGAAAACGGATTTCTCCTTGAGTCAGAAGGTCAGTAACTACGGTAGGCTGTGGCCTGACCCTGACTAATATATCCGATCAGTATGTTGTGCCTTATCAGACGTTAGTCTTTCTCCCCCAAGGAACCGTTTAAAGGTAATACACTGGTATTTTGATATGATATCGTGACTATGTTATTGTAATAAATCAATTGATGAGCAAAAATCTACAGACGCTTGATATCAAACGTTGGTCATCTACAAAATGGTCCCTATTATCAGTTCTCTATGCCACATCAGATTTACCATCTTTCAGATTACACACTGAGCATATACGATCAGGGTGTGGCATATATGATTAGTATCCAGGCGCCAGGTAAAAATGTGTAGGAGTCAGACATACTGCTGAATGAGCAGTTCCCCGTAGGGCTGTGTGACATACCGGAAAGCACGGGGGAAATTTATATGTAAATCTGAATTCTATATGTGCAAATGAAAGTTTATTATTTGACAAGTGAGAATTTCTGCTATTCGTTATTTGTCGTCTGCTTAGCTGCTGTGTATCATGACGCCGGCAGTGTGACCTTAAAAGTCGGTGGGAGGAAAAGAAATTGCGCGGGAAAATTTTACATTTTATTTCCCTTAAAACTGAGAGACTGAGAAGAATAAATGTAATACAGGAAATTGTGCAAGTAAATAAGACACCGTTTCTAAAATATTCATCCCCAAGGCAACAATTCTAGACGCCATGGTGACATGCAGCTCTGGATTTGCCGTGCCGTGCATTAGATTGAGGTCTCTTTTTTATAGACAATGTGACGCCATGCTTAAGTGATCCATACTGACTAAGACCACCAGCTCAAACCATTGGCACGTGAAACATACTGACTAAGACCCCCCCCCCCCTTCCTATGCCTACCCTCATATCAGTGTTAGATAGAACATACTGACTAAGACTCCCCCCTCACCTAATGTCAGTGTTAGATAGAACATACTGACTAAGACTCTCCCCCTCACCTCATGTCAGTGACAGATAGAACATACTGATTAAAACTCCCCCCCCCCCCCCGTCACCTCATGGCAGTGTTAGATAGAACATACTGACTAAGACTCTCCCCCCCCCTTACCTCATGTCAGTGTTAAAACATACTGACTAAAACTCCCCCCCCCCTCCCTCACCTCAGGTCAGTGTTAGATAGAACATATTGACTAAGACTCCCCTTCCTCCTTCCCCTAAAATCAGTGTTAGATAGAACATACTGACTTAGACTCCCCCCCTTCTCTGACCTTATATCAGTGTTAGATAGAACATACTGACTAAGACTCCCCCCTCACCTAATGTCAGTGTTAGAAAGAACATACTGACTAAGACTCTCCCCCTCACGTAATGTCAGTGTTAGATAGAACATACTGACTAAGACTCTCCCCGCCCCCCTTACTTAATGTCAGTGTTAGATAGAACATATTGACAAAGACTCTCCCCCCACACCTTAGGTCAGTGTTAGATAGAACATACTGACTAAGACTCCCCCCCCCCTCACCTCAGGCCAGTGTTAGATAGAACTTACTGACTAAGACTCTCCCCCCTCACCTCAGGTCAGTGTTAGATAGAACATATTGACTAATACTCTCCGCCCTCACCTGATGTCAGTTGTTAGATAGAACATACTGACTAAGACTCCCCCCCCCTCACCTCATGTGAGTGTTAGATAGAACATACTGACTAATACTCTCCCCCCCCCCTCATCTCATGTCAGTGTTAAATAGAACATACTGAATAAGACTCCCCCCCCCTCACCTCTTGTCCGTGTTAGATAGAACATACTGACTAAGACTCCCCTTCCTCCCTCACCTCACATCAGTGTTAGATAGAACATACTGACTAAGACTCCCCCTTCACCTAATGTCAGTGTTATAAAGAACATACTGACTAAGACTCTCCCCCTCACCTAATGTCAGTGTTAGATAGAACATACTGACTAATACTCCGTCCCCCACCCCCTCACCTCATGTCAGTGTTAGATAGAACATACTGACTAAGACTCCCCCCCCCCTCACCTCATGTCAGTGTTAAATAGAACATACTGAATAAGACTCCCCCCCCCCTCACCTCTTGTCCGTGTTAGATAGAAAATACTGACTAAGACTCTCCCCCCTCACCTCATGTCAGTGTTAGATAGAACATACTGACTAAAACTCCCCCCCCCCCTCACCTCATGTCAGTGTTAGATAGAACATATTGACTAATACTCTCCCCCCTCATCTGATGTCAGTTGTTAGATAGAACATACTGACTAAGACTCCCCCCCCCCCTTCACCTCATGTGAGTGTTAGATAGAACATACTGACTAATACTCTCCCCCCCCCCTCATCTCATGTCAGTGTTAGATAGAACATAGAGACTAAGACTCTCCCTCTCCCCTCACCTCAGGTCAGTGTTAGATAGAACATACTGACTAAGACTTCCCTTTCTCCCTCCCCTCAGGTAAATGTTAGATAGAACATATTGACTAAGACTCTCCCCCCCCCTCACCTCATGTCAGTGTTAGATAAAACATACTGACTAAGACTCCCCCCTCACCTCAGGTCAGTGTTAGATAGAATATACTGACTAAGACTCCCCCCCCCCCCATCCCTCACCTCATGTCAGTGTTAGATAGAACATATTGACTAAGACTCCCCTTCATCCCTCACCTCAGGTCAGTGTTAGATAGAACATATAAACTAATACTCTCCCCCTCTCACCTCAAGTCATTGTTAGATAGAACATACTGACTAAGACTCTCCCCCTTCCCCTCACCTCATGTCAGTGTTAGATAGAACATACTGAATAAGACCCCCCCCCCCTCACCTCATGTCAGTGTTAGATAGAAAATACTGACTAAGACTCTCCCCCCTCACCTCATGTCAGTGTTAGATAGAACATACTGACTAAAACTCCCCCCCTCACCTCAGGTCAGTGTTAGATAGAACATACTGACTAAGACTTCCCTTTCTCCCTCCCCTCAGCTAAGGTTTAGATAGAACATATTGACTAAGACTCTCCTCCCCCCCCCCCGCCCCTCACCTCATGTCAGTGTTAGATAAAACATACCGACTAAGACTCCCCCCTCACCTCAGGTCAGTGTTAGATAGAACATACTGACTAAGGCCCTTCCCCCACCCCCATCCCTCACCTCCTGTCAGTGTTAGATAGAACATATTGACTAAGACTCACCTTCATCCCTCACCTCAGGTCAGTGTTAGATAGAACATATTGACTAAGACTCTCCCCATCTCACCTCAAGTCAGTGTTAGATAGAACATACTGACTAAGACTCTCCCCCTCCCCCTCACCTCATGTCAGTGTTAGATAGAACATACTGAATAAGACTCCCCCCCCCCCTTTTCACCGAGTGTCAGTGTTAGAAAGAACATACTGAATAAGACTCCCCCCCCCTCACCTCATGTCCGTGTTAGATAGAAAATACTGACTAAGTCTCTCCCCCCTCACCTCATGTCAGTGTTAGATAGAATATACTGACTAAAACTCCCCCCCCCTCACCTCATGTCAGTGTTAGATAGAACATACTGACTAAGACTCTCCCCCTCACGTAATGTCAGTGTTAGATAGAACATACCGACTAAGACTCCCCCCCCCTTACCTAATGTCAGTGTTAGATAAAACATACTGACTAAGACTCCCCCCCTTCGCCTAACCTCATGTCAGTGTTAGATAGAACATACTGACTAAGACTCTCCCCGCCCCCCTCAAATTAGGTCAGTGTTAGATAGAACATACTGACTAAGACTCCCCCCCCCCTCACCTCAGGCCAGTGTTAGATAGAACATACTGACTAAGACTCTCCCCCCTCACCTCAGGTCAGTGTTAGATAGAACATATTGACTAATACTCTTCCCCCTCACCTGATGTCAGTTGTTAGATAAAACATACTGACTAATACTCTCCCCCCCCCCCCTCATCTC
Organism: Ariolimax columbianus; assembly: GCA_036924085.1. NCBI lineage: Eukaryota > Metazoa > Mollusca > Gastropoda > Stylommatophora > Arionidae > Ariolimax > Ariolimax columbianus. The sequence goes on along the minus strand of JAVGWX010000002.1, from coordinate 75,094,992 downwards.
ATGTCAGTGTTAGATAGAACATAGTGACTAAGACTCTCCCCTTCCCCATTCACCTCAGGTCAGTGATAGATAGAACATACTGAATAAGACTTCCCTTTCTCCCTCCCCTCAGGTAAGTGATAGATAGAACATATTGACTAAGACTCTCCCCCTCCCCTCACCTCATGTCAGTGTTAGATAGAATATACTGACTAAGACTCCCCTCCTCACCTCAGGTCAGTGTTAGATAGAACATACTGACTAAGACTTCCCTTTCTCACTCCCCTCAGCTTAGTGTTAGATAGAACATATTGACTAAGACTCTCCCCCCCCCCCCGCCCCTCACCTCATGTCAGTGTTAGAAAAAACATACCGACTAAGACTCCCCCCTCACCTCAGGTCAGTGTTAGATAGAACATATTGACTAAGACTCTCCCCCTCTCACCTCAAGTCAGTGTTAGATAGAACATACTGACTAAGACTCCCCTTCCTCCCTCACCTCACATCAGTGTTAGATAGAACATACTGACTAAGACTCCCCCTTCACCTATTGTCAGTGTTATAAAGAACATACTGACTAAGACTCTCCCCCTCACCTAATGTCAGTGTTAGATAGAACATACTGACTAATACTCCGTCCCCCACCCCCTCACCTCATGTCAGTGTTAGATAGAACATACTGACTAAGACTCTCCCCCCCCCTCACCTCATGTCAGTGTTAAATAGAACATACTGAATAAGACTCCCCCCCCCTCACCTCTTGTCCGTGTTAGATAGAAAATACTGACTAAGACTCTCCCCCCTCACCTCATGTCAGTGTTAGATAGAACATACTTACTAAAACTCCCCCCCTCACCTCATGTCAGTGTTAGATAGAACATATTGACTAATACTCTCCCCCCTCACCTGATGTCAGTTGTTAGATAGAACATACTGACTAAGACTCCCCCCCCCCCTTCACCTCATGTGAGTGTTAGATAGAACATAGAGACTAAGACTCTCCCTCTCCCCTCACCTCATGTCAGTGTTAGATAGAACATACTGACTAAGACTCCCCTCCTCACCTCAGGTCAGTGTTAGATAGAACATACTGACTAAGACTTCCCTTTCTCCCTCCCCTCAGGTAAGTGTTAGATAGAACATATTGACTAAGACTCTCCCCCCCCCCTCACCTCATGTCAGTGTTAGATAAAACATACTGACTAAGACTCCCCCCTCACCTCAGGTCAGTGTTAGATGGAATATACTGACTAAGACTCCCCCCCCCCCCATCCCTCACCTCATGTCAGTGTTAGATAGAACATATTGACTAAGACTCCCCTTCATCCCTCACCTCAGGTCAGTGTTAGATAGAACATATAAACTAAGACTCTCCCCCTCTCACCTCAAGTCAGTGTTAGATAGAACATACTGACTAAGACTCTCCCCCTTCCCCTCACCTCATGTCAGTGTTAGATAGAACATACTGAATAAGACCCCCCCCCCCCTCACCTCATGTCAGTGTTAGATAGAAAATACTGACTAAGACTCTCCCCCCTCACCTCATGTCAGTGTTAGATAGAACATACTGACTAAAACTCCCCCCCTCCTCACCTCATGTCAGTGTTAGATAGAACATACTGACTAAGACTCCCCCCCTCACCTCAGGTCAGTGTTAGATAGAACATACTGACTAAGACTTCCCTTTCTCCCTCCCCTCAGGTAAGTGTTAGATAGAACATATTGACTAAGACTCTCCCCCCCCCCCCTCATCTCATGTCAGTGTTAGATAAAACATACTGACTAAGACTCCCCCCTCACCTCAGGTCAGTGTTAGATAGAATATACTGACTAAGATTCCCCCCCCCCCATCCCTCACCTCATGTCAGTGTTAGATAGAACATATTGACTAAGACTCCCCTTCATCCCTCACCTCAGGTCAGTGTTAGATAGAACATATAAATTAAGACTCTCCCCCTCTCACCTCAAGTCAGTGTTAGATAGAACATACTGACTAAGACTCTCCCCCTTCCCCTCACCTCATGTCAGTGTTAGATAGAACATACTGAATAAGACCCCCCCCCCCTCACCTCATGTCAGTGTTAGATAGAAAATACTGACTAAGACTCTCCCCCCTCACCTCATGTCAGTGTTAGATAGAACATACTGACTAAAACTCCCCCCCCCCTCCTCACCTCATGTCAGTGTTAGATAGAACATACTGACTAAGACTCCCCCCCTCACCTCAGGTCAGTGTTAGATAGAACATACTGACTAAGACTTCCCTTTCTCCCTCCCCTCAGCTAAGGTTTAGATAGAACATATTGACTAAGACTCTCCTCCCCCCCCCCCGCCCCTCACCTCATGTCAGTGTTAGATAAAACATACCGACTAAGACTCCCCCCTCACCTCAGGTCAGTGTTAGATAGAACATACTGACTAAGGCCCTTCCCCCACCCCCATCCCTCACCTCATGTCAGTGTTAGATAAAACATATTGACTAAGACTCACCTTCATCCCTCACCTCAGGTCAGTGTTAGATAGAACATATTGACTAAGACTCTCCCCATCTCACCTCAAGTCAGTGTTAGATAGAACATACTGACTAAGACTCTCCCCCTCCCCCTCACCTCATGTCAGTGTTAGATAGAACATACTGAATAAGACTCCCCCCCCCCCCTCTTCACCGAGTGTCAGTGTTAGAAAGAACATACTGAATAAGACTCCCCCCCCCCTCACCTCATGTCCGTGTTAGATAGAAAATACTGACTAATTCTCTCCCCCCTCACCTCATGTCAGTGTTAGATAGAACATACTGACTAAAACTCACCCCCTCACCTCATGTCAGTGTTAGATAGAACATACTGACTAAGACTCTCCCCCTCACGTAATGTCAGTGTTAGATAGAACATATCGACTAAGACTCCCCCCCCCCTTACCTAATGTCAGTGTTAGATAGAACATACTGACTAATACTCCCCCCCCCCCCTCATCTCATGTCAGTGTTAGATAGAACATAGAGACTAAGACTCTCCCTCTCCCCTCACCTCATGTCAGTGTTAGATAGAACATACTGACTAAGACTCCCCTCCTCACCTCAGGTCAGTGTTAGATAGAACATACTGACTAAGACTTCCCTTTCTCCCTCCCCTCAGGTAAGTGTTAGATAGAACATATTGACTAAGACTCTCCCCCCCCCCTCACCTCATGTCAGTGTTAGATAAAACATACTGACTAAGACTACCCCCTCACCTCAGGTCAGTGTTAGATAGAATATACTGACTAAGACTCCCCCCCCCCCCATCCCTCACCTCATGTCAGTGTTAGATAGAACATATTGACTAAGACTCCCCTTCATCCCTCACCTCAGGTCAGTGTTAGATAGAACATATAAACTAAGACTCTCCCCCTCTCACCTCAAGTCATTGTTAGATAGAACATACTGACTAAGACTCTCCCCCTTCCCCTCACCTCATGTCAGTGTTAGATAGAACATACTGAATAAGACCCCCCCCCCCTCACCTCATGTCAGTGTTAGATAGAAAATACTGACTAAGACTCTCCCCCCTCACCTCATGTCAGTGTTAGATAGAACATACTGACTAAAACTCCCCCCCTCACCTCAGGTCAGTGTTAGATAGAACATACTGACTAAGACTTCCCTTTCTCCCTCCCCTCAGCTAAGGTTTAGATAGAACATATTGACTAAGACTCTCCTCCCCCCCCCCCCGCCCCTCACCTCATGTCAGTGTTAGATAAAACATACCGACTAAGACTCCCCCCTCACCTCAGGTCAGTGTTAGATAGAACATACTGACTAAGGCCCTTCCCCCACCCCCATCCCTCACCTCCTGTCAGTGTTAGATAGAACATATTGACTAAGACTCACCTTCATCCCTCACCTCAGGTCAGTGTTAGATAGAACATATTGACTAAGACTCTCCCCATCTCACCTCAAGTCAGTGTTAGATAGAACATACTGACTAAGACTCTCCCCCTCCCCCTCACCTCATGTCAGTGTTAGATAGAACATACTGAATAAGACTCCCCCCCCCCTTTTCACCGAGTGTCAGTGTTAGAAAGAACATACTGAATAAGACTCCCCCCCCCCCTCACCTCATGTCCGTGTTAGATAGAAAATACTGACTAAGTCTCTCCCCCCTCACCTCATGTCAGTGTTAGATAGAATATACTGACTAAAACTCCCCCCCCCCCTCACCTCATGTCAGTGTTAGATAGAACATACTGACTAAGACTCTCCCCCTCACGTAATGTCAGTGTTAGATAGAACATACCGACTAAGACTCCCCCCCCCCTTACCTAATGTCAGTGTTAGATAAAACATACTGACTAAGACTCCCCCCTTCGCCTAACCTCATGTCAGTGTTAGATAGAACATACTGACTAAGACTCTCCCCGCCCCCCTCACCTTAGGTCAGTGTTAGATAGAACATACTGACTAAGACTCCCCCCCCCCTCACCTCAGGCCAGTGTTAGATAGAACATACTGACTAAGACTCTCCCCCCTCACCTCAGGTCAGTGTTAGATAGAACATATTGACTAATACTCTTCCCCCTCACCTGATGTCAGTTGTTAGATAAAACATACTGACTAATACTCTCCCCCCCCCCCCTCATCTCATGTCAGTGTTAGATAGAACATAGTGACTAAGACTCTCCCCTTCCCCATTCACCTCAGGTCAGTGATAGATAGAACATACTGAATAAGACTTCCCTTTCTCCCTCCCCTCAGGTAAGTGATAGATAGAACATATTGACTAAGACTCTCCCCCTCCCCTCACCTCATGTCAGTGTTAGATAGAATATACTGACTAAGACTCCCCTCCTCACCTCAGGTCAGTGTTAGATAGAACATACTGACTAAGACTTCCCTTTCTCACTCCCCTCAGCTTAGTGTTAGATAGAACATATTGACTAAGACTCCCCCCCCCCCGCCCCTCACCTCATGTCAGTGTTAGAAAAAACATACCGACTAAGACTCCCCCCTCACCTCAGGTCAGTGTTAGATAGAACATATTGACTAAGACTCTCCCCCTCTCACCTCAAGTCAGTGTTAGATAGAACATACTGACTAAGACTCCCCTTCCTCCCTCACCTCACATCAGTGTTAGATAGAACATACTGACTAAGACTCCCCCTTCACCTATTGTCAGTGTTATAAAGAACATACTGACTAAGACTCTCCCCCTCACCTAATGTCAGTGTTAGATAGAACATACTGACTAATACTCCGTCCCCCACCCCCTCACCTCATGTCAGTGTTAGATAGAACATACTGACTAAGACTCTCCCCCCCCTCACCTCATGTCAGTGTTAAATAGAACATACTGAATAAGACTCCCCCCCCCCCCTCACCTCTTGTCCGTGTTAGATAGAAAATACTGACTAAGACTCTCCCCCCTCACCTCATGTCAGTGTTAGATAGAACATACTTACTAAAACTCCCCCTTCACCTATTGTCAGTGTTATAAAGAACATACTGACTAAGACTCTCCCCCTCACCTAATGTCAGTGTTAGATAGAACATACTGACTAATACTCCGTCCCCCACCCCCTCACCTCATGTCAGTGTTAGATAGAACATATTGACTAATACTCTCCCCCCTCACCTGATGTCAGTTGTTAGATAGAACATACTGACTAAGACTCCCCCCCCCCCTTCACCTCATGTGAGTGTTAGATAGAATATACTGACTAATACTCTCCCCCCCCCCCTCATCTCATGTCAGTGTTAGATAGAACATAGAGACTAAGACTCTCCCTCTCCCCTCACCTCATGTCAGTGTTAGATAGAACATACTGACTAAGACTCCCCTCCTCACCTCAGGTCAGTGTTAGATAGAACATACTGACTAAGACTTCCCTTTCTCCCTCCCCTCAGGTAAGTGTTAGATAGAACATATTGACTAAGACTCTCCCCCCCCCCCTCACCTCATGTCAGTGTTAGATAAAACATACTGACTAAGACTCCCCCCTCACCTCAGGTCAGTGTTAGATGGAATATACTGACTAAGACTCCCCCCCCCATCCCTCACCTCATGTCAGTGTTAGATAGAACATATTGACTAAGACTCCCCTTCATCCCTCACCTCAGGTCAGTGTTAGATAGAACATATAAACTAAGACTTTCCCCCTCTCACCTCAAGTCAGTGTTAGATAGAACATACTGACTAAGACTCTCCCCCTTCCCCTCACCTCATGTCAGTGTTAGATAGAACATACTGAATAAGACCCCCCCCCTCACCTCATGTCAGTGTTAGATAGAAAATACTGACTAAGACTCTCCCCCCTCACCTCATGTCAGTGTTAGATAGAACATACTGACTAAAACTCCCCCCCCTCCTCACCTCATGTCAGTGTTAGATAGAACATACTGACTAAGACTCCCCCCCCTCACCTCAGGTCAGTGTTAGATAGAACATACTGACTAAGGCTTCCCTTTCTCCCTCCCCTCAGGTAAGTGTTAGATAGAACATATTGACTAAGACTCTCCCCCCCCCCCCTCATCTCATGTCAGTGTTAGATAAAACATACTGACTAAGACTCCCCCCTCACCTCAGGTCAGTGTTAGATAGAATATACTGACTAAGATTCCCCCCCCCCCATCCCTCACCTCATGTCAGTGTTAGATAGAACATATTGACTAAGACTCCCCTTCATCCCTCACCTCAGGTCAGTGTTAGATAGAACATATAAATTAAGACTCTCCCCCTCTCACCTCAAGTCAGTGTTAGATAGAACATACTGACTAAGACTCTCCCCCTTCCCCTCACCTCATGTCAGTGTTAGATAGAACATACTGAATAAGACCCCCCCCCCCTCACCTCATGTCAGTGTTAGATAGAAAATACTGACAGACTCTCCCCCCTCACCTCATGTCAGTGTTAGATAGAACATACTGACTAAAACTCCCCCCCCCCTCCTCACCTCATGTCAGTGTTAGATAGAACATACTGACTAAGACTCCCCCCCTCACCTCAGGTCAGTGTTAGATAGAACATACTGACTAAGACTTCCCTTTCTCCCTCCCCTCAGCTAAGGTTTAGATAGAACATATTGACTAAGACTCTCCTCCCCCCCCCCGCCCCTCACCTCATGTCAGTGTTAGATAAAACATACCGACTAAGACTCCCCCCTCACCTCAGGTCAGTGTTAGATAGAACATACTGACTAAGGCCCTTCCCCCACCCCCATCCCTCACCTCATGTCAGTGTTAGATAAAACATATTGACTAAGACTCACCTTCATCCCTCACCTCAGGTCAGTGTTAGATAGAACATATTGACTAAGACTCTCCCCATCTCACCTCAAGTCAGTGTTAGATAGAACATACTGACTAAGACTCTCCCCCTCCCCCTCACCTCATGTCAGTGTTAGATAGAACATACTGAATAAGACTCCCCCCCCCCCTCTTCACCGAGTGTCAGTGTTAGAAAGAACATACTGAATAAGACTCCCCCCCCCCCTCACCTCATGTCCGTGTTAGATAGAAAATACTGACTAATTCTCTCCCCCCTCACCTCATGTCAGTGTTAGATAGAACATACTGACTAAAACTCACCCCCTCACCTCATGTCAGTGTTAGATAGAACATACTGACTAAGACTCTCCCCCTCACGTAATGTCAGTGTTAGATAGAACATACCGACTAAGACTCCCCCCCCCCCTTACCTAATGTCAGTGTTAGATAGAACATACTGATTAAGACTCCCCCCTTCGCCTAACCTCATGTCAGTGTTAGATAGAACATACTGACTAAGACTCTCCCCGCCCCCCTCACCTTAGGTCAGTGTTAGATAGAACATACTGACTAAGACTCCCCCCCCCCCCTCACCTCAGGCCAGTGTTAGATAGAACATACTGACTAAGACTCTCCCCCCTCACCTCAGGTCAGTGTTAGATAGAACATATTGACTAATACTCTTCCCCCTCACCTGATGTCAGTTGTTAGATAAAACATACTGACTAATACTCTCCCCCCCCCCTCATCTCATGTCAGTGTTAGATAGAACATAGTGACTAAGACTCTCCCCCTCCCCATTCACCTCAGGTCAGTGATAGATAGAACATACTGAATAAGACTTCCCTTTCTCCCTCCCCTCAGGTAAGTGATAGATAGAACATATTGACTAAGACTCTCCCCCTCCCCTCACCTCATGTCAGTGTTAGATAGAATATACTGACTAAGACTCCCCTCCTCACCTCAGGTCAGTGTTAGATAGAACATACTGACTAAGACTTCCCTTTCTCACTCCCCTCAGCTAAGTGTTAGATAGAACATATTGACTAAGACTCTCCCCCCCCCCCCCCGCCCCTCACCTCATGTCAGTGTTAGATAAAACATACCGACTAAGACTCCCCCCTCACCTCAGGTCAGTGTTAGATAGAACATATTGACTAAGACTCTCCCCCTCTCACCTCAAGTCAGTGTTAGATAGAACATACTGACTAAGACTCCCCTTCCTCCCTCACCTCACATCAGTGTTAGATAGAACATACTGACTAAGACTCCCCCTTCACCTAATGTCAGTGTTATAAAGAACATACTGACTAAGACTCTCCCCCTCACCTAATGTCAGTGTTAGATAGAACATACTGAGTAAGACTCCCCCCCCCCTCACCTCATGTCAGTGTTAAATAGAACATACTGAATAAGACTCCCCCCCCCCTCACCTCTTGTCCGTGTTAGATAGAAAATACTGACTAAGACTCTCCCCCCTCACCTCATGTCAGTGTTAGATAGAACATACTTACTAAAACTCCCCCCCCCTCACCTCATCTCAGTGTTAGATAGAAGCTATTGACTAATACTCTCCCCCCTCACCTGATGTCAGTTGTTAGATATAACATACTGACTAAGACTCCCCCCCCCCCCTTCACCTCATGTGAGTGTTAGATAGAACATACTGACTAATACTCTCCCCCCCCCCCCTCATCTCATGTCAGTGTTAGATAGAACATAGAGACTAAGACTCTCCCTCTCCCCTCACCTCATGTCAGTGTTAGATAGAACATACTGACTAAGACTCCCCTCCTCACCTCAGGTCAGTGTTAGATAGAACATACTGACTAAGACTTCCCTTTCTCCCTCCCCTCAGGTAAGTGTTAGATAGAACATATTGACTAAGACTCTCCCCCCCCCCCTCACCTCATGTCAGTGTTAGATAAAACATACTGACTAAGACTCCCCCCTCACCTCAGGTCAGTGTTAGATAGAACATACTGACTAAGACTCCCCCCCCCCATCCCTCACCTCATGTCAGTGTTAGATAGAACATATTGACTAAGACTCCCCTTCATCCCTCACCTCAGGTCAGTGTTAGATAGAACATATAAACTAAGACTCTCCCCCTCTCACCTCAAGTCAGTGTTAGATAGAACATACTGACTAAGACTCTCCCCCTTCCCCTCACCTCATGTCAGTGTTAGATAGAACATACTGAATAAGACCCCCCCCCCCTCACCTCATGTCAGTGTTAGATAGAAAATACTGACTAAGACTCTCCCCCCTCACCTCATGTCAGTGTTAGATAGAACATACTGACTAAAACTCCCCCCCCCCTCCTCACCTCATGTCAGCGTTAGATAGAACATACTGACTAAGACTCCCCCCCTCACCTCAGGTCAGTGTTAGATAGAACATACTGACTAAGACTTCCATTTCTTCCTCCCCTCAGCTAAGGTTTAGATAGAACATATTGACTAAGACTCTCCTTCCCCCCCCCCGCCCCTCATCTCATGTCAGTGTTAGATAAAACATACCGACTAAGACTCCCCCCTCACCTCAGGTCAGTGTTAGATAGAACATACTGACTAAGGCCCTTCCCCCACCCCCATCCCTCACCTCATGTCAGTGTTAGATAGAACATATTGACTAAGACTCACCTTCATCCCTCACCTCAGGTCAGTGTTAGATAGAACATATTGACTAAGACTCTCCCCATCTCACCTCAAGTCAGTGTTAGATAGAACATACTGACTAAGACTCTCCCCCTCCCCCTCACCTCATGGCAGTGTTAGATAGAACATACTGAATAAGACTCCCCCCCCCCTCTTCACCGAATGTCAGTGTTAGATAGAAAATACTGACTAAGACTCTCCCCCCCCCCTCACCTTATGTCAGTGTTAGATAGAACATACTGACTAAAACTCCCTCCCCCCCTCACCTCATGTCAGTGTTAGATAGAACATATTGACTAAGACTCTCCCCCCCCCTCACCTCATGTCAGTGTTAGATAGAACATACTGACTAAGACTCCCCTTCCTCCCTCACCTCATATCAGTGTTAGAAAGAACATACTGACTAAGACTCCCCCTTCACCTAATGTCAGTGTTATAAAGAACATACTGACTAAGACTCTCCCCCTGACCTAAAGTCAGTGTTAGATAGAACATACTGACTAATACTCCGCCCCCCCCCCCTCACCTCATGTCAGTGTTAGATAGAACATACTGACTAAGACTCCCCCCCCCTCACCTCATGTCAGTGTTAGATAGAACATACTGACTAAGACTCTCCTCCCCCCCCCCCTTACCTCATGTCAGTGTTAGATAGAACATATTGACTAAGACTCTCCCCCCTCACCTCAAGTCAGTGTTAAATAGAACATACTGACTCAGACTCTCTCCCTCCCCCTCACCTCATATCAGTGTTAGATAGAACATATTGACTAAGACTTCCCTTTCTCACTCCCCTCAGCTAAGTGTTAGATAGAACATGTTGACTAAGACTCTCCCCCCCCCCCCGCCCCTCACCTCATGTCAGTGTTAGATAAAACATACCGACTATGACTCCCCCCTCACCTCAGGTCAGTGTTAGATAGAACATACTGACTAAAACTTCCCCCTCACCTCATGTCAGTGTTAGATAGAACATATTGACTCAGACTATCCCCCCCTCACCTCATATCAGTGTTAGAAAGAACATACTGACTAAGACTCCCCTTCCTCCCTCACCTCATATCAGTGTTAGATAGAACATACTGACTAAGACTCCCCCTTCACCTAACGTCAGTGTTAGATAGAACATACTCACTAAGACTCTCCCCCCCCCCCCTTACCTCATGTCAGTGTTAGATAGAACATATTGACTAAGACTCCCCCCCCCCCTCACCTCAAGTTAGTTTTAGATAGAACATACTGACTAAGACTCTCCCCCTCCCCCTCATATCATGTCAGTGTTAGATAGAACATACTGAATAAAACTCCCCCCCCCCTCACCTCATGTCAGTGTTAGATAGAAAATACTGCCTAATACTCTCCCCCCTCACCTCATGTCAGTGTTAGATAGAACATACTGACTAAAATTCCCCCCCCCCCTCAACTCATGTCAGTGTTAGATAGAACATACTGACTAAGACTCCCCCCTAACCTAATGTCAGTGTTAGATAGAATATACTGACTAAGACTCTCCCCCTCACCTAATGTCAGTGTTAGATAGAACATACTGACTCATTTCCTCCCTCCCTCACCTCATATCAGTGTTAGATAGAACATACTGACTAAGACTCTCCCCCCTCCTCACCTCATGTCAGTGTTAGAACATACTGACTAAAACTCTCCCCCCCCCCCTCCCCTCACCTCATGTCAGTGTTAGATAGAACATATTGACAAATCTTCCCCCCCCCCCTCATCTCATGTCAGTGTTAGATAGAACATACTGACTAAAACTCGCCCCCCCCCCTCACCTCATGTCAGTGTTAGATAGAACATACTGACAAAGACTCCCCCCTATCCTCATGTCAGTGTTAGATAGAACATACCGACTACGACTCCCCCCCCCCTTACCTAATGTCAGTGTTAGATAGAACATACTGATCAAGACTCTCCCCCCCCCCTCACCTCAAGTCAGTGTTAAATAGAACATACTGACTAAGACTCTCTCCCTCCCCCTCACCTCATGTCAGTGTTAGATAGAAAATACTGACTAAGACTCCCCTCCTCACCTCATGTCAGTGTTAGATAGAACATATTGACTAAGACTTCCCTTTCTCACTCCCCTCAGCTAAGTGTTAGATAAAACATGTTGACTAAAACTCTCCCCCTCCCCCGCCCCTCACCTCATGTCAGTGTTAGATAACACATACCGACTATGACTCCCCCCTCACCTCAGGTCAGTGTTAGATAGAACATACTGACTAAAACTTCCCCCTCACCTCATGTCAGTGTTAGATAGAACATATTGACTAAGACTATCCCCCCCTCACCTCATGTCAGTGTTAGATAGAACATACTGACTAAGACTCCCCTTCCTCCCTCACCTCATATCAGTGTTAGATAGAACATACTGACTAAGACTCCCCCTTCACCTAATGTCAGTGTTATAAATAACATACTGACTAAGACTCTCCCCATCACCTAACGTCAGTGTTAGATAGAACATATTGACTAATACTCCGCCCCCCCCCCCCTCATCTCATGTCAGTGTTAGAAAGAACATACTGACTAAGACTCCCCCCCCTCACCTCATGTCAGTGTTAGATAGAACATACTGACTGAGACTCTCCCCCCCCCCTTACCTCATGTCAGTGTTAGATAGAACATATTGACTAAGACTCCCCCCCCCCTCACCTCAAGTCAGTTTTAGATAGAACATACTGACCAAGACTATCCCCCTCCCCCTCATATCATGTCAGTGTTAGATAGAACATACTGAATAAAACTCCCCCCCCCCCCCTCAACTCATGTAAGTGTTAGATAGAAAATACTGACTAATACTCTCCCCCCTCACCTCATGTCAGTGTTAGATAGAACATACTGACTAAAACTCCCCCCCCTCACCTCATGTCAGTGTTAGATAGAACATACTGACTAAGACTCCCCCCTAACCTAATGTCAGTGTTAGATAGAATATACTGACTAAGACTCTCCCCCTCACCTAATGTCAGTGTTAGATAGAACATACTGACTCATTTCCTCCCTCCCTCACCTCATATCAGTGTTAGATAGAACATACTTACTAAGACTCTCCCCCCTCCTCACCTCATGTCAGTGTTAGAACATACTGACTAAAACTCTCCCCCCCCCCTCCCCTCACCTCATGTCAGTGTTAGATAGAACATATTGACTAAGATTCCCCCCCCCTCATCTCATGTCAGTGTTAGATAGAACATACTGACTAAAACTCCCCCCCCCCTCACCTCATGTCAGTGTTAGATAGAACATACTGACAAAGACTCCCCCCTAACCTCATGTCATTGTTAGATAAAACATACCGACTACGACTCCCCCCCCCCTTACCTAATGTCAGTGTTAGATAGAACATACTGATCAAGACTCCCCCCCCCTAACCTCATGTCAATGTTAGAAAGAACATACTGACTAAGACTCTCCCCGCCCCCCTTACCTCATGTCAGTGTTAGATAGAACATATTGATTAAAACTCTCCCCCCTCACCTTAGGTCAGTGTTAGATAGAACATACTGACTAAGACTCCCCCCCCCTCACCTCAGGTCAGTGTTAGATAGAACATACTGACTAAGACCCCCCCCCCTCACCTCATGTGAGTGTTAGATAGAACATACTGACTAATACTCTCCCCCCCCCTCATCTCTTGTCAGTGTTAGATAGAACATAGTGACTTAGACTCTCCCCCTCCCCCCTCACCTCAGGTCAGTGATAGATAGAACATACTGAATAAGACTTCCCTTTCTCCCTCCCCTCAGGTAAGTGTTAGATAGAACATATTGACTAAGACTCTCCCCCCCAACTCACATCATGTCAGTGTTAGATAAAACATACTGACTAAGACTCCCCCCCCTCACCTCAGGTCAGTGTTGGATAGAACATACTGACTAAGACTCCCCCCTCCCCCCCCCCCATCCCTCACCTCATGACAGTGTTAGATAGAACATATTGACTAAGACTCCCCTTCATCACTAAACTCAGGTCAGTGTTAGATAGAACATATTGACTAAGATTCTCCCCCTCTCACCTCAAGTCAGTGTTAGATAAAAGATACTGACTAAGACTCCCCCCCCCCCCTCACCTCAGGTCAGTGTTAGATAGAACATACTGACTAAGACTCCCCTTCACCTAATGTCAGTGTTATAAAGAACATACTGACTAAGACTCTCCCCCTCACCTAATGTCAGTGTTAGATAGAACATACTGACTAATACTCCGTCCCCCACCCCTTCACCTCATGTTAGTGTTAGATAGAACATACTGACTAAGCCTCTCCCCCCCCTCACCTCATGTCAGTGTTAGAAAGAAAATACTGAATAAGACTCCCCCCCCCCTCACCTCATGTCCGTGTTAGATAGAAAATACTGACTAAGACTCTCCCCCCTCACCTCATGTCAGTGTTAGATAGAACATACTGACTAAAACTCCCCCCCCCTCACCTCATGTCAGTGTTAAATAGAACATACTGACTAAGACTCTCCCCCTCACGTAATGTCAGTGTTAGATAGAACATACCGACTAAGACTCCCCCCTCCCCTTACCTAATGTCAGTGTTAGATAGAACATACTGACTAAGACTCCCCCCTTCGCCTAACCTCATGTCAGTGTTAGATAGAACATACTGACTAAGACTCTCCCCGCCCCCCTCACCTTAGGTCAGTGTTAGATAGAACATACTGACTAAGACTCCCCCCCCCCCTCACCTCAGGCCAGTGTTAGATAGAACATACTGACTAAGACTCTCCCCCCTCACCTCAGGTCAGTGTTAGATAGAACATATTGACTAATACTCTTCCCCCTCACCTGATGTCAGTTGTTAGATAGAACATACTGACTAATACTCTCCCCCCCCCCCCTCATCTCATGTCAGTGTTAGATAGAACATAGTGACTAAGACTCTCCCCCTCCCCTCACCTCATGTCAGTGTTAGATAGAATATACTGACTAAGACTCCCCTCCTCACCTCAGGTCAGTGTTAGATAGAACATACTGACTAAGACTTCCCTTTCTCACTCCCCTCAGCTAAGTGTTAGATAGAACATATTGACTAAGACTCTCCCCCCCCCCCCCCGCCCCTCACCTCATGTCAGTGTTAGATAAAACATACCGACTAAGACTCCCCTCTCACCTCAGGTCAGTGTTAGATAGAACATACTGACTAAGACTCCCCTTCCTCCCTCACCTCATATCAGTGTTAGATAGAACATACTGACTAAGACTCCCCCTTCACCTAATGTCAGTGTTATAAAGAACATACTGACTAAGACTCTCCCCCTCACCTAAAGTCAGTGTTAGATAGAGCATACTGACTAATACTCCGCCCCCCCTCACCTCATGTTAGTGTTAGAAAGAACATACTGACTAACACTCCCCCCCCCCCTCACCTCATGTCAGTGTTAGATAGAACATACTGACTAAGACTCTCCCCCCCCCCTTACCTCATGACAGTGTTAGATAGAACATATTGACTAAGAATCCCCCCCCTCACCTCAATTCAGTTTTAGATAGAACATACTGACTAAAACTCTCCCCCTCCCCCTCACCTCATGTCAGTGTTAGATAGAAAATACTGACTAATACTCTCCCCCCTCACCTCATGTCAGTGTTAGATAGAACATACTGACTAAAACTCCCCCCCCCCCTCACCTCATGTCAATGTTAGATAGAACATACTGACTAAGACTCTCCCCCCTCCTCACCTCATGTCAGTGTTAGATAGAACATACTGACTAAGACTCTCCCCCTCCCCCTCACCTGATCTCAGTGTTAGATAGAAAATACTCACTAAGACTCTGCCCCCTCACCTCATGTCAGTGTTAGAACATACTGACTAAAACTCTCCCCCCCTCCCCTCACCTCATGTCAGTGTTAGATAGAACATATTGACTAAGACTCCCCCCCCCTCATCTCATGTCAGTGTTAGATAGAACATACTGACTAAAAATCCCCCCCCATCACCTCATGTCAGTGTTAGATAGAACATACTGACAAAGACTCCCCCCTAACCTAATGTCAGTGTTAGATAGAACATACTGACTAAGACTCTCCCCCTCACGTAATGTCAGTGTTAGATAGAACATACCGACTACGACTCCCCCCCCCCCTTACCTAATGTCAGTGTTAGATAGAACATACTGATCAAGACTCCCCCCCCCCTAACCTCATGTCAGTGTTAGAAAGAACATACTGACTATAACTCTCCCCGCCCCCCTTACCTCATGTCAGTGTTAGATAGAACATATTGATTAAAACTCTCCCCCCTCACCTTAGGTCAGTGTTAGATAGAACATACTGACTAAGACTCCCCCCCCCCCTTTACCTCAGGCCAGTGTTAGATAGAACATACTGACTAAGACTCCCCCCCCCCCCTCACCTCATGTGAGTGTTAGATAGAACATACTGACTAATACTCTCCCCCCCCCCTCATCTCATGTCAGTGTTAGATAGAACATAGTGACTCAGACTCTCCCCCTCCCCCCTCACCTCAGGTCAGTGATAGATAGAACATACTGAATAAGACTTCCCTTTCTCGCTCCCCTCAGTTAAGTGTTAGATAGAACATATTGACTAAGACTCTCCCCCCCCCCCCTCACATCATGTCAGTGTTAGATAAAACATACTGACTAAGACTCCCCCCCTCACCTCAGATCAGTGTTGGATAGAACATACTGACTAAGACTCCCCCCCTCTCCCCCCCCCCAACCCTCACCTCATGACAGTGTTAGATAGAACATACTGACTAAGACTCCCCCCCCCCTCACCTCAGGCCAGTGTTAGATAGAACATACTGACTAAGACTCTCCCCCCTCACCTGAGGTCAGTGTTAGATAGAACATATTGACTAATACTCTTCCCCCTCACCTGATGTCAGTTGTTAGATAGAACATACTGACTAATACTCCCCCCCCCCCCATCTCATGTCAGTGTTAGATAGAACATAGTGACTAAGACTCTCCCCCTTCCCATTCACCTCAGGTCAGTGATAGATAGAACATACTGAATAAGACTTCCCTTTCTCCCTCCCCTCAGGTAAGTTATAGATAGAACATATTGACTAAGACTCTCCCCCTCCCCTCACCTCATGTCAGTGTTAGATAGAATATACTGACTAAGACTCCCCTCTTCACCTCAGGTCAGTGTTAGATAGAACATACTGACTAAGACTTCCCTTTCTCACTCCCCTCAGAAAAGTGTTAGATAGAACATATTGACTAAGACTATCCCCCCCCCCCGCCCCTCACCTCAGGTCATTTTTAGATAGAACATACTGACTAAGACTCCCCTTCCTCCTCCACCTCATATCAGTGTTAGATAGAACATACTGACTAAGACTGCCCCTTCACCTAATGTCAGTGTTATAAAGAACATACTGACTAAGACTCTCCCCCTCACCTAAAGTCAGTGTTAGATAGAACATACTGACTAATACTCCGCCCCCCCCTTCTCACCTCATGTCAGTGTTAGAAAGAACATACTGACTAATACTCCCCCCCCTCACCTCATGTCAGTGTTAGATAGAACATACTGACTAAGACTCTCCCCCCCCCCTTACCTCATGTCAGTGTTAGATAGAACATATTGACTAAGACTCCCCCCCTCTCACCTCAAGTCAGTTTTAGATAGAACATACTGACTAAGACTCTCCCCCTCCCCCTCACCTCATGTCAGTGTTAGATAGAAAATACTGACTAATACTCTCCCCCCTCACCTCATGTCAGTGTTAGATAGAACATACTGACTAAACCTCCCCCCCCCCTCACCTCATGTCAGTGTTAGATAGAACATACTGACTAAGACTCCCCCCTAACCTAATGTCAGTGTTAGATAGAATATACTGACTAAGACTCTCCCCCTCACCTAATGTCAGTGTTAGATAGAACATAATGACTCATTTCCTCCCTCCCTCACCTCATATCAGTGTTAGATAGAACATACTGACTAAGACTCTCCCCCCTCCTCACCTCATGTCAGTGTTAGATAGAACATACTGACTAAGACTCTCCCCCTCCCCCTCACCTCATCTCAGTGTTAGATAGAAAATACTCACTAAGACTCTGCCCCCTCACCTCATGTCAGTGTTAGAACATACTGACTAAAACTCCCCCCCCTCCCCTCACCTCATGTCAGTGTTAGATATAACATATTGACTAAGTCTTCCCCCCCCCCCTCATCTCATGTCAGTGTTAGATAGAACATACTGACTAAAACTCCCCCCCCCCTCACCTCATGTCAGTGTTATATAGAACATACTGACAAAGACTCCCCCCTAACCTAATGTCAGTGTTAGATAGAACATACTGACTAAGACTCTCCCCCTCACGTAATGTCAGTGTTAGATAGAACATACCGACTACGACTCCCCCCCCCCCTTACCTAATGTCAGTGTTAGATAGAACATACTGATCAAGACTCCCCCCCCCCTAACCTCATATCAGTGTTAGAAAGAACATACTGACTAAGACTGCCCCTTCACCTAATGTCAGTGTTATAAAGAACATACTGACTAAGACTCTCCCCCTCACCTAAAGTCAGTGTTAGATAGAACATACTGACTAATACTCCGCCCCCCCCCCTCACCTCATGTCAGTGTTAGAAAGAACATACTGACTAACACTCCCCCCCCCCCTCACCTCATGTCAGTGTTAGATAGAACATACTGACTAAGACTCTCCCCCCCCCCTTACCTCATGTCAGTGTTAGATAGAACATATTGACTAAGACTCCCCCCCCCCTCACGTCAAGTCAGTTTTAGATAGAACATACTGACTAAGACTCTCCCCCTCCCCCTCACCTCATGTCAGTGTTAGATAGAAAATACTGACTAATACTCTCCCCCCTCACCTCATGTCAGTGTTAGATAGAACATACTGACTAAACCTCCCCCCCTCACCTCATGTCAGTGTTAGATAGAACATACTGACTAAGACTCCCCCCTAAACTAATGTCAGTGTTAGATAGAATATACTGACTAAGACTCTCTCCCTCACCTAATGTCAGTGTTAGATAGAACATAATGACTCATTTCCTCCCTCCCTCACCTCATATCAGTGTTAGATAGAACATACTGACTAAGACTCTCCCCCCTCCTCACCTCATGTCAGTGTTAGATAGAACATACTGACTAAGACTCTCCCCCTCCCCCTCACCTCATCTCAGTGTTAGATAGAAAATACTCACTAAGACTCTGCCCCCTCACCTCATGTCAGTGTTAGAAAATACTGACTAAAACTCTCCCCCCCCCCTCCCCTCACCTCATGTCAGTGTTAGATATAACATATTGACTAAGACTTCCCCCCCCCCTCATCTCATGTCAGTGTTAGATAGAACATACTGACTAAAACTCCCCCCCCCCCTCACCTCATGTCAGTGTTATATAGAACATACTGACAAAGACTCCCCCCTAACCTAATGTCAGTGTTAGATAGAACATACTGATCAAGACTCTCCCCCTCACGTAATGTCAGTGTTAGATAGAACATACCGACTACGACTCCCCCCCCCCTTACCTAATGTCAGTGTTAGAAAGAACATACTGATCAAGACTCCCCCCCCCCTAACCTCATATCAGTGTTAGAAAGAACATACTGACTAAGACTCTCCCCGCCGCCCTTACCTCATGTCAGTGTTAGATAGAACATATTGATTAAAACTCTCCCCCCTCACCTTAGGTCAGTGTTAGATAGAACATACTGACTAAGACTCCCCCCCCCCCCTCACCTCAGGCCAGTGTTAGATAGAACATACTGACCAAGACTCCCCCCCCCTCACCTCATGTGATTGTTAGATAGAACATACTGACTAATACTCTCCCCCCTCCCTTCATCTCATGTCAGTGTTAGATAGAACATAGTGACTTAGACTCTCCCCCTCCCCCCTCACCTCAGGTCAGTGATAGATAGAACATACTGAATAAGACTTCCCTTTCTCCCTCCCCTCAGGTAAGTGTTAGATAGAACATATTGACTAAGACTCTCCCCCCCCCCTCACATCATGTCAGTGTTAGATAAAACATACTGACTAAGACTCCCCCCTTCCCCCCCCCCCCCATCCCTCACCTCATGACAGTGTTAGATAGAACATATTGACTAAGACTCCCCTTCATCCCTAAACTCAGGTCAGTGTTAGATAGAACATATTGACTAAGACTCTCCCCCTCTCACCTCAAGTCAGTGTTAGATAGAACATACTGACAAAGACTCCCCCCTAACCTAATGTCAGTGTTAGATAGAACATACTGACTAAGACTTTCCCCCTCACGTAATGTCAGTGTTAGATAGAACATACCGACTAAGACTCCCCCCCCCCCTTACCTAATGTCAGTGTTAGATAGAACATATTGACTAAGACTCCCCCCCCCCTAACCTCATGTCAGTGTTAGATAGAACATACTGACTAAGACTCTCCCCGCCCCCCTTACCTCATGTCAGTGTTAGATATAACATATTGACTAAGACTCTCCCCCCTCACCTTAGGTCAGTGTTAGATACAACATACTGACTAAGACTCCCCCCCCCCTCCACCTCAGGCCAGTGTTAGATAGAACATACTGACTAAGACTCTCCCCCCTCACCTCAGGTCAGTGTTAAATAGAACATATTGACTAATACTCTTCCCCCTCACCTGATGTCAGTTGTTAGATAGAACATACTGACTAAGACTCCCCCCCCTCACCTCATGTGAGTGTTAGATAGAACATACTGACTAATACTCTCCGCCCCCCCCCCTCATCTCATGTCAGTGTTAGATAGAACATAGTGACTAAGACTCTCCCCCTCCCCCTCTCACCTCAGGTCAGTGATAGATAGAACATACTGAATAAGAATTCCCTTTCTCCCTCCCCTCAGGTAAGTGTTAGATAGAACATATTGACTAAGACTCTCCCCCCCCCCCTCACCTCAAGTCAGTGTTAGATAAAACATACTGACTAAGACTCCCCCCCTCACCTCATGTCAGTGTTAGATAGAACATACTGACTAAGACTCTCCTCCCTTACATCATGTCAGTGTTAGATAGAACATTCTGACTAAGACTCCCCCCCCCCCCTCACCTCAGGTCAGTGTTAAATAGAACATACTGACTAAGACCCCCCCCCTCACCTCAGGTCAGTGTTATATAGAATATAGTGACTAAGACTCCCCCTCCCCCTCACCTCATGTCAGTGTTAGATAGAACATACTGACTAAAACTCCCTCCCTCACCTCATGTAATTGTTAGATAGAACATACTGACTAAGACTCCCCCATAACCTAATGTCAGTGTTATATAGAACATACTGACTAAGACTCCCCCCCTCCCCCTCACCTCATGTCAGTGTTAGATAGAACATACTGACTAAGACTTCTCCCCCCCCCCCCTCACCTCAGCTCAGTGTTAGATAGACCATACTGACTAAGACTCCCCCCCCCCCCCATCTCCCACCTCATGTCAGTATTAGATAGAACATACTGACTAAGACTCCCCCCCCCCTCACATCATGTCAGTGTTAGATAGAACATACTGACTAAGACTCCCCTTCCTCCCTCCATCCCCGTCCCTCCCCTATCACGTCAGGAACACGTGAAACATACTAAGACTTGCATCTCCTGCCGGGGTCATGTTAAACAAATTGACTAAGACCTCTACCTCAAGTCAGTGGCAGATGAAACATACAACCATACTGACTAAATCCCCACATCACATCAGGATCATGTGAAACATACTGACTAAATCCCCACATCACATCAGGATCATGTGAAACACACTGACTAAGACCCGCAGCTCGAGCTATGGGGATGAGAAACATACTGACCAAAACCTCCACCTCACGACAGTTTCAGAAGCATACTGACCAAATCCTCAGCAAAAAAACATAGAAACTGACAGACAGCATAAAAACATAGAAACGGATAGACCGATAAACGGATAAAGATTAAAACTGACGTATAAAAATCTAATAAACCAAGTAATCAGCCTATCGTCAGGGGCGAATAAGCATGGCACAGACTATGTACCCACCGTACAGACCATGATGACGCCGACACAGTAGATGTCTACCTTTAGCTGGTTGGCAGTCGGAATCTCAACGCGGGGAGCATGCATTGAAGACTTTCTCACGAGATGAAACATCAGTGGAGATGTTGGTGTGTCGGAGCTGATCGTAGAGGCATGGACTGAGTGGGAGTCATCGAATGGATGTGTGTTCACCTATTGGAGACATTTTTAACAAGTAAATATTGTTTTGAACTACTTTTTTTCGGTACAAGCTTTTATTTAAACAGAGACATGTTTTTTTTGGCTGGGGTGGTGGTAGCGATGGAAAGGGGGGTGGGGGGGGGGGGGGGTTGCTACGGTGTAATTTATTTTATGTTGGTGTGAATTTGGCGAATTTGTATATTAAGTTGGCAAAAAAGAGCAACTGTAAATAAATGTAGTCATCCACGTGGATAGATCAAATTTGGAACATAATTTCAGAATGGGAATAGAAAAATATTACAAAGAAAGAAAAGAAATAGAACCTAGGTGTTATAATAAATCATACAGGTAAAGTGGGTGAGGAAGTTCATGTAACTGAAAATAAATTAATGCAATGTTAAAAAAAAGAAATACTAAACAAAGGAGCTTGGAAGTGATAATCAAACTGTGTTAAGCATTAGTTAGACCTAGATTGGAGTACTGTGTTCAGGTGTGGAGTCCTTATCATAGAGGGGAGATAAACATGCTGGAAAGGATACACAGAAGAACTACAAAACTGATAGTTAGATTCAGAATTACAATTATGAGGAAAGACACTAAAAAAACCATAGAACACAGAGGAAATCTAGAAAACAGAGGAATTCGAGGTGACGTAATACAGGCTGATAAGATAATCAACGGAAAGGGTCATCATCATGAAGCATGTCTGTGGGAAACTCTATTTCGCCAGTCTTCTTGCCTGCTTAAAGGTCAAACCCACCGTCTACTTGATGTCTTGAGTTCATCGTTTTCTCAGTCGGTCCCTGCTTCTCTTCCCAGTGACTATGCCTTCCATAACCCATCTCTCCAGTCCGTTGTGTCGTTTGACGTGTCCAAAAAAAATATGTTTTGAGCCAATTCTCCTCTACATTCAGGTTTTGCCGGATTTGTTTGTTTCTTTCTTTTTCCACGAGATTTCAGGACTCTTCTGTAGCACTGTGTTTCGAAAGCATCGATCTTCGTTCGTATTGCTTTTGTAATCGTCCAGGTTTCACATCCATGGGTTGCCATAGGAAAAATGCATGCTCTTAAGATCTTTAGTTTTAGTTCTTTATTTGTATTATGCCATAGGTTCTGCGTACTCCTTATCTTCTGCATTGCTATAGTCAGTCTTATTACTTCTTGTGTACAGTCTCCATTGTTGTTCAGTATTGATCCAAGATATTCAAAACGTGGAACATTTTCAATCTCGTCGACAGCTATCTCGTATTTATGTTGGAGTTTTGTCTGATCAGTTGTCATTATCTTTGTTTTCTTTGTATTCAGAAAGAGATTCTGGGCTTCACTTTGTTTCTTGACTGATGTAATTATTTGTTCTAGGCCCTTGGGGCTGTTCAAGACCAAAACTGTGTCGTCGACATATCGTATTTCCGGTATCGCCTTTCCTCTTATTGTGAAAGGATCGAAGTCTGTAGAAATTGGTTCTGCCTTAACATTCCTGAGAATGTTTTCCGCATATATGTTGAACAGGTGTGGTGAAGGAATGCAGCCCAGTCAGAGTTTTCACCATGTCCATGCACCTCCCCCCCCCCCCCATCGGCCACCCCACCCCCGGGCAACGGGAGCTAGCCTGCTAAACTACGCGAGTGAGCAGGCTAAAGGGGAAGTCTACCCTTGATCAGTGCACACGGCTGTTGGCGGACCAGACGGAGGACCGACTTAGTCTACAACGGCTTTGAAGGCGGGAGCCAAAATAGACTGATATCGGGCTAATGGTGCACCATAGACCGAGGCTGGTAAGCTGCCAGAACTACCTTCAGAAAACAATGGCAAACTACTGAACGCAAACATGCCAAGAAACACATGACAGTCCATACAAACAGAACTCAAAGATCTGATGGTGAGGCCCTCAAGCCAGGCAGATCATAGACATCAACTGAGGAAGAGGACACTTTCGGAGCCTGTACAAGTAATAGAGATAACGGCCAAGAGCCCGACTGCATTACAATGGAAAACTCAGAAGGTGGACTAAAAACTAGATTAAGAATAGGCACCTGGAACGTCACAAGCCTATACCAGGGGAAGCTATTCATGGTTGGGCAGGAGATGGAGAGAACCGGGATTGATTTCATAGGAATATCAGAGTAAAGATGAGCAGGTCAAGGACACTGTGTGCGCATCCGGAGAAACCATTTTCTCAGGGAGGGACAAAAGTGGTCAGAGAGGGGTCGGTTTTCTCCTGTCCAAGAGGACAGCGCCTTCGCTGCTTGGATATAAAACCGGGTAAACGACCGGGTAATTGCGATTAGGCTAAACAGAAAGATAAGAAATCTCACAGCAATATCAGTTTACACACCAACATCAACACAAGAAGATTGCGAAATTGAGACTTTCTATAACACCTTTGCAGACACATTGGATAAGACAGAGAGACGAGACACTCTGATCATCATGGAGGATTTTAACGCAAAAGTTGGCGCAGGAAGAACAGCAGAAGAAAGAAGAGTACGAGGATCCTTTGGTCTTGGACACAGGAACGAAAGGGGAGAAAAACTAGTTGAGTTCTGTATGGAGAGTAACCTCCTCCTTGCCAACACCTTATTTAAGCATCATTCGAGGCGTTATAGGTACATACAGATGCACACATGCATCCAAGCACTGGTTTATGCGTCCTGATATCGCCCAATTGACTACGGTCTGGGGTGGAAAATGGCGCGCCTCCGCCAGTAGAAACTAGTGAGGCAAACATATAAGCAAAAAAAAAAACAAAAAAAAATTATACACACGGACCTCCCCCGGTGGCAAACACAGAAAACCGATTGATTCCATTCTAGTCCGGCACAGATGGCGGTCCAGGAGCGGACTGCGACACGGATCATGAATTTATGGTTGCCGTACATATGATAAGACTACGAAGGGGGAAACACAGGTGCACGACCAATACGTTTCCATGTCCAAGCAATACCGTATGAATATAACATCAAAATACAAAACAAGTTTGAGGCACTAATGGCAATGCAAGAAAGCATGTCTTCTGCAGAATTGGTGAAACATGTGAGAGAAGCACTCATCTCAACAGCTCAGGATATTATTGCTAAGAAAGTGAGTAAGAAACAGAACTATATTTCGGAGGAGACACTGCGACTCGCAGAGACAAGAAGGAAACTGAGACAGACAGGGATAGAACGAACCACCGACAAATACGGAAATTGCACAAGAGTAAACAGGAGAAAGATTAAGTAAGACGGGAAACAGCACATAATAGAAACATGTAACAAAATAGATGAACTCCAGGGGCAGGGAGAGGTACGTGAAACATTCAAGGAGATTAGAACTCTGACTGGAGAATTCCGGTCATCTCTACATGCAATAAATAACAGAAACGGGGCCACTATGACAGGAAGCAAAGACGTTCTAGAAAGATGGGTGGAATACTGCGGAGAGATGTACGGGGACAACCCAAAAAACGAAGACAATGAAGAGGACGAGCCAGAACCCACATTGAGCGAAGTTCGAGCAGCGATTAAGGCGCTGAAAAAAAGGGATATCCCCAGGCTGCGATGATATACCCGCCGAACTGATACAAGCGGGAGGAGAGGCGAGCATCCTCATATACCATGCAGTCTGTTATACGATCTGGTGCAACGCAGAATGGCCCAAAGCATGGAAACGATCTGTGTACATCCCCATACCTAAGAAAGGGAATCTAAAGTTATGTACAAACTATCGCCTTGATAAGCCACATCAGCAAGATCTTACTGCGTATCATTACGGAAAGGGTAAATTAGACTATAACAAGTTGTGTTTCAAAATACAGCCGCCTACAAGAACAACAGGGCACAGTCACAAATTAATTAAAGAAAGGTCCAGATTAGCTACCAGGACCCTTTTTTAAAGACTAGTGAATGCTTGGAATGCATTGCCACAGGAAATAGTGAAGCGAGGGTCAATTCATGGCCAATCTAATGGTCATGGCCAATTAATGCATCCAAGAATAGACTGGATTGCTGCGCAGTTATTTTTAGATCAAGTGAATGTAAAAGACACGGGTTCGAGATCCATACATCCACTCGGGAAGTAATATGTGCCATAATTTAGCTTCATCTGCGTGTCGTTCCCTGTTCCTGTTTCCAGTGAGGACTACTAATAAGCCGAGGTAAGGATCTTGACCAGTGTACTTCGCCTGACCCTAACATGTCTGATCAGTATATTTTGCCTGACCCTGACTTACATGTCTGATCAGTATATTTTGCCTGACCCTAACATGTCTGATCAGTATATTTTGCCTGACCCTGACTAACATGTCTGATCAGTATATTTTGCCTGACCCTGACTAACATGTCTGATCAGTATATTTTGCCAGACCCAGACTTACATGTCTGATCAGTATATTTTGCCTGACCCTGACTAACATGTCTGATCAGGATATTTTGCCTGACAAGACGTTAGTTTTTCTCTCCCAGACAAATAGATAAATTGATACATTGAAACCGACAAATGGATAAATGTAAAATTGATAAACAAATAATTGATAAACAAATAAACAGACAGACAGACAAATGAATGAATAGAGAACATTACAGGGAAAAAAACTATTGGATACAGAAATAAACGGATAGTCATACAAAATGGAAAATATAGAAACTGGTAGAAAGACAAATGAGGAAAACAAAAAATTAAGGATAGACCATAGAAAGATTAAGATACAAACCGAAAGAGCAGCAGACAAGCATATAGACGCACAGAGAGACATACGAATCTGTAGACAGACAGAAGAACATATAGAGAAATGTATAGACAGACACTCCGACAGACAAGAAAAGGGAAATAGATAGAAAGAGAGCAGCAGCAGCAGCAGAAGAAGAAGAACAAGAAGAAAAAGAAGAAGAAGAAGAAGCAGAAAAAGAAGAAAAAGAAGAAGAAGAAAAAGAAGAAGAAGAAGAGGAAGAAGAGGAAGAAAAACAAGAAGAAGAACATTTAGAAGAAGAAGAAGAAGAAAAAGAAGAAGAAAAAGAAGAAGAAGAAGAAAACAATATTAGAAAGATAGATAAGGAAAGGAACCTAGGGGTTATAATAGATCATACAGGAAAGGTGAGTGAGCAAGTTAAGGTAGCAGTGAAAAAGGCAAATGCAATGTTAGGTATGATAAAAAGAAATATTAAACAGAGGAGCAAGGAAGTGATCGTCAAACTGTATAAAGCTTTAGTTAGACCTGGATTGGAGTACTGTGTACAGGTGTGGAGTCCTTATCATAGAGGGGATATAAACATGCTGGAAAGAATACAAAAAAGGGCGACAAAGATGATAGTGGGATTCCAGAATTACAGTTATGAGGAACGACTCAGAAAAACCGGCCTACAGTGTCTAGAAGAGAGAAGAATTCGTGGTGACTTAATACAGGTTTATAAGATGATCAGAGGAATCGATAAATTAGACTATAACAAGTTTTTTTTTAAATACAGCCACCTACAATAACAAGAGGGCATAGCTACAAGTTGACTAAAGAGAGGTCCAGATTAGATATTAGGAAATATTTTTTTAGTCAGAGAGTGGTGTCTGCTTGGAATGCATTGCCAGGGGAGGTAGTGGAGGCAGAAACAGTTAATGCATTTAAGAATAGACTGGATGCGCATAGATTTTAGAGCAAGGTGATGTAAATGTAACTGGTTGTATACAGACTCTGCAGGGTCTTCTAAACCAGTATAAAGACGTTAAGTTAAGAAGAAGAAGAAGGAGGGGGAGGAGAACAAGAAGAAGAACAATAGAAAGAAGAAGAATTAGAAGAAGAAGAAGAAGAAGAAGACGAAGAACAACAACAACAACAACAGCAACAAAAACAACAACAACAATGAAGACACCATCTCAATTCTTACCGTCAGTATTCTCCCACTGATAGAGTCGCCATTTCTCATGTCCGTTCCGTTATTTAGTCTCCCATTGTTATTTATCGTGCTGCGCGGGTTGCTGAAGTTCTCATACCGGTCGCTGCCTTTGGCGTTAATGGACTTCCACTCAATTAGGTCAAGAAATGTTGCCCGTTGGTGTATCGGGTACTCGGCTCCATGCATCATTATGTCAATTGTTGTTAGACCTAGCAGACTACACCGCTATCAGCATTGTTCGGAAGACTCCTGGATATCTCCACTGATTACTGCAGAACTTGAGCTTCAATCACAGGCTGAGTCGTTTGGGTTATAGCAGGACTTGTATGTCTTCAATTTTTCACCACCGCAGCCTGTGGAAAATTATGAACATCAGGTAGCAGAACAAGACAACAAACACAGAAGTACTGCAACGCGCAAATCTTTCTTCTGCTATAGTACTGTTACGTGCAAGAAGACTGGCCTGGATGGGTCACGTGAGTAGATTGGACAATGGGTGCATTCCAAAACAGGTGTTGTATGGTGAGCTGTTAGAGGGGAGGAGACTCCCAGACTGACCCCTGCTCAGATATAAAGATGTTTGCAAGGCGTTAATGACAGACTTCTCCATCGACCACAAGGCATCAATGACAGACTGTTCCATCGACCAAAAGGCATCAATGACATACTTCTCCATCGACCACAAGACATCAATGACAGACTTATCCGTCGACCACGATGCTTGGGAAAACTCAGCCACAGTGCGAACCATGTGGAAGACATCACTCCGAAATGGCCTAACGACATTTGAAGCTACTCGGAGAGAGAGACTTGAAGCTAGGAGAGAGAGACTTGAAGTTAGGAGAGAGAGACTTGAAGGTACTTGGAGAGAGAGACTTGAAGCTAGAAGCGAGAGAGACTTGAAGCTACTCGGAGAGAGAGACGAAGCTAGGAAAGAGAGAGACTTGAAGCTACTCGGAGAGAGAGACTTGAAGCTAGGAGAGAGAGAGACTTGAAGCTAGGAGAAAGAGAGACTTGAAGCTACTCGGAGAGAGAGACTTGAAGCTATTTGGAGAGAGAGACTTGAAGCTAGGAGAGAGAGAGACTTGAAGCTAGGAGAGAGAGAGACTTGAAGCTAGAAGAGTGAGAGACTTGAAGCTAGGAGAGAGAGAGACTTGAAGCTAGGAGAGAGAGAGACTTGAAGCTAGGAGAGAGAGAGAGACTTGAAGCTACTCGGAGAGAGAGACTTGAAGCTAGAAGCGAGAGAGACTTGAAGCTACTCGGAGAGAGAGACGAAGCTAGGAAAGAGAGAGACTTGAAGCTACTCGGAGAGAGAGACTTGAAGCTAGGAGAGAGAGAGACTTGAAGCTAGGAGAAAGAGAGACTTGAAGCTACTCGGAGAGAGAGACTTGAAGCTATTTGGAGAGAGAGACTTGAAGCTAGGAGAGAGAGAGACTTGAAGCTAGGAGAGAGAGAGACTTGAAGCTAGAAGAGTGAGAGACTTGAAGCTAGGAGAGAGAGAGACTTGAAGCTAGGAGAGAGAGAGATTTGAAGCTAGGAGAGAGAGAGACTTGAAGCTACTCGGAGAGAGAGACTTCAAGCTAGGAGAGAGAGACTTAAAGCTACTCGGAGAGAGAGAGATTTGAAGCTAGGAGAGAGAGAGACTTGAAGCTACTCGGAGAAAGAGACTTGAAGCTAGAAGAGTGAGAGACTTGAAGCTAGGAGAGAGAGAGATTTGAAGCTAGGAGAGAGAGAGACTTGAAGCTACTCGGAGAGAGAGACTTGAAGCTACTCGGAGAAAGAGACTTGAAGCTAGAAGAGTGAGATACTTGAAGCTAGGAGAGAGAGAGATTTGAAGCTAGGAGAGAGAGAGACTTGAAGCTAGGAGAGAGAGAGACTTGAAGCTACTCGGAGAGAGAGACTTGAAGCTAGGAGAGAGAGAGACTTGAAGCTACTCGGAGAGAGAGTTTTAAAGCTAGGAGAGAGAGAGACGAACTACTCGGAGAGACGGACTTGAAGCTAGGAGAGAGAGAGACTTGAAGCTACTCGGAGAGAGAGACTTGAAGCTAGGAGAGAGAGAGACTTGAAGCTAGGAGAGAGAGAGAGACTTGAAGCTAGGAGAGAGAGAGAGACTTGAAGCTACTCGGAGAGAGAGACTTGAAGCTAGGAGAGAGAGAGAGACTTGAAGCTAGGAAAGAGAGAGAGACTTGAAGCTACTCGGAGAGAGAGACTTGAAGCTAGGAGAGAGAGAGACTTGAAGCTAGGAGAGAGAGAGAGACTTGAAGCTACTCGGAGAGAGAGACTTGAAGCTAGGAGAGAGAGAGAGACTTGAAGCTACTCGAAGAGAGAGACTTGAAACTAGGAGAGAGAGAGACTTGAAGCTACTCGGAGAGAGAGAGAGGAAGCTAGGAGAGAGACTTGAAGCTACTCGGAGAGAGAGACTTGAAGCTACTCGGAGAAAGAGAGACTTGAAGCCAGGAGAGAGAGACTTGAAGCTACTCGGAGAGAGAGACTTGAAGCTACTAGGAGAGAGAGAGACGAAGCTAGGAGAGAGAGAGAGAGACTTGCAGCTGCTGTGAGAGAAAGAGACTTGAAGCTACTCGGAGAGAGAGACTTGAAGCTACTCGGAGAGAGAGACTTGAAGCTGCTGTGAGAGAGAGAGACTTGAAGCTACTCGGAGAGAGAGAGACTTGAAGCTACTCGGAGAGAGAGACTTGAAGCTACTTGGAGAGAGAGACTTGAAGCTACTCAGAGAGAGAGACTTGAAACTACTCGGAGAGAGAGACTTAAAGCTACTCGGAGAGAGAGACTTGAAGCTACTCGGAGAGAGAGACTTGAAGCTACTCGGAGAGAGAGACACTTGAAGCTACTCGGAGAGAGAGAGACATGAAGCTACTGGGAGAGAGAGACTTGAAGCTACTTGGAGAGAGAGACTTGAAGCTACTCGGAGAGAGAGAGACTTGAAGCTACTCGGAGAGAGAGACTTGAAGCTACTCGTAGAGAGAGACTTAAAGCTACTCGTAGAGAGAGACTTAAAGCTACTCGGAGAGAGAGACTTGAAGCTACTCGTAGAGAGAGACTTGAAGCTACTCGTAGAGAGAGACTTAAAGCTACTCGGAGAGAGAGACTTGAAATTACTCGGAGAGAGAGACTTCAAGCTACTTGGAGAGAGAGACTTGAAGCTACTCGGAGAGAGAGAGACATGAAGCTACTCGGAGAGAGACTTGAAGCTACTTGGAGAGAGAGACTTGAAGCTACTCGGAGAGAGAGAGAGACTTGAAGCTACTCGGAGAGAGAGACTTGAAGCTACTTGGAGAGAAAGACTTGAAGCTACTCGTAGAGAGAGACTTAAAGCTACTCGGAGAGAGAGACGAAGCTACTCGGAGAGAGAGACTTGAAGCTACTCAGAAAGAGAGACTTGAAACTACTCGGAGAGAGAGACTTGAAGCTATTTGGAGAGAGAGACTTGAAGCTACTCGGAGAGAGAGAGAGACTTGAAGCTAGGAGAGAGAGAAAGACTTGAAGCTACCGGGAGAGAGAGACTTGAAGCTACTCGGAGAGAGAGAGACTTGAAGCTACTTGGAGAGAGAGACTTGAAGCTACTCGGAGAGAGAGAGACTTGAAGCTAGGAGAGAGAGAAAGACTTGAAGCTACTCGTAGAGAGAGACTTAAAGCTACTCGTAGAGAGAAAGCTACTCGGAGAGAGAGACTTGAAGCTACTCGGAGAGAGAGACTTGAAGCTACTTGGAGAGAGAGACTTGAAGCTACTCGCAGAGAGAGACTTAAAGCTACTCGGAGAGAGAGACGAAGCTACTCGGAGAGAGAGACTTGAAGCTACTCAGAAAGAGAGACTTGAAACTACTCGGAGAGAGAGACTTGAAGCTATTTGGAGAGAGAGACTTGAAGCTACTCGGAGAGAGAGAGAGACTTGAAGCTAGGAGAGAGAGAAAGACTTGAAGCTACTTGGAGAGAGAGACTTGAAGCTACTCGGAGAGAGAGAGACTTGAAGCTACTTGGAGAGAGAGACTTGAAGCTACTCGGAGAGAGAGAGACTTGAAGCTAGGAGAGAGAGAAAGACTTGAAGCTACTCGTAGAGAGAGACTTAAAGCTACTCGTAGAGAGAGACTTAAAGCTACTCGGAGAGAGAGACTTGAAGCTACTCGTAGAGAGAGTCTTGAAGCTACTCGTAGAGAGAGACTTAAAGCTACTCGGAGAGAGAGACTTGAAATTACTCGGAGAGAGAGACTTGAAGCTACTTGGAGAGAGAGACTTAAAGCTACTCGGAGAGAGAGAGACATGAAGCTACTCGGAGAGAGACTTGAAGCTACTTGGAGAGAGAGACTTGAAGCTAATCGGAGAGAGAGAGACTTGAAGCTACTCGGAGAGAGAGACTTGAAGCTACTTGGAGAGAGTGACTTGAAGCTACTCGTAGAGAAAGACTTAAAGCTACTCGGAGAGAGAGACGAAGCTACTCGGAGAGAGAGACTTGAAGCTACTCAGAAAGAGAGACTTGAAATTACTCGGAGAGAGAGACTTGAAGCTATTTGGAGAGAGAGACTTGAAGCTACTCGGAGAGAGAGAGAGACTTGAAGCTAGGAGAGAGAGAAAGACTTGAAGCTACTTGGAGAGAGAGACTTGAAGCTACTCGGAGAGAGAGAGAGTTGAAGCTACTTGGAGAGAGAGACTTGAAGCTACTCGGAGAGAGAGAGACTTGAAGCTAGGAAAGAGAGAAAGACTTGAAGCTACTCGGAGAGAGAGAGAGTTGAAGCTACTTGGAGAGAGAGACTTGAAGCTACTCGGAGAGAGAGAGACTTGAAGCTAGGAGAGAGAGAAAGACTTGAAGCTACTCGGAGAGAGAGACTTGAAGCTACTCGGAGAGAGAGAGACTTGAAGCTACTCGGAGAGAAAGACTTGAAGCTACTCGTAGAGAGAGACTTAAAGCTACTCGGAGAGAGAGACGGAGCTACTCGGAGAGAGAGACTTGAAGCTAGGAGAGAGAGACTTGAAGCTACTCGGAGAGAGAGAGACTTGAAGCTACTCGGAGAGAGAGAGAGAAACTCGACAATAATCGTATGTCGAAAGATCAAAAGATGCGTCTAGTGAAAATAAGACATATCTGCTTCATCTCCGTCTGTATAGATGAAGAAGGTCATTTATTATTTATTAATTATTTATTTATTATTTATTATGTCTTTGGTTTAATCCAATGCCGATTGACCATTTTAATTTGTACACAAAATAAGTTAGAAATGAGAGATTGTAATTTGTATGGGCTTGGTTGGCTACAGGAAGGCATGTGACGGAGTCAAGCATGTCCGGGAAGTTAAAACGGCGAGGGAGAAGAGATGGATACCACCCTCATATAGCCGAGCCTTTGAAATGTGAGATCCCTAACACCTCACACCCCTACGACAGAAATGCAATGGGTTACGTTACGTTACTTTACTTTACGTTATTCAGTTAGCGTTGTTTAACACTATTTTTTTCCAACTAAGTTAGTACGAGGAACAGTCATTAAATAACAGTAATTTTATTATAAAGTGCATGTAAGAGTATATTCAACGGAAAATTGTATTTCAGGACACAAAATGGCTCTATACCAAAAATCCATTTGGGATTGTGACGGTCGAGAGTATGCGCATGCACAATATGGCGTACGCCGTGGCCACCCAGCTGTCGACTTGCACAGTGAAAGAACAAGAAGGCGTTATTCTGTTTGTTTGTTGTTGTTGTTTTTTTTTTGGTGCTCAGAAGGTGTGAAACCTTCATAAATCTACAGAAATATGACGGTCCAGTATGGAGACAGCTGTTTGAGACAGGGGAGAATGTACGAATATGTAGATAAATGTTATAACGCAAAACAAAACGCCGTTGATGAACCAACAAGCGGGGCAACTGATGCAGTGAAACCGCAGATCGAACAGCTAGTCCGTGGCAACAGGTAAGTCCCTTTTGATTAAAGAGCTGTATATTTCAACATGAATCTCCGCACTGCGCACAAAATTGTCCAATTGATAATCTCGGTTATAGGAACGTGAGTCGAAAATGGGTCCCAAGGCAGCTGTCCGAGGATCACTAACGTAAACGGCAGACGATTTATCAAAAGTTGGACTATCATGCTCGTTAAGGTGATGTTTTTCTCTATCAAGCTGGAACAGGTCACGAGTTCTGAGTGCACCATTGCGGACAAGAGGGTAAGAGACAGTCGATGTTATAGAAGCACCCCGTCTCCGAAAAAGAACAAATTCAAAAGACAGGTTTCAGCTGGGAAAGTCATGATGACCATCTGTGGGCTAACAATGACAATGTCAACTGGTGCATTTCCAGCAAAAACGGTGACTAATGCTTAATGCAGTGACATGCTAGTAAACAGGTTAAAGCCCGCGAAACGATCGAAACTCCGGGAATTTTTCTCAAACGGAGTTTTAATGCTGCACGACAACGCAAGCCCATTTGCGGCTGCGCGTACAAAGGATACAGTTCGTGTTCTGAAATATAACGTCATGAAACATCCAGAATACAGTCATGACATGGCGCTGTCAGACTTTCACTTGTCTGGACCCTTGAAAGAACATTTGCGGGGTCAGAGGTTTGAAGATGACAACGAGGTAATGAAGGTGATGCAAAATTGGTTAACGTTCACACCAATAGACTTTTCTCACGAAAGCATCCACAAGCTAGCGGACAGGAGGACAAAGTGTGCTGCCAGGAAAAGCATCCACAAGCTAGTGGACAGGAGGACAAAGTGTGCTGCCAGGAAAGGGACTAATGTTGAAAAATAAGACCCAACAAAATATGGTTTGCTTTCTGGTAAAAATTCAAGAAATACAATTAATGTTACCACCTTCAGCACGCTGGTGACTGTCCCTCGTATTTGCAATAATGTTATAGCTAAACCATTATGGTAAAGTAAAATATCCTTTGCAGACGTTTGCTTCTTACAACCGACAACCTATTTTGGCCTATATGTTTAAGCTTCTTGTCAGGTGTTTACGTAGGGCAGGATGCCATTACTTGTACGCAGAGAAGTGATCGCATCGATTTTTAAAAAAAACCGTCTCTGTCAAATTGGAAACGGTGAGATTCGAACCTGATGTATTGAAACTGGGAAACACAGGTTTCACACCTACACCACCCTGACACAACATTATAGTGAATAACATTTTTTTTAAATGAATAATTCTAAGAATAGTATGGTCCATTTACATTAATCAGAAATTGGTCAGCTTATCCTCCTTCTTGGTGACTAGTTTGGCTTACTTGATGAAATCTCTCCATTTTTGATGTCCGAACCATCGAAAGTCTCCCATTCTTCAGATTAGTTAGTTAGCGTGATAGTTAGTTAGATAGTTAGTTAATAAATTAGTTAGTTAGTTTGTTAGTTAGAAATCTAGTTACTTAATTAGCAAGTTAGTTTGCTAGTTAGTCAGTCAGTCAGTCAGTTAGTTAGTCAGTCAGTCAGTTAATCAGTTAGCTAGTCAGTTAGTCATTCAGTCAGGAAGTCAGTTAGTTAGTTAGTTAGTTATCAGTTATTCATCCAGTCAGTCAGTTAAATAATTAGTTAGTCAGTCAATCAGTCAGATAGTAAGCCAGTCAGTCATTCACTCAGTCACTCAGTCGGACAGTCAGTCAGTAAGTTAGTCAGTCAGTTAGTCATTCATTCAGTCACTCAGTCATTCACTTTGTCAGTAACTCAGGCAGTTGCTTAATTAGATAGTCAGTTAGTTACTCACTCAGTCAATCAGTCAGTCAGTTAGTTAGTTATTGATTATATCAGTCAGTCAGTCAGTCAGTCAGTTAGTTAGTTAGTCAGTTAGTCATTTAGTCAATTACTCAGCCAGTCAGTCAGTCAGTCGGTCAGTTAGTCATTCAGTCAGTCAGTTAGTTAATTAGTCAGTTATTAATTTCGTCAGTAACTAAGCTAGTCAGTCAGTCAGTTAGTCAGTTAGTTAGTCAGTTAGTCAGTCGGTTAGTCATTGATTCAGTTAGTTAATCAGTCAGTCAGTCAGTTAGTTAGTCAGTTAGTCATTCAGACATTCACTGGGTGAGTCAGGCAGTTAGTTAGTTAGTCAGTTAGTTAGTCATTCCGCCAGTCACTCAGTCAGTCAGTTAGTCAGTCAGTCAGTCAGTTAGCTTTCATCTAACCTGACAAGCCCTTGTCCGTTTGCGTAGACTCTTGTATCAACTTCCCCAAAACTTTGACAGTTTAAATTCTATACGCAACATGTACTGGTACTACTTACTTACTTAGTCGCTCCTCTTCTACCGTGAGGTGTAGAGGTACATGTACTGGTGCGACCTGGTAATTTAGTGTGATCCATGAATAATACAATTTTTTTTTTAATCCAAGAACGCCAATTCACAAAAGAAACATCAAAATGTTAAAATACATTCCAATAGACCCCAAAACAAAAACATGTCTTAATTATTACCAAAACAAAGCTGTATCGAAAACTTGTTTTTTTAAATTAAATATTTACGTGTTTTAGATTGACTAAAATTGTGACATTCCCATATAAGCTAGGTCTAAGGCGCAGATTACTTCACTACCATAAAAGAATTCTGCTGTTATTTTTTTAGAAAAATGATGTAGAAACAATATCCCGCATCTATGTCATAACGGAACAAAAGTGTGTGATAATTGCTTTCACCGGGATCAGAACAAGAGAATAAAAACACAGAACAAAGACTTTATCTCTTTGAAAATCTTTTCATTACGGTTGCGGCCAATACGGCGGGAAATAAATTGCTGACAAGGAATTTGAACAACCGAGCAGTCTGTACAATGATGCAGTACAATTGAAACCGGTTGTACAAGTTTTACACTAACACAAATTTAATTGTGCATGTCGCAAAAGGATTTAATTATAACTGATATTTTGGTAGGTAGCTTAGGTCGTTACAGTGTGGGTCATATATGAGAGAAGTTTCTTGTATGAGAATGGAAATTAAGGCAGTGGGTTCAGGTCTAAATGAGTTGTCTGTTGCCTCCTTGGTGAGGGAGAGAGCTGTGTTCGAGTCCTGATCGTACAGAAAGAACAGCTGGGGAATAACTTGATGTTGCTGCAGTTGTTGCTTTGTTTTCGTTGTTGTTGTTATTGTCACCACTGTTGTTGTTTCTCTTGTCGTTGTTATTGACGATGTTGTTGTTGCCAAGATTGATGTTGGTGTTGTCGATGCTGTTTACGTTGATGTTGTTCATGCCGATGGTGTTGTTGTTGCTGTTGTCGTCGTCTTTGGGTTTTCATTTTTCGTTGTTATTGATGTTTTTGTCGCTTTTGATGTTGTTGGTGTCGATGTTGTTTTGTTGTTGTTGTTTTCATCACCGTTGTTTTCGTCGCAGTTGTTGTAACTTCTGTCGATGTTAATGGTGTTATTGTCGTTGCTATTGCTAATGTTGTCGTTGTTTTTTTGTATGTTGTTGTCGTTTCTATGTTCGTGTTGACATTGTTGAAGTTGCAGCTGTGAGTGAGTGAGTTAGTTAGTTAGTTAGTTGGTTAGTTGGTTAGTTAGTTAGTTGGTTAGTTGGTTAGTTAGTTAGTTAGTTGGTTAGTTGGTTAGTTAGTTAGTTGGTTAGTTGGTTAGTTAGTTGGTTGGTTAGTTAGTTAGTTGGTTAGTTAGTTAGTTAGTTGGTTAGTTAGTTAGTTAGTTAGTTGGTTAGTTAGTTGGTTAGTTGGTTAGTTGGTTAGTTAGTTAGTTAGTTAGTTAGTTAGTTAGTTAGTTTATACATACTTAAAAAAGACGGCGCCGTAACTGGCAGTGAGTTTACATTGCTCTGCTATTTTGGTTCATTTTGGATGCCGCCAGACCACGGATTTGCCTGGAATTCCCACTGGTGTTCATGGAAATGTGTTGTTTTTCATCTGGACTGTTTAAATCGTTCGTTTTTTTGTTTGTTGGTATTTTCGTCCGCCCGATTATCCTGGAATGGACTTAGGCTATATGATTGATGTTGGTCGATCACAAGTGATGAAGACAAACTGAAACATTTTAAAGACAGTCTGGGGGACTCACTGAAAAGTTGCCAGATAGATATCACCACCTAGGAATGTCTTGCGCAAAACAGATATGACTGGAGAAGCGCAGTCAAATCGGGTGTAGCTAGCAGCGAGGACCCCAGAGTTGTGAAAGACCATAGCAGACGCGAATCCGGAAATCACTAGCAGCTGAAACATCATGACCTTCAACTCACCTCGTGTGCTCATTACGCAGCAGATGTTTTCGTGCCTGTTCAGCCACATGCGCACCCACAACCAACAGAGAAATCTGTGACAAGGATGATGTCGGTGGTTCCCATTGACATCGATGGACAACTGTTACAGTTTGTTAGTTAGTTAGTTAATTAGTTGGTTAGTTAGTTGGTTAGTTGGTTAGTTGGTTAGTTAGTTGGTTAGTTAGTTGGTTAGTTAATTAGTTGGTTAGTTAGTTGGTTAGTTAATTAGTTGGTTAGTTAGTTGGTTAGTTGGTTAGTTGGTTAGTTAGTTAGTTAGTTAGTTAGTTGGTTAGTTAGTTAGTTAGTTAGTTAGTTAGTTAGTTAGTTAGTTAGTTAGTTAGTTAGTTAGTTAGTTAGTTATTAATTAGTTAGTTAGTTAGTTAATTTGATAATTAGTTAGTTTATTAGTTAGTTACCTATTTAGTTAATACGTTAATTATTTAGTTATTTATTTAGGTAGTAAATTAATTAGTGTTAGTTAATCAGTCAGTCAGTCAGTTAGTTAGTTCGTTAGTCAGTCAGTCAGTCAGTTAGTCAGTTAGTTAGTCAGTCAGTCAGTCCGTCAGTCAGTCAGTTAGTTAGTTACTTGCTTAGCTAGTTACTTGCTTAGCTAGTTAGTAATTCAGTCTGTCAGTTAGTTAGTTTATTAGTCGATTAGTTAGTTAGTTTGCTTGTTTGTTATTGTTCTGTCCACTTCTGCAGTTGAGCACCGTGGGTTACGGGCATACAGGGACCGAATATTTATGCTTACTTCAATCAATAAGGGCGATATTCAAGCACACAGGGAACGAATATTTGTGCTTACTTCAATCAATAAGGGCGATATTCAAGCACTTAGGGAACGAATATTTGTGCTTACTTCAATCAATAAGGGCGATATTCAAGCACACAGGGAACGAATATTTGTGCTTACTTCAATCAATGAGGTTATATTCAAGCACTTAGGGAACGAATATGTGTGCTTACTTCAATCAATGAGGCGATATTCAAGCACACAGGGAAAGAATATTTGTGCTTACTTTAATAGAAGAAGTGATATCATATCTCTAAACGCGCACTTGATGTGCCTCCTTCGCCTCACATATCTAACAAGGAGCAGTGGTCTAGCATTAAGGATACAAGTTTTGTTGTTAGAATCGTGTAGCTTCGAGCCCCAGTAAAGATCTTATTAGCCTGCACACGGCTCTGGGACTATTGAGCAAGTGGTCTATATTCCCTTGAAGGCGAATCCGAAAAATAATAAAATGCTACATGGATATTTGTGTAAGCATATCTGATGTTTTTTCTGGGAATACTCTCTAATCAATAGTATTTCTTCCATGTCTGATATAAGCTCTTTTGATAACGTAAATCCAGCATAGCTAAGACAGCAGATATACACAAGTCCCTGAAGGCTTCAGACTTCTATGGCTAGTATCTCTTTCGTTGCCATAAACCTCCAGCACGACATAGGACAGCAGATATACACAAGACCATGAAGGTTCGAGACCTCCACTCCACATGTCAGCTCTTTCATTGCCATGAACGTCATCCTTAACAGGACAATAGCTCCACACAAGTTTCAGCACACAAATATAATATACAGTTCTTCTTGGGGTGTTACGAACTGAGTTTACCAATCACACGGTACCGACACTTTCAACGCTCGCTTTCAATATGGCCTGGGAATGTAAACAAGCCACCATTTTCTTCTGAAACGTTTTCATAAATCCGACATCCCCCTGTAACACAGAGCTAGCGGGAAAATTCAGAGCACAATTTCATGCCAAATGTAAATATATACTCTGCGTATGCTATCAACATGTGCCATGCCGACTTGCACAAACGAATGGAATTTTGAAGTGAACTTAATGGATCAAGGACATAATAAATTCTTGGTATTGAATCGAGGATATCATACGTTATAGTTACTGGATCAAGGACATCATAAATTCTAGTTAATGGATCAAAAGTAGCATGTCAAGTTATGGATAAAGGGTGGCATAAATTCAAGTTAATGAACCAATGGCTACATAAATTCAAGTTAATGAATCAAAGATAGAATGAATTATAGTTAATGAATCAGAGGTAGCATAAGTCAAGTTATGGATCAAGTGCATAATAAATTCAAGTTAATAGATCAAGAACAGCATAAATTCAAGGTAATGGATAAAGGGTAGCATAAATTCAAGTTAATGAACCAATGGCTACATAAATTCAAGTTAATGGATCAAAGGTAGAATAAATTATAGTTAATTGATCAAGGGTAGAATAAATTCAAGTTTGTGTATCAGGGCAGCATAAATTAAAGGTAATGGATCAAAGGTAGCATAAATTCAAGGTAATGGAACAACGGTGGCACATTTTCTAGAAAATGGATCAAGGGCAGAACAAATTCAAGTTAGTGTATCAAGGGCAGCATTATTTCAAGGTAAGAAATCAAGTGCAGCCAAATTCAAGTTAATGGATCAAGGGCAGCATAAATTCAAGTTAGTGTATCAAATGTAGCATAAATTCAAGTTAGTGTATCAAATGTAGCATAAATTCAAGTTAGTGTATCAAATGTAGCATAAATTCAAGTTAGTGTATCAAGGGCAACATTATTTCAAGTTAATAGATCAAGGGCAGCATAAATTCAAGTTAATAGATCAAGGGCAGCATAAATTCAAGTTAATAGATCAAGGGCAGCATAAATTCAAGTTAGTGTATTAAGGGCTCCATACATTCAAGTTATTGGATCAAAGGTATCATAAGTCAAATTATGGATCATATAAGCGTATTAAGTCAAGTTAATGGATCAAGTGCAGCATGACGTCAAGTTAATGGACCAACGCGAGTCTCAAGTCTTGCTAATGGTTGAAGTTAATGGATCAATGGAAGTATGAAGTTAATAAATCGATGAAATCAAGTTAATGGATCAAAGCAGTATTAAGCCCTGTTAATGGACCCATGGTCGTATGAAATCTAGTTGATTGATCCAGGGCTACTTGAAGTCAATGGATCAAGGGTTACATTAAGTTAGTGGACCAAGAGCAGTATTGAGTCATCTTAAGGGATCAAGGACAGAATGAAGTCAAGTTAAGAAATCAGAGGTAGTATGACTTTAGGTTAAGGTATCAGAGACAGTATGAAGCCAAGTTAAGGGGTCAAGGGCAGTATGACGTCAAGTTAAATTATCAAGGTCAGTAAAAGTCAAGTTAAGGGATCAAGGACAGTAGGCAATGTTAAAGGATCAAGGGCAGTATGAAGTCAAGTAAAGTGATCAAGAACAGTATGAAGTCATATTAAAGGATCAAGGGCAGTATGAAGGCAAGTTAAGGGATCAAGGACAGTAGGAAGTCAAGTTAAGGGATCAAGGACAGTAGGAAGTCAAGTTAAGGGATCAAGGACAGTAGGAAGTCAAGTTAAGGGATCAAGGACAGTAGGAAGTCAAGTTAAGGGATCAAGGACAGTAGGAAGGCAAGTTAAGGGATCAAGGACAGTAGGAAGTCAAGTTAAGGGATCAAGGACAGTAGGAAGTCAAGTTAAGGGATCAAGGACAGTAGGAAGTCAAGTTTCGAGATCAAGGACAGTAGGAAGTCAAGTTAAGGGATCAAGGACAGTAGGAAGTCAAGTTAAGGGATCAAGGACAGTAGGAAGTCAAGTTAAGGGATCAAGGACAGTAGGAAGTCAAGTTAAGTGATCAAGGACAGTAGGAAGTCAAGTTAAGGGATCAAGGACAGTAGGAAGTCAAGTTAAGGGATCAAGGACAGTAGGAAGTCAAGTTAAGGGATCAAGGACAGTAGGAAGTCAAGTTAAGGGATCAAGGACAGTAGGAAGTCAAGTTAAGGGATCAAGGACAGTAGGAAGTCAAGTTAAGGGATCAAGGACAGTAGGAAGTCAAGTTAAGGGATCAAGGACAGTAGGAAGTCAAGTTAAGGGATCAAGGACAGTAGGAAGTCAAGTTAAGTGATCAAGGACAGTAGGAAGTCAAGTTAAGTGATCAAGGACAGTAGGAAGTCAAGTTAAGGGATCAAGGACAGTAGGAAGTCAAGTTAAGTGATCAAGGACAGTAGGAAGTCAAGTTAAGTGATAAAGGACAGTAGGAAGTCAAGTTAAGGGATCAAGGACAGTAGGAAGTCAAGTTAAGGGATCAAGGACAGTAGGAAGTCAAGTTAAGTGATCAAGGACAGTAGGAAGTCAAGTTAAGGGATCAAGGACAGTAGGAAGTCAAGTTAAGGGATCAAGGACAGTAGGAAGTCAAGTTAAGGGATCAAGGACAGTAGGAAGTCAAGTTAAGTGATCAAGGACAGTAGGAAGTCAAGTTAAGGGATCAAGGACAGTAGGAAGTCAAGTTAAGGGATCAAGGACAGTAGGAAGTCAAGTTAACGGGCAAAGAGCAAACAATGTCAGCTTTATGATGCTGGTTGTGACCTTTTCAGTTTTTCTTGGTGACATGTTCGATTCGGTTGAATCTGCCTGGAGCACAAGACTCTCGCCGACATAGTTCTCCATATCAACAAAACACGCAAACCGTTCCACTGCCTCAAAGTATTTCTCACTGTACAGAACTAGGAGAAAAGCTATTCTTCTTCGTCATCGTACGCAGTCAGACAGTAACCATTATTTTTTCGAAAAAAGCAGCGGTCATCCTGAGGCTGTCGACACTGCCATAGAGCTTGTCTAGTGTTGCCACTGGTGATGGCCACATCTGCTCTCTCTGATCCTCGTATGTCGGGCAGTTTTGCAGCAAATGCTCAGCGGTCATTTTGCTGGTACCACACGGGCATTCGTCGGTGCCACCTATCTTCAATTTGTTGAATAGGTGGTACCTCAGTCTATTATGGCCAGTGCGAAGTCTGAAGACCACGACCTGCTCTCTTCTGTTCAACTGGTAATAGGCATCGTTTTTGGTGTAGCCAGTATGTTTAGGTTTCTAATTTGGTGAAAAGCTATTCGATTGACTGTAGTTAACAGGGGCGTATGAGGTGCCACGGAGTGGTAGTACCTCTAGTAGCGGACATGTCGTGTCCTATCTTGGGTAGTCCATTATTGGTCTTCACCGGGTACTCAACTCTCACGTGTAGCTCCATGTAGCTGCCAGCATGCGGCAAGGACCGTACCCCGGGCAACGGTCTCGACATGACCGGCTAAACCAAGTGAAGGTAGCC
Source organism: Ariolimax columbianus (assembly GCA_036924085.1). Taxonomy (NCBI): domain Eukaryota; kingdom Metazoa; phylum Mollusca; class Gastropoda; order Stylommatophora; family Arionidae; genus Ariolimax; species Ariolimax columbianus. The sequence continues at coordinate 75,051,754 of JAVGWX010000002.1, read as the reverse complement.
GATGGGTCTAATAAGCCCATGGTGATATTGGGCGTGTCTACCTGAGCATGTACTGCGGGCTGTACGGAAGAGCCACTGGCTGGTCAAAGGGCAGCAAGGCGACTGCCAGCAACTCGCTGTGGAGCGGTTGGAGCAAGACTAGACTTAGAAGATCCCCTTCGTCGTCCATTACAACCGGATTACTGCTCCAGTCGTCTTGATCATATCTTGCCATTGGATCAAATGGAATCAGGTCGAGAGAGTGAGGCTGACGGTGCGCATCTCTTCCCCCGCTTAAATCCAGCTCACGCACAAGTAATTTTGACATCATATAGTCAGTTAATAGAAAGTGTTGTGGTATGGTAATCAGAACTGATAGCACTGCTCTCCAGAGACACCAACAGCTGCTCAGTCACTTTGCCTATATGTCTATCTCTCTTTCTCTCTCTATCTTTCGCGCACACATATACACACACACACACATACACACACTGCCCCTGGAGACGAAGTTTGTTACGGTCAACATAGCCCGTACAGGATAGTCCTAGAAAGCGCCTCACTCAAAAATGGAATGAGCTGGCGCAGATCTCTCTTGGGGTGGGGGACCTACGCCTGGACACCACTTGCTTTACGTAACATGAAAGTCACTAGATAGACTCCGCACTGGTGTATCACAATGCATGAACAACTTAAGGAGATAATATGGATACAGGGATGATGAGACATGCAACTGTGGAGCAACAGAAGTCCCAGACCACCTGATGATCGAACCAAACCTTCTGGTAACATGCAATTTGGACAACATATTGACAAAGCAATCCACGCAACTGATCACTGGCAACATGATGACTGACCTAGTGCGCATGACAAGGGAAGTAATTAAGTACCGCCCCGAAAAGTTTTAAGACTGATCTGACTGCAGTGAGGTTTTTTGAAACTGTGAACCCCAACATGAGAAGGACAGTACGCCCACACAAGTTTTTTGAAACTGTGAACCCCAACATGAGAAGGACAGTACGCACACACAAGTTTTTTGAAACTATGAACCCCAACATGAGAAGGACAGTACTGTGAACCCCAACATGAGAAGGACAGTACTGTGAACCCCAACATGAGAAGGACAGTACTGTGAACCCCAACATGAGAAGGACAGTACTGTGAACCCCAACATGAGAAGGACAGTACTGTGGACCCCAACATGAGAAGGACAGTACTGTGAACCCCAACATGAGAAGCACAGTACTGTGAACCCCAACATGAGAAGGACAGTACTGTGAACCCCAACATGAGAAGGACAGTACTGTGAACCCCAACATGAGAAGGACAGTACTGTGGACCCCAACATGAGAAGGACAGCACTGTGAACCCCAACATGAGAAGCACAGTACTGTGAACCCCAACATGAGAAGGACAGTACTGTGAACCCCAACATGAGAAGGACAGTACTGTGACCCCAACATGAGAAGGACAGTACTGTGGACCCCAACATGAGAAGGACAGCACTGTGAACCCCAACATGAGAAGGACAGTACTGTGAACCCCAACATGAGAAGGACAGTACTGTGAACCCCAACATGAGAAGGACAGTACTGTGAACCCCAACATGAGAAGGACATTAATGTGAACCCCAACATGAGAAGGACAGTACTGTGAACCCCAACATGAGAAGGACAGTACTGTGAACCCCAACATGAGAAGGACATTAATATGAACCCCAACATGAGAAGGACAGTACGCCCACACAAGTTTTTTGATTACTGTGAACCCCAACATGAGAAGGGCAGTACGCCCACACAAGCCCCTGGCGGTTTGAGGAGAAAGTAGACACGGAGAGGGCACACATTCACGAAAGCAGCTGACAACATAATCAGACAGACAAATTAAGATGAAGAAGAAAAGGCAAACACAGAAAAGGCAGACACAGAAAAGGCAGACACAGAAAAGGCAGACACAGAAAAGCCAGACATAGAAAAGGCAGGACTAGCTATTCAAACAGCTGCCTATTGTCCTTATATGTGCTTTAAATTGCGCATGAACACATGTACATAAAGAATGATGGAGAAAAGAAGAAAAAGAAGACCAGGAGAAAGAAGAAGAAGAAGAAGAAGTAGAAGAAGAAACAGATAAAGAAGTAGAAGAAGATTAGTAGTAAGAAGGAGAAATAGAAGAAGAAGAAGAAGAAGAAGAAGAAGAAGAAGAAGAAGAAGAAGAAGAAGAAGAAGAAGAAGAAGAAGAAGAGGAAGAAGAAGAAGAAGAAGTAGAAGAAGAAGAAGAAGAAGAAGAAGTGATAAAGGAAGAAGAAGAAAAAGAAAGATACAAAAGAAGAAGAATAAAAACAGTGACAACAACATCATCAACAACAACAACAGCAGCAACAACAACAGCAAAAACAATGTGAAAAAGAAGAACAAAAATAGAAGGAAAATGACAAGGGGAATAGGACGAGAAGGAGTTAGAGAGGGAGAAGAAGAAGAAGAAGAAGAAGAAGAAGAAGAAGAAGAAGAAGAAGAAAAAGAAGTAAAGATGAAGACGAGATAAAGAAGAAAAAGAGGAAGAAGAAGAAGAAGAAGAT